>OY796679.1:41711496-42911496 GCA_963680715.1 Tetragnatha montana | reverse complement strand
ATTGATATAAATACCATGTGTTTCATAACATCTCCAGCAACAACGTTTCTTTTAAATAGTAAAAATTTAAGAAAAATTGTTATAATCAAATATTTTAAAAATGACGGAGACAACTGTGTTTTATTTATAGCTAAGTAATAACAAACCACTATTAAGTTTCTCTTAGGAAAACAAGAATAGATAATAAAAGTCTGAGGTAATTCTTAGTTTTTTGCTAAAGCTTTCTCCTTAAGGAGAAACAAAGTATCTAACCCCTCTGTAGATAAATGCGCTCTCCTCAATCCTATTTATATCTTTTATCCTAAGCATGCGGTAAGAATCTTTTTCAGTCATTCTTATTCCTATGATCCTTTATGTTGGGATAGCCTGGGTTCGACCTCATCCATGTACATTTACATGAAAAATCACTTGAAAATCTTTAGTTTTATTATACTATTTGTTCAAAAGAAAAATCAAAATTTTATAAGGTTCATGGTTTGAAAAATACTCATTAAATTCTTGTTATAATATTTTAATAATAGAATTGAAATCGTTTATGGTTGTATTTATATTGTATCTATGGTTGTATTTATATTATTGTATAAAAAAGCTACCAATTGCTAAGTAAATTATAAGCGTAATTGGTTAGATTCTCAAAACAGGAAAAAGAGAGTAAAATTGTAAATTTGGAAATTTAAATTTTACAAATGTAATTCAATTCAGAATTTTAAGTACTATTATGTAAGAAATATAATGGAAAAAAAAACATACGAAATAAATTTGATGATTGATTTTTTTGAATTAAAATTATTTCCTAATCTTTGAACGGAATGCGATATTTTATCAGCGCAAAACCCTATGTAATTCTGTAGAAAGTCAAAAGGATATTTACTTTCAACAACAGAATATGATTTTCTAAAAATTGCTGAAAATAGGAAAATGCATTCAAAAAATTAAATCCAATTGCATCCAATATATACTAAACTATAATGATATTTTATTAAAATACAGTGAATATTAAAAAAAAAGAGATCATCGAAAATTTTCTCGTAATATCGCAAAAATAAAAACGTTTAAATTTTATACAAATATACTTAAATTACATTTAAATACAATCAAAGTTATTATTTTAGGAAATAACTTCAGAACATTTTTGCTCTGAAGAACCCTTGATTTGATAATCCTTTGGATTATTTAATTACTATTTCTTTATAATGACTACACATCATCTTACCCCAATTTTTTTTATAAAAGTGTTTCACTCTTGCTCTTTTTCATAATAATAAAAATACTATTTTCAGATTATGTAATACAAATATATTAACTCTAAAGCTCTATCTTGAAATACCTCTTTATAGAAATAAATATTGCTAGAGTAAATATTGGAATATTCAGGGTAAATAAATGTAGATGTACTCATTTCCTAGCTAATAAGAATCCCTAGATGCTAATTAACTTTCAGGATTGACTTGAACATGTATTAAACTTTGTTTTATGGTGAACGGTGAAACTTGAAATATTTCTAGGTACTGCTATGTATTTGCAGTTTTAAGGGTTGTTTAAAATTACTAAAGGCATTTGAACGGTTCCTGCTTTCTAAATAAACCGTTAGAGGCTCTCAAATTTAATGACTGCGTACCTTAAGAACAGAGTTGCGGGAAATTAGAACCAGGTTATTGATTAATATTAACTTCAAATCAGCCTTCCGTGAAGAGAGGGGATGATTATGAAACGAGCAGTTTCACATAGTTCTTGAAGAATACTGTAAAATTAAGTTAAAGTTGAGTTCTTGTAGGCTTTAAAGCGGAAAATATAGCGAACTTTGTTGTGATCTTCTGGGAAGATGCAATGATGTGCATAATGATAAGTAAGATACAATAACAGATACAATACTTATTTTTTAACATTTTATAAAACTTTAATGTTGATATGTGGTGTATAAATTCCAAAATAAACACTTTAAAATATTAAATGAAAATTTTAAACTTTTTTTATCAGCTTACTTTAAGTTCCAAGAGGATTATTGTTTTTAAAATTATAATATAATTCAAAGATGTAAGTGAGGGAAA
Organism: Tetragnatha montana; assembly: GCA_963680715.1. Taxonomy (NCBI): domain Eukaryota; kingdom Metazoa; phylum Arthropoda; class Arachnida; order Araneae; family Tetragnathidae; genus Tetragnatha; species Tetragnatha montana. The sequence continues at coordinate 42,909,448 of OY796679.1, read as the reverse complement.
AAAAGAAAATTTTAAGCAATCCAAAATGATATTTTCATACAATAAACTTAGTATGTAAAATCTAAAATAAGTATTTTCTTCCACACCCTTCACTCTAACATCCCTAATCTCTCTTTATATAGTGTTTTTACGAAGTACACTATTTATTATTTATAGTATAGACCAAAAGTTTCTCCGCAAAAGTTTTTTTTATCCACTTTTATTATATTAGTATTGCAACATTAAATACAAGCCTATCGGGAAACCCCCGCAGTATCCACTTATTATTTTATTCTTTACGGCAATTAGGTAGATCTAGTTGGATGAATAGTTATTTGAGTAAAAGAGCTAAAAATAACTAACTTTTGTCTGTAAAAGTATAGTTTATTACCTTATTAAATTAATATTAATGTGTCTTTCTCTTCTTATTTCTTCTCTTTGATGTTTAGATGATGGTAGTATGACTCATATGATTTCATACTACCTTGTTTAAATATTTTTTTTAAACTAAACTTGGAACTAAATATCATTTTTTGCTATAAAAATTTTTAACAGCTTTACTTCAATAATATCAGTGGAAAATGTTTCAAACATCTTTGAAATTTATTTGTGAAAAGAAGTAAGTAAACTTCTAAAAATTAAATGCGCAGATTTATGTATAAGCTAACAATTTAATTAACTCTCCATATCAGGTGTTTAAGTCTATCCTCTTTTTTAACTTCGCCTCTTCACAAAACCGTAAATTAAGGTTTCCAACTCTGGAACTTTGCAAGATCAATTGTTTTTCGACAACATTGTGAAGTAACTAGAAGACAAAAGAGTTTCCAGTAATGAGGCATTTAGAAACATTTATGCTAATTACTTGAGACCCACCGTTCATTACTGATATTCAAATTTTTTTCGCCATTGAAATACCCTTTTTCTGCCTCCTTGAAAGAAGTAATCAAAAGATAATTGACCCCTTGCACATACTATAAAAACTCTCCACGCTATTAACTGGAAAACACAAAATGCCAAAAGTTTTGAGCATTTACCCATTAGGGTCTTAAATATTCTTTTTTTTTAAGGTGAAAAGTTCTTTGGTTCAAAATTTGAAATGTTAATTCCGGCTCATCATTCAGAATAAATGAATTCCTATTTGAATAATACTGTTGAAAGATGAGATCGATTCATAAAATCGAATTGGTAGATAAAAAAGCTGTCAGTTCTGGATCAAGGTTCTGAATAGATAATAATGGACCAGTCTTTGTATAAGAACAAATATCAAGGAGTGTATTGAAAGAAAAGTGTAATTTATCTCAAAAAATAGAAACTAGACAGACTTTCAAATTTCAACCCCCTTAAATTGGATCGCCGGAGATCAAATAATGTATTCATCACTTCGTTTTTTAAAAAGATAATAAAATAAAAAGAAATTATTTGAGAAAAAAATTAAACCATTAAAAATAAAAAGTAGTATAAAACAATACCGATTAAGGAATTGTAATGGAAGAATTTTATCGCTAAAACGTAGAGTAACAAGGTAACCTTTAACTTGTTTTTACATAAATGTCCTAAAAAAATTCATCAAATTTTTATGAAAAAGTTTTGATTAAAATAAGCATGCTTTTCTTTATATAAGCCACTAACTTTTTGCAGCGTATTTAGAATGTGTAAATAAATATCTTTTACCCTTAGACCATTATTAAATACTAAAGTGTGCTCTTACAGCATTAATACCAAAACTAAATATTTAATCATATTATTTAGTAAAAAGAGCTGTATTGGTAGGATCTTTGGATAGAAACAAAACCCTTGGGAATACTTGACACAAAGATGAAGTTTTAAGAGCAAGGGTAAGCTCCCTAATAATGTTTCCTGACCCTGGAAGGATTAGTACCCTTCCCAGATCCCTATCTATGGCACAGCGCACAAATCTTAATAAATAAGAAATCCCCCAACCATGTCTGAAGCTGGGGAAAGAGGCTATGTGTCAATGTGGCTTGGTCCGTGTGAAAGAAATAAAAACAAAAAGGATAGCTTAGATGCTAGGATTCGGAACACTAAATCGTATGTCAGCCATTATACCCGTAATTTGTCAAGTGTGGGGGTAAACAAAGGGTCCACAAAAACCGTTGGAAAGTCATGGAGTGAGTTCGAATCTTAATGATTGATGTAAGACTAAATCCTCTGAGGAAGATTCGGTGATTGACGACGGTTCTTTCTCTTTAAGTCAAAGACTGGGTCGTTATTTATTGAAGGGGGTGCTGAGGGATTAGGGGAGATAAGGTAGATAACGTTATTTTTCAAAAAATTATCAAAAAATTGGTAATTGTTACCGAGAGAAACGTTTAATACTGTGATTGGTAACATTTTAATGATAATTAATTTAGTTTTGAAATTTTAGTCTCGAACTATCATTAACTACAGCAATTTTCTCTTTGCTATTAGCTATTACATAAAAATTCGTATAATGATATATAAAATACTCTAAATAATACAAAAAAGAGGTTTTAAAAATTTATTTTAATTACACAGCACAAGATGTTAACTTCTAAAACCTTCTTAGAATGTATATTTTACTATAGGTACGTAAAAAACATTACCAATAAAGGTATGGGTCTCTGATTTTGTGTTACTTACGATAATTGTTTCCGGAATGTGACTATCTTTAAAATTTCAGCGATTGTATACAAAACTATTTCGTCAAAAATAAGGTTTTTAAAACATATCCCTACGCTCTTTTTTTATTTTAAGCAAGTATCTAGTGTAACAAAGTTTTAGAATTCTGTAACTATCTAACAGCATTTATAGAAGCTATGTACATTTAATTCATCTAAACACATCCAAAATAAATATATATTAATGTCGAATAAAAGCAACTGTGCAAGGTTGAAGGTTGTACAAATTTTTTAAAAAAAAGTGGTTTATTTGCACAAAAAGTTAAATAAATTTAAAAACATACACATCCATTTCAATCTTTCATCTTAAAATTTCATCTTTACACTGATGAAGAAAATCCAAGTATCCTAGAAACAAATTTGTATTTTTTTATTTTAACTTTTTGTTTTTGTGCACATAAACCACGTCGTTTTTCTTGAGTTTGTATGCAGTAGTATTTGTATTTATTTATAAATAACATGAAAGGCATGAAAATACGTCGAAAACGAAAGGATGTTATTAAATGGAAAGTATGATTTGAACAACATTTCTCTCAGTTAAATGTGATCATAATTCCATCAAAATTATACCCAAATATATTCCACCCCAGAACATTACCCCAAAATAATAAATAATAGTTAATCCAAAATATTTACTCCATAATCGATATTTGAACATAGGATTTATAACAAAAGTATTACATATATTTATTACCTTTATATTTTATCCAATATTCGATAATCAAACGAAATTCAAAGATACTTTTAATGCAAATGTAAAAACAGTCTTTTTTCATCGGGAAGGAATGTGGAAATAAATAACCGAAGGAAAAGTCGACAGATCATTGGGTACTGGGAGTGTTTAACCATGGTTGTCAGTGATTGATTGAATGTGCATGTTCCTAGACCAATTCCAGTAAAATAAATAAATATAAATAATGCCCCTAAGAATGCAATAACCGTCATTCAGCAAAGCGTACTTATTATTGATAGTGTTTGGAAACTGAAATTGCATTCCACAAGGCAAAAATAAATTTGAATGTATGCTTAAAGCCTTTCTTAAATCAATATTTGTTTTGGAAATAAACGGGATTTATCTGTTTCTTTTTCTGGGCTCAGACTAGTTTTCATACTTTCATTTCATTCTGAAACTAGGTTAAAACGCAAAAGGAATTTGAATGCGTATAACTTTGTATTCACAAACACTTAGTTTGAAAGTTGAGTTGGACTGGCGAGGGATTTTTTCTCTACCCCCCACATTCAATGTTATGTTAAAAGATTTGATTTTTGATATTTTTTATTCTTTCTTACGATGATGGTATGATATTATTCTTTTCAAAGAAAGTATTTTCTTCTATTTTTGCTCTTTTTCTAGAACATTTAAAATTAAACTTTTAATGCACATCATCCATCTTTGGGTTAATATATTATTAACCTCCCTAACTTAACACACAGCGACACGTGCTGAAATCATAAATAAACTCGAAAACAAATTCTCCTTCTCAACACTAAAGGGTACCTTTAGCACTAAAAAGGATTTTGAAAGCGAGTCTAGTATTTTTAAGCAAACGCCTTATCATACCATAATTTAATTTACTTTCTCATGAACTGTTGTAAACAAAAAACAGAATCTTACATAAAATTCCTAAAAAATATCTAGTGTTTCAGAAAAATATCGGATATAAGTTGCATGAAATTCTAAAAGCATTAATAATTTATGTATTCCGCAGTGTAGCATCCTATTTTTACAATGTTACTTGATCATTCCCTTTATTTTACCGAAGATTGGTAAAATAATTACGTTAACTTCCCAAATCTAAATAAAATACAGACTTTGTTAACAACTCTGCTAATGATTAAAAAATTTGCTTCGTTAGATCTCAACCATTGACCTGGAGGTAGCTAATGATGATCTTTTCTAAGCATTCTCATCTATCTGTGAGAGAGAGAGATCCCAGTGAAACTAGAATACCCCTTTTACAATTAAAACCCACTTACAAAAACATTTTGCTTTGACACACAGTAAAACGAATAGAATAAGATTAATTAAACGCCTGTTTACTATGATCAGCCAGGAGCACTTACGGTACTGTCAGCCAGAACTTTTATGTGCTCAGAGTAAATGAACTTTACGACCTCTTATCTATCTCATTCTATGATGGGAATATAAAAACAATGCGGAAAGATAATAATCTCCTTCTACATATACACCATCTCTCTTTTATAGCCACTCCCCAAAGTGAGATGGATAAGGGGTCACGTAAAGATCTTCTGCATCCATGAAAGTTCTAGCTAACATCACAAGACCGACATTACCTAAACGCACTTTGTCTACAATCCCCTGCCAATTATTACAAACTCCTCTTCCCAAAACAGCTTTGTGTAAACCGGTGAAAATTATTTCTCCCCTTTACAGCTGTTATCTCAAGTCCGAGCGACTACTGAGAAATGCGATGCGACACCAACGGGTAAATCACTTGACTCCACTGACCACATCCTGACGCATTTTGAGAGAGCGGTCATTAGTCATCCCCCCTCCCCCACGCACCGAGTCGGGTAATCGGGTAATCTCTCGGAATGACTCCCCAATCAACAAACCAAATGAAATAGCAGGGTGAGAGACGAAAATTACCCTCTTGTCCCTATAATGTCGCCCTGCATATAAGTTAAGCTGGAAGGCGTAATATTTCTCACCGTCTCTGTGGTTTTCCGGCGTAGGGGAAGTAAGCCAGCCTTCAATTGCTGCCATCTGTCTACCGTTGGGAATACTGGGGACTTGGGCTGTTCTCTGGAGCATTTAATTCTCTTTATATGCGGTTGTGTGTGTAGTAGAGTGGCAGTTTCATTTCCATATTCATAAAGGATAACTGAGATTTAAGGTAATGAAAGACTGTTACTGACTAAGTCTTGGCGACATTATTAAATTACAGTGTTAAGTACAATCATGTTTATTTAACTTATGAGTTTTAGATTGACAATGGTGTAAATCCAAAACATATTACTAACTTTGAGATAAGCACAGATTTCGGTTTATTTTGGGATCCCATATTTCACGTGGTGGTAGTCTACGTCAAAAGATCAATAACCGGTCCGTAAAGGCGTATTTACACTCTTTCACTTTTGGTGTTCATTGTAAGTGATCCTCTCTGATGAATCACTTATACGCAAAGGAAATCGAAGAAGTGATGAATTAAACGACATTTTACACTTTTCTCTTTGAATAATTGACCGCAAGAGCCGTGCAAGCTTTTCCTTTATCATAGAAGTAACACAGGAACCGCTATAGAAAACCTTCAGGTTAACGAAACTAGATTAAATGGAGCTAGACCATTGTCATTCATAGCAGCTCAATTGTCTCTTACATCACATTGTTATTAACTTTATTAAATAATTCAAGAACAAGAGCATTACACTCATGCTTAAATACACTAAATATTGTAATTTCAAAGAGTTCAGTTAAGTATTAATTTATTTTTTTCGATAAAGTTTAATATATCTACGGTAATTAACTTTTTAATTTTTTTATACGAAGTATAACTATCATACAGTTTAATGAGAAACTAGTGATTTGTAGTAAATATACTGTTTTTATTTAGACCCCCCTAACATTTAGTAATAAAAATATACTACTACTAACAATGTTTACTTGTTAAGGATATAGTAAGTTTAAAAATGTTCTAGGTTCCTTATATTTCCAAATGATATCATTTAAAACTGTAACAGTTCTTATATACTTTAATGATGTTCTAATCACAGGAAAATATCCTACACTTCATTAATTTCATCCATAGAAAAGCTCACGTATGTAAAAATTAATGATACATTTTTCGTTATGGTCACATTAAAAATCTCATAGTTACGATTTCTTTCAGTATTTGTATAAAAAATGGTTGGAAATATAGTATGTACCCTTGCGGTCAATTCTGTGCTTTTGTAGCTGAAAATACAAAAAATGGAATGCAAGATTTTCTAACTGACAACAGAAAACCCTAAATAATAAACAGCTCATAAATACAGTAAACGAAAAACATCTTGTCATATGTCAAGAAACACATTTTCTTTAAAATATACAGAACATTGATATCTATCAAAATCTGATACTATTTCTTAAAATTAACTTAATTTTGCTGTTAAAATTTGATATAAGCTTCTTCACCACAAGGGGTTAGTTATCTGATACTATAATTGCCGCAAGATACTATAATTAAACCTTTTGTTATTTGTTCAGTACTAGTGTTTCACAATTTTGTATTCTAACATAATTACGTTTTTGATAATTACTTCCTTTTCTTTTACTTTAAGGGTGTTTTATTTCAATAATTGGTTTTAAAATAGCAGTTAATCTTACTCGCATATTTCCAAGTTTTTCATCCCGCACACTTAAATTAATAACCTGTCTAGATGAAATCCATTGTATTCGTTGAATCATTTTTTATGAAAATAAGCATTTTGTTCTTTGAGAAAGGCTTTATTTGTCATTTTTGAATTAGAATTTATTCGAAACAAAATAGGTACATTAATTTTATTAGATTGCTTTTAATAAAAACTAATTCCAGCAAAGGAACTTCCCTTTCATCATAAAAGTGTAGTTTCTACTCAACATTTTTAAGAACTCTTTTCCAACGTGAAAACATTTTCGAAGTACATAATCCGCAAATACTTTATTCTCAACTCTTATTTTTATCCTCCAAGTGAAAATTGTGAAAAAAAAAATTAAATGCAATTTTATCTCTTACTATTTTTGTCAAATGTTTGGAAACTTTTGTTAAACTCTGGAGGACATAATAATTCAGTTTTCAGAGAATGGGAAATAATCCATTTTCGAACATCCAAATGCTGTAATGCTATTAATTGCAGTGCTTTTAAACTTTATAAAAAGTTTGCACTGAAACATTTAGGTTGCACAAACACTCAGAAAACTATTCATAAAATAATGTGAAAGTTTTATTGAAGTTTTAAGTAAATTTATTCTCCAAAGATAAATGCAAACTTGAAAACTTCAAACAAGTTATTGCAGGTTCATAAATAAATAGTTATTAAATTCTTATTTAAAGTAGGTAATTATTTGATGTTTTCAGTAAACAGGGTTTTAACCGAACAATAATTTTAAACCGAAGAGCTAAAAACTCTTCGTTATTTTGATATCTAAATTTTTTAGTACAATTGAGTTTTTATAATTGTGTTAATGGTTACTTTTTAACTTTTTATTATCTGACGGATTAATAAAAGTTTAATGTAACTTAAACTATTGTTTCAATGGTTGTTATTAAACACATAAGTAGATAATTGATTGTATATTCACGTTAAATATTGAATATGAGATGGAATGTGCGTTAAAAATATTGACATTTCCAATTTTTTCTTATTTAAAATCCAGCCATCAAAGGTCTTTGTGCTTTGTGAAAATATTATTCAACTTGAGTAAACCGGGTGTTTCAAAAGTCCGTTTCACGGCTTTTATTTGAAACCATCGTCTCTTAGGGTCATGAAAGCAAGGTGCACCCCTAGGTAAGTGATCATGCTGAGACGGCTCACAGTGCCTTGGAGGTGAAATAAGAAAGCTAAACACTCTCATTTAAAAAACTAAAAGAAATTAAATGAAAACTTCAATTTCGAAGTTGTTTGCAATATCATAAGAAACGCACAAAAAACTTCACGATAATATCTTAAATTGTAAGAAAAAATTAGAATTATTAGAAAGATTGGCATATGAAAATTGCAATTTTTCAGACCCCAAAAATGAAAAGGTTTTTCAGTGTTATCATGTAGTTTTGCGTTATTTTAATAAAAATAAAGGCAAATTTTAATTTAAAAATCAAAGAAAATTGCAAATATGCGATTTCTTTTTTTAGGCCTGAGAAAGTGATATTTCCACATGCTAATATCTCCTTGAATATTTGCGTTATTTTCATGATTTTTTCTGTGCGTTTGTCTTGATATTGCAGACAATTTCCTCATTGAAGTATTTTCCATCTCCTTTAGTTTTCCAATAAATTCTTTTAACTTTCTTATTTCGCTACTAGGGACATTGTAAGCCATCCCAATTGATTTAGCATGGTCACTTATCTAGGGGCACACCTTTCTTCCATGACCCAGAGATGTTGGTTCCAAATAAAAACCATCCTGTATAAAAATCAGTAAATCAATGTGACTTACAGACACTTCAGCTTTTTTAACTGAAATATTTATGGTTTTGACACACAGTGAAACTCTCTAAGATGGTATAAACAAAATAAAAATTTTAAAATATAATCATCGTAATATAAAGATAACTTAAAAGCGAAATTTTAAATTGGAAAATATCCCGTCTTTGTACCAGCACCATTTTAAAAACATAAGCACCTCACAATGTCAGAACCTAATTTAAAACCCCAAACCCCACTCCTTTCGCTACACATTTTAAAACAATTTCCGTCCAAATGCACAAATAATTTACATTTATAGCGTGAAGCCAACACCCCCGTAAAATTCCAAAAACCGAATTTTCACATCGAGATAGACTCCTCTCCGGCCCGGCACGCCATGAATTTCATTTCACGAACAACCAACCGCGGCTCCCAAAACATTTCAAAAACTCCCCCGCTACAAAACCTCCCAGGTCCGGAGGCCTTGTCGGCATTTTTTATTGCCCCAAATCGAATCCAGCCCTCACAATAGCGGAAAACGGCGCTCAATTCCCAGTTCTTGTCGCCCCAGGGACTCCCGCCTTACACCAACAAAGGCCTCCTTACAATGAGCATTCGATCCGAGAAGTCGGGCTTTAAATTACTTTTGGTTCCCGCAGGGCTCCTCAAACTGCAACACCTTTTCGAGCTGACCACCGGCGATTACCAAGTGGACGTGCGGGTGGTCAAGCGGGTGCAGAACGCCTCGGAGGCCAATATGTTCCTGAGGGAGTTGGAGACTGCGGACCCAGAGAGCAAGAAGTACATAGTGCTGGACTGCAGTGCGGAGAACGGAAAGACCATCATTGTCAATCACGTGCACGACATCTACGTCGGGAGGAGGAATTACCATTTCCTGATGACTAGTTTGGTGAGTGGTTCTTCATCACGAGAAATCAAAAGATATCGAAATAAAAATAAATTGGTATAAGGATTTTTTCCCCGTAAAAATCACTGTCTATTAAGTATCATTGCGAAAAAGGTATAATATACTCTCGATATGACGAAATCGAAGGGATGGGTAAAAAGCTTCGAGATAACAAGTTAACCCGCGAGGACGCGCGTAGGGTCCGTTAGACCCCAGCGCTCAAATAAACTTTCACAGAAACTCTAATTTTCAACCAAAAGAACTGAAACCCCGTGTAGCTGCCTAAGACATTTCCACCAATAACCTCCTGAAGATTAAATAAAGTAGATGCATTATTCCCCGTGTTAGGACGACGCTTTTATTGGAGCGTTTCAAAAATTAAGGGTATATGTGCGCTAGTTATGAACAAAAACATTGCAATAGATGACCAATAGTATCATTCTTTTCTTACAAAGAAGAAATTATAGATGTACACTACTCAGTTTACTTGTTACCCACTTTTTTACAGGAAAATTTTTTTCAGGAATGAATTGTCGAAAAAAGTGGTAGATAACTCAACTATGTGAAATTGTCCACTATTCTCTGTTTACAAAAATCGGTCAACATAACAATAAGCTTTTAGACATTTAAAACTATTTTATGATGTATTTAAACCTTCCCTTGAAAAAGTTTTGTATGTGCTGAACGTTTAGAATGGAAAACGATACATGGGGTCTGACAGACCCCACGCGCGTTCCCGGGTAACAGAAAGGTGCGCGAGTCCTCCCGGGTTAAATTATCACAATATCTAACGTCTAGGGGAAAAATATTTTTTTCGGAAAATAGAGATTTTCGACGTAATGAAGTTCGTCTTATCGAGAGAATACTGTATTTGAAATTTAAGGGATTTCATTTCTTAAGGAACCCAAATAATAATAACACTTAAGGCACAGGTGTTTCATAGAACATTTATGTTACTTGGTTTAGTAAAGGCTTTGCCCTAGAGATAAAGTTACAAGCAGAGAAACCACCAAAAACATTGGGTAATCGAGTGCTTTTATATTCCATTAAAATTGATCAATCAGTTTTAAACACCAAAAAGGTGTGAAGCAACCAAGTAAAACATATCCTTTTATTGCTGACAACAAAGGAATGTTGGCGATATTAGAATATTGGGCGTCTAACACACCTCTTTGAAATTTTTAACGGGATAGAGAACGGAATTGTGCCAGTTTAGTTCTAAATTATTGTTTATTTTATTTTTAAGAATTTTCTCGTTAATGTGACTGCTGCATTAGTTCTGAAATAATCTTAAATCCCATTTTTAAGGCATTTCCACGTCTCTACCCCTCTATGCATCAAGATACATGGCCCTAATCACAGTATGGGGAAGAATCCCCCCTTCTCCTATATAGAATAATATATCATTATTTCTGCGAAAAAACATTTATAATAATTATACTCCTTCAAATTACTTAGTTCATTTATTTTGCCGTTATGCACACTTCAAAAACTTTTCAAAATGTATCACCCTCTGGTTAGGATTCAATGAACTTCAGGAAAAATATATTAGTCCCCATTTCCTGCGCTACCTGTTTAGTTTCCAAAAGGATACATTCACATACTTTCCTTGTCTAGACATTCCCAGAAAGATACTAAGAAGAAAGGTTTGTAACATTACATACCACTGTTTGCCATTTCGTATACAATATTGAAGCTTTATTCTATTTATTCTGCACACTAACTTTCCATCTACTTCTATGGAACCAACGGTTGGACATGGACAATAATGACCCTCTCGCTGGTAATAAAGCCCTAAAACAATTTTATCACCCATTCCTGCAGAAAGGACTTCTAACTTGGCATTTGCTTCTCAAGAACACAAAACTCCTATGGCCTACACTAACTATGTTTCTCATGTTATATCCTAAGACTTAAGGAATGTTATGAGTTACAATAAAAATAGGTAAACGTTTCATCCGTTTTTTTAAATATATGTTTGTCTTGTATACAAAGTTAAAGAAGATACAATATGTACAAATGCATGCAATACCTTCTTTAAGTATAATAATTTCGTTTACAACTTCTATCCTAGCAGTTTAGTAGTATGATAAACGTTAAATTTAAAAGATAATTTAATACGATTGATTGAAAGCAAAATATTTTGACTTTTTAAATTCAATGTCCTTCATAATTTGAAAATAATATTGAAAACAATCATTAAAATGCAACTGGTCATTCTTCTAAAATAATAATAATAAAAATAAGTTAATAAAATAATAAGTTCTTAAAAATTACTTCATTTTCTTCATTTTATGTTCACGATTTTTGTTAAATATAGGTAGTACTTAAAAATATTACTCGTTTTATGCACTTGTAAATCAAATTAAATTACACCTTATATAAATAAATATACTACCGAAAGAAACTAATGAATTACAAGAACATCGTCTAAATGCTTCATCAACAGAATGAAGATACATCGCGAACTCCTAAGGCAGCCAAAGCAATTGTGTGCTGAGATATTAATGCAATATTTAGAGGCGATCCACAAAATTATGATAAACAGCCGCCCAGACGCATCCATATTCATGTCTGGGCAACACGAATTTTCTCCTACACGGCTCCCTAGGCAGCAATTTTCCCCGAAAGGTAACATCTTCAGTGCATTAAATTCAATAGTTTTGCAGTGGGAATCATCTCCAGCTATCAGTCTCACCCACGATCCATAGATCATCTCTAATAAACATCTTTAGCATTCCGTTTCAGCACATGCATCTCGAGCGCTGATCAACGACGGCTGAGCCTAACAATACTTCTCATTCGTTGATGTACTCTGATTAATAACGGTGAGCACTTAGCACTCCGCATTCGCGGTGAATAATGGAGCTCAGGAAACCGACTCAAATGGAGCGGCCGCAGCAGACATTGGAGGCCCGGCGGCGGAAGAAACAAAGGATCTATGGGGAAGCAAAGGATCTATGAGGAAGCAAAGGCTTGGCAGAAATGCGATCCCGCGTGTCATCAGTAAGGGAAGAAAGTTTTGGAAGTGCTGCGAGATTCCTTTATCAGCTAATGCAATCCGAGGGATTTGACACTTTTTCTCGGAAAAGTATAGGGGCACCTTAAGCTGGTTTTGGATGTTATTACATGTGCATTCACAATGTGCAATGTAAAATGTGGAAGTTGTTATGTTAAAAAAAAAACTTTGATTTATTCAGAATGTTTCAACAAATACGCCTAAACTCTGCGCAGTCAGATTCTTTGCATGGAGTACTTATAAAAATGCCCATATATCTATGTCTACGACTCGTATATTTTTAGAAGAATTTGGCATCACATCTGATAAAACTTGTTTCATTAGACAGCACGCGCATGCATGTTTCAAGTTAAGGAAATATGCAAAGTTTTTCATGTATCATACATTTAGTTCCAGTTTATGGTATTGTGGTAAAAATAAATGTGATAAAATAAAAGAAAAGAATAAATAGGTATGGTTCACAATGTTCCACTGTCTATTCCACTGCCACTATTAAAGTTACAAAATGTTGCAAAAACATTTTGCTATGAAAACATGATGTCAAAACATTTTTCTAAGTATAAGGATATTTATAAGCTGATAAACTAACATTACAACATATTTAATAACGAAATTCCCAAAACATGTTTTAAAGTACGTTATTATTACGATAATTTATTAAGCAAAAAAATTAACAATATACTAACAATTTTATTTACTTAATATTGCTCAGTTAGTAAACTAGGATAGTAAAACTTCACCAAATCTAATTAGATTATATCAATATAAAATAAATCATTAAAAAGTGTTTTTAAGAGCTTAATATTTGAGGTTGAAAATAAGTTTAATAACGTAAAAAATAAATTTTTAAATAAAACGTAATTTTATTGTAGAATATATAAATAATATTTTCTGTCAATACATGTACTACCTACATAGAATTAAATTAACATTGGAATTAAAATTTAATTGAATCATAAATCCAATATTATATAAAGTTCTTCAGAGCAATTTATGAATTTAAGAAACTACTCAAAAATGCCTTATTCATAATTTAATGACAGAAGCATCAAAGTCCCAATTTCTAAACCATCTAGTTAAAAAAAAATTTTTTTTGGATGCATTCTAAAATATATCCTATAAAATATTTCAATTGATAAAAACAAAATCGATATATGACTTAAATAATTTATAATTTTATTAAAACTTTAATAATTGTGTACAGCTGTCCGTAAAGAAACTAAAATAAAGATGAAAAAACACTAGTGAAAAACAACATTTCCATTTCTTATTTTTGTTTCTAGAATCCGCTTATAAATAATGCTTCAAATCCCCTAAATCAAAGTAAGCTATACTAACAAATATTAACAACGGATATAAGGAAAATATTAGGACGTAATACTTGAGTTTCGAGGGGGAAACATTTAAGAAAAGCACTTACACTTCTCTAGCTCTAAGGCATAGATCTAATCGATACAAAACAATGAAAGGTGAACTAAAAGTTAAAGTATTGAGTAATTAATCAGAAACTAAAAACACTACCTGAATTCCCAAGTGTTAAACCTTTCTAAATGCGCCAGCTAACACCTTACCATTACCGAAAGTGTGCGTAAAATAGCAACTCCAGTGTTAATCACCATTAAAAAGCTTCTCGGCCATTTTTAAAAGCATGTGATAAATTAGACTCTTTATTTATATTGATGCACTCTCTAATTTGAACTCGGTTAAGTAAAGCAATTATTTAGGAAAAGATGAGGAATCTCAACTTCCGGAGTTCTCAAGTAAATCATTACGGTTTTAGAGTGTAATAATGAGGTAGCTAATAAATGTTTTGTTCTTAAACTGCTTGTCATTAATAATCTCAAATCTCATTTTCATTGACTAAACCTGTTACTCCGAAAGAGATGAATGGGGATAGCAGTAAGACTGCAAATTTTGATGAGAATAATTATCTAATAAGATTTATTCCTCCCCTTTAAGAGAGGTTAATGGTTATTATTTAAAACTTTTGAAAGGAATTCCTTTAAATTGTATGTTTATATGTAGATTACCTATTAAATATAAAAATGTTTGAAAACTTCTTCAAAAACATGGTATTTGATAGTATGAATGAACATTGTACCTCAAAGGGTTTTAAAGAATTATGATCTATTTCCTATATCCTTAAGAACACTAAGTAAGATTTATTGGATTAATAAATTGTATCAAATAACATTTGTTGGATAAATAATATGCATGTTTTCCCTCTACACTTATTCTTATGAAAAAGAGAACAAGTGCTTCGGAGGATCTGAATCACCACTCTTAAAAAAAACTATAGTATAAGAATGATATATATAAATAATAAATTGTTTAAATATCTTTAAGATACCTTTTCAAACTAGTAAGAAGTTAAGCTGATTAAAATGTTGTTTTGATGAATTATATATAGCTTCTACTACTTCATTTCTCAAAAAAAAATCCATAAGAGATGGTGTTGATTTTGAAATTGTTAATTGTGGCGGAGTTTGTTTTAAAATCCAAACAACAAAACTTACAGCCACAAAAATCTAATGTAGGTAAAAAGGAATCTCTTATGAACATTAATTCCCTAATCTGGCAGTATATATTCCTAAAAGGAAATTAAAAACTCTTAACTTAAATAAGACAATTTCATGTCATTTTGTAACCAAAATGTTATACACAAGTTCTAAAATATTTGAATATACGTTAAAACTCCTTAACTATTACACCATCCTCTATTTCAAAAACACAACATTCATATATTTACCAAAATTCAATTTAAGTGTCAACTATCCCGACAAGCATTCAAAACCGCTAAAACCTACGCATTCTAATTTTCCTCCTTCCCGAATTCCGTATTCACAACGGGATAAAACCTTTAACCTCCTTCCTATCAATAAAACCACTAACTACCCCGCCGCAAAGTTTCGCAAGTTTTTTCGCATTAAATTTAAAAGAAATATGACGCGGCGCGGAAAAAGCTCGCTGAAACAAATTATTCTCGGTCGTGAAAACATGAGTTACGTGACTTCATTTTTTACAGCGTCCCACACCTTGAGTTATTCGCTCTCATTATTGAAGCCTTCATCTTATCTTAGGTGATGGATGAATACTGGAAGAACGATGTCCAAGAATTCGGGGCCATTAATATTACTGGCTTTCGCATCATCCAGTCTCAGGGTCCAGAAGCTATGCATTTCCTGAGCACGTGGAAAACCCTCAATTCCTCCCGCTGGCCTGGGGCTGGCACGGAACATATCTCAGTGAGTAGACCTTTTCTTAGTGCCATCGAAAAAGAAAATCACGAATTTCACTGCCTCCAAAACGTTTCCCATGTTTAAATGTAAAAGTTTACTGCGTGAATGTGTTTCCCAAGTCGAAAAATAAGTTTTTACATTGTGTGAGAAAAGGGAACTGGATATTTTTCCGAGTAAGGATGGAATATTTTTGTGTAAGGCGAAGTTTTCATCGGTTTAAGAGAGAATGGAGTTTTACTCTTAGAGTGCATTTATTCCGTTTTTAAACCAGAAAATACATAATTTAATGTTCTGGTCTATCAATAATAAATATTATACTGTAATAATTGTATTTTATTCTTAATCCCTTTTTTTCCCGCATCCGAGCACTTGTAAAAAAATTTTAAATTTTTAAAAATGGCTGTGGTACTGGGAGTGAGTAACAACCCTCTACTTATTACATCCGTGGAAACAATTTAAAAATATATGACAAGTTAAAATGAAAGCTTAACTACATATGTCATTTTTAATATTTAGTATAAACTTTAAAGAAGTGGTTCCCAAACAGTGGTCAGTGAGAGCTAAGTGGTCCGGAAAAGAGCCCGGTAGCACACATAAAATGCTATTGTTAAAGTAATGTTCATTGAATAGTACATGGTCAGAGAAACAAAACATGTTGATGACTATCAGCGTTTAAACTTTCTGGAATCAGGGTCACCACTAATTTGTTTGCAATACTTCCTGTTACATTTTATGGCACTAATACAATCTCAGGCTTAAATGAACTGCAAAACCATTTTAAGATGCGAAGATGATAATTTTCACATTTGAAAAAGTTAATTGTATTATAAATAGTATTTTTAAATGAAAAATTTAAATGTTGTAATTTTAAAAATTTTAACGTTATTAACATTTTAAAACCAAGCCCCATACCTTAAAAGTTACACTTCCAACATTAAAATTCAAACGGCATTGCTGATTTGCTTATTTAATAAATATCCTAAAAGTAGAGTTTTGTCTACATACCCATGAAAGTTTAGCTGTCTTCTCAAAATCTTTCATCTTCATTCCACTCATCTCTTTCGCATCATTTCATCCTTCTCATCTTGACAACCCCCTTATCCTCATGAATCTCTAATCTTCATCCATATCATCCTCATCATCCCTTCCATCTTCTTCTAATTCTCTCATCTTCATTTCTATGATCTCCATCATCCCTCATATCTTCATAATTTATTTCCTGTTTATAGTATATTTCATCATCCATCTCCCTCATCGTCTAGAGTACAACTACAACCTTCGCATCCTCATCATCTCACTCATGATTTTTATCCCTCTTGTCATTCTCCCTCTTATACTCTTCATCCACCATATGATATTTTATTTCATTCTCTTCAATCCTCTCAACCATTTTGGCACTTCTACCATCCCTTTCTATCTTCTTCATCCCACCGCATTATCTTCAAAACCCTCATCTTTATTTTCCTTTGAAGTTTATCAAAAGTTAACAAAATTTTGTTAGTTCCTGTGATATTATCCGCATTTTATTTTTTTTTGAATATTTTAACTCCACTCAATAGTAAAAATAAATTGACAAGACTTAAAACCTGCAATTTTATTCGTGCCACTAAATGGTTTTTAAAATCAATGACTGATTTTTAAGAGAAGATAATTTGAAATGCCGTAATATTCAATAGGTGAAGCTAATCCCTTTTTACTACTATAATAACTTTAAAAAATTTCTTTATAAAAGTGAGGAAAAAATCTGTCTATAATGAATAGAAAAATGTAATTTAAAAATTATTAATGAAATTAATTCATTTAAACATAAAAAAATGTGATAACTAGATGGATGTTTAAATTTAATGATTGACATATTACATATGATGGAAATATATATGAAATATTATATATGATGGAAATATATATGAAATATTATATATGATGAAAATATATATGAAATATTATATATGATGGAAATATATATGAAATATTATATATGATGGAAATATATATTATATGAAAGTTGATGGATCTTTCTATTATTGCTATGCTAGTTTAAATATTTGAGATATAAAACTTACATACAAACTGGGAAAAAAAGGATAAATAGTGAAAATTTTTCATTTTTACTCTTTGTATAGTATTAGCTTATTTTGTGAAATTAAACGTCATAATTGTAAAATGAACCAACTATTTTTATAGGTAATTTAATAAGTAACGGTGAAATTCCGCAGAGAATATATTCTTCTTCTGAATGCTGATTTTTTTCCTTTAATTTCATTTTCAAATATTTTTTTTAAGTTCAAAAAATGTTTGAAAATATTATTATTTTTAGGCAGCAGTGGCCTTAGCCTATGATGGTACAAAAGTAATTTTAGATGCTTATAGTAGATTACTCAAGAAAAAACCAGATATCTTTAGAAACAATTTTCGTAGAGGGGAAGTTTACAACAATGGAACGAAAGGAATAGACTGTAGAAAGCTTCCTGTTACACCTTGGGAACATGGTGATAAAATAAACCACTATATTAAGCGGGTAAGTATTTATTTTTCACAATAAATTTCAGCACGATTCTTTACTAAAGCTAATAAAAATTAAGGAACAAAATATATTTCTGCTTTGTTTTACTTTGCTTTCCCTTAATTTTCTGTTAACAAAATGTACTGTAATACATATAAGAATGTTCCAATCCCTCTTTATCTTTACGATTCTTTACATTAAGATTTGGGATGGTTTAAGACGTGTGGTTTAGGATCATTAAAATGCTACATTTTAGTAATGCTTTGATTAAAAAACTAACTTTTAAATGCTGCAGAAATGTAGAAAGGTACCGATTGGATGACCCTTTTGGCACCAATTAATTTTAAAGTTAAAACTTAAATTAAGTCAATGCATTGATTTCAAAAATCTGAACAAATAATTTAAAATATAATTCATTCAGTTAAAACCCTATTTTCATTCTCATTTAAAATATTGAGGTTCCTTACAAAAAAGTACATTGTATTAGAATTTGATTAGTACAACAAAACTTAAGATTTCACCCAAACATGCCATGATCAAGAAAAGAAAAATAATTCACGGGTTAAAAAAATTGTAAGTGATTAAATTTTATACAGAGTCATATTTTGAAGCGATTCATCTTAGTTTGTAATTAAAATCTTATATCTTATCTGATTTAAAAAGTAATATGTAAAATCAAATCTTATGGATTGCAGTTGTACCATAGACATTTCAGACCATTAATCTAATTCTATAACATATTCCAAATAATAGAAAATCTTCTAAAAATATGCGGTAGCTTAAGGAAAAAATCCCTTAGGAATGAAATGATGAAATTGAAGATGTTATAAAAAATTAATTGAATCCAAGCCAAGTGAATAAAGAATGTATTGGAGGATGGATATCGGCCAAAAAATATAAATTGAAATGAAATCATTTTGCCAAAAAATTATCCTCGATTCTGATTCACGATTTCAAAAAAAAATAATAAAAAGGAAATTGTAAAAATGATTTTAAACGGGTGCGTGTAACTTTAAAACGGTCTTACAAAGTATTGTGTTCAAAATAATTCGTAATACAAACCATCATCAAATACCCCTTAAAAAGTTTGAAGAACAAATGATTGTTTTCAATATATTTTTGGTAAGCATTAAATATTTTAAAATAAATTTACTTAACTGTCCAGGAAAATAATAAATAATTCCAAAAAGTATTGTTTGAAAATAATTGAATTGAATAGTAATATTTCTTGTGTGGTTTTTACTTGTATTTAAAAATATCTGTTGCCGCACAGTTATTCAATATTTTAACTTGTAAAATTTCTTGTATTTTTTCAGACTGATATACGTGGTCTGACAGGGAATATCAGCTTTAATGAACGTGGTTACAGAAAAAACTTTTCTATTGATGTTATTGAGATGACACTAAATACCGAAATGGCAAAGGTAAGATAAAACTATTAAACTTCATCTTAATTTTTAATTTAACAAATCCTGTTAAACATTAATTTTGTAATAAGGATTCTTTAAATAACAAATATGCGATATTTACACGTGCTTTTTAGAGGCTTATGAAGAATCTAATTTTTTCAAGCTCTTTTTATATTTTATTCGTGTTTTCCTTAATGGAATAAATCTTGTATAGAATGTCCATGTTTATCTTAAAATAGGAATGTAAAGAAAACTGGAATACTTATTAATGTAATAAATCACTAGTTTCGGCTTTTGGATCCTGAGTGTCCACCTGACCTGACTGACAATGAGACAGTAGGCAGGGTAGAACTTCGGAACAGGAATTCTCCTAAAAAAGCACTTCTACTAATATCTGCATGTTTTGGAACTAGATGGCGCCACAACTGAATAAAATTAACGGGGAGGAAGAAGATGAAATTCAGAATGGAGAAGAGAAATCTCTCTAATGCTTTTCATGCAAGTCGTCAAACATACAACATTGTCACAAAGATTATATGTAGACATTTTTTTTTAAATTCCGTCAAAAAAAATAATTTGTATTATTTCCGTCAAGAAAAATAATTTGTATTATTTCCGTCAAAAAAAATAATTTGTATTATTTCCGTCAGAAAAAAAATAAAATAGTCAAATATTATTTTAAAAGTATAAAGACTTTTATAAATTAAACAATTAATAAATCCAAAAATTAAAAAAAAACCTATTAACTGCAGGTATCTATTGAAAAATATAAGGTTGTCATTTTTTAAAAATATTTTTTTTTTACTTTTTGATAAAATTTTGTGTTTTTATCGAGCTCAATGAGATATAGCAAAAAGATTCTAAAGATACCACTTTAAGTATAAAAAATAATGATAAATATGAATTTTTTTTGTAACAAAAGGCTTATTATATTCATAGAGAAATCGTGGCTTAATTTGCTTTAAAATTTCGAAAATAGTCCTTATTCAGTTATTTGAAAGATTTTTGTTTTCTAATTAAATCATTAATATAGCACAAGTATTTTCAAGCTTTAAATTTTCATTTTTGTTTATGTTGACTAGATTGCATCGTGGTCAGATGTTTCCGGATTAGAGCTATTTTCACCCAAATATAAACGTATGCGGGTAAAAACTGGACTGGAGAACAAAACATACATTGTAACTAGCATACTAGTAAGTTGCACTTATTTTCTCTTTCAAAAAGTTTTAAATTTAGTTCATGTAGACATTCCTCTTTCATTTTAAAGCAAATTTATTTTTCATTACTATTTATTAGGAAATAATAGTTATTCTTTGCATTCTATCTAGTATATTAGTAGTGTATTAAATTAAACATTTATTTATTTATCCAATACTGTCGCATTGCATCTATATGCATAAATTTTCCTATCGGTAGCCTTTTAGTAGTAATATCCATCTTTTCCAATACAGTCAACAGTCCTCTATACTCTGAGAGCATTCAAACACCAGAATACACTTACAAACAGTGTTATTCCTAGGATTTTTTTGGAGGAGTAAAAATACTCCTTGACTTTTTTACGAGGAATGAAATTGAATTATGGGGAGTGAAATACGGAAATAGCATAAATTACATATACAGATACAAAATTTCTATTATAAAAACGCTTACTTTTTAATGGACGAAATGAAATTGAAAAAAAAAATGAGGATACTATTTTTAAAAAAATTATTATGACTGTATGTAAAAACAATTAAATAGAAGGATAATTAGGATGCCGTGGCTGAAGGTATAAGCCACTAAACCTTTGTGAAAAATTCAAGGAGTGAAAATACTCCTGTCTAGTTTTTTAAAGAGTGATTCCGATTTTCAAGGAGTGAAATACTGTCTCAGAGGAGTTAAAAATATCTCTGCTTACAAATCAACTAAAATTGCAAAATCTGTTAAAATATGCAACTACGTAGAACAACACAATATAAAAAATGCACACTTATTTATTATTTCCAAAACATCTTCTTAACATTGAGCATAACAACGGGTCAAAGCTTAGAAATACATATTCCTTTATAAGAGCAAACGGATGTCTAATTCGAGCTACACTAATGGAACTGGGTGTCTTATTATGATTGCAGGAGGAGCCATATTTGATGTACAAGCGTGCCGAACCAGGTGACGTGTTAGAAGGCAATGATGTCTTTGAAGGGTACTGCAAAGACTTAGCAGATTTAATCGCAGCGAATCTCAAAATTAATTACGTGCTGAGACTGGTCAATGACTCCGCGTATGGCGGCCAGGATCCTAACTCTCCAGTAGGCTGGAATGGCATGGTGGGAGAACTAATTAGAAAAGTAAGTGGCATTTAAATATTGGACAAATTTGGTCTTGAGAACGTAGATTGAAAATAGAAGAAGGTTTCGTTTTAGAGTTTAAGTTCGGATTATATTGATGCAAGATAAGTCTTAAAGTTATTGACAAGGAGTAGAGTACCTCATTTTGCATTTTACTACCAATTAAAACTGTTGTGATACTTGCATATTTTTTAAGAAAGAGTTTAGGAACACTTATAAGTGATTATGCGTTTTACAATGAAAGATATTGTCTTGTTAGAACGTATTTTTATAATGATTTATTTGAATTGTATTGTAGGTATACTATAATATTTTTTATTTCAAAGTAGAAAAAGTGTAATACTTTACATACAGATAGTTCCAGGATAATGTCAATGTCTACAATATTATTATCTTTAATTTAAATACATGATTTTACCGTTTAATCTATCTATTGTATAAACCATTCTTTATTTAGTTCAAGCTATGTTTTATAGACCCTATTTGGATAATAATTTATAAAATTAAAGTTAGAAACGCCATAATAATGTGTGGTGCATTAATAACACAGGTCTGCAAAAAAAAAACTTTCTAAAAGCTGTTTTGGATATTTCAACTGATTTTGATAATATTTGGTGCGCTGAATCCGAATATGACCTCCATTTTTCTTCTACATGTCAGGTTTTTTGACAATTTACGTTTTATGTTAATATGGGAAATACCTCAAAATTAATGAATATAGACTAATAAAACCAATTATTTAATTCAGAATATTCCTTAAAACCTATTTTCCTACGTAATTTGGTGCGCTGAATCTAAAAATGACCTTTGTTTTGTCCTAAAATATCATGCTTGCTTACAATTCAGGTAAAATTTTTTTATTCAAATTTCCTATAGAAATGATTTTCCTTATTGTTTTTGGTGTGCTAAATCCGAAAATGACCCCCGCTTATTTTTAGGACGTCGCATTTTTTTACAATTTAGCTAAATATGTAAGAAAATACAATTTCAATACAAGTGAAAATTTCTCACAGAAATTTATTTTTATTACATATTTTTCATGATAAAAACAACTCCTGTAGTTTTCTTTAGCCAGTGGCGGATCCAGGGGGGGCCCTGGGGGCCATGGCGCCCCCCCCCCCCGAGAAACCCTAACAAATAGCTTAAAAAACACTTTCTTTTAATGCTAAAATTCAAAATATTTTCTGGGGGAGAACCCCCAACCCCCCTTTAATATTTTGACATGTGACATCTGTTTTAGAGTGTTTTTCCCATGAAAATTCTTCCGCTTAAAAGAAGCTGTTCTCTTTTGGGAAGTTTTAAAATAGATGAATACTATAGTTTGAAAGGGCGCATTTGCAAACATTTTCTGGGAGAGGACCCCCAGTCCTTTTCAAAATTTGGCATCTATTTATAATTTCATCCTTGAAAATTCTGTGGTTCATGCTTTCAAAATGAGCTGAAACTTTATTTTTAGAGGCAAATGTTCAAAATTTTTCTTGGGGATTACCTCCTAGACCCCCTATTAATTTCTCATGGTTACTTATTTAATGTTTTCTACTTGAATTTGTTTCTCTCCTCTCCTTTTAGGAGTACAAGAAGTTGCTCTCTGTAGGAGTTATCCAATGGGTACCAAATGTACAAAAATGAGTAAAAAAACTTCTGTTGGAAGCCAAATTTCACAAAATTTTCTGGGGAAGGACCCCCAGAACCCCCCTTTTGCTTTCGAGCTAGCATTATCTGATGAAACCTTTATAACTTTAACAAAGTTTCGTATTTTATTTATGTTATACTCGGAAAATTGGGAGCCAAACACCTCGCGAAACATAAGTATTGTTATGCCCCTACCAAAAAGGTTTCGCCTGCCCCCCCACTTTCTAAAACAATGGCACGGGCCCTGGATATCCTCTAAGTTACTAAAAACCCCTAAAAAGCTCCTTAAAAGCAAGCATAGTTCAAAAAAATTTCCGAGGCACTGAAAATTTCGAATGTAATACCCTCCGACTCTGACATGGCCCCCCCCCGAAAATCTGGTCTGGATCCGCCCTTGTCTTTAGCAGCTCATTACAATATAATCCATCATTGGTTCATGAAAATCTAGCGAAGAAAAGAATCCCGCGCTCTTGTACTACTGCATTTTCTCCCATAGAAATACACGGAGTCTGGTCGAAGTGAGGCGAGCCGAGACGCCAGCGCGATGCTGTCCACATGCTGTCCAATTCTTAATGTTGCCCACCCAATCGACTATAAAAGTCATCACAGGTATAGGACAACACAAGCTAGAAGAGTGTACACACACAGTAGCCGAGCGGCGGAAGCCGCTCGGTGATGGTACCCCACGACGCAGCCGTCCCAAGATGGGACAACAGGAACAAGTTCCTTTGCCCCCCTAGGAGGAGGAGGTGTAAAACCGGCGAGAAGCCGTAAAAGCACCCGTACTCCCCCCGGCGTTCGAACCTCCAAGGAGGTATGCGTACGAGACGCAAGCTTTCAAGAGTGAACTCTGATCTGAGTTCCGGCACTTAGAATGCGGTACACTTATGAGCATATCTCTTCAAGCCTAGCCCGAAGACCTCCCTCTTGCTCAAGATGAGCCGGGATAAGGCACATTCATTTAGTCGCGCCATGGTTCGAAACGATGGTACGGACCAATTTCTTGGCCGCACATACGTTCTTCCGACAACCAATCAAGGAAGCCGGGAATTCAATTCCTGTCAGTTTGCAGCTTAAAAAGCTCTTCGGGCATATTTCACCTTAGCCCGGTGGATGATAAAACCCCCGATTTCTCGGTCATTCTATCACCCGGCGACTCCAAATGGAGGTCGCCTTACGTTCTGTTATTCAGACGAGGCCCCTGACGGCCTCTGCTACAAGTCCGCCAGGCGGCAACGTTGGTCCCGCTTATGCAAATAAGACGGGTGGAGTGGTACAGCGCTGACTGCTCACATTAAACTCTTCTCTAGGGATTTCTTTGACAGTTAGGGACTTATGGAAATATGCATCTTAAAGGCCTTGATATGAACGATATAAAAATAGCTTTAACTAAAAATTTCGTTGAAAAGTCTCGGATAAAAAAACACCTAAAATCGGGGAAAATAGCCCAAAATTGAAAATAAATATGCGTTTTATGAAAAATCCTCACGTGTAGGATTTTTTCATTATTTTTCCCGTAATCAGCACATCAAAATACATATGAAATCGATGAAATTACTCAAACAGCTTTTTCGTTGCAGGCCTGTGTAATAGTTTGAATGTTTTAAGTAAACCATTTTATCACACATATAGTAAACAATGTTCGTTATCATTAAGGGGGAAATCAAAGTCATTATCTTTTATTTAGGATGTTTAGAATCTTTTATAGGATATAACTGGTCAGAAAAATTCTTAAACATTAGATTTGCTATACTTCAAGGGTAAATACAGCGCTTAATAGACTCAAAGCAAACATGGAAATTTCAAACAATTCAAAAGGCATGTGTTAATTGCCGGAGATCTCAAAGCTGAACCAACGAAATAAAAATCTTCGATTCGCTTTCTATTATTTATCCATCTGTGGTTCAACCTGTTCTTTATCAACGAGTCCCCAAAACTTAATCCCCTCTTTGATAAAGCAGGCAATACATTATTTGTAGTTCCTTCCGTTTTCCTTTGCTCCTAGAACTAGCGTAACAAAGAAGAAAGCTCTTTACTTAGATTACGAAGACGCATTGCTTTCTTATTTTCTCAGAAATCTGCGGAGTGATGACTAAACAAAATGAATGCTCGTGTATTATAGTTCTCTAGCGAAGAGTTAATGCCCTCGACCGAGATGAAAAAGTTACCTCGTTAAAGGATTTCACTAACGTTTTGCTACGATAACATCGAAAACTTTCATACTAAATAGTTTGGTAAGTGGATTTAATATTTGTTGGAAGAAATGGTATTACATGAATATTAAGAATTTTTTCCCATGGAACTTCACCGTTAAGTTTCCCAGGTAGTTTTGAAAAGTGTAACGAGTTTAGTAAATGGTATATAACGAGGTTAAGGTTAAACACATAATTTTAAAAAAATAAATTTTAAATTTTATTTATTTCTTAAACTGGTGTAGGTAATTTTATAAGCGTCATTATTTTATAAACTGATTTCATATTTAACCTTCCTTCCTCCTCCCTGTAGAAATTCAAATAATAAAGCAAAAAAATTATCCGTTCAGAAATGTTCGTGAAGTAAGTGTCTCGCTTGTTTTATTTAAATTTTCAACGCGAAATTAGTCTTTTCTTTTAATAATTCTTCAAATCCCCATTCTGAATTTCAGTAAATACACTTGACTCTTTGAAAACATTTATTTTCCAAGAAAACTAAATAAAAAACATCTTTACAAAGCCATACATTTATGTATTTTTTGCAACGAACTTAATCCACAGGAAATCGTGGTGCCTTGTTAGGTTGACAATATCCAACAATGCTGTTCAAAAACCAAAAATCTAGAGGATATATAAGTATCGACAACTAGTCAATATTTAATAAACTTTTCTGTTTCATAAAATGAAACCTGAAATAAGAACTATTATTTTAACTTAATTTTAAATATAATTCAAATATTCTTTACTAATAGCCAGAGCGAAATCATGAAAAGTGTTACAGTTTCATGCAGTCAAAATTAAGTATTGTCAGGTCACACCTAAACGTCAGTTACGAATAAAATTAAAATAGTAAAACATTTAAACAATGGAAAAATCTGTTCATTCGAAACGTATTTAAGTATTTCCCGAAACT
The DNA here is from genome assembly GCA_963680715.1 of Tetragnatha montana. NCBI lineage: Eukaryota > Metazoa > Arthropoda > Arachnida > Araneae > Tetragnathidae > Tetragnatha > Tetragnatha montana. The sequence continues at coordinate 42,882,564 of OY796679.1, read as the reverse complement.
TATTCCAGCAACACACTAATAGAGCATTATCATTACATGAAATTCTCTCTAGTGTCAAACCGTCCCTTTTATGTCTGTGTATTTAGTCCTTCCCTTTGGGGTCTTAAAATCGCCTGTGTTTAAGCGCTAAAGGTTTTGGACGAGATACGGGCGGTACCGATTCCTTGATACAGGGAATCTAACAAGGGGACTAGAGGAACAAGGAAATTGAGAATGTTCAACTGCAAAACTTAGCTTTTAAATCTGACAGAAGCTTTAGCTATAACAAGTGAGGAAGCTTTGTTTTAATCTAGAGTTTCCTAATGTTTATGTAGATTTACTACTAAATAACCTTATATATAAATGATTTATCTTGGTTTGTTTTTGATAATTAAAATGTTTTAATTAGATGACGTTTAAAAATTTTTATTCATGGAATTTCAATTTATTTCAATGGAAAACTACATAGGTGATGATAAAAAATTATTCATGCTTTTTTAACTTTGATTATTCACAATTGAAATATGGAAAAAAATTATCAGCTATCAAGAGTAGTTTTAGACGAATATTTTTTCCTTTAGAATCGAGGATTTATAATTTGTATTTCTTGGTATGTCATTCATTTCAAGAAATTTTTAGTACCTAAAATAAAAAACATATAAAAAATGAACTGTGTATTTAAATACTTAAGATATTGGAACGATGCTCCTTTGACAGGCTGTACTAATGTTCGCAATTGATTGGCTTGTAATATTGTATCAAATCAAATGAATTGATAAAATTCATAATTCAAACACTTTTATTTTTAATAAAAATTTATCAATTATATTTATATTCTGTCAATGATTAAATAAATAAAGCTTCATTCCCATTTTCTTCTCTCATTGTGAATCTAGCAAAATGATTAGTTTCTATAATTAAATAATATTTTAAAACAGTCTTCAAACAAAACTATCTATTTAGAAAAATATGAAATTGAATTAAGGACATTGATTAAAGAGATAGGTATTTATTTGAGGAGAAACTGTTTAAATTTCTGCCATTAGATGGAGTTTTACTATGGTATTACTGTATTACCATATTACCTTGATTTTTTCTATCCTTTGAATGTACAGTTGGGGAAATAAAAAACGACTCAGTTGAGATTTCTGACGAACCACTTGGGTTAGAAAGACAAATAAGGTGTCATTTTTCATGTCATAAAGTATTCTTTAAATGAGAAAATTTTCAAGTCCTTAGGGGGTCGTCTTCATATTAAACGAAACACTAACTTTTATTTTTCCTATGGAGACCCCCAATTATTATGCGATTTTCTGAAAGAGCATCCTCATAAACCTCCAAATACCAAGTTTCATTCAAATCATGCGGTAAATAAAGCTTTTACGTTTTGGGGGTCGTCTCCAGAGTGAGAAGGGTTAATTTTCTATAAACACTATTTCTTAAAAACGGTGGGATAGTAAGACTTTTACTCACCACTTTAATATTTATTGAAAAATTAATAAGTAATTCATTGATATTCAATATCAAATTTGCGTTTTAATTTAAGTTTTGGTGATTAAAATAAGGCGACTGTTTCCAGAAAAAGCATTCGCCGGTATACATTTGGCAGCGGTATACGGTCCCTTAAAGAGTGGGAATTTAGTTAAATTCGGTTTTTTCCAAAACTATTAAATGAAATCGACTGAAATTTTGGTTTTCCACATAAAATTACTACCAAAATCGATTACCATAAAAATATTAAAAGATTTTAAAATTTAATTTTTGGGTCAAAATTAGATGTTAATTATCTATCTATTAACCATTAAATATCGCTTCAAAAGCATAATTATTTTGTTTGGGGACACAAATTTGATCTAAATTCAAAGTTTCATATTTTTACGCCGAAAATATTTTGACAAATTTCACATTGAATGGTTGACATTTCAAATATATATTACGCTTCTATTTGAATACTTACATAGATGAAACTTGGTATTTGGGGGTTTATGGGGATGCTCTTTCAGAAAAACGCATAATAATTGGGGGTCCCCATAGGAAAAAAAAAGTTAGTGTTTCGTTTAATATGAAGACGACCCCCTAAGAGCTCGAAATTTTTTTTGATTTAAAGAATACTTCAGGACATGAAAAACGACACCTTGTTTGTCTTCCTAACCCAAGTGGTTCGTCAGAAATCTCAACTGAGTCGTTTTTTATTTCCCCAACTGTACTTATTCTATTATCATAGGAATTCGCATATGTGATAAGATAGAGATTACACACATTGTAGGCTCGACGTTGATACCCTTAACGTTTTCTAGCCCGTTTATTCTGGAGGTAATTTTGTAAAAATATCTTTTTTAACCGTCAGAAATGTAAGTTAAATAATGTGAAAATTACTTTAAAAGTAACTTGCTCTTATGCTAAATTTTAATTAATTTTTACTGTTATATTTTTACCTCTCTTTATTTTATAACTACTTGAAATTTTTCAGAATTATTTTAATAAGTCTGTTTCTAATAAAAATATTTAGTGTGTAAAATTATGTTTTGAATTATTATTATCTCTTATCATTTATTTCCAATACAAATAATTTGTGTTTTCTATATACAATGGCTTACTTATTTTACCTTATTTTAAAAGGGATTTAGAAACTAAAAATTCCCCTTATTTCATGTCAAAAAAAATAATGTTCCAAAACCTTAATAATCATTTCAAAAGTCCTTTTACCTTATTATATATCTTTGGTTTGTTTGTAAAACTTAATTTTCCTTAGAAAAAATCCAACTTATTCCACTCAAGTATTTTTATATAACCTATTTGTATAAAAACTAAATATTTTTAAATGTATTTAAGTATAAAAACTAAATATTTAAATATATTTAATCATAAAAAGTTCCAAAAGACATAACATACCGTAATAGGGTATGTCGTCTTAATTATAATCAGTTGTTGGTCTCATTCAATGATAGTAAGTTGTGGTGGCTTGATATCACCGGTATCGCACGGCCGAACGGGCCGGGATTCGAACCCGTACCCCACCATGATGGGGAATGGCGGGCAAGTGCCGTGACCACTGGACCACCCCAGTGGCAGATATTGAGGGTTAAAAAACCTACTTACCCCATCCAACCCCGTACCCCGTTCCGTTGCAGGGAATAATATGTTGTGCAGTGAAACCAAATCACTTGGGAGAGCCTCGTTTAAATGAGCGCTGCGCGATTTGTAACAATACTGTCCTTAATTCTTTGATAAAGTCTGAGGTTCACAAACGTTTATGGGATCTACTCAGAAATAATTAATTTTTAAGTCTAATTTTTTAAATGAAAAATTGTAAATCAATTTCAAGAAAATTTATTACTAATGACCGTCGACAACGGGTTATTTTCACAAGTTCTTTCTCTTTTCTTGCTCTTTTTTAGTGACGCCACCTCCACCAGCTTTCAACCACCTCATCATAGTATGATCTATGAAAAACAATTCTTCACATAAAATGAAAAAAAAAAGTAGTATAGAAAAATATATTATAAATTAACTAGGTGTATGAATTTTTCCGAAGTATTTTTTAAGAAATTTAAATATTTTATAATAATACTAAAATAGGATTGGAAGCACTTAGTACCTCTTTAGAAAAATACAATTTGATAAAAATGAATTTAATTACTCATTTTAAGTGATATTCTTAAAACAATAGTCTATCTTTCTACCATATATTGTTGAACGAATCTTACTTCTCGCTGTTTTTCTAAGTACTTTCAGAAAACGTTCAATAACCATAAAATCTAGACAACTATATCACCACTACTTTCGGATATTATTTAATTTAAGGTAGATTAGCCACGACTTGTTTAAATAGTTGAAATATCTCCTGTGGCTTATCTCTTACGGCGGCCTGCTATCTGATGGAATTTGTTTCTTCTTTAGATGTGAACCCCCTTCCCCTATCGCTTCAAATCATTCCTAACATTCTTTTATCTGTTATCTGCTTTTTACTTTTGTACTAACCTTTTTTGTAACATACCAGAGGAACATTGTATAAACATAAAAACGCTATTAATTAAGATTATATTAATGTGAAAGAGGATTTTATGGTTTGATTTTCAAACCTAAAGTATTAATATTTTGCTCTTGCTGTGACCGATCGATATGGAGCGGGTTATCTGATGAAATTTAATTTTTTCAAAATTACTTATCCTTTTCTCAAATAGGAATAGAATATAAATAAATAAATAAATAATATAAATAAATAAATTTTATTTGAAAAAAGGGCCACTGGCCCATGCACCAATGTTGGTATCATATAATTATTAAATAGTTATACATAGTTCATACATAGTTATTTTTCCTCAAATAAGTTTTACAAGAACTTTTGGAAGACAAGTTTCACCGTTGTTATGTAACGATGAAGCAATTAATAAGAAAGAGAAACACAGATATAAATATATATATACCCATATACATAACACAAATTATTATCTTAAGTGAAAATGAAAATAAAGTTAATCAATTTCCTGAACAAAATATTGAATTGCCTTGATAAAATGAAACAAATCAAGGTTAAAACACTTTTCAGATGACTTTATATCAAACCATTTGGGGAAGTAATTTCGAGACAAATTTCCCCCGCCAACATACCTAAGGAGATATTTTTGTCTATAATATAAGAAAGTTGGGCAGGTATTAAGTAAGTGATAGGCATCTTGCGTTTCCTTGCGGGTGCAGAACGAACAAAGTTGTTTATTAGGATAAAATAATGGTTTATTTTTTATGTCTCTTACAGTCATACTAGCTTTAATTTGAAAGATAGTTCTCTGAATAGAGATGTTGAGATTCATTTCAAAGTATAGGGATGGTAGAAAATCTAATGAAAAATACTTGTAGTGTGAAAAATTAGTTGAACTTATAATTTTATTGTAGTCTTCCTGCAATTGATTGCTTACTATTCTTTCAATTATATTGGGTATAGAGCCTGAAATTATGTTTACAGGGCTACAAAAGAGGCCAGAAAAACCATAAGTGTTAAGGATATGCCTCAGTTGCGAGACCCAGTTATAAGGGTTATCGGAATTATTACTGTTTTTAGCCAATTTCAGATAACATTTTTTCGTTAATCTCTCCTCGTTCATTTTTAGTAATTTTTGCCAAAATAAAAGTATAGATTTGATTGCTGTTACTTTTATTGGTAATATGCCGGTTTCCCGTCTAATTACATAACCTGGTGTGTTTCGGTTCAAATTATATATCCTTTTTATATAAGCAAGTTGAACGCGTTCTAATTTGTCCAAGTGCGCTATACTCCAGATTGGAGAGGCATATAACAAAACGGATTTGACTAGGGATTCAAATAGCTTTATTCTAGTTTTTAGGGATTCACATTTACTTCGGCATAATATGGGTATAAGATAATTTAGGGCGGTCATAGCTTTATTTATAAAATAATTAGTAGCGCCAGAAAAAGAGCCAGTTGTAGAAAAAGGAACACCAAGATATGTATAGCTATTGCAGACCTCAATTTTCACTCCTCTCCAATCAAATCTATCTTTTTTACTAACTTTCCCACCCCTGCGAAATATAAGTACTTTTTTTTTCATGTTAATTGAGAGAAGGATACTTTCAAAGAACTCAAACACTAAGTTAATCTTTTTTTGCAAATTCACTACCGTGTCTGCCAGAATTATCATATCATCGGCGTAAAGTAAAATATGCACGAAATCATTCTCACTTATGCAGATTGGCGGAAGACCAGATCTCTCAAGCAACCCAACAACATCATTGATGTATATAGAAAAGAGACTAGGACTTAGGATCTCACCCTGCAACACTCCCGTTTTAATCAAAAACGATTGTGAAAATTAAGAGTTAAACCTAACATTTGCGCTTGATTTTTCGTACAAATCTTTTATAGTTCTTATGAATCCCTTACTAATTCCTATACTAAAAAGTTTATTCCATAACAGAAAATGGTTGACAGAATCGAAAGCCCTAGAAAGGTCAATAAATAAACAATATAGTTTGAGTCTTTTCTTTTGAAGTAGGATATTAATTAGTGCATTAAGAGTAAAAATATGATCAAGGCAACTGTAACACGATCTAAATCCTGCCTGAAAGTCAGAAAGTATATCATGAAAGATCATCCAGTCATTTAAGCGTGAGTTGAGGATCGAAGTTAAAAGTTTACCTAGACATGGGATGAGTGAAATAGCCCGGTAATTTGAAGGTAGATTGCTTGCTCCGTTTTTGTAGATAGGATTAATTATCATTGTTGCCCATGATTTAGGGTAAGATTGCTCGCTCAAAATTTTATTGAATATGTTTAAAAGTGTTTCTTTTATTCCATAAGGAATATTTTTGATAAATTCGTTGGATATTCCGTCCTGTCCGGGTGCTTTGTTGTTCTTTAGTTTTTTTATATGTATGTTAAGTTCGTGCATGCCTATGGGTGAATCAAGTATTGGATCTGAAGAGTCATTAAAGTGCAATTCATTAACCCTAAAATCTGGAACACTCATTAGGCTGGAGAAATGAGAGTACCATGATTCAGGAGATATGTCGACAGAAATTACTGGTTTACCGCGAAACTTTTTGATTGCACTCCAAAATTCTTTAGGGTCTTTAGATTTTATTACCGTCTGATTTAGGTTATTTAAGTACTCCTTTTTTTTGTGCGAATTAGATTCTTGTATTGATTCTTGTATTCATAAAAAATCTAATAGGGATAGAATATATAAAGATACACAAATAATGTCCATTCAAATTTCCTGAAAACGCGGGGGAGGATACCATATTTTTTTTTTAATTTTAATAATTATAAACGCCTTAAAAAATTATATCCTTAGAAAGTTGGAAGATAATGTTGAATTACATAATGCTTGTTAATTGCTAATATCTATAGTCAATTTGGGTGGTATTTTGTGTGGTTTGGAATACTACTATTATATTCCATCCTATACAAAGTTATTTATTAGAATAAAATAAAAGTCAATAGGGAAAATGAAAATCAAAGGATAAAATCTACTTTTAAAGGTAAGTCAGAGCGATAGCCAAAAGAGGAGGAGTTCTGCGGATATCAACCGAAAATCAGATGTTTTTGTTAACCAATAAAACACCCAATCCCCCTTTGAATTTTTTCTACCAGCGACTACGCCATTAATTTTAAACTAGCAAATTTAGTGAATTCATTTTGTTTGAATTCCAAGTTTGAGGGAATCGGCTCTCTTTTTTGGATTTGTGTGATGTGTATCCTTCAAGACAACTTACTTACCCAAAGAATAACCAAGATTTCTGAAATTACGTAGATAGTATAATAAATATTTAAAATAACAAATAAAATATAAGCAATCAACGGTAGTAAAATTTAATTCAAACTGGACGGCAAAATAAAAGAGAGGAATTTCATTTTTTAATTTCCTAAAAATATTATAAAAATAAACAGAATATTCATTATTTAAGAGAAAAATGAAAATACGGTTTTATCAATACTTTGCCTTGTTTTTACCGCAATGTTTGAAGCTTTGAAAGAAACAAACTTACTCCAAAGGAGAATGGTTAAAAGCTCATGGCGCCATCTGTTATATTCTACTTAGAATAACAGTAAACTGAAGGGTATATTTTTAATTTAAAGTGATTCTTTGGTTAAAATTGCGTTAGTTATTGTTTTTACTTCATTAACATTAAAAATTATTTTTAACAAACATTACTTAACATATCAGAATTTTTTAATCCAAAAAAAAGAGGAAGTTACTAAAACAAGAAATCGTACAATAGTTTAAACAATGTTTTAAAAATGAAGAGAAGTGTTGGAAAATTGGTGGTTAGTCAAAAATTATTAAATCAAGAATTGTATAAAGTGAGTTTAACTAAAATAGAAATATAAGAACTCAATTTTTTTTATTCTCTCATAAAAGCGTAGTTTGCTTCATTACTTTAAAATTTTAAAATCAAACAAAACCCTTATTAGAAAAACAAATCGGATATCAGATTGATCTGTTCCCAGATACAGGATAGTTGAAGTACTATAAGTATGAAAACCATTCTCAGATTTAAGGAGGGGAAGGAATATAATAGATATTCTATAATTTTCTAATCTTTAAATGTTGCTTCGCTGTTAACAGAGACAACATAGATGACATTCTCTAAATTTTTCTTTCTACACCCGTCTTTTGCATATTCATTCTGATTTAAGAAATTATCCCCCCCCCCGATAAAATTAATACTAATACGTCAACCCTCACTTTTTATATTACCCCATTTTCTAAACATTTGAAGTGTCGGAAAGGCATATTTAGAGAAGCGGAAAGCTTGGAAATTTCACGCGGAGTATTACATAATCTATCCTTTAGAAAAATTAAAATTAAAAATATATATCTTTTACTATATCGAAGAAAATGAGAATCATTTAAAAAGTTGAATTTTTTTTCTGAGCTGACCACATTGCCCCACCCCCGATAACCCCTTTCATTAGATGCTGTGAAACACTTTTTAGCATGATAAATTAGAAAATTTTTTGGAATTTTTTTTTTATGGAGCAGTTCGGTTTTTTTATGTGAAAATCATAATTTTTAAATTTCGGGGGCAGGTGTTCCCTGAAGTTCCTCCCTGGAGTAGCAAGGGGTTAGGGGACCTAGGTATTTCACAAGGGGTCGAGTCTCCAAAAAGGAGGAAAAATACAAGGAAATTTACAGACATTTCGAAGAGAACTTGGAGGATGAGGTGGAGATTTCTTCCCCCCCCCCCCGACCTTTACTTAAAACCTATTCTGATACCTTTTTTTAGACCTTTTCTGATATCTTTGAAATTATGCGCCGAATTCTGAAAGATAAACACTTAGAAAAAACGAGAACGGTACGGAAACGGTGAAAAAGCTCTCGACACGAGAGATTTCAAACGAGAATTTGGGAGCTCTCGTCCGCCATATTGTTCCGAGATTCGAATCTATGAGGATGGTTTTACACTTTTTGTGTTTCGTAAAATAGCTCCAAAAATCTAGAACAGCTGCTAATTACAAAAAAAAAGTCCTCAGACATTAATATATTACGAAAGTAATGGACATCTAGTGTTAAAATTATTCTGTATTATCAGTGTATAATTACTTGTAAGGTGGTTCAATAGGTGGCGCCATGAGCACACTAGAGAAAGAACGGGAACTCCGGAGTTCACGTTTGAAATCTCTCGTTTTGAGAACTTTTTCACCGTTTCCGTATCGTTCCCGACTTCTTTCTTCTATGTGTATAAAGGTGCTACGACCTACGAGCGTGTTTGCGGCTGTTAGCCGGCTCTAATTTGTGTCCACCCCTGAATTTGTGTCCACTCCTATACCAGTGCAATGCATTCAAACTATCTAAGAGACATTTATCCTTTCATCGCCAGAAAAGTTCCACATGAAAGACCCTTCCTCCTAAAAAATACCATGGATTATGGATGCGAAAGGAGTTTGATTACTTTGCATATAATAATGTTTGAGATTTTTTCTGCCACTATTATTTGCTTAAAAGAACTTCCGTAAAACAGCATATTATTTTTAGAATATGAAAGAAAAATTTAAGAAAATGATTCCATGCTTTTTATTCTTCATAACAATCTTTATTTTGTAAAATATAAATATCGACTTATTGTAACCTTCTAAGAAATAAATCCCTTAACACTTTAAAAAACGAACGTAAAAACTATTTTATTCAAAATAAGACAAAAATTAATTATGCTTTATTCGCTATTTATTTACCGTATTCGTGTCTGGGATCTAATAAACAAATAAACGTATTTGACCATTGGAAACCATTCAAGCTAAAATCAACGGGATATATTAAACGTCAAAGTGCATTGGATTGGGTCAAAAAGACCCTAAGCGGGGTAAAAGGGTACGGTCATCCTATTTTTCAGGCTCTTCAAAAAATCTGCCCTTTCTACCCATTCATAACCCGCATGACCCCTCCAACAATAGCGAATCCTGCCACTGGTGGCGCGCGGTGTGGCTTGCCTCTTAGGGGCCCCAAATGGTTCCCCTAAACTTGTAAACCGGTTCCTCTTTCGTTTCCACGTTTTTTTCTGCCCAGACTCATGCCACTGGGATGGCTTAGGACCAGTGGTCACGGTCTTTGCCTACCTGTATGGTAGGGTGCGGGTTCAATCCCGACGGGTTTAGTTCTCCGTGCGCCGTGTGATACCGGTGAAATCGTCGAGCCACCACAATACATCGGATATAAACTCCGAATCCAACAACTGATATTATTACGACAACCCTGATTGGGGTTTGTTTTTTACAAATTTTCCCATTTTAAATCATTTTAATTTGCTTAAGAAGTCTAGAAAAATACTTTTTTTTTTCGCAATGCGTTTACAGGTAGTGTGGGTTTTTTATAGCCAAATGGCTAAAATAAAACGCGCAAAAAATTTCAGCTTGATATGATGGTTTCTTTTACTGCCACATTGCTCCTAAAGTTTGGATTGTTTTTATTTTTCAAAAATCCGCGTGCTGTTGGTATGGAATTTTGATCACATAGCTTCAATAAAATATAGGGGAACTTTTTAGCTCAATACGACAATCCCTTCTGCTGCCAACTAGTGCCCTAAGATTGGAAAATACACGAAAAAAGTTATTTTTTTGTTCTGTATAAATCTGTTTCTTTACAATCTGCCTGCAGTTAAGGTGGATGTTGGGCCAAATAATTTCAAAGAACGTATCATTTTTTTGCTGTTGGTCTGCGCCCCAAAATGGAAAATCAGGGAAAATTTAATTTGGGGGTGCATGACAAAAGCTGAAAAATTTCGTTGTATCGAAATGAAATTTTTGTAAATTTTATTGAAGCTATTTTAGTTTAACATACATACACCCTAGCTGCAAGTGAATTTTTTTAAAAAAAGTTTCTTTTTCACAGAATTTTTTAAAAAATAAATAACGCTTTTTCGTTATTCCTAATTTTAGATCGCAAATTGCTAGCTGAAGATTCTGTGGTATCAAGCTGATTTTTCCCGTTTTATTGAAGCTATATTATCAAAATTCCACGCCAGCCGCAAGCGGATATTAAAAATTCATTTTTGAAAATATATTTTAAAATACTTTAAAACTTAGGGCGAAAAAGTAAACTTTACTAGTAACGTAAAGTAAACTTTGGGCGAAATGCGGAATCAGCAAGCTAAGCGTTTTACTGAAGACAATTGACCAAAAATCTGCCCTGCCCTTAAAGGGGATTTCGAAAAAAGTGTTTTTTGACCCACCCCAGTACCTCTACATTAAGGGCCGTATTCAGAATCTTTTAACACGATGATGAACCAATACGATAATGATACGAGAATGAGAACGATGGACGACCTACCGAGTTCACTCGGCCTTGACTCGGCCAGCAGTGCTGCGTTCTATCGTAAATATTTACAACTAAATACAAGAAAAATTTTACTAACACTAGATTTCCATTACTTTCGTAATATATTTAATGTCTGAGGACTGTTTTTGGTAATTAGTATTATTAGGTATTTTGGTAATTACAAAAAACAGTCCTCAGACATTAATATAGTATTACGAAAGTAATGGAAATCTAATGTTAGTAAAATTTTTCTTGTATCAGCGTATAATTAGTTGTTTCCTTAGTACATCTACATTAACTATCCTTAGTACATCTACTGATATACCTTCACATCAGAAATTTCACAATTATTGTAGTAAGGGAGCATACCTTAAAATGTTTTCAAGAAATAAATAAACCAGACTTTCAAGACCCTTAATTGAATAAAAAGCATTTGTACTTATAAAGACGTTGATAGTTCAGAACCCACTTTTGATTGGAAACCTACTCAAACATTGGGGAGTATCGTTAAGAATATTTTTTTTTAATTTTACGACACCCTAGGGCGAAAATTTTGTCTCAGGTGACATAAGGTGACATAAGACCAGAATTTTTGGAAGATGCCTTTAGGTGTAATATAATAATAGGAAGAAATATATACCAGGAAGAAAAACTAAACAAGATTTTTTTTTTCTTTCAAAATGCGTGAAAATAATTTCACTTAACATCTTGAAATGTTTATTTTTCCCAATAGTTAAAATTAGTAAGATAAATCAAAAATAATTCTTGTTTAAAAGTGTCATCTTCTCTCAAAAATTCAAAAAATGATAATGATATTTTCAACTCCTGTAAAGTTGCTTTTAAGTAGATTACCCCTGTGTTTTTTACGAAAAGATCGAGAATTTACCCCCAAGAAGACAATGTACATTTTGTTTCCCACACGATGACCATTTAACCAATAAGGTTGATTTGAATCATCATGGCCACTGATCCCCTGTCAAAAGAAATTTGTTAATCATCCTTCTTTTATGAATAAAGATTATAAACACGTTTAAAATTTTTACCAGGGTACTAACATTTTAAAAGAAATAGGATAGGTTGGAGACTTCACACCTAATACAGAAATAATTTCACCCTGTTTAAGAGGCATTTTTACCCGTTTTGTGTCTTCATTGAAAAAATAAATTGGTTTTAATAAACATTTTAATGACACGGGGTCAGTTTTTTCTATCCATGCCCATTTAAATTCATTCAATAGGTTAAAGGGATATCGAAAGAATGGACATAAACGTATGTGGCCTGGAAAACGTATATGGCCTGGGAGTTATATTCTATTAATTTTTCTAACAAAACGGGGAATTATCTATAAAAAAGCAACTTTACAGGGGTTGAAAACACCATTACTAACTTTTTAACTTATAGAGAGGGCAAACTTTTAAACAACTTTTTTAATTATTGTTTATTTACACTTAAAAACATTTCAACTCACTCTTCATTCAACAACTTTAGTTATGAAATAATAGGTGTATTATTTTTCAAAGACAAAAAATGAAGGAACAAGAAAATGAACAAGAGTATCAATGCTTTAGTATCTAAACAATAAAATAATCATAACTATAAATATTTAACGACCGTATTTTATAGTACTCATAGTAGTCGAATTTAATAACCTAAATATTCACATTGTATGAAATCAAGAAAAACTCTTCTACTAAGAATGCGGATGTCAGCAAAAACCCCAATCACACATAGCTACGCCCATTCTCTTCCTAACATTCCAAACCAATCAATCAAACTGAATCATCTCTGGTATAAAATGCGCCGAAGAATGCCACGCGACCAAAGGTGATAAATGAGAGGTAGAGAAATGTGTCAAAAGCCTTTTCAAAAGTACCTACCGAAATGGAATACTCCGGATCGATCCAAGTTTAGTAATTAAACGGACAAAGAGTTAGCCTGCACTGATTGAGCCATGGCGCCTAGCTAATGAGATCTAATGTGTGCTAATCGATTGGAAAAATCTTACGCCCTGGAATTTCGATTTAAAGCTCAGATTAGAGTTCTTCCATTCAGGATAGCCATTGTAATCAAATGATTCCCTTTTGACCGGCACAAAAGTTTTGTTTGCTTGATTGAGGGGGATGTATCCGAATCCTTCCTTCTTAAGGAACTCTTTTAGCTGAGGATATCATTTGGTGTTTGGAGAGTGTCGTGAAAGAAATTTTGTTTGAAATCATAAGACGATAACTTTGACAGATTCATTGTATGGCCATGCAAAAAATGTACACTTGTGGTCCATAAACGGGCTAATAAACGCGAGTGCAATGTTAAAAATTTAACGTTTCAGGGGCAATTCCTAATATTTTAATATTTATGTGAATAATGCTTGTATTCTACACAATTGAGTTAACCGCGTGGTAAATGAAACCCTGTGAGACTGAGTTTCAGACAGTAGTGAAAAATCGGTATTCTACTACTCCCTATATTCAACTGAGTTTCACTTACTCTGGTCGTAACTTGGGCGACCACATGAGATTGGCTACTCAGCGTCATGTGACCAAGTGACGTAACAAACAAGATCAGATCTGTTCCAAGCGCGGCAGCGGACATTTTAAAAATTGTTCAAAATCAAAATAAGGAATGGCTAGCAACAACGTACAGAAAAGAAAGCAAACAGGCCGGAAAATATTTAAAGATTATGAGCGACCTTTTTTAATTGAATGTGTCGACTAGAAGGGAAAATTTTAGATAGGATCTTCCAACTTTGAAAATTCGTAGGTCCCGAACGGAGCGAGTTAAAATTACGAAACAGGTCTCTAAAAATAGCCCGGTTACCATATAATAGCATAGTAAAAGGAATAATTCGTACAAATTCGTTAACTATTCAAAAAAAGAGATTTAAATAGTCTAAAGACGAAAAGGCGAAACCGTGCTGCCATCTATCAAATAAAATACGAACATGATTGTCAACCTATTTTTTAGAAAAACTAATTGGCATTTCTTTAATAATTATCGTAACGACTCCATTTTTGGATATAAAATGCATCATTGAACCCTCTTGAAGAGGGAATAGTCGAAAACTCGAAAAAGATTCTTAAAGGGTTCCCAAACACTTCATTCTGCAACGTCTGAAGAAATTACGGCTTTAACCAATATGGCGTCATTTTCGCCAAATATAGTCTATCACGCATGCCCGAGAACTGAGTAATGGGACTGAGTTCGACTTACCACCACATAAATTTGTGGGGTTACATTTTACTACGTGAAACATGGTCTTATGGAGGAGTAGAATACGAAAAAGTCCAAAAAACAGGGTAACTCACATGGTAATGAGTTACGACGTTTGTGTAGAATACAAGCATAAGGGATTGGTTTCTGGCAAGAGAGGAACCGGAACCTTGTGATGGTATTACAAGGATAGGGTGTATCTTAACAATTCTCAAACTTTTGGATTAAATGAAAATCGCATAGAAAGTAGTAAGAAAGAATTGGTTTATATTTTTTGAACTACTAAATAAACCTTTTCTCGAAAAATGAGAAGGAAAAAAGATTAGATTATTATTAGAAATAATTAGATTATTTTCAAATTCTTGGATGCAAAATTTCTTCGATGATTCGCATGATTTTGTTTAGTGATGCCTGATGCCAACCGTGAGAATTGTGTAACTATTGTACAGACAGGGTGTCCCGTACAAGACTGACACATTTTAAAAATTTTTAATTAAATAACTAAAAAAGATAAAAATACGCGTTTTTTTGAAGCCTACTCTAAAGACCAAAGAATTTTATGACACAAATTTTCGTAAATCATTGTTCCCAAATCCCCCGACAGGGTATAAAAGGATCAATTTTCCCATAGGAGATAAGAGAAAATAGTGGCGCCATCTGTCGGGGGATTTGGAAACTACAATTTACGAAAATTTGTGGTATAAAATTATTTGGTCTTTAGAGTAGGATGCAAAAAACCGTGTATTTTTATCTTTTTTAGATTTTGAGTTATTGATTTTTAAAATGTAATGTGTCAGTCTTTTTTGAGACACCCTACATTTATTAAGAAACTTAGATACGAAAACTTTGCCGAAAAGATAATTCATGTAATAATAGTTGTAAGCTAATAACAAATAAGTTGTAATTCATAAACTGAGAAACGAAAAATATATTTAATTAAAGAACTATTCATAAATAATGTAATTTTATTTCCGAATTAAAGGTACTGTTACGCATATCCAGCGCGTTCCCCCTAAAATTGAGCCTTGTTTTATGTAACTATCAGTAGACAATTAGTTTGTGATATTCTTGTGATATTCAAAATGCCCTGAACATGATAATTAAAAATCAAACAAACACGATCGCCTTTTTCTGATTTATGACATTTAATGACTTCTGTTTTGGTGTAGTAAAACCTTTTTATTGTCATAAACTGTCAAGATGTGCTTGTTTTAAAAAGTCAAATACAATAATTTATTCAGCCTTCTTTTAAGGCATTTTATTCGTTAAAGCGAATATGAAGCGCTTGGATAACCGGAAATTTCACTTAAAAAGTAATAAATTTTTTTAAATAAATCGGAATTTATTCATGGTCGATTTGAAATAAATATAAAATTGCAAATAATGTGAATAAAATATTAAATATGATGCAGACGAATTCAGGTAAGAATCGATTTTCACATTAAAAATAACCGTCTAGACTCGATAAAAATACTTATCGATGGTTTTAAGTCTCCAATTGACTTCTGTTATAATGTTAAAGAGATCGATTTCCATTTCATCTCAATGATTAAAGTTAAACAAAACTTTCCTCTCGAAGTAGTCAACTAATCAACCATAATGTTTAATATAACTTGTATTGATAGGAAAGCATTGGGATTTGTATTATTTTAGAAATGGTCAAAACAAGAAGATTTCATATTAGTTATTCAGTGTTATTAATAAGTTTTACCCATTAATGAGTTACCTTCACACATTTTAAGTTTATTTTTAATTAGTTTAATCTTCACTCAAATTATCTGCTTCTCGAAATACTCTACATACATTAAGAGCATTTTTACACCTAATAAAACGCAAAAAACCAACGGAAAATATCGATCAATTCTAATCAACGAATTCATGCACATTACTTGCATTCCCTTAAATTGCACGAGCCCTAAAAATGCAAACGATTAATCAGTGTCTTAATAAGTTCCTAGATTGAGCAATTATCATAAGCGGGATATTAATATAATAATTGGTTATTTATAAACGGAAGCTATCAGGAATGAGACTTGTTGTCTCCTGGATGGTGAGATAAGAGGCTGCCAAGGAACTGCCCCACCCTTAATTAATCATAAGAAACCTTTTTTTCGATTTTTTTTTCTTAGGAAACTGGCTTCTTGATTGCTTGAATTTGCATTATTAATAAACTTTCCTCCTATGATTGCGAGCTTGGCACGATAATGTTACATGAGTAACTTTTAGGCCTATAATCGGCTTATGAAGAATTCATTATTCTATAGATGGTTGGGGTGTGAGCATATGGAATCCACAGAAATGTCAAACCAATTTAGCTGGCGCTAAATTGTAGTTTTTATTTTATTGTTTTTTTAATCTTATTTTTACCTTGTTGAATTCCTGAAAAAAAAAATGCTAAGGTTATTTTCCAAGCGGGAACGGTATCTGTTTAAAACAATATTTTTTATCATAACAATATTTTCATTTTAAATCATATTTTTCTATCAATTAATAAAGTCTTTTAACCATTTTCAATGTCACTATTTTGTTTAACTTCGTGAGTAACTAAGTTGGGGTACCAATAGTATCTGGTGAAATAAATGAAATACTCACTGTGCATAAAGAAAAAATGGACTAATATGGATAAGAAATTAATTCGTAACACAAAAAAATATACAAATTATAAGTAAATAAACCTTAAAAACTGTATGGTGTGGATGGTATAGTTATTATGAAATCGATGGTGTTCAAAGAATTATCAGTTTTCTGTTCCAAAAGTGGATTTTTCTCCACAATTAAGGCAATGAATTCATTAAAATATATACCACGGATGTCAAAATGCTCCTTACTGGCCTTGTCTTTTCTTCAAAATTTTCTTTTAACTCTAAAATGAAAATCAATTTTGTATAAGAAAATATTTTTATTGATTGATTTTCTTATAAATTAAACTTGAAATAAATGATTGGAATAGATTATTATTGATAATTTAGAAAAATATGTAAATAGTGTAAATAGTATACCATAGGCTAAAGCTAATTCAACGCCTTAACTTTTTGGGTTTTAAAGTATGGGCTCAAGTCACTCCAATTCCTGGAAACTGGAATCAAAGAAAAATATTTAAAACTGGTATTTAATTTTAATATTTATTTTTTTTATTATTTTAATATTTATTATTTTAATATTTATTTTTTTAATATTTAAACTTGAACGTGCTAAAAATAATATAAACCCCTGACATTATAAAATTTTTGTTTACGACTGTTTGTTTTGTTGGTCCAAAGTTACCCCATTTTACGGCATACTTTTGCATCAACCAGTCAGTGAATTAATGTGAAAATTATTTTTGTAAAAAATAAATTTCATTAATTTGTCTATTAAAAAATAAATATTAGTTGCAATAAAGAATTTTATTCATAGTTTACTATATTTACTTATTCAAATCAAGTCAAATCCCGTTATTCTAAACTGTTAAGAAACCATTTTAATGTTTTATTTAGGGCCAATTAGATATTTAAGGGTTTCAGAACAAAATTTTTCTTTGGTCATAGCTGATACAAAAACTCTCAAATTGTTAACAAGCCAGCTAAAACAACTGTTTGGGAAACACCTTGAATTCCGAATTCTTTGAGTTAATCGAAGTTATCCCCTTGAAACGCTTTACTAACTTAAAGTAAAAATACAAATCCCAATTCTTCACATGCAAATGTTTAACCATCCATTTGAAGACATCTAACTTTCAGCACTTTCTCACCAGCAGAATATCCATCCCACCTGACTTCACTTATCCTGTTTCTTAAACAAACTGAACTCTTTCCTTTTTGATAGTGAAACTTCAATTAGAAGCATTAACTTGGGAAAAATGGCCCCAAGGAATTGATCAGAGAAAGAAATTCTTTCATATCCTCTCTATTTGAATTTGAATTGGAAGCCCCGCTACTGATGGGCTTCCAAGCTCCACAACCACATGACTTTGTGCCATGGGATTGATTCCCAAGTAAATGCATTTCGAATTAAATCCCTGTGGTCTGTATTCTTGGTCCGTGTTCCCGATTCTGGTATTCCGGACTCATTTTAAACATCCAAATCATTTCGTTCCGTCGGACTAGACATGGGATTATTTGGATGATTCAGAGATAGTGTAGGTTCCCTTGTTGTAGGTCAATTGAATCGTAAACCGCTCATGTCCTAACAAAATTATGTTGCGCATTTTAGCAGTGTTTACTCGGATTTTTCGTTTGGTTTATAAATGATAACACCTGGTGAAAACTCATGATGCACAACACGTTTAATATAGATAGTGTAAACCATTATGCTTACAGAAAAAACACGTATATTCAACGAGTTATATAGAAGGTATATTGTTTCGGAAAAACAAGTAAAAATGTGTGCATTATGTCAAGAATTGCAATGGGATTTTTTTTCATATTGTACCGAATGAAAGGGGCATGGAAATGCACTAAAAGAAAAATAGAAAAACCCCAATCTTGTAAAAATATAGGATGTATTTTTGGAACTTCAGGACTTCACTTCTAATTTAGTTGAAATACTCATAAAACACGGCTCAATAATCCGGTTCTGGAACTTACTTCAC
This sequence comes from Tetragnatha montana, assembly GCA_963680715.1. NCBI lineage: Eukaryota > Metazoa > Arthropoda > Arachnida > Araneae > Tetragnathidae > Tetragnatha > Tetragnatha montana. Next base: position 42,863,535 of record OY796679.1, on the reverse strand, counting down.
GTTTCACTGCTAAAACATTTTACATCAGCTTTAAATTAAGGCTACTTTATAAATCTGGAAAATCTCCTTTTAAATTAGTGTCTTATGAAGACGACTGGTGGTTTTTACATGATTCTTTCTTTTTAAAGTTTTCCTCTTTTGAATCACCTTAATCACTTAATCATCACTTAATCACCTGCATATTTTCTTTTGAATTTCTCTGGAGAATAGGAACACATGATTATTGCTTAAGTACGATTGCGCTATATACCAAATAAAGCGTTTAAATAAACGTTACAACTTACTCTTAAAGATTTGAATCCCTCTTAAGATCTCCTTTTATGTATATCTTTGGGGTTTTTTGTATTGTGTTGCTTTAAAATATATCCAATCTCTTTTCATCATTGTAAAAAGTATTTTAAAACCATTAAAATTTGTACTAATTTCCAAAGTAATTCAAGAGCTATTGAGGGAAAAGTTAGGAATATACTTATGGAATAGAAATAGATTCAAGTATCACATATCAATTTAGGTGACTAGCAACCAATAGAGAACGCCACACTGCGCAAGAACCGTTTGTATTCACTGTTATAGAAATAGTTCAATAGCTTCATTTCTATCCAAATGTTAAGGCATGGGGTGAAACTTAGGGGGCGTAATCATGCAATCTTTTCCTTAAACTACAAGTGTGACTATAAAGTGTATTATAAAGGAAGTAAAGCGACATAGTAATATTTAGAGTTATCGTTTCAAATTACAGTTTTAATACCATCCATTAAACAAACAGATTAACAGTTTCAAGAATACTTTACTTAGTAAAACCACTTGACCTCTAAATTTTTTATTGACAATTTTTTTTAATATATTTATTCTTAAATATGTTACCTAATAAACACCGAATTTAAAAAAAAAAACGAGAAAACCTGGAAGCCCTTTAAAATCAACAAGAAATATTTAGTCCCGGATTTTGGAGACAAATTAACATTGAAACATTACCAAGCAAAATGTAATACTTTAAGGATATTAATCAAAATCTATTGAAGGCAACAAAATTTTTTCTCTCAACATAAAAGGCAGATGGAGGAAAAATTTAGAAACATTTTAGCTGATTACTTAGGAATCTTTCCTTTCCTCATGACAGTAAACCCCATGGAGAAAACCAGTGAAATGCAGTACATTTAAAACGAATATATTTTCACCTTCCTTCTGAGTAAATGTCTGTCAAGCTACTCATATAAATGTCCACGAACTACAATAAACACGTTGATGTGTCACTTTTAGTTGATATCTACTGGCGCACTCGGTTTCGACAGTCCAGAGAAGTTTCACTCTTTATTTTTGCTTCGCTTTGAGATACGCTGTCACAGGAATAAGGCCCTTAGAGTTTAAAAGTGAAAACTTCCTTTGTATCAGTACTTTGAATACGTGGCACGGATGTGACAGAAAATGCTTACGGATGTTGTGACGAGAAAGTTGGCCAGTCTTTTTAGTCAGAAATAAAGCCGCATGCTATTTTTTTCCCTTTGTGATCTTTTATATTTCATTCTGATCATTTCCCGACTGTATGAACAAGTAATAACTGTCTGAATATGAAGAAAAATATTGAAGGACTCTTATGAAATTGTATTTAGAAAATTTTAAGGTCAGTGAACTTCTTCAAAGTTCAATTTTCCAGTCTGAATGTATATTTATTCACAATAAAGCACATAAATTCAAACCAAACATATAGGTAAGTAATGAAAAGGAAATTCACAAGAAGCGAACGTGCCTGACAGTGCATTTATTAAAGACAAGAAAAACAAGTTTTATATTGCTACCAACACCTCTTAACGGTCAGACTAATTTCTCATTTTAGTTTTTTTAAATATCTTTGTACAGCTTTTTCAAAGAAAACAAAGCATAAAAGACCATTCTCGTTAAAACAATTAAAACTTTAAATTGTCCCTTCAAAGCGACCTGAAACACGAGCAACCGCACTTTAATGTGAAAGTAGACAAGAGAATTGCTTTTAAAAATAGCCGCTTGAAAACCCTTTCACGTTCTAGTTATAACCGGTAAAAGTCATTTGACACTTGACATATGACTTGATGCACGTAAGGAGCCTATGATGCCCACAGTTAGGAAATATTTAGCGTTTCAAAATTCTCCCACATACACTGGAATGGAGCCCCGCACACCCCTTTTCCGAAACTTTTTCCTTCCTAACGGAAGCAGAGTACCGAATGCAAATTGTGTTTTCTACTAACTACACTTTAATGAAGCAAATACCAACACAGCGTGCTTTCTGGTGTATTAGTTTCTATGACAACTACAGTGTTTGCGAGTTTCATTTCATTCAGTTTCGGAATTCATCATTTGGGAGAGTCTTAAAAGTATCAAAATGCACTTCAAAAGAAGCTTAGATTTTTTTTTTTAGTTCAAAGTTTAATGTGTTTGAAATTGAGAAAACTACGAATGTAATTTAACTCTGAAACTGAAGAATGCTATGTTTAAAAAATAAATAACAACCAATATTACATTTTATATTACGTTTGATTCCGATTCATAATACTTAATAAACATCATTTATTTGAAATTTATTAATATTTTAGTTGAAAACCCGACACTGTTTAAATTTATGAGTCAGGTACATAACGCTTCTCTGAAAAATTTAGTTCACAAACTTTCCATCAAGGTAAACATTTATGTTACAAGAAGTACAAAAAGTTATATTTTTGAAGTAATAGCTCTACCAAATTAATTAAAACTTCAAAAACAAAGATGTGAATTGTTGTTACAAATTATAAACTGAAAGTTTATAAACATTTACAACTTACAGACGGTTAAACTTTTATCCAAACAAATAACAGTCCCTAAAACTTTGCTTACCCTCCTCACTAATTACCACGTCAAGACGAAATTTAATACATGAGAAACTAAGTTTGAATTAAAATCAATGTTATCGCAAGAAATACGAGGATATAATTCGCCAATTTAAGGCAGGATATTGGACTCCAATCCCACATTCTTAAGTGCTATTAGAGCTGCAAAAACTTTCTAAAAGAGTTTATAAATCATTGGGCAAAAAAATAATCAATATTTAAATTCTCTGAGAACGTGATAATAATTACAACGCCAACAACTTTTTAAAAACTTTGGCACCAAAAACAAAAGACTGGAAATTTGGAGTCTTGAAAAAACAGTTCTCTCCAGTACACGTCAGCAAGCAGCTGAGTGATTTCCCAGCAGATTCCCAGCATGGGAGAAAGGTGAGTTGTTAATGCAAATCTGATTTTCTTCAGGAAAAAAGGACCGTTAAAAATGCAGTAGCTCGTGAAAGCAAGCGACTCTGGCTTCCACGCTTTTTTATTTATGCTTGGTGTCTCTTATCCCCAGCTGGATAAGGGAGATGCTAATGTTTGTTCTCTTCTTTATCTCTCGGAGGTATGTTTTTGTTTGGTGTTGTTTTAGTAAGTGACAACATATTTAATGAAATCAGGTAAATAGAAGTTTAAAAACATACCCAGCTTTCATCTCTCATTAAACATGTCCTGCTTTTCAAACTTCCACCCCAGTAATTGCATTAGGCAATATTTATTACTGAAAAAATGTATGGCTAAGTATGTTTTATTAAACCAAGGGACCTCTATGGGACTTATTATAAAAACAACGAGATTATTTTTTAAATTAATAACAGTTCCTCGATCAACATTTAACCACATAAAACTCCACACTCATAACAATTTAGAAATAGTACTTTGATTTTGTATAAAATTACCTTCAATCTTAATATCATTGTCTAACGTAGATAATAAACTAAAACGCCATTAACAATTTAATCAACAATTAAAGGTTTCAACAATAAATGAACGAACCATAGAGAAACTTTAATTTTACAATATTGGAAAGATGGGTGAAAACGGTTTCTCAAACTTTGCTACAGACCCGATTTTTAAGCTGCAAATGTTTATAAACAAGTTAAACACAGAAACACAACATTATAAAAAACAGTTATGTTTTTACCAATAACGTTCTGTCTTTCACATTAAATAATACGGTTTCATACATGAAATGTATTTATTCTGTAGTTACATTTACTAAGGAAAGTCCTTGAAATCATTTACTAAACAATTTCTTGACAAATATTTTTTTTGAAATTAAAATTAAAAGATGGAGGTCTCAATCAAGAATATTGAAAACACCAAACACAAAAATCAAGAAGCAAGTGTTAAATATTTAACATGACACAAAATGAATAGTGATGTGAAAATATTTTTTAATTAGAGTAACTAAAAATTAAAATTAACCGTAAAGACTTACCAGATATAATGATTACCACCCTGACTAAGTTTAGAACTGAAGTATAGCAATTAATGAAAAACCAGCAATACAAAAAATTCATGAAATATTGATATTTTTATAAATTAAAACTAATTTTTAAGTGCAAAATTTTTCGCTAAAATTTTAGTTGGTTTAGATAAAAGTCAAAGTATTATGAGTTAAGTTTCAAAATGAATCAGTTTAAATTTTAAGTCTGTAACTATGAGAAAGTAAACAAATTATGAGTACATTATCCTTAAAGAAAGTGTAAAATGGAATTTTAAAATTGGAAAGAAGAATCAAATAAGTTCAAAAATCACAAAGCATATTTTCACACAGTGATCACACTGTCAATATCTTAAAAGGTGTCAAAAAAGCCCAACAAGCCTTAATAAAAATTCCTTAATGTTTTATTAATGATGAATCAAGTGAGTTAATCTTAATCTAATATTGAGGCCAGATGTGCACTGCGTAGTTTATTCAAGATAAAAACTACAAAATTTTCATTTATTTTTCTTTTTAGCATGCTGTTGTTTGATTATCGCGTGAAATTGAGAGGACAATTTTGTTTGAAAAACAGGTTGATTCAGAAATATTGTTCTATTAACAAAATCATAGTTTTAAGTATATTGCGGAACGCATTTAAATAACTTAACGTGGAAGATAAGTTTATCAAGAAATTTTAATTTAAATTGGGATATTTTGAGTATACAATAATTGCCAAGATAATGAAATTTGTTTAACATTCTCCAAAAATGCACAATCATTCCATGCGTCATTATACTAATGATATTGTTTGAACACGTTAATAACATAATAGGAAACATAATAAACAAATCATAAGTAGTTTAGAATTTCAAATACTAGTTAATAGTCTAAATAGCTGCGTAATTAAAACCAGTAACAGACTAAAATTAATTTCTTCTTTTTTAATTTGAAGTATTTAAGTTGTTATTTGTTTCAAAAATGCTTGTTTAACTGGAAAAATACATCAAACCTTATCAGTTTAAATCTAGATATTATTAAAATCTCATATCTAATCTAAGTAAACATTAAATTTTGCTTTTTGTAGCATTATTTACTTTTCAAATCTTAAAAAAAGAGGAGAGTTTCACTCTTCGAGGAAACTCAAAATTCATTGATTCAAATTTAAACTCAAAACCAAATCTTTGATGTTAGTGCAGGAGAAAGAGTCCATTCAAAATTCTAACTGGAATAAGTTAATTATCAACAAGAAAAATCGATGCAACTCAATTAAACTTAAAGTTTTCTAGACTTTGTTCAATACGAAACATTTTAATTAAAGAACTGTGTGTAATTCCAAGGCCTTCAAATTGTATCATAACGCTTCAGAACCCTCTTATTTCTATAGGCATTCATTAAGAAATTTCATTCAGACAGAAGGGTGTATTTAAACTTAAGTTTTACTTTGAAATGAAACAAACTGGAAAAGTAGTACTACCACATAGCATTTTAACATTATTCAAGACAAAATTAATTGAATACCAATACATTCATTTTAATTTCATCACGTTTTTGTGGATTTTTGCAATCAGTACTAGTATTACTCATAAATACTATTTTGTATTATTCATACGCGATTTCTTCATGAAAAAAGTAAGGGGTCACCTTGTGAAATTAAGATATTCTGTCTAGATTTTCAGGGAATAAAAACACATCAAGGTCAAAATGGTGAAGAGCAAATATGTTGAAAAGTAACGGGATGCTTAAGAGCAAAAGGATGCTCAAGAGCAGATAGACGATTAAGAGAGAAGAGATAAAATGAGATACAGGGTAAGGGTGATGCCTGAATGATAATATTTTAGGCTAAGTCGTCTGCAGTTTTCTTTGATTGGGAACCACAGAGTTAAATTATCCAAACGAAATCCTGATTAAAAATATTTATCAAATAACAATAATTAACAATATGAAAAAGATCTTATTAAAGTCGGATCCTAACTTGGTTCAATACATACAATCCAAAAATATAGATATAGATGAGGATTTAGTTTATAAGTACATAATGAAATGATATAGTGGATGTAAATGTAGTGTCCCAACAGTTATTTTATACATTTTAAACTGCTCTAGATTCCCCAAATTCAACTTTCATCTAAATTATAATATTTATGAAACCAAAAGTATTCAACTGATGTAAATTAAAATAAAAACCTTATTACTGAACCATTTGAAATTTCAATACCTGTTTGCCTCCATAACGGTAGAAATAAAATATACATTGTAACTAAATTTTCTAGAATCATCTTAAATAATTTGTTCTAGTTAAAAAATGTTCAGCTCAAGAAAAAATTGTTAAACTATCAATACACAAACTATTTTTTCTAGACGTTCTATCAAACCGTCTACACGAAACTTTAATTTATAAGTTTTAAGTTGTATCAAAAATGAAAAGTTTTGTTTGGAAGGCTCGTATTTATAACAATTTCCCAATTAAAACATTTAAAACATATCGCCGAATAACACTAACTTACAATATAAAAAAAACGAGTTCTCTTATTGCATTCCAGCCTTACTCCCTGGATAAAAACAAACGCAACTTCTAATAGGCAATCCAGACCATTCTTTTGATTCCAAAATCCCCATCTAAGGGAAATCTGTGTTTATGGCGTACCTTCCATTCTCTCCGCCGATAGACATGTCACATACAGTTCAGAAATAGCTCTCATTACGCTTTCTCCATCTGTTAAAGAAGAGCTTCGATTATCTATGATTGTGGGGTCAGAGGGATAGAGGAAGGCCGAGGGGGGTACCACAAATAATACCCAATGCAATGAAATTGATATGGGGATGGGATTATTAGGTGAAGGATTATCAAAAACGGTTCGATCAACACAACCATTATAGAATATTAAGGATAGATTAATTTAGGTATTAGGAAGACATGGTGTCCAAGTTTATTCCGTGAACGACGATACTTTTACCTCCTTCTAATATAGAAAATTAAGGATAGATGAGAAAGAAAACAAGAAGAAAGAAAATAAGAAAGAGAAAAGGGAAAGAAAAGTAATAGAAAAAGGAAGTAAAAGAGATAGAGGGGAAGTCAGTGTAAAGAAAGCAAAGAACACATACTAAATGTCCTGTCCATATAACACTTTACAGTTTATTTCAAATAAACTGTAAGCAAGGATCCTTTATCAGTTACTCTTATTTCCGAAATTCTAAAAGATTGGTAACAAAAGTTATGAAGATAGATCTCAAGTCAATTTTAAAATTACTTTATATTAGTGGACAATTTAATGTTTTCCATTTATAAGATTGTTACGGGAAACTTTTCAAACCGTATAGTGTTATATAAATAGGAAGATATCATTTATTTATTTCTGGGGTAAAATTCATAATTTCTATATTAGGATTTCTTCTTATACTTATCTCAAGAATATGAATAAGATATTTTCAAATGTAATAGTTTTATAAAATAAAGATTAACCAAGGTTTCTTTTGAGTAGAAACAAAAAAAACTATAAAATGTAAACAAATTATTTAAATATAAACAACAGTAAACGATTAAATGTTTATCCCCAAATTAAAACATTATTACTCCATTTTTTTTTAAATTTCACACACGTATTCATATATCCCAAAATAGACATAAACTTTCTGAAAATAACCTCCATTGGGTCACAGTTGAGATCCTCCCCCAAAAAACCGGAGAGCATTTTTCAGCTCCACAGCGGAACTAAACTGCCCCATCTAATTTCTTCATCAATCTTCCAAAATTTCAATTACCCCCTCAAGAAAAGAACAATTCCACTTTAAATATTAACAAGCACCCTCCATTGGCGATTCCGGCCTCAAATCACCACCATTAATAACCACCTGAAAAATCGCAATCTTAACAACAAGAGCAGAACTTTATTACACCCCAGGCCTGCTGCCTATAAATATTTAGCGCCAGCATCGTTTTCTTCGTAACCAGGTATCGATCCTCCCATCTATCAAGGCACGCGGAAAAAGCGCATGACAAAGTCCAGCCCCAATTACACTTTTTTGACTGCGGACAATCCCGGTCTAATCTGAGCTCCTATACAGCAGCAGCAGCAGCGGCAAATCAATAGTTATCCCCTATAAAGCGGCGACGGAAGCAAATATTTCGATCTCGGTTTATCTCAAGAGGTGAGCACGTTCATTCATTGAATGTTGGAATTCGAAGATACTTCGCAATGGAATGGGGCACGCGATATGGTCATTATTCCCCATGCACTGTTTTCCGCCGCTCGGCTGTGAGGAGATTGGGGGCACGATGAAAACATCGGAGCGGTTTTTTTTCTTCAAATTCTCGAAAGGGTAGTTATTATTAAGTAAAACTCTACCCCACCGATCGATTTTTAAATATCGCAGCCGCTCTCTGATTTTAAAGTACTTCTAGCACTTTTTCCCCAGCGCTATTCGTTTCTTTGATTTTTATAACTCTCATTGATTTTGTTAGCGAAAATCTCGCCGGGTTTTTATGAGGGAGCTCATTCCCCCGTGCTATATTTAGATCTTTGTATATGCAAGATGAATATTTAAAGAGAGAATGCTTGACTTACTTAAGCTCCATAGCACACGTTTCTCGGTTATATCAGTTATTCATGTTTAATTTAGTGAGCCTACTTGGATTCCAATCTCTGTCGTGAAGATAAATTATTAAGAAAGGTTCCATAGAGAAATTATTGAACACTACTAATTACCTGGAAGACTATAAATTCCTTCTTTATATTATGAATATAACTGAATTTTTGCCATAATTTGAAGAGTAAAAGCTTTTCTTTTCTCTCTGATATCATATTTATTTTCCATTAGTATTTATTCATGAATACATACTTCAAATAATACATCCCTAAAGAATTGTACGCTTATATTTTTCAAACCCTACGGCTTAACTATTTATTTCCTCCTAAATTTTACCTGTTAAATTCAGTAAGTTTTTTTAAATAAACAGTGTGCTCTAGATAACTTGGAACTTGATTGTCAAATATTGTTTTGAAAAATATTTTAAATTTACAGTTTATGCTGTATGCATGACGGGTTCATCAAAATCCGGTTTGATTGTTAGATTACTGAGAATGTGCTGGTAAACAAGATTTTCCATAGAAAAAAAATTAGATAAAGTTCGTTTTAAATCTCTGAGGAAATACGAACGACAGCAAAACCTATGCGTAGATTTAGTGTTCTCATACACAATACAGTTTTAAAACTTCAAACAATCGGGGAAAAAAACTAATTTAAGTTCTTTCTTTTCTTTAATGAAGTTACAGAGTAGACAAACTTTTACAACAGATGAAAGGTGTGTGAAGATTTTAAATATATATTCAAAGAATCTACATATTTCAAGAGAAAAATACGTATATAAAGAGTTCTATTAAGTTTCATTAATTTTAAAATACTTTATTGTAGTAATTTGAGCAAACATTGTAGATCGATACGTAATGTTTTCCATTCAGAAATATCAAACTGGTATAGAAGTTAATGAAACGCTCTAGTTTTCTGAATTGGATTTTAATTATCTGACGAAATGAGAACCTCACAAAGGAGTTGTATGTATTTGTATATTAATCCTTAATTAAAAGGTTAATAGGATTGAAAAATCAATAGCAAGTTTTATTATTCTTATTAGCCAAAGATTTTAAGAAATTGCGATTTGTCAACTGAATTTTTTTATCTTTGATTTGGTATCTGCTGAATAAACTTGCATATATATGCTAAAACCATTACTTCGCATCATTTTTCAAAACCATTTGCTTTTATTCCTTTCATCCTTACGCACCTTATTTAAAAACCTCGGCGAACTTCATTCTTTTTCCAGCAGCGAACTGTAAAGTGCTTAAGCTCTTCCATTTTTCGACTCATTTATACTTTCAAAGCTCCTTCTCTATTAAGGGCGTTTGGAATAAAAGAAGCCGAAAGAGGATAGACTATTCAAGGCCAAAGAGTTGATACTCAATTCATAAAAAAAGAGGCCCGCTTTTTCTTGGGTGCTGATCAAAATAAATCCATACTTCAAATAAAAGCAAGGACTTAGCATTGCCTCGGAGATATGGTGAATGCACTCTGCGAAATTACCCGGGCCTTTGGTGGGGATAAAAGAGTAGAGACAAAATGAGATATCTGACAGGGGTTTAGAGCAATTCCCACAGACACGGAGCTAAGGTTTAAGAAGATTACGATACTTCCCTAAGAGGATCTGGAACTTAGACTGTGTTTTTACTTGTCTCAGCAGAAGAAACATACAAGAACACTTAGATGAGATGTTTTTTTATCGAAAGAATTGTCAATGTAAATACGTTTTCTAGCAGCAAGATTTAGATAATTTTACATAAAAGTACTTACATAACGGCAAAAAGGCTATTTATTCTCATTTCAAATAGGTATAATTCTTTCTATTTTTACATCAAATAAACTATTGAAGAAAGGGTATCTTATGAAGACTATGATACTGGAGCTTCAGTGGAAATAACCATAATATTTTATACTTCAAAAATTGCAACGGTATATCGTTAATATTTATTTAAATTAAGAACGAAGGCAATAAAACTTAAAACTTTACTGCTACATCATCCTTAAAATCCACCATAAAAATTTAATTCGCCCAATTCCTTATTTTATACCCTCAATGTAATAAAACCCAGCCACTCTTAATAATGTTTAAGTCTATTTCAAGAATTATTATTAAGAAGATAATCACGTGAAAATTTATGCAGCCATTTTCCTGACCGAAACCAAACACAATGAATTATTAAAAGATTAAAAAAAAAATCGAAAGAAAAAGGGAGAAATTGTAAGTGTGAGTCATAAACAAACACGGATGGTTTAATTATAAATTTTCAGAAATAAAATCGAAAATTATCTCCACTGAAAGTTTAATCTCAAAAGTCTAGACAAATACATCCCTAACCTTCTCAAAAGGAAGACTCGTTAGCTTGACTAAAGGTATTTTGTGGAGGGAAAAAAGACCACAAAAAGTGAAGAGAAGATTAAATTTCTAGGGTATGAAGGCGGTGTTTAATGAAGTAGGAGGAAATGACAAGCATTTAATTATATCATGTGGAGTCTCTTTAATAAGGATATACTAGAAATTTTGTTAGGGGATTACGGTAAAAAAACATAGTTTTTAACCGGAGCCATGGAACCTTTTCTGGCTTAAGGCTTGCATTTCTACCTGAGAAGGAGTTTAGAAAGAAAATGGTTCTTTAAGGAATCAAAAGAGTATTAATTTATAACGGATTATATAGGTCAAGATTATGTTCGTGTTCAGATGGATCTTTTCTGGGTTTCGTTTTCGATTCATCTTTAAGAGATTTTTTCAGTCATTATTTTTTATATAGGGGAATAAATTATTCTTTATAATTAATTGCACTATGATTATAAAGTATTATACAGTGTATGGACAGTAGGAATATTTTAGAAGTAAGGTCAGTAAGACATTCTTAACAATGTATTCAATTTTTGCAATATGGTACACATTTTTGTATCAGATTTTGAATAAAGAAACGAAAAATACATAAAAATTATTTAGATTGAATGACTAAGTTTTTTATAAATTACTAAGTATTTCTCATAAACCTGTATCATGTTTATTAATAAGGGTATGAGGGTATTAATGGAGTTAAACCATTGTTTCTGTGTGAAATCATTAAAATCCTAGCGTTATTTGGAGAGATGTTTTCTTACAAAGTAGGAAAAAAAACAGTGTTCAATACGGAGATATGCGTATTCAAAAATGTAAGTACAAGAATACCTTAAATTAACCACTAAGAGTGCTACTAATATTTCCACTTGGTGCTTTAACCGGACTTCAAAATTTATACTTTTGTATAACAAAGAAACAACAGTGTAGTTTATCTTCCAAGTACACAAATGCTGCAGTGCTTATTGATTATACTCAATGTTTCTGTTATACTTAAAAATGTGAACATTAACTTTCAAGGAACTTTAATAAAAAAAGGCATTGGATTTTTTGATATGTTACAAAAAATTTATGGCAGCAATTGCAGTTTTGAAATTAAATAAAATATTTAGAAATACTAATCCACTTTTAAATATTTAAGAATTTTCTACATTCACCAGGTTTGAAAAATAAAACCTTCCCATGATTCCTCTTTATATAATAAACGCATCTTTTTAAACCTATAACAGTAAATACACAAAGAAAGCATTTCGAAAATCCCCTAGTACTCAAGTAGTACTTCAATTCAAAATAAAAACAGTTTTAAGCACTAAAAAACTACTATTCGGTCCAAAAAATGAGTTTTACTGAGGCTCAAACCACATTCGGCTGCATTTTTCCTTAAAGATCACTGTTTTACGATCAGCACTTTAAAATAATTGACTTCAGAAAGCCTATAACCATAAAGAAATATTTCTGCAAAATAAATCCACCCGTACGTTTTCACACATTCTCGTTATACGATTATGCATTTTAAAGTGCTCTTAACAGTCTTTATTTCAAAAGCATTGACCAAAGAATGTCTTTTTCAGGATGGCTTCCCCTGTTCTTTTCGCAGGAAATAATAACAAAAATATCTTTCTTGCAGGAAGCCGATATAGCCATTGCCCCGTTGACCATCACTTCGGCTCGGGAAAGGGTTATTGACTTCACCAAACCCTTCATGTCCTTGGGAATCAGTATTATGATAAAGAAGCCCATGAAGAAGAAACCAGGGGTCTTCTCCTTTATGAACCCATTGTCGGAGGAGATCTGGATGTGCATCATATTCGCTTATGTTGGAGTTTCGGTCGTGCTATTCCTGGTGAGCCGATTTTCCTTGCAAGAGTGGAAGTACGAAGAGCACTTTATGGGGCCTAATACTTCAAATGACTTTTCTCTATACAACAGTTTATGGTTTTCACTAGGGGCCTTTATGCAGCAAGGTTGTGATATATGTCCAAGGTGAGTTGAGTCATGTTTCAAAATATCCTAGACTCTGTTCAGCTATCTTTTCGGATGTCCTTAAATAAACTTTAAATAAACGCATCAGTATAAGGGAAAAAATTGAATGGCGAGTTGAATGAAGTGGAAAAAATATTCCATGTATTTTTGCGAACAGCCATTTTCACTTGTTTGCAACGTCTTAAAATGTTGTAAGAGATCAGAAATCCTTAAAATATCTTTTTTCTGCAAAGTACTTAATAACTTCAGTATTTCATTACTTTATTTATTTACTATAATTTAGGGAAATATGCCTTATTTATCCTTCTTGGATGCTTATATTTAAAGCTCCAATAAACTTCATTATCTTAATGGGAAATTCCAAAAATGCGTTCTAACACTTTTTATCCTTTTCGCAATCCTGCATGAATTTAAATCTAGTTGTAAGGTTTGGTAACATTTCAAACGATAAACAACGATTTGTAGGTAATATAATGAAATCTGTACACACTTCATCAATTGAATTAAAATAACTTAAGTTTACTAAATTGTATTGCATTAAATTTTAAATGTTCACCTGGTAAGTATCCTTATATATTTATCAGTCTAGACTACCAGTGCTACAGAAAGTGGGTACGTATTTTTTATCATGTTTTCCTATTGCTCCATTATAGATCCTTATTTAAAAGCTTTGGTTCAGTTTATAAGGTAAAGATCATTATTTTAGTTACGAAAGAGAGTTCTAAACGTCATTTTAGTAACTTCTTTTACTACAGTAAGTATTCCTCATTTCAAAATATATATATATGTTACGGGCAATGTGATAAATTCAGTGGAATTTATGAATGAAATTTATCACTTATCACTTATCGGGCATTATTAATAATGCCCGATTAATCACTTTGCCCATAACATATATACTATAACCAAAACAAATAGATCTTCTATTAATAATTTAAAAAAATAAAATTAAAACCAGAAGTCCCTGTTTATATGATTAACAGAACTCAATATTGTAAGCAAGAAAACTATTTTTGCTATTTCAAAATTATTCCTGTATAAAATTTCTTTCCAAGTCTTTATGATACAAGTGTATCAGAAAACGCCCTCAAGCATTAGTAATAGGAATTTCTAAAAACCTGTTCAAAGGGATATTTAGATAACTGTATTTTTCTAAATCTTTTCCTATCTTTTACTCTTTGAATTTATTAGGGATCTTGCTAAAGGTCTAAAAAAATTCAGTAACTGAGCGTCTTAAGAGGTTTGTTTGGAAGTTACATAAATTCACCGTCCACACTTGATTGCAAAATTCCCATGTCCATGCCACATTTGCTTATGAAGAATGGTATTAGATCTTGAGCTTAATCTTTTTCAGATCCATTGCTGGACGCATTGTGGGAAGCGTGTGGTGGTTTTTCACACTCATAATCATATCTTCGTACACCGCCAATTTAGCCGCTTTCTTGACAGTTGAGAGGATGGTGACGCCCATCAATTCTGCCGACGATCTTGCCAAACAGACGGAAGTTGAATACGGGACTCTTATGTATTCTTCCACTCAGGAATTCTTCCGAGTGAGTACATTTTGGCTATTTCTTTTTCTCGCTGGAGAATGTTCAAAGATTTGAAATGGTTTCTTCATTTATGTTTTAAGTTCCAAAATTAAAGCAACATTCAATAGTTTTTTTATGTTTAAAAAAATAATATTGGTGAAATTTTATAGAATCGAAGTTTATTTAGATTACACTGGTGTGGTTTTATCTTATTTTTACTTGAATTTTATAAAACAAAAGTATTTTAATCTGAAGTTTGCGCATTAAATTTTTAAAGAGGCCAACTAACAAACTGCTTCTTTAAAGTCATATTACGAGATTAGCTTCAGTAAAGCATTTATTAAAACTCTTTATAAGTTAGTTATGAATGAGAATAAATTACTAAGAATACGAAAAAAATGAAAATATTCATTATGAATAGTTTACAGTTTTAAATTAAAGTGTTAACTTTTTGAGACATACGGCATAAATCTAAAAGTTAAATATCACTTAACACTTTTCCATATTTTAGAAAATTAAATACACAAATTTATTCTGCTACCTTAATACTTAATTTTATTTATTATTTTTCTACTTTATCCAAAAATGTACCTATTTAGTGGAAAAATGTCTTGCATTTATTTACAAATGGTATTCAATTGTTATCAAAAGCTTATGGCAATTAGTATTTTTTAAATAATTAAGTATGCAAAACTTTTTTAAATCATGTAACTTTATATCCCTGTTCTTGTTAATGATAATGTTAACACAAATGTGGTTTGACGTTCCCCAGCCATAACCCTAAAAGATTATCTCATAAAAAATTAACAAATAATGATAAATGCGTTCATTTTTAATGAAACCTCAAGTTCAGACTACATTAAACAGTAAAACTTAAGAAATATGTAATCATACTTAATGTAATAAAGATAAGAAATTGAGCGTAACATGACCAAGATGTCCTTTTTACAATGTTAACACGCATGTCTCCAGACAGAAAGTCAAGAACCTTTTGCATTACTATACAAACTTGAAGGGTATTTTTAGAACACCTCTTTATCAACACTGGTCCCTCATTTTTGAAAATAAGCTTCACATATATCAAACCTCATGTATTTTTCATGCGGACAAATTAATTTTATTAAAACATGTAACAATGTAGTCATAGTAGCAGTATGGAACATCAGAGTTCGGATTCAGATTGTGACAAGGAAGAAATATTTCGAAACAGAAATAGGCAGAGGGCATGTAAAATCATCAATCATTAACTAATTTGATGATAGAAGAAGAGTTATGGTCCTTTCGACGGGATATCTAACGCCCACTATTACTCAAAGCCAAAGGAAATGCACAAGCGTAAAATTTTAGTTTATAAATAAAGAATTAATATCTTTTATACTTCAACTGAGCTGGTCTGATATTCGCCCAATTGCATCAATCTTGGTAAGTAAAAACTTAATTTTTAATCAAATTTATGGTATTGGTTGAAGTTGAAATATAGGGGATTGTTTGGATTACCTTTAAAAAGGTTTCATCATAAGTACTTGTAAAAGCAATACAAAAACTGAGTATGTGCGTAATAAGAAATTCAATGTAATGATCGTTTAGGTAGTCTATTTATGGAGCAACTGCTTTATTATGATTAAAAGGTGTATTAGAAACTTATCCAACAATTTAGAAACTAAAAAATATCAGCATTTTAAAGTTAATCAATACATTTCACAATTAGGTTCAAACCGTATAATAATATGTCTTAATTGTTTACATTAAGTTTCTAGGTATGTAGTTTTAACTACAATAGATGATTTATTTCTCTCAAACTAAATTTTCTCCTCAGTTTTTTCTCTGAAAATTAATCAATTCTACATAATGTAACAAGGAAAAACCTATCAGAAATTTTAAATTAAACTTTTTATGTAACAGTAAATTTGTGTAAATACGTTGATTTAATACGCTCTTTTAAGGTCTTTCGTATGACTCCAATGGTCTCCCATCTAAATCATCTAATGATTATCAATATTAAGTATCGATAATCTAAGGTTGTTATGTGTAAATATTTCAAGTAGCAATAATTTTCCCATGTTACTTAACAATGTCTTATTTCATGAAAGGCAAAACTTTTATCTCAAGGGTGCCCATCTAAATTATCTAAATCCACCATAAACAGTGTGAAAGATTATCGATAATCTAAGGTGTGAATCTTTCAAGTTTCAATAATAATCACCATAAATTTAACATAGCTTAATTTCATGATAGAATTTATCTGAAATAAAAAGACTTCATTCATTCCTCTCTAAAATTACACCACAGGTCCTTTAATTCAAACACAAATTATGCACACATTTTACAAGCTCTCCAACTCCAATCATCCCCTTTACCCAATTAGTCACCTAACATTATACCTTCCTTTCTTTCAACTAAACAATTAACCCTGAACCTACTTTGCTTGTTCCAGTAAAACTCAATGCCCATGATTATCTATCATGCATGTAACTAATCAGAGTAACCCCGAGTATTAAATTGGTAGACACGTTCACACACTACTTTGCGTGCAGTAGCCCCTGTGCGACCTTCACATTACGTGCTACGTAATCTTGCACTTAACTTTATCTCTAACTGAATCATCGACTGAAACGGGAATACTAATAGATTAGGGGCTTGAGGGGATAGTAATGAAATGCTCTCTTATCCAAGGTATTTTTTTAGTTGGGCGTCGAAAAAATGACTGCTAAGCAAGGCTGTCATTTTTCTGCCTAATGTAGCTTAGGTTCATTTGGTGGAGTTGGTAGAACTAATGTGGTTTATTAGCCACCAATTATATTTCCCAAAATACGTTATGGCGGTTTTTGAAATAATGCCGCCAGGATAGGGAAAGTTATTAGATGAACGCTGTTATTGGTTTTGGGGTGAAGTGTTAGTTTGAAATGAAGTAATTGAACGTGGGGATGTTGATTTTAGAGAGTGGGTGGTTACAATCTGTACCATTCAAATGTTTTTTGATTTGTATATTAAGGACCAGATGCAGCTTCAAGAAAAAGTCAACTAAGTACCAAAATAAACCAACTGAAATCGTGAAAATGTGAGGTTTTTTTTGTAAACAAGGGATAACCTTGAGTAGCTTGTTTATATAACCTGCTATTGATTCAGGGCTATTTTCTGAATAAATTTAAAACAATCTCATTTATTTGGTAGTCTTGTTTTAACCTCGTTTTCGGTAAGCTGCATTTGGGCCCAAATCAATAAGCTTAAAAATGTTTTCAGGGAGTACTGGAAGAATTACTCTGAAGCAAAACTCAACTGAACTATCCTAAAGTTGTTAATCATATTTCATCCGTTTATATCTTCATTGTTCAACAGGTGTTAAAACAATATAAACAGTTTATGCATGAATTGCCAAACATGAAAGCAAACAACGAAAGTGAATATCCAATTACGTACTAGTGTCGTGTGAAAATGCAATTCTAGTATCTAAGTGCTGTTAAGCTCGGATGAATTACGCACAAATGGTCTCATGTCCCAATAACCAGTGGCTGAAAAGTTATTTTTCCCAGTCCATGCAATATCGAGACAGAATTTATGTCATAAAATATATTCCCAGACATATAGAAGACTAATTCCTAGCAACCTAAGCCTCAAAAAATAGTTAAACCGACTCCGAGTCTTGTAGTCAACTAAATCTCCTCTCAAAGAATCTGTTTTCGTCTCCCCAAAAATCCATTTAGCCGGAATCTCCTGCTCCCAGACTAAGGACAAGAGAGGTGGGTATCAGGACACGGAGCCGGACAATCGAGGGATGTAATGTGGGTTACTGGCTGTATAAAAAGTCCCATCGATCTCCTCCCAGATGCCGAAAGAGCTATGAGCTAAATATAGATCAAACTAAGTCCATAAATTAGCCCTCCTCAGAGGCTGCCGTTCCCTTCAAGATTTCAAACAATCATCTAGACACGCACTTATTCGTGTTTGATTTTAGTGCCATCCAGTTATTCGAGATTGCTCCGAACTCGACAAATGTAAAAATGTCGAGAGGCACGCGATGAACGCCTCCAGTTAGGGCGTTTGAGGAGTCGCAGGAGTCGGTCGAGATTGAGGACTCGCTTGAGGAGCGGAAGGGTGGTTTGTGGTTATTTAAGCCGGATGAAATGTAGACGGAGATCGAAAAAGTTTGGAAACACTCTATTTCCTGAGTGGCAGGTTGTTAAGGGGTTTTATGTTTTGATCGGTTGCGTAGATTTGAGGAGTAGATATCGGGGGAGTCGTTTCTAGGTAAATGATGATATTTAGAAAGGTGAATTTAGATTTGTGTATGGAATTTCAGAGATTTTCAAATAGTAAAGCGTATTTAAGTACAGTAGAGCCCCGATTATCCACGAGCTGTTGATCCGCGAGTGCCACGAAAAAAAAATTTAGTGATTTAGATGTATTTTTAGTGATTTAGATGTAGATTTAGTTGTATTTTTAGTGATTTAGAAGTAGAGCAAAGGTTTCTGGCTGTACTGTACATATTTTAAAAGTTTTACATATCATGTTTTTTGTACAATAAAGCATAGTTTTTATGCTTAAATATTTTTTTCGTGTTTTCACCTCATTTTTAGCCTATTTTCGGGTTATCCGCGATATTCGCTATCCGCGGTATCCTTGTCACCCAATTCCGAGGATAATCGGGGCTCTACTGTATATTTAATTAAATATGTGATTATAAGCAGTATAAGCTCTTTATTAGAGTAATTTTGGCATTCAATACAGTTTATTGGTGTGATAAACATTTGCATAGCTAAAATAGTTATCGGAACTACTAATTTTTCCCTAGACACATAATCATTTCACGATCACAAGTTGCATTTGTTTTAAATATTTCTTTCATATAAAGGCATTAATTATTTCTTAGGTACTTCTACACCTCTAGAACTAGACATGAAGTCGTGGGGCCAGATACTCCTAATAAAACAAAGGAAACACTATTTCCACATTTCTATGATGCCATTTAGTTTCTAAGCTCAAGGGGAGAAACAACAGAAAAGGGGGAAATTGTATTAAGGCATTATCAATAATATTCGCACTAAATCAAAATAGTTGAAGATTTTTGTTATTCTGTACCACCCTTTTGAACAACCCACGTCTAGAGAAGAGTGCTCCACAATTGCAGTAAGGCTGATATTGAATGAACTACTTGATGTAGGCATGTTTTGTTTCAAATGTATTGTTCAAAACGTATAAAAATGGAGCAAAACATAACAGCAACTGAAGTACTATAATATATTCTCGTTTATTTTATCACAGAATTTTTAAGATGGAGTATTAATTGAATAATTGAATTCCAGTTAATGTTTATTCCTACTTTGGGAGAGATTTGCAATCCTACTTTCAATTCTACTTTGTGAAGATCTTACCTATTCATAATTAATCAATACCCCCTTCGAAGGGGTAGAATCGATTGATTATGAACAGAGGATCTTTCACCCTAATCAAATAATTAAATTTGGTATATTCACTTAATTTGCACCACTGTATGGACTTTAAATTGCACAGTAAATTGCATTTCAGAAATAATATTTTTAGACTTATTCAAACATTCATTTAGATATTCATCTTTTTTTTTTTTTGAAAAAAGATGCATTTTCGCTTTTTTTTTTTTACTTTGAATTTAAAGGGTTTTATGTTAAATTTATTTCGTTTTTCAAAGGAAGAATCATTTCAGTTAATTTTCTTAAGTACGTTATGAAAAATACTGAAGGATTTAATCATAAAAAATCATTGGATTTTAGAATTAGTTTGATTGAGTGATTTAAAAATTGTAGGAACCCTAACTACAATTTAGCTTTCATGATCATGATCAAGCCTATGCCTCTAAAACTTTTCAAAACAATAAAAAACACCAAGACTTCTCCAAACTGTACGTTCAGGTCTTTACAAGTGAATCACGCGCGCACGCGCGAACTGTATAAATTATACCCATCCCTATACTTAGAACAATGTCAAAATAACATTGCAGGCAAGTCTCAAAATTTGTTACAATATTCTATTTTAGAGTTCAATTCTCCAAACCTTTAGTAAAGAACCCCCTAATTTGAAAATAATTGATTATTTTTTTCATTCTACTCGTAAACAAAAAAAAAAAGACTACGCGTCTTAGATTTTTAATAATATTTCTTCTACCTCAACTTCTTTCCTTGCAATAATACTGGGGTTACGAAGAAAAATAGTTTTCTAACAAAGGGAATGCTATCCCTATTGGGCTGAGAAAATAAATAGTTTAGTTCATTGAACTTGGTCATGATAACAGACACATTTCCAACCTTTTTCATAACATCAAACATTTCCATCCCTTTGCATTCGTAACAAAATGAACAAGCGTAAAAAATACTTAGTAGTATAATAATATTTCTATCGTTTCTATTTATTTTTGTTTCTTTGAGAGTGTCATCGGGGATAAACAATTTTTCTGAAAGTGCACGTCAGGTTGGTAGAATTGGAACTACAAGCAGCAGCGATAAGGGACGAGGGTAGACGAGGGGAATGCGAGCTATGTGGTGGGTTCTGGGAATTTCTTTCCCCTTGGGTATGGTCACGTGATCTCAGACAATGCGCACTACCCCACGTTTGACAAGGTCAAAGGTCAAGCCACGGTCAATCGCTCTACAACACTGCAACACTCTTCTTTTTGATGCCTAGGTACATTGATGCGCCTATTCGATGAGCTTTAAAATCAGGATCAAATTGACATTCTAATAAAATTGGGAATTTTATTATCGTC
Organism: Tetragnatha montana; assembly: GCA_963680715.1. Classification (NCBI taxonomy): domain Eukaryota; kingdom Metazoa; phylum Arthropoda; class Arachnida; order Araneae; family Tetragnathidae; genus Tetragnatha; species Tetragnatha montana. The sequence continues at coordinate 42,842,102 of OY796679.1, read as the reverse complement.
TAAAAAAATCCTTTTGGGGTTTAACTTGTTGACGATGAAGTTTTTATCGTCAGATGTGTATTTTGTTTAGTTTGAAGACACATAATTAATACAATCATGACGAATATTGAAACAAACGAATATAATAAAATTTTCCGGTAAACAAAGATAATTCCTTTTTAAAAAATTAAAATTTAATATCGATAATTTGAAATTTTACCCTTAGTAACATCATAGTACTTACTTACTTAACAATTTTATTCGCCATAAAAGGAATTATTTATTTAATGGAAAGTTCTAAGTATCAAACGGGATTTGATTACAGTTAACAGAACAGTGAACTACCGATCATAGAACAAAAAATATAGCAAAACATTTACCGTTAATGTAACTCAACTTGCTCCCAGTAAAGTTTCAGTAATTATAGTTAAAGACATAGCGCTAAACGGTTAAGAAATTTAAAGAAAATAGGATTTTCTCCTAAGGAATAAACATTTATTTCCAAAATTCCCATCTTATACTCGTAACTACCTTGATCGTTTAATCCCCAAAGTAGTATGTTCTAGCAATGAAGGACATGAATGTACATTTAAAAAGTAATTTCTACATCTTCAAAAACTATCATTTTTGTAAATTGAATTCCAAATTTAATTACTCGCTCCAATTATTTTAGCTATCATCCTTTAAAGAGTTTTTGCATTTCCAGTTTGATTTCACTTTCTGAAATTTTAACATCCTTGCTTTTAGCAAGAGATTTAGTTCTTCATTCAATATACATACTCGTAATAATAAAGTCGTTTCTTTTGAAAGTGTATTACTTATTATTGCAATAAAGATTTTAAGCTAATCAAAATTTAAAAAATATAGAGTATACATTTTTTTTATGAATTTTCTGTGAAACTTCAGTTTTTATTTTAAGTATTAATGAGCTATTAGGAAATTTTAACAGTAAAAGCTAAAATGATTTCTTAAAGTTTTTGCTCTTTGGGATTCTTAAGGTAACTCACGAAGATACATACAACAAATAATGAATCCTAAACTGAAAATGATGAAAAAAATCTATTGAGAATGTTTTTAACTAGAAGGAAAATCTTGATGTTGGAACCCAATCCTTATCTGAGGTTCATATTACTGCATAAAAAACAGTTTTAAATTTTATGTATAGAAAAAATAATCTGCTTAATAAGAGGATTAGTTCATTCAATGTCTTGTAAAAGGGAAATACTAAAAGAATATGAGCACTCTTTATTAAAATTTGATACTGCAAAATAAACCATGATGTTATATTAATTAAAATATAAATACTATCATGAAAGTTATTTTTGGGTTAGGAATATTCCACTTTTTTACGCCTCCTTATAAGATAAATGGTTAAATAGATAGTAATAAAGACTCGGAGATGTGAGGTTCTAAATTATACCTCAAGGCGCTGAAATATTTTCACGTTACGTTCTACCAAAGTATAAATTATCAGCTCATTATCTAATTGTTCTTCAAGGTTTGGTGCTTTAACTCATATTTTTAATGTAATGAAACAATCAACCAAAATAATCTAGGTAGCTAAAACTTGTTTCACGCATGGTTAAGGTTACGTGGAAAATATTATGGCACCGAAGTGATTTAGGAGGGTGATAACTTCTGAGATTAGTGAAATATATTATAGAAATACAAACATTCAAGCAAGGTTATTGAACAAATTGAGTCAAGCCTAAGTAAAAATATTAGGATCAAGTCATAAATGAATGATTTTACTTCTTATGAAATCAATTTAATATAGAGGCTTTTTTTTCGCAAAATTTGGATGCTCTAAAATAAGAATTTCAATTATTCAAAATAGTATAAGTAAATATGGCCACTTATAAGTATTCGTATTCAGTACTATTTTAGTAATCAAATAATAACGATGATTTTTTTAATTTAAAGGATATCCTTAAAATTGGAGCTAATAAAACTATTTTATTATTAAATATTTTCTTTTTAAGTTGTATTGGATTTATAAGTACACATTTGTTTATCAAAGTTACAATTTCATGACAATTACCTTTGAAGTTTGAAAGTATCAAAAACAATTATAAAAAGCTTTATTAATTGCATTTAAATAGTTTTAGGTGAAAAATATTAGTTCTTCATCATGGGTATAATATCTTTCATAATCGCAATAGCAGTTTCTTCAGATTCATATTCAATGTGACAACATTCTTAGAAAAAAAACTATGTGTAGAACCCTGACTTTTGGTGACTGGAACCTAATAAGGTTACCTTTTAAAGTTTTCAATTCTGAGGAACAGAGATTCCTTGCCAAAATTTGTTTTTCCTATAAAAAAAATCAAATTGAACCGAATCTGAGAGCGACTACCCAACAGACAGTGGTCCTGGTCATATGTCCTATCACCCCAGAAGTATAAGTAGCGACAACAACAGTTCTTCCTTTCCTTCCTTTCCTAATGAATGACGAAGAAAAATAAAAATATGAAATACAGGGCACACAATGCTGTTCTTTTAGGGGCGCCATCTACACGAAAAACTGAGAATTGAAAGTAAATTTTCAAATTTTGTGTAAGAAAATGCTTTACTCATACAAGTATGATGCATGCAGCATATAAATAACGCATTTTAACATCATGTTCATTTTTTATTATTATTTTTACTTAATTTCTTATTTTGGGGACTTAAAAATGTCAATGTCCAAGCAATATCAGTGTAAAATGTGTTACAATATTCAATATTTTACTTGAAAACAATTTTTTTTTATTATAAAAACACTTCAAGTGATAGGGATAGTTTTTGCTGTAAATGCATAATCTGCACTGCGTAAAATATTTTAGTACTAAAGATTCAAAGAACTAATTTTAAAACGCTTTGAGAGTGAAAGTAAAAATTATTGATTTTTAATGCTTAGAGAAAAGTGTAATAAAAATATTAAATTTAAGAAAAATCAAGACAAATATTTTAAGGAGCTTGGTAAAAATCAATACTTGAGGTAAAAAAATTTTATAGCTATAAAAATGGCCACTTTTGACCTTTTACTTGCTTTTTTTTCTCTTGCAATCTATTTTTCGCAGGAACGCAGCGCCTTCATCCTAAGCAGGTACCTTAAATGACTCTGAAACATTAATGGTTGAATTCGAATATGCATTTTTTACCATGAAGTAAACTTTCACGTGTTTGATGGCATAAAATATCATTCTCCTCACATTAATCTTAATTTTTTTTTTTTTGGGTTTTTAAAGAATTTTTATATTTTTTGTAAGAATACATATTAATTATGGTAATTATTGATATTATAGTTTTATTTGTAGAAAACTATATAAAATTTTATACAGATATTTAATATTTTATACAGAAAATATAAAATACCTACATAAGAAAATAAATTTATGTATCTTAGAAATAAATATATAAATGCATTGAACCATCTATTTTCAATTACAGTTAAGATTGGATAAAGTAATGTAGGTTTATTAAATACCACACTATAAAATGTGGTATCTTTTAATACCAAAGGGTGAATTGAAAACATGTTGAAACCCATGAAAGAAACACGACATATTCTCTCTTATTTCGACGGTTTCTTTAAATCGAAGTTTCAGTAATTAAAGTTTACTAAAATGTACAGAATGATTGGAAATTACAAATTAAGGGGTGAAATACGAATAAACTAATATTTGCGATGTGAGGAAGATGCTTCCAGATCTTCCACAAATGCTTCGCTGTGGGTAATTTGAAGCAAATTAATAAGTTATGTAATAAACTCAGGTTGTTATACTCCCAATCTTGAGAGTGGCGATCTTAATTCACACAAACTCTAGGTAACATACTGATAAGAAAAATTAGAAAAACTGAAAAAAATTCAGTTTCACCCCACGAAAATACTATGATTGCAAATTAGCTCAACACTTCCCTTATTTCGTGTTACCATCCAATCAAACACTCATAATTTCCCCCCACTTTCACAAAATCATTATAAAACACGAGCTAACCACAAAATCTCTTCATAATCCTTCTTTCAAAGCTGTAATTAACGAAAATCCGAAAGCAAGGCATTACAGCCAAAGTAGGTTTTACACGTCACATAAATCAACGTTTTGTTCTACCACATCAAACGCTGGTATCAGACGTTGCAAAAGGGGCGCAATCTGGTATCAGACGTTGCAAAAGGAGATTATGCGGAAAGAAAAATGGAATCTGAGGTATCCAAATTCTCCCTAAAAGAGAAGTCTTCCAATTAGCTGATGCAGAGAGCTTAAGCGCCTCACTCAATCTATTTTTATCTGCTGAGGAGGAGAAAGAAAAATTTACATTATGCTTTGGGGACTTTTCTCTCTTTATAGCCCCCACTTTACATAAGTTTTAGGAGAAAAAAAGGCACGTATTTAAGCTCCGAAACTCGGGCTGAAGACCATACCTTTAATTTAAGCGAAGGTGCTCTTTATTGCTGGAAATCCTTGGATCAATTCCCTTAAATTATAAGAAAAGCTAGTTTCGAAGCTAAGGTTTTTAAACAAATATAAGTTTATTTTTTAGTGTAGAGGAAGGAACGTTTATTCATTTAATAATAAAGCCCTTGGGTAGAAATTATGTTTGCTGCCATCCAAATGTTATTTTGATTGATTTTTTAACAGCAAAATATGATTGTATTACGAGACGTATAGTACAAATACACAATACACATGATCTTACTCATAATACGAACTGGATTTATATTTTGATACCATTACTACATAAATCTCAAAAGTTCTTAGAAAGTAAAGGAATAATTACTTGTTTCTTTTTTGTTATTTATTTCAAGTAAAGATCAGTTTCAGTGTTTAATAACCCTTGATCTTATCAAACAAGTGCACTATCATTTCAATCATTTTAATCAATTCAGTATATTAGTTTTTTTTTACCTTTATATATAAATATGAGTTTTAGATTCCAAACCTTAACCAGATTGAAAAAACTAAAGATAACAAAATACATTCAGAACCTTTTTTAAATTTCAAGTATCAATATTAAATTTTGTTTCATTAGGATAAAATTATACTATGGTGTTTAAATTTTTAACGCCAAGACTTAGCTGTTCAATGTTTAGGTATCTACTTATTTGTTCCAATAACCTAATGTATTCATATAAAAGGAATTCCTTTCAATATTAAGACATTACTTTCTATAGGTTTATATTCTTCTGTCTCATTAAATAAGTACTCTTTACTTTGTTTTAAACTCTAATTTTAAAATTATTGTTCTTAAACAAGAAAATATTATAACTCATTTTTTTTTGGATGGGGAAGCATAAAAATCAAACATAACATAATATTAGGTCATCATTTACATATTTGGCGGCATATAGTGAAAAATCTAAAAATATTTACAGTACAGATAGATTAAAAATGGTTATTTTTTGTTTAGTTTACAATTACAATACAAAGTTCATAAACGAAGCGAACATTCTTTGCCCTAGTGGGTAATAAATATCCCAATAATATTGTATAATGGTAAAACAAATTGACATAAAAATCATCAACCGAATATTTCTTCATACACTTATCCTAATTGTGCTGATAACAATTAAGGGACTTCTACTCCATATAAATGTTATGGGCAAAGTGATAAATCGGGCATTATTAATAATGCCCGAAGTGGAGGTGGGCAAAGTGATAAATTTCATTCATAAATTCCACTGAATTTATCACATTGCCCGGGCATTATTAATAATGCCCGGATTTATCACATTGCTCGTAACATAAATATTCTAATTGAGTATTAAAGCACATTCTACAAATTCGACCCTTTTCATTTATCTTGCAGAGATCGAAAATTACAGTTTACGCTCGAATGTGGGAATTCATGAACTCCCGAAAGCATGTCTTTGTGCAGTCCTATGAAGAAGGCATACAAAGAGTCCGGGAGTCCAAAGGGAAATACGCTTTCCTCATGGAGTCCACTAAAAATGACTACATCAACGAAAGACAACCCTGCGATACTATGAAAGTAGGTCGGAACTTGGATGCGAAAGGATACGGCGTAGCTACTCCTTTAGGATCAAATATAAGGTGGGTACAAACAAACATGAAAAAGATTTCTTTATAGCAGTGTATAAGAAGTTAAGCGAACTTTCTGCAAAGTTATCAGAGAAACACATTTATTAATAGGTACATGTATCAGTTCTAACTTCTAAAATTTTATTATTGAGACGACTCAAAAGTATCTACTTTGTTCAGATTAGGTATCATAGTAATGTTTATAGCTTAAGGTGGGTAGAACTAAAAGTGTAAAAATACGTTTACCTATAGTATGAAAAAGAGTGAATTTGAATAGTAAATTATATAGTCATTGCACAATACTTAAATTTAGTAAATGAGTTGAAAAAATTAATTACAAATAGTAATAAAAGATATTTATGAAGTATTCTTTTATGATATTGGAAAACATTTAATTATATTGGACCCTTGTTACCATTGATATTTAAAACATCTAAGTATTGAAAACCTATTATTAAAGAGTGTTTCCAAGGATATGAAAATGTAATCACTTAAAACTGGACTACTTATAAGAAGAGAAGCGTGCAGCCTAATATAAAATTGAAATTACTCCTTTCAAGTATAAATTGTAACATTTTCTACTAAATCTATCTTCATTTCTCTTTCATCGTGAAAACTCGAGCTAAAAACAAAATTCATCCTATAGAATTACTTTGCGTTACCTTCATAATTCATATGGCCCAACGCATCGAGCATTTTAACCTTCATTTGTCTTCTTGGGTAGGTTAAGACTGTGATGTTACAGTAATTACTGTCAATGATGTCTAAAAATATTTCTGCTCCCTACTCGCTTTTTTCACTCGAGCATGTCTTATTATTCTCGGAGGCCTAGATTTTTTATGAGACACAGAGAAAAATTGAGTGCAGTCGCACGTATCTATTACATTCCCTAGATATTGAAAGGAAAAAAGTGTTCATTGAAACTCGGCTTGGCTAATCTACGAGGGATCGATCCTGTCACATAGCATTTTGGTTGCGCTGCAGCTAGCAGTGATGGGTGACTCACGTCCTTGAATGAATTTGAGTCACTCCCTTGTTACGTTGAGTCAAGACATCGCACCATTTATGAAAGTATTATAAACGACTTCTGGTACGGATGTATGATATAAAAACAGACTCCTAGGATACTTCTAATGTTGTTTTCTGCTTAGGTAAACCCGGTTTGGAAAGAAAAACCTTGTTTATTTTTCTAACACTGATCCAGGAAAATCCTTAGCCAGAATTATACTTGATGAGTTCACAGATTTTTAAACTAAAGTCTATCGCTCCTAGGTTGTTCATCGAAAGTAATTTGAGTACCAACATCCTTCACTTTTTATTCACTTCAAATATGAATTAAGGTTGTTGCTGCAACATCAAGCTAACTTCAATGTAAAATTTTTGGAGTAAGCTTGTTAGAGGAGTCCTTGTTGTTGATATCGTCTGAATTATTGCTTGAGTTAGTTTATTAAAACAGATAATAAGTTATTAATTTAAAGTGAACTTAATGAAAACTTATTATAAAGTAACGCTAAGTCTGCAATAATCGGAATAGAAGATTGACTTTCAACTAGTAGAAATCCTACATGAGTGGATAGATTTATTAGTTCTAATGAATTATATTGCCTTTGTATAAACAAGGCCGATAAGTCATCATTCAGCAGCATCTTAGGTCTTAAGTTACATTTTGAAGTTAGCTCTTTTGTTATTTTACGAAAATCAGTCGAATACGTTTCTTAACAGTTAATTCATAATTTTGTTTCTTAGGTTAGGAACTAAATGAGGCATTAAGAAGTTACGACTCAGAGTGGTTTTTATGAAATTAAGACATTTTGTATAAAATAGTTAACTTTGTACCTAGGGCCGGATCTATATACAAGTAAACATAATTTTTTTAATACCAACACGTTTCTTGATGGCTTTTGAGTTAGAGAGAAAGAAAATGTAATTTTAGACGCGACAACACATAAATGTGTTCGAGTTTCTGAACATTTATACAGAATTAGCTTTTTCAAGACAATGTTGGAAATTTACCAAAATTTTGTGATTTTTTATTCATTTAAGGTACTTTAAATAAATTATAACACATTAAAATTTAAGTGTATCACTTTTTTGCTATTAATTTTAGAATAATTTAAACTTTTATGCAGTGACCCTAGGTTCAATTACAAATTGTACCTTGAGCCATTCACAGATTTAAAAACCTTCTATTTCAATTAACATCCTTATTAATGTATTTTTAATAATCAAAAAGATAAAGAATTAGCACTCTGATGTATGATTAATTGGTTTTTCAGCATAAAACACGTTTTTGGCTTAGTTATTGGGGATTTAAAAAAGCTGGCCTAGGTAGACGAATCTCCCCTGCCATTTTAGAACATCCTGTAAAAATGACAATTCTTTCAATTTAAAAAGAAGTGCCTCTCTGATTTGTTCTAGCAAATGAACATCCTTTTTAATACCTCAAAATGTAGCTCATTTATTGATTCTCGGTTTATAAGGGGTAAAGTGATACAAGTTTGCCACAAAGTGGCGGGACTCTCTTGTAATTATAAACTCAAATATGTGTTTTTTCACCAACTTTTTACCCATCAATAACCACTTATCCCATTTTTCTCTTCCAAAAAAAATTCTTGATGTCCCAACCTGTCTGGATATCATGGTTTTATGAGCTGACACGAATTCTTCTATTATAAGATACATGAATAATTCAAGTGTTCTCCGTCGCAATAGAGGAAATAACCACTCTTTACAAAGCTCGAGAATCCAAAATGCTATGAAAAATGCAAGTCAGAGTAATTGAGCTAAAACTCGATCAAAATTTGAAGGAGGATGGATTCAAAATGTGTTAAGAGTAACTCGAAGTGAACTTAATTTTTTTTGGCAGGGATCTTTTGAATTTGGCTGTCCTTTCAATGAAAGAAAAAGGGGATTTAGCCAGGCTGGAAAATAAATGGTGGTACGACAGAAGTGAATGCAGAAATGGGGACAGTAAGGTAAGCAAGAGTACAAATATACTATACACAGAATAACCATTCCTCACTGGGTAACATATGTAGGCTGCCTATCTTTCCCGATTTTCCGAATGGTTGATGGTTTAGATTTTAACTTCAATTTTTCAACCAGAAGAGAATTCTTTGGGTTTTTAAAGTTACGGAATTTTTCTCTACTATTAATTTTACTTATTCTAGAATAATGTTATACAATTATTTGATTTCAATAGGCAGTTATGGAATCTTAAAAACTAAATATTCCAATTTTATAAATAATTTCAGCCGTTACTTTAGTAAGCCATAAGATAAGGAAGGATATGTTAGAACAAACTACCTTGATTTAATGTAATTCAATAAAAATATTCATATTTAATAAACTTTTAAAGTCCAGTTAGTAATAAGTTTTAAATTAAACAAATAGTGAATAAACGCCTTATACATAACTGCAACCTTTTGAAAACTTACACAAAAAACTATTTCAGCTTGATTAAGACTTGTAGTATAAATAAAATGCCCATGAAGTGCGATAAAGTTTATATAAATATTTTATAACTAAAAATAGATACAGTATTAATGTTAAATGAAATAGTGTCACAATTTTATGTTTTACAGTATTAATAAGTTGGTTATTTCTTTACAATGATACAATTAAGAAACAAATAAAGTCCATCTGATACTATCCATTAAATAGAAAAGAATCCAGTGTTAAGCAAGATAAAAATAGAACTGAAAAATCTCTTATTTTATTCTGAAACTCTTACCCACTATTTAAACCACAGATTGGAAACGTACCTAAGACTCGCAGAAGTTTCAAAGATTTCAAGGCTTTTAATTAAAGTCTTCCAAACTATAGAATAACTTCGCAAACAAATACTCCCCTTATTAGACAAACTGTAAAGACTCTTAACATTCATTTAAGCGTTTAAATTTAATTGAGATTAAATCTGGAATTCCAATAGAAGATCAAAAGTAAGACGTTACTTCTGGTATTCTGAAGATCCAGAGATCTCAAGGCACTTGAACTTTGAAATCGGTGGAAAGAATCTTGCAGCGTTACTTAAAATTACTTTCTGTAGGTTGTTAAAAAGATTTAATTTCGGATAGTTTAAATGGCAGTTTCACTTTAGTTCAAGAGAAAGCTAACTTATAATTATTCATTAAACAATCAACTTCATTTATACATTTATTACATAGCATCTAAGTGGACTTAAAATGTCACAACATTTATTATAATATCCTAACCCCAGTTTCAGTAGTTAGTTGATGTAACTTACCACCCACACTTTTACGTGATATAAGGGTTCCTAGTAGATTCTAGCATAACTTTTCATAGACAAACAGAGTTAAAGGTATGCAATTATGTTTTAGATAGTACTACATTACAAATTTTTGTGCATAATACGTGTATTTTGTTTCATGTAGGAATCCACCCAAAACGAGCTAACTTTAAGCAACGTCGCTGGATGCTTTTATATCCTAATTGGTGGCTTGATTCTGGCCATGGTAGTTGCTCTCATAGAATTTTGTTATAAAGCTCGTGTCGAAGCTAAACGATCAAAAGTAAGTAAAGTTTTAAAATTAATTAATTAAATTTAATTATAATGGAAACCTAAAACCAAACTTTTAATAAATTTAAAAACGTTTCAATGTTTCATTAAAATTCCATTTAGTTTCAATTATCATTTTGGTTCAAAGTTTCACTCATATCTTCAGACGTGAGTACCATATTTCAACCAAATTTGAAAAAGTTAAGAAACATTGAACCAAAATATTGGTTTTAGCTTTATGACTCTTATTTGTAATGAAATATAGAAATATTTTCAGTTGTAGCTGTAAATATAGTTGTTGTTTATTTACAGATGAGCTTGTTTGATGCTATGAAATCTAAGGTTCGTATGTCAATAACTGGAGATCCAAATGGAGATACCGGAAGGGTACGGACAGGCTCTGTGTAATTGGTACTAAAAACTATTTTTAAGTTTGCTTTATTCAAAAATCAAATTAAGTTTAATCATATTTCACATAGAAAACCAATTAATAAGTGTTGGATAGAAAAAATATTGCTTTATGACCATTATTCGAGATTTTAAAAAGTTTCGTTACTAAAATTAACTTAAATTTTAAGGAGACGAGAATAATGTAAACAACGCAACCATTTTTAAGCAGATGTTATAGAGTTCGATTAAAAATTATACTCATATTTCAAAATGTAAGAGAAAAGGTAAGTTTTCTTTAGATTTTTTAAATGGCATATGTTCATTGTTCAAGCTTATCCTTTACAAAGCCATATAGGTAATATTTCAACAGCTAAAGTGATTTTTCAGTCATATAAACTGCAGGGTGTTTCAGGTAAATGTTTTTGAACATCTAGGAGGAGTAGGGTACACCTAGACGACTCAGAATCACATAGGAAACGGGGGGGGCGGAAATGCACCCCTAACGACATACAGGAGTTTTTATATGAGGGCATGAAAAATTTTGTGTCATTTTATGTCAATTTCCCCAGTGGAAATTGACTGGTAGCCTTTTAAGGTTGGATTCAAACCAACAAAATCGTTCAAATCCGGCATTAATTACATAAAACCAATTTAAAAACTGAAATTTCAATCGTAATTTCTCAGTTCTTAGGCTTAAAATAAGTCATAAATTACCGTAAACTTTTAACATTGAGAAACTACGATTGCTCTGGTTAAACATTTACTGAAATTTCATCTCTTAAATTGGTTTTAATGTAATAAATAGGGAGGAATCAAAATTATTTTTATGGAATATATGATCAATGAAATGAACATTAGCACTCCCAAAAACATAATTAAATCTAATTGAATGAAACTTATAGAATTTTTGTTTTCTACTGAAAATTTAATGTAAACGTACAACACACATGAACAAACATTAAGCCAGAAATAGTATAGAAGTAGGAGAAAAAAATTGAATTATCAAGTTGACCTGCATGTTTAGAGGACACAACTCTTCTAAAATTCTAGTTTACATTCAGGTTAAACAGAAATAGTAATCCTGCAATACACAAACAATAAAAGCAGGACAGAGAGAAAGTTTATAATAATGGTAAAAGCAAATTTACTATCGCTTTTCAAAATCGCTAGCCGCCCGTAATTTAGCACGCAAATTGCAAAGAAACCAGCACATCTAATGAATCGAGTTAATTCAAGTTCACGAACGCAGAAACAGATGCACAAATAATTATTTTGTTTCAAACAAGAGGGATAAAGACTATATATATTATACTGTCCGTAAAATATTAAGAGTGAAGCGGGAAAAATACACGACATGTTGCGTGAGAAAATTCCGAAAAGCGATACAGAGAAATGGAGTACCACGAAAACGCGACATATTCTGCCGCGACAATTAGAGAGTCTACGTTTTTCCTTTAAGAGATTCCAGCATTGTCATTACAAGAAGCACGGCAGGGCCATTTGATATGCAGTGCACATTTTGGCCTCACACTATTATGAATTTTGACAGTGAATAACTCTTGGTAGAAAGGAAGGTAATGTTGGTATTAAGTGATCATGGGCTTGCTTCTTTTCTACGCAGCTTCTTGTTACGATCACGCTAGGGTTAAGCCACATAAATAAAACGTTGCGTAAGATGCGAGGTATGGTCAGTAATAATGTAATTAAATTTAAAAAAAAAACTGTATTATGTAATTAATACAGGGTGCGCAGATAGTGATTTTGAACGTCGATAAAGAAATAAAAAGCGAGATATAGAAAGAAAACTTATGTCGGAGAAATACACAATATGATGAATATGGCATTTTCCTGGAGATTTTTACATTAGTTAAATCGCTACCGTATATCTATAAGGTTTTGAGGTGTATATCGGAATTTCGGAATTGATTAAGGACCCATGTTCCGCAGAATCACTGTGATTTCTTGCGTAATTGCAAAATTGTACTACCACCGACCAACTAATTTGTGAACACTCAAGGCAGCATTTACTCAGGAAATCACGTTGACCCCAACCAACGCAAAATTAATGAATTAGACTCCTAAACAGCATAGACACTGAAGATTACCATTTAACCGATAGTACAAAATTAAATGGATGGCAATGACATAAATGGAATAACGTGTACTCTTCTCAGGTATAAAAGTTTTCTTTCCCTACCTTCCTTTGTATTTTTACTGACGTTCCAAATCATGAAGATCTTTCTATCGCACTTTGTACATTTAAATCTTACTTCGGTAGCACCATTTAGGGTATTTAAGTATATTGTTTCCAAATAAGTAGGTTTGACAACATACTACCAGTAGTTTCACAGCGAATAAATAAAAATTATGATTTTTCTTTATATTTATTGTTTACAAATTACTTATTTCTCAATAAAACTTATACAAAACACAAAACTGAAGTTCATTTCTTTCATTTTTAGCAAAACAATATCACTTGCTTTTACACGCAATCTTAAAATGTTTCCTCTCAAACGGTTGAAAAAAAAACCATTTTATACGTTGATTTCTCTAGTTATATCGATCCATTCTGACCTTCCTAAAATTGGTTTCCTTCCTTTACAACGGTTTCTTACAATCTGAGATTTCTTTATCTCGATAAATTCTAAGACTGATTTTTATCAAATCTCCACAAAATAATTTAAAATTTACACCCATAAATAGGTTCAGCGTATTTATATAAATTTGTGCAGAAAGAGAAAATATTATTAATAATAACTGGTTGAACAATTATTAAGAATTCCCCTATTAATCCCAATTTCAGTGACATTTACGTAATTGTTCCTCTTTACAGTCTTGCCCGTCGGCAGCAAGTATGACCCTCATAGATGACTTAACGGAGCAACTACATCCAAATGAACGCCCTCAAGTGTAAATCTTTTGATATTTGCAATACATTTCTTCAGCAGATATTTATTTCGTCCATCATAAGTATAGGGCAAGTAATTTTTGAAGTATTAGGAATCTCGAAGATCGAGTTTCGTCTAGCACAGACAACCAACGAGCTAACGTCTTAGAGTTCCAGGGATTGAATTACTACTAATACGAGACGACTTCGACAGATTTTGGAAAAGAGACTAGGATAATACTAGAGAATAAGTCATAGATGAAAGTAGATTTATTTTAAAAGTTTTAATGCTAGCGCCAGGTATTTTATCAAAGAAAGTTCTTGTCAGTATTGAATTCCTTGCCTTTTCGTCAAAGACAAAGTCAAAAGTTCACAAACATATATTCTGGAAAACAAAACAGTGTATTAAAGATGTTGTTCGATTACTTAATATATTTGTACATTGTTAGCTATCGATTTACTTGTTATTGTAAGATAAGAATGAAATGTTATTAAATCCTTTCGTAGGTTGGAAATAGACAGGTCCGTTTACGGCCTGAGGATAATTAGAAAGTATCGATGACGCCAGAAATAAAATATAAAGTTACATTGATAAAACGTTAAGCAATTATATTTGGCACAATATATGCTAGGAATGGCAAGATATAGTCTATTTTGTTAGTTTGTAAACTGAATAGATATAATCGAGAAGAAAGTTATGATATAGTTAAACAAGTTGAATGAAGAACTAAAATTACTTCTTTTAGATTAAGAATACTGTTGCAACGTAAAAGTCACTGAACTAGAAAGCACGAAGACAGGTTTACACATAGGATTAGCTTGATTATAAGCTCTTCAACCCCTTTCATGGTTGACTTAAATAGTTCTTCAACCCACGAAAGGATGCTTAGACTAGTTTTCTTCTACCGAGATTAGACTAACTCTAATCTCTAATAGACAGTATTCTACGATTGACAATCTATTGAGAAATTCAAAGTTTTGTACATAACTCTTAAGGACATATTTGCTTTATACTTGAAGCTACGGCTTTGTTAGCTAAGCAGCATTACGATTACACGGTACGTATCAATAGTTTTAAATTATATAGGTTTGGAAATGGAACAACAAAACATCACTAGAGTCACTTCAAATAGGGATTGCCTTTGCAGTAAAATTTGTAAAAATATAAAAATGCAGTAGACTCTTGATTAGCCGGAGATGCTTCGTTGGTGATAAAAAAAATATCACGGAAAAGATTTGCGCATATTTTGAAAATTATGAATGAGCTGGAGGACATAAACAATTTTATTCGGAAGAAAGATAATATCATTCAGAATTTAAACTACTAATTACATTATTGAATAAAAATGTAGGTAATAAATATGGATTAATGATCAAATAGAAATTTTTAGTAAAATGTGCAGGGCATATTGCGGTTATCTCACGAAAAAGTACTGCGATTTTTTTTTTTTTTGGGGGGGGGGGTAACGGATAATATACGATACTGTTAATCAAGAGTCATCTGTATTGTGAATTTCTATAGATTTTAACTGCAAATGGAAAATGGTACTTAATATTAATTTAAAGGCTTGCTACAACGTTTTGAAATAGTGTTTAAAAAGCTTTAGAAAATGTTGAGTTATCACTAAAATCAAGAAATTACATTCAATATTTCTAAATTCAAGCGTATTTTTTTCATTATAAGTAATTTAACCACAGTAAGAAAAGTATTAGAAAATTTTAAAAAGTAAATTTATCACTTTACTTTATCCCAAATTGTTTTCCTCGGAAAAGTTCAGACACTTGAAAATATATCTTACAAAATAATCGTTATTTAGCACTCTGTTGTTCTGGTACTTGATTTCATGTTATAAATTTTTCAAACAAAGTTTTTAGAAAGAATACTACATGTATTTTATACCATTTTCAAGTTTTTTTCTTTTCATATTTTCGTATTAGTATTTAATTTTTGGCATTTTACACATTAAATCTAAGAGTATAAAAGCTCAGTTTCTATAAGTTCAGATTGAAACATTGTTGAATGGAATATTTCTGGATTCTACCAGAACAAGTTGAAGCTTTTACGCATAATTATGAAGGGTTTCCCACATTATCTTCTGAGATGTAGAATGAGGAAAATCTAAAGTTTGACTAAAACGTAGGAATATCCCTTATAACCTAATATTTTAAAGTAATGGAATTTTTTTCTTACAAATTTCCATCTCTTTGTCATGTTCAATACAAAATTCAATAATTTTCTAAATAACGATCTCGTTTGTCGGTAATATAATATTGTTTAATTATGAACACCCTGAAAATTGATTCCTTTCATATTCATAAACAGACCGGCCATCTAATCTAACATTGCATTTCAGTACAAATCCCTGGGATTAACCAGTTAAGAACACAAATGAATTCCATTGCAACACAGCGCCCAAACAGTCAATAGGTACCTGTGACAATATGTCACCATAGAGAGAGAATTGTCAGAAAATTTCAAAACTTGGCAACCTATCGGAATCTTGACGTTCACACCAAAATAACTGTAATCCACCCAATTTAATTATATTCCGAGAAGTGTTGGCATCCAAAATGAGGTTGAATGCATTAATCGTGTAATTTATTCCTCTGTTCATTCGTTAGCCACGTGGAATATGCAGGAATGTAAGCAGGAGTGCTTCACACCATTAATCTTTTCTATTATGGATCTGAATATTTTTAGAAACACGAAGAGAACCAGGTTTACCATTAACAATCACACTTTTCAAGGACGATGGAGATTAAATTGGGTTTGTTTCAAGCCTTTTCTCTCAACCTAATTTACTATTTATAGACAAAAGTTTCTTTCTTTGAAATCAACTCGTGCTGATGAAGGGAAAATACAAAGATCATTTCTGAGGAAATGTATGAAAATGAAAGCAAATTTTCTTAAGTTACAACTATACCACTTGATAGTAGTGTAATATCAATTATATTATTAGGTTTAATATATATTACTGAAGATTTTATAAATAGTATAGCCATATAATTTGGGGTTTTCCAAGTATAATTGATTAAAGTATTGGTTTTTTTTCGATATTTAGAGTAAAATGTTTTTAATTTAAGGAAAGTAGCCATGTCAATAAATATTTTCTTTTTAAGTTTTTCAATATTTTTATATTTGTTGATATTTTTCATGTAGTAAAGGAAATTACAAAGTAAGCACGTTTATCATAATCGATTTTGGATGAAAAACACCATTTATAGTGAGATTGTTATTTAGTACATTGGTTGGCCAAACATTGGTTTTTACATATCAAACAGTTTAAAATCTAAGGGTTTTTTTATTAAATTCTTGCAATAAATATCAAAATTATTAAGTTAATTGCTGCTAAGTTTTATTAAGTCCATAAGGTTATAGTACATGAATAACCTCCGGCAAATGGAATAAAATCAGCGAACCAAAAACAGATATAATAAAATCAAATTTGATAATATATTTTATAATAATTTTAGAAATATCTGATTTTCTGTCCGCAAATATTTGTCCGAAATCTATTTGAATAAAATAAAAATTATTCCGATGTTTTGTACTATATACGCAAAGAATTAAGCCTAAATAGCTGATAAAATCATTAACCTTTATGGATATATTCCACGTTCAGTTTAAAATTTTCCTAGATCCAAATTTATAAAATTTAGTAGCTATCGATATTTTGCTAAATAAAACACTTGGCCGCTATTAACCTTTGAAAATAATCCAGAGCGATTATGTGGCGTCCTTTTGGTAATTAATTCTATCTTTGGCGATACAAATTGGCTCCCCATTTCCTGAACTGAGGTCATTTAGTTTTCCATCGCTTGTAAGGTGCACTCAAGTGCTTCACAGTTAACGATGAGAATTTTGGATAATGGGGTTAAAAATACATTTTGTTCCCCCTACTTTGAGTCTTTTTAGCTGAAGTCCTTTGAATTGTCATGACCATTATAACAATAAAGTCTCGCAAGCAATTTTTATGCAGTTTCTTTCAAGACAGTTTCGTTAAATGACAAATAATTTGTCAAGCAGAAATAATTTCTTTCACATTTACCTTCGTTAAAAGTTCCAAGTACGCAGAAATTTATATATTTAAGGTCGGATTATTTAACGAATGCTGCTAATTATACCACGAAGGAGATTTTTATTTTGGGATAAAGCATCATTGTTTCACGTACTCTGCATAACGATTCTATTTAAAACTCGTGGAGAGTTACGTTTTAAAACTGTCATTTATAGCTGGCGTTTAGGGGTAGTCTGAATGGGCAATGTAATAATACTCTAGTGTAAAATATTTAGGATTTACAATGCCTTTATAGTAAAAGTAATTATTTTATCAGTTATATTAAGTTTGTCTCTCCATGTGCTTTTTGTTTAACTACTGCTTCTTTCTCAACATGAGAAAACTTTCTAATGGGTGCACTTATTTTTATAATATTTTGGATCTTAACCTACTTAATATGATTATTTATCTAATAATGTCATTTAATTAGTTTTGAAAGAGATACCTTAACAACGTTTTGCCTACTTTAAAGTTAAGGTTCTTTATCAACACAAAAGGGGATTTTAAAAACGAGTTAAAATACCAATATATTTTTTTATGTTTCAAACCATAGAGTTCACTATACCCCAGGTTCACTATAGCGGGGATCCACTGTACCATATTCCTAAAAGTATTCATTTTATAAAAATATAAAATAAAGTTTAATACATTAAGTATAAAACTTAAGTAAAACTCTTAAAACGCATAGTATAATAGTTTATGTAAATTAAATGAGTGGTATACAAGAATCTTTGGTCTCACTATTCTATTCATTGATTTTTCATGCATTATCTACTCTTAGAAAATATTGAATAAATTTCGAAATGTAAGTAAGATTATTTTCAAGAGTCTGTACAATTTTATTAGAATAATCAGTTTGAATAACTAATACTGAATGGAAATTTCAACTTGGTTATTTGATAATGAAAATTATGGTAATAAAAAAAACTGTTCTAATTGAAATTTTAGATGTGGTTAAGATCTTTGTATAGCTTAACTAAACTGTTAACATATTACGAGCATTTCCCTGAAATATGAATTTAAAAGATTCATGAATATGGAATTTGAAAGTGTTTGTCAGAAACATTTAAGTTCAAATTTTTATGAGAAATGCACTTGTTAAAATTTTATTCAGTATTGTAAAGTATTTACTTTATAATAAAATATATTATCTGATTACGTCTATTTATTTAAATATCAAGCGTGAATACTTTAAGGAGAAAGAAACTTTTTAAATGTGAATTTATATTTTACATTTAACTCATTCTGTGAGAATATATGATGTTCCTCTTTAAATAAGACGATTTCTTTACTTCATAATCACCTAACTTAATAGTAATTTTATTTTCAAACGTATTCATATAACATCATGTTAACAGTATTGTATGGCGATTATTCTCGGAGATGATCAAAATTCGAAAATCTCCTATCTTAAATGTACGGTTACCTTGGCAAGAAAGGCTTCAAACTTTGCTCACTTCATAACAGTTCATCATCAGTGCAATATTCAAATACCCTAATTTTTCGTTCGAATGAAAGAATCGGTTAATTTAACTGTTAATACCGTCGTAATAAAAAAAATTATTGATTGGATTTATTACTTTTAAATATTATGTGGAAAGTTGATGTATTTTAACCTTCAGACATCAGCAAGTAAAAAGATTTGGACTTCTACATAATAGTTCGGGTATAAATTGATCCATAGTGCTATATGTATTTGAAGAAGTTCCCAATCAAGGAAAGTAAGTAGTGACAGAAAACTATTGATATTACGAACCTAAATAGAAGGTAAGGTAAATCTGTGTGATATAATAAATTTTTCTTACAAAGTTAGAACTTTATATGAGATAAAATTACGTAAAAAATTAATAAACAGAACTCGGTATATAACATATTTTTACAAAAATGATTTCATCAGGAGATGAGTGTTAATATTTAAATTCCCAAGATATAAAATATTTGTTCCAAATACTGAATACTACATATACAAGGGCATTATTTTTAACGGGCTTCTCATTTAGTAACCTGTTTCGTGGTATAATTAATTATTTATTTTACTTTAAAATGCTTGATAAATAATTCATAATTTATTAAAAGGTTAATAACAAAAAATATTTATATAACCTAAACTTTATTATCATAATAACCACTCAAATTTTATATTTTCAGTATACTTTACAAACTTCAAAGTTTTTTCTAAGTTTTGGATATAGAGGATTTTTTTATGAAGATACTCAAACCAAATATCATTAATTTCAAACAGAAAAACATTTCAAGTATATCTGAAACACGAGTTATAAGAATGGGACAAGAAAAGTTGAAATCAAGACAAAGCTTATTGGAACAGTTTTTTGTTAGGAAAGTTAATTTCATTTATTGAGTGTTTAACTGCATTGACAAAAAAGTTTAGAATCACAAGTAATATGAATATTAATTGTGGAAAAGCTGTAGTGAGCTTTTATGTCAGAATAATAAAATGCACTTCTGGCTGCTTATCAACAATTTCCAAATCAAAAAAGTAAACTTAAAACGTTTAGTTTTTTAAAATAAAAGGTAAAAGTTAGTTAGTCATCTAACTTTCCCAAGGAAAAAATGCTCTACTTATAAAAGTGCATAACGCTTTTTAAAAATGTTTTTTCCTTTAAACAAATAAGTTTCCTATATTTTCCTATATATATTATTTTCAACAAGTTAATTACCACAACTAAAATGCTTTCAAATAATTTCTCCTTTTAAAAAAAATTAAGTTAATTTTATAGCCACAATGTTATAAATCAAACGGCTTTGTTATGAACATGTAGAAATTGTTAGATGGGTTTTTAAAGACTAACGAAGCTGAAAAAGTTTTCCTCCTTCAATTTATAAACATAAGACAGTTTACAACCAGAACAAAATCTAACCCAATTTGAACTAAAATAAAAGTTCACGACATGAAAATATAGTATTGCACCATAAAAACAATTTTAAATAAATAATTAGAAAAAAAAAAGAATCGCATCTAAAATTGACCTATGTGAAGAACACCACCTTCTCCTGCTTTTCCACAAGAAAGGATCGTCGTTGCGTGCTGCCCTCTTTAGGGTCAATCAATATCATTGGAAGAGAGAAAAACAAATCAAAACAACGATAAAATGTTTTCCTTCTGCCTTTGAAAAGTAAGCATAACGTGTACTAGACACATGCATAAAATAAAATAAATAAAATTATCTTTTTTTTTCAGAAATGGTTTAACGAATAAGAAATAAATATTATTTAGCAATATTAAAGTTTAAGATTTTAGATCAACCAATAGCTTATAGTAAGATAGAGTTGGTTGATATAAGAGATTGAGTTGTTTTTGAAAAACATTTTCAAGCGTCTAAAATTGCGATTGACAATGAAATTTGAGGGGTTTTTTTGCTAGTAATCGTTTGAATTAGTTTATTCTTATAATTCGATTTTAATATAATAGTTCTTAAAATTGATAGTACTCATTTTATGCTCTTTCTAAAAAATGTGTTCTTAAAACGTGGCATGATTTGAATATTTTAATTAAAAGTTAGTTAAGTTAGAATTTTGGTGTGCTTACAATGCATGTACATGAGTAAGAAGTGAAGAGGTGTAAGAAGTTATCCCTTTTAAATAAAGTACAATATAAAGTACCACTACCTCTGTCATTAAATTAAAACAAAAAAAAATTAACTACATTACAAATTTTTTAACGATTCATCTAAATCCATTGATGTTTTTTTGTTCCCATCTGATATCCATAGCATTTAATGATTTCATTTTAGTAAAAAATCATGCATGCATAATCATAATCAATCAAAGCATAATCATTTTCTAAATGGCGCAACACAAATTAGAACTCAGCCTGACTTTCCGAATAAAACATAGAAAATCAATCCCGATTCAGTTAAAAATAGCGGATAATTTCAGAACCGCTTCTGTTCACACTGGGCAATAATTTCGAAATTATTCTAATTTTCCACTCTAGCTAAAACGATTTTGATTTGATCTGAGAGAAATCGAACTCTGCGCTTCCCTCCGTAACATCAATTACGATCTGGCGATTCCAATACACTTATTTTACGTAGATAGGACGGTCAAACAGAAACTTCCCGTGGATTTAATTGTGTCAATGATAATTACATCGTGTTAAGAGATAGGATCTTAGCGAATATTTGTGATATTTGATGTATAACTCGCTAAGGATGTAAGTTTGTATGATTATATGATTTCATGCAGTATAGGATTAGTGGGCTTATTTCGTGGTAGAACATTTGAAAAGTTATCCAGGAATATATTCTAATTTTTATAGACTTCAAAAAAGGAGCTTATCAATTTGATGCGCATGAATGTTAAATGTTTGTGTCCTTCCGCGTAGAAATGTTCAGTTTAAAATATACTGGAGGTTGTTATACTGGTTAATACATGAAAAAAAGTAATATTCTAATGATAGCAAGAACTACAATGTTGGTTTTTATTGGTAACACTTAGGAGTGATATTTAATTTAAAAGTTGTAGAGGACACAAGTATGAATACTCTCGTAGAGGGTATAAAGCCAAACTAGGGTATAAACCTTAGGACCCAAATTCACACTAAAGTTTAGAAAGAAAAGTTGTCTAAGGAACCGCTTATCTACATAGTTACATTATAATACTATGTTTTTGAGTTAGTATTTTTAAAGTAATATAGATATTGAGTAAACGAATATTCTTCTTATTCCAACTTTAAATTTGTTATGATTTTAAACTTTTTTTTAAAAAATTACCAAGATCCATTTATAAAATATCCGAGATTCTATGAATTTTTCATTTAAATGTAAGTACATGCACATTTTGAAATAATGTTAGTACCATTATAATGCTTTCCAGACAGACCAATAGAAAGATAATTTCAATTAGACAAGATGGCTGAAATTGTCTTGCAGAAATTTATAATTAAATTTCCCTTAAGGACAAAGATATAAAATAAAAATTCCTGATTTCAATATAGTTTTCATTGGATCAAATAAAGTTCAAAAATACCTCTTCTTAGACGAATTTACAAACACCATCCTCACAAAAAACGTAAATATTAAAACAATTTGCTCAGTTTACAATCAATTATAATGACCAGAAATAAAACACCTTCTATAAAAAAGATTAAGCACTAGTTTTGATTCTTCTAAGTCCATATGATTACAGTAGATTCATCAGTCATCACCTAATTAATTAATTTGAAGATCATCTTCAAAATTATAAAAATAACACACAATCATCGTTTAAAAAAACTGCTCGAAACTGAGCTGGGATAATTTGAACCACTTTCATTCTCTCCTACAGCAACTACACTAAAAACTCAACCAGTTGCATACAAATTTCAAACTCAAATATTCCCATACTCCCCAGTCAGTTTAATGTAGTGAAAAGAAACCCTCAGATAAATCTGAAACTTTTCTCCAAAACATTGACTTTCAATTAGCGCCAAGGACTCCCTCCGCATCTTTCTTGTGGCATACTTCTCCCGAAATTGCTGAGTGGCATTCCCCCCAGCTTTGAATTTTTGCTCAAGTGGAACCAAAGTTTTCCTAGGATAAGAGCCATGTGTCTTGTCCGAAATCACTCTTATTGATCCATGGTGTTCTGGAATTGATTTTGGGTTGAGCAATTGATTATCACATTCCTGTCGTCGATTCGGGGATTTTGCAGTGAAGCATTTAATCCACATGTCCGGGAGTACACGCTTGGATTAGTTATAACACTCTGGCACATTATTGGTGTATGGACAATGATTGGATTGGATTCGGGCAAATAAAAACAAATGTAATGATGTCTTATATTTTTGTATTCTGTCCCAAAAAATTTATTGAATAGTATAAAATAAAAAAGTAACAAATTATTTTAATATTGCATAACTGTACAAGTTCCACTAATGGATTTTGTCGCTACTAGATTTGTTAATATTGTTAATAATATACTTATAAATGATTTATGTCTACTCAAAAGGATGTTCGCTCAGCTCTAATGATTCTGTATCGTAGTTCTTATTATAAGTTCAATAGAAAATTCAATGCATTTATAGTTTAAATTCAATAAAAAAGTTAATTTCATGAAAAGTATGTTCAGTTGCCATCATATGATTTTATACTATAAGTCACTTTATATCACTTCCCATTATTTCCAAAGACGCTGTTAATATATCATTCGAACCTTAAAGCATTCCAGCTACATTTTTTAAAAATTTTCTTAAGTTCCTTAATATAGTATTCTTAACTTATTTCTTTTTTTACTAAATAAATAACAGAATAACAGGAAACATGTCAGATATTTGTTACTTTATAATCTAACTTAAAGTTACGTTTGAAAAACTTTTTTTTAAAGATGTAATGGAAATTTATGCTGCGAGTTCATATAAAATACTTATAGTAAAAAACTGACCCAAAATAATATCCCTACCTTTATTTTGTAAATTTAAAGCTTAAATGGCTTAAAAGGCAAGAACTACTATGAAAATTTAATCATCCAACGTAAAAAGTTCGTTACTAAAAAAGATAAGTAAAATGATTTTGCTTAAAATTGTGCAACCTTGAAACCATTAAACTTAATTAGTTCATAAGAAAACTTCACTTTTTTCTCCTTCACTTACTTGAAGTACCTTCGAGACACTAATAAATTTTGGTGTTTTCCCTAGAAAACATACCCCCTCATTTAATTAAATGCTATCTTTCTATTAAGAATAGATAGACAAATTTAAAAACATCCCCTCCTCTAGATTGACCGAAAAATATTTTCTTTTCGCAGTACCTTGCCTGTTCTTCCGTATCAAGGAATCTTATAAAATTTTCAGAGAAAAATTCAACTCTCGAGGCCAAAATAGAACTCGAGTGCCAAACTTTTTCTTGATTTTGAGAAAGGTTTTGTTGTATTCTTTGCCCCAACACAAAATATGCTTTTGCTGAATTAAATAATTCATCCTGCCCCTGTTTACCGAAGCATCTTGTTTTTCTTCACAGAACCTACATCGAACAGTCAGACTTTTCTCCTAATGGAAAAAAAAATCAGAAATAAGAAGCGATTTATCCTCATAAGGAAAGAAACTTTTGGACGTCAGATTAATGAAATTTATACATTATTGAAAAGTATGGGGATCTATCCACAATCTTCGGTTTCGTGAACTCAATACCCTGCAAAATAGGGAGAACCGTTTTATACTTTTCAATTTTTCTCTTCAAGAATATACTTCGAGTTTATCTTTTTAAATGCATTTATTTTGAACTTATTTGTAGAGAGTTCTCTTGATTTTCGAATTTTTATTCCAAGATCACAAGTTTACGCTTTTTTAGGTTTCAAATATTATATCCTTCAGCGATAGCAATAAAAATTCAGAAAAAAGGTAGAAGGGTTACAAGTATAATATAATGTGTATAAAGAAATGATAAAGTATTGCAACGTATGAATGATAAGAAAAGGGCAGTGGTAAGTATTGTTAGTGGTTACTATGTAATTTTATCATTTTCCACCACTGAAATGGACCCGTTGTTAAGGATACCCTATTAAATTGAACTTAGTTAATGTTGAAAAAACAATTGAACTTTGCTATAGTGAATAACCATTACAATAAATATATTTAACTATAATCGATTTAGTTAAAATTTTGATATTTTTTTGCATGGTGAGGTTTAGTTTAAGGATCATTTACACTATTTCACTTTCAATGTTCTCACATGTTTCAATGTTTCATTTTCAATATGTGATTCTCACCGATAAATTACTCATTTGCATAAGAATTCGGAGAAGTGAAGAGTGGAACGGTAATTTATACTTGTCAGTTTGGATGATTCCTCTAAAATGAAGATCAAAGGGGAAAAGTCTAAATTAGCCTTCAGATATAAGAATAGCCATAAAAGAAACACTAAATCATCACACAGATAATAAAAAAAGTGCATGTATTATTTTAAAATACTTATGTAATTTTATTTTCAATTGGTTAAATCGATAATTTTTAAGTATTATACGATTTGGACTTTTAAAATTTTAATTGTTCAAACAAAACGATTTCAGTTTTCATCTAAAACCATCATAATTTATACAGTATTTTTTTACAATCTTAGTATTGCTTTAAAATTAGAATGTATATGGAAAGAAATTAAGATTTCCTGTAAAAATACATAATTGAATTATTCAATTCCACTCTCCCAAGACGGTGAATTTTATTATCTACCTTCCATAAACCTGTATACTACAAAGCAATTCTGTTTTTATTGGTCGGAAAAATTTCCCAATAACCAAAACACAAAAAAAACCCTGCTAATCTTTTTAAGAAAACAGGAAAACCCAAAAAAGCACTTTTTCGTGGAACATGATTCCCGGAATCCTTCCCAAGACATAAAAATTCCCAAATGCTTACGAATGCATTTTAATCCCAATAAAAAACCAAAAAAACAAATTAAAGAAAAACACATAATTGCTCCGCCAATAAATACGAATGGAAACGTCGTAAATGCTATCCGTCACAAGAGTTACTCAGACGACATCGGAGCTACCATTAGATGGCAGCGACATTACGACCAAGCTTCTCAAAGCTTTATCGAGGCTTCTCAAAGCTTCAGCGAAGCTTCACAGAGCTTCGCCGAATTCCAGAATGATGAGGGAGGCCCATTTTCCAAAGAAATTGCGTATCGCTGGCGGAAAACATTTCTGCGTGAATTCACTGGGAGCCCTTTTTCATTAGACGGCTGGTAATCAAAAGTGACAACGATTATT
Source organism: Tetragnatha montana (assembly GCA_963680715.1). NCBI lineage: Eukaryota > Metazoa > Arthropoda > Arachnida > Araneae > Tetragnathidae > Tetragnatha > Tetragnatha montana. The sequence continues at coordinate 42,815,540 of OY796679.1, read as the reverse complement.
GCACCATAACCTCTAAACGACAAGTATTCTCCATGGATTAAACCAGTGACAGAATGTTGCCCAGGAAAGGGAGGAACGAACGGGCTAGGATTTTTATAAATTGTGTGTTGTAGCTGGTGCTTGGAATTCTTGTTTGATTTCATTAAAATACCTTTCGGTTTGATGCAACAACAATTATGCAACACAATTAAATGTGGACGTTAGAAATGTTAAGCAGGGAATTCGGTTTAACTTTTTGTTTAATTTCGTGTTTCTGTTAAATTCTTGACAAAAGACACAATTAATATAATGAATTCAGATCTCATTATATTAATTGTGTATGTGAAAGTATTTCAATTTTAATTGGATAAACTAATCCAGATAGAGATATTTGTTTTCTTTTTAATTTATCTGATACAATCAACCTCCTAGGAGGCCCCTTGATGTCAACACAGTACCGGTTACCTCGGTTTAGAAAAAATTTCATTATTAGAGGGGTTTTTTTTGTCTAAATAACCGTTTGGTTATAAATCTGCTAAGTTGTGTGCTATACCCCATTGTATTAACATGAATTTAATTAATTTGATTAAAATATGTTCCGTATTTAATACCAGGGATGCAGAATATGCCCGACCCGGCGATCTAGGATCGGGGGAAATTTTAGCCATCTGGGGTAATTTTGTGGAAAAGTATATACTATTGAATTCAATTTCAGTACAGTAATCAAAATTTACGTGGCGATTTATTTTCGCCTTCACCATCACATACAGGTGTTCATCTAGGAAAAAATCGGGTCCGCGTTTACAGACCTATCACGAAATTCCGACCCTCAACAAAACCTTCCTGACCTTCACAAAAGTGAAAAGATCAAAAAACGCTTAAAACTTATTTTCAAAAAAAAAAAATGCTTTATCTTATTGGGAGATTTCACAAGGCTCTATTTCCAGAATTCGCCCGATTTTTTTTTTGCCCGTATCGCTGCGGTGCGCGTGGCGAATGGACCTGCTAAACGAATAAAAGCATCATCGCAATTGCTAATAACAGGACCCTGAGGACAAAAAAAGGACATTTAAAACTTATACTTGTATTAGTTTTATTAAACTCTTAAGTATCGTGGGTTTAACAAAATAAGTTTATTTGTTTTAAAGATAGAACTTTTATTTATCATATTTTTGATACCGACGATAATTTGGGAATTTTTGTAGGTCTTTATCACTTTTTAAAATTTTGGGAAAATTTTTGTATGGATTGGGGGAAATCTTGGAAGTATAAACACTTTCTGCATCTCTGTTTAATACCTACATTTATGTATCTGCAGAGGAAAAGAAAATTTACAAGAGAAAAAGGAACTTTTTTTCCTTATTTTCATGGGGGAAAAGGATTAAAGCTGTTTTAAAAGTAAGAGTGGTAAACATACTTGGATCACAAACTTTCGAAAAAAAAACCCTAAGTACCTTTGGTAGGGTTTTGGTATTTATAATTCCTTTTTTACATGTTTAACTCTTTCAGTCCTAGTTCGCCCAAGACTGCCATTGAATCCTATGGATAATTGTGGGCGACCAGGACTGAAAAGATGAAACAATTTTACATCAATAAGGAGAAATATTTTTCAGATTTTACTCATTTTGATACAAGCTATTATCTCTACTTAAGATAAAACTTTAATCAGCATTTTTCAAAATTTGGCCAACAATTCTTCTATCCTCCATCGCATGACCATTTCCCATTAGGGTCTAGAGATGATAGCTACAAATTTCTGGCGGTAATTTTAATCACTTTTAGTGGGAAGTCCTGAAATGTTATTAGCATAAATATAAAATGATTTTCACTCCAGAATTAAATATTTAATGTTACTGGGTATGAGGGAGTTGTTACGCTAATATAATCTCAGGAAAAGGCATAAAATTATTCTAATTAACAGGAAGCGTGGAGTAACGCCTTCCAAAATTATACCTTCCAATCACACTCAAGCTATTCAAGGATGTAAAATATTCATGTTAAGATGTATGCCTCTATCTGAAAGTAAAGAATACGACCTTCATAAATATTGGAGCACTTATTTTATGCCATTTTTCATGTTTCGTGCTTTCAAATCATTTTTACCTTGATTTTTTTTCAAACAGTTGGACTTAAAACGAAGATATAACTAATATTCTACCACCACTTAGATACTAAAAACTTATGTGATTTATATAAGCCAATAATAGCAATATTTTAATGTAGACAGTCAAGATAAAAGGAACATAAAAAGTTACTTTATTTCACTTTACACTAGGTAAAAGGCAGAATTTTGACTAATTTTCTATTTTACATAAAAACTAAAACTTAAGCAATCACTTAATCTTAAACCTCAAACGATATTTATTATTATTTGATTCCATAAACATTAGATACATGTTTACCAAAAAAAATATGTTTATATTTTTGCTAGAAGAAAATATTTCTCAGTTGTATCTACTATATTAAAATTGTTGATAGAGTTAAAGATGGAAGAGTAGTCATACAAGACCTTTTTAATATCTAAAAAGGTCTATTATTAAACCAAACCAAACATAAAGTCTCACACAGTTTACTTCATTTCACTTAACTGTCCAATACACCCCCTCTCTAACGCTTTATTCTACCTTATTTCAAAAGCCACGTAATGCTGACATGAAAAATGGAGTGGCTATAGAATGAATTTCACTGGACGTTTCGGCTGGAATGTGCTTTTCGATAAACTATGAGGTTCACAACCACCACGATCTTTACGTGATCAGCGTCGTAATAAGACTAGTGTATATTGAAGTTGAAAATGTCTTTCTTATCCTTGTAGCCATCCCAAAAGACGAAGTCGTTATCAACCTTTTAAAAAAGATGTCTCAGTAATAAGGAGCAGTTTTACCCTGTCATGGATAATTAAGAACGATATGAAGTATTCATTTCTCTTGAGAGAGGGGATTCTTCTTTTCTCGGTGTATTTACCGATGCCGTAGCTATAAACATTTTAGGTAGAAAACAATGCATTATTTAAGAAATTATATCTAAAAATCTGAAAAATGGAGATGGGTTTCTGAATCCTCAGTCATTTTTATTTTTACAATTTCATTGATTTTCATTGTTTTATAATTCCCGAACAAAAGGTTGCTAGCATAGAAAATTTTTGTCTTTCCGATATAGAAGTTTATTTGTTTTTTTTTAACATGGTTAACTTTTATGAGGGCGTTTTGAAAGGTAAACGATTCATTAAAATTTTCAGAATTGGGGAAAAAACAAGTTAAAGTTAGAATATTTCAAGTTTTATTAAAAAACATATAGAACAGAATATACTATATATTAATTTTATGAAGAAGTTTAATGAAGTTGAAAATGTTTTGCTAATTATTACTAGGTTATTTTTCTGCCTTTTTTGCGTTAATTACTTTAGAACAGGTTATAATTAAATTGCATATCTTACGTGGTAACACACACAAGTGCAGTTTTTTTTTTGTTTAGTCTCCCACCTTGTTAAAATGCTATCTCCAGCATTAAAATGTAGAAAAACTACCACATTCGATTTGGTTTGTAAAATATAGGACTTAAACCATATAAATAATCGCTTTTTAATATTATTAGGAAACCGGGTGTTTATTAAGAAATCACAACTGATCGTTCAAAACTGAAATTTAGGTAAATGATGGCTTCAATCAATAAATTTGAGTATTCCAAACGACAAGTATTGGTCAGACTAAAGGAAATCCAATTCATTTTATTAGACTTCTCAAAAGAGTTAGAGTAACAGGATTCAGATAACTTAATTTCAAGAAGTCGCTTAAAATTCTTGCATGCTGTCAAATGTCAAATTCGGTAAAGAAAAGAATGGGATTTTATCTCCAAAGGCATAAAATATTTTGACAGCCCAAAGAATTTCTCTGAGCAAAAGATTTTAAAGATTCTGATGGAATATTTTATTCCACGTGCTTACACCAGATAGAATAATATCTTGAATAAGATATTGCAAAAAGAAGTATTCCTTAAAAGAGGACTTCTTTTCCAATAGCTCCATTGTAGCCTTTTTAACATTGCTTTGTATTCCAATCTTATTCTGTAAAATTTCCTTCTACCTGTACGTGGGTTTACTATGAAGGAATAAATCATTCCGTTTCAAAATATTTAAGGTCCAACTAATTTTATAAAGTTATTAAATTTTATTTCAATGATAAAAAGTAAGCCTGTGAAAGGTGGAATAATGCTGTAATAGCTTGTGAAATTTCACAGATTTGATGTCATAGCTTGAATTGTGATGAAAATTTCAGAAATGTTCAGATATTTTAATAATATGCTGGTATTCTCTTGAAAGATATCTAGTAACTGTGTAATAGTATTTATAAGTAATTAATAATACTGTTATTAGTAATAGTATTAATTGTGTTCAGGAGTAAATTAAAATCCCATCAAACGTGTAACTGAATAGTTACTAAATTAACTGCTATGAATTTGTAAATTTATTTTAATACATCACATTCGTGTGCAGTTTATTTTTTAAAGGTCAGTAGGTAATTAATAAAGTAAAATATGAAAATGTTTTATTCAATTCTAAATATTTAGTAATTATATTTTTAAATGTATTGCTTGTTATCCTTTCTCTAAATGTGTATTATGAGTTAAGTAAATATAAATTATAAAAGTCAGGGTATTGCAAAAAGTGATAAATGAATCTCGAATGTGCATTTCTGAACAAAATACACCCCCAGTTTTTTTACACTCAAAAATTGGAAATTTTATAAAAAGCATAAAAAATCTTCTATAGGGTGTCTCAAAAGATTGGTGCCAAACGTAGCCATGTAGGTCTATCATGCCATGACAAGCAAGATTTTAATAGGGACCCATGTCTGCAAATGTCAATTATGCCCTCTAGAGACAATGTTCCCCGGCGTAGAGGCAACGTTTAACTTTTTTATTCTACTGAAAACTTCACCTATTATTAAATATTCATAGAGAGCACCCCTGAAAACCACTATAAACGGAATTTAATTAAATTCTTTCTGTCTGTAATTAACAGAGAAAATCATTTCATAACATGTGGACGGTCTGTAAAATAATGAATAGAAATTGAAAGTGGAAAAAAAAACTGTGATTTTCTCTGATAATAATTGCAGTTTTCCGTAGAATAAAAAAAACAAACGTTGTCCCATCGCCGGCGAACATTGTCCTGTAGTGGACACAGTTTACATTTGTGGACAAGAGTTCCTAATAAAATATTGTTTGTTATGGTATGATATACCTTCATGTTAAGTTTGGTACCAACCTTTGTGACATCCTGTATAATCTTACTGTCCGACTTTTTAAATCCTATCAATTTTGAAACATGTACGCTTTTAAATCATTAAACTGTTGACATTTTAACACAGAATAAGAACAAAAACATAATAACTTTAAGGTTACAAACCAAAAATTTGGCTTCATACTCCCTTTTTAAAATATTTAAGAATAATAAAAATAACGAGATTCATGTAAGAAATTCAAACTAAATCCTCAAACACTATGCTACTAATTACTTCAAAAATATTATCTGACAGAAGTGTAAAAGTGCTATCTGAAACACTTGCTTGTTTCGTGAAATTCTGTCACACAAGAAAAGTACTGTCTGTCGAAATGGTCACTCCTGTCTTTCATAAATCACCAATGACAGATTCTGGCAGCCGAAGATTCCGAGCTGCCAAAAATGTCAGTAGGAAGCATGATCTAATTTTCTCTGGAGATATTTTTCTTGGAGAGAAGAAATATACTTAGGTGCGAAACATTTTATTTTGGGGATTATTCGTAATTTACTGTGAAAGTAAGTTTCAAAGTATCTCTTCGAAATTATTGAAGACACATTTTCAACAAATTTTCTAAATGTTTCAAAAAATACATTCAAAAATTTAGATCCAATAGAATTGATTTAAAGTATTAATTAATACCACAGATAAACCTCTAATTTTACACAAAATTAAAAGAAATGAAGCGTTTAGAAAAAATATTGAGAAGGATATTTTTTAATTTAAATGAACATCTAAACCCTACTCAAGTTTGTAAGATTTTTTTAATGAAAACTAAAATGATTATTTTAAACCAAAATATTACTACAAAATATTTGTCTTTCATTACTATTAATGTACAAGATTTATTGATTTGGGAATGTTGGGGTTTCACTACTGAATAGCTAGTGATACCAATTCACCGTTATAAAATTGTTATGAAAAATGCCGTTTTAAAACATGCCTTAAGGAATTTCACCCTTAGGACAAACCAGGCACCTGATTGGACCAAAAACAATTATAAAAGACAAACATACTTCATCATTCATACTTGATTTCAACACGAACTAGTTGATGTCATCAGAACAAATTGAAGAGGTATAACACACAAACATCTACTCGTTGGTATGTTCTGGTATTATGATGATTAGCACTGTACATCCTGATGAAGTCCTTGAGCAATTTGACTTGACCATCTTCCCAACTCGTTCTTGTTCTAAAGTTTAGTACATAATTCGTAAGTATTCCCATCATCTGACCAGGGTTTGGATAATGAACTCCTGCTGGTCTATAGGGCAGGCAACCAAGTATTGAATATTCTACCCAGTTAATATTCACTGCTAATGAACTGATCAATTATTCACCACCTCATTTCGCTTTGTGTTTGCATATCATTGCCTTCAATATCCAATTTGATTTGATTTGATTTTTCAAACTCAAACAACTCTAAAATGAGCAGCTTTACTTTAGGTGCCATTCTAAAAGTGAAACGGCAGGGACACTGCTCTATGTTTGTTTAGTTTTCTAGAAACCTGTGATTTAAACTTCACTTCTAAAAGAATAGAATATAAATTACTCCCCAATGCCATGCATAGGATCTAAGTAGAATGCATTGGTATTGCAATAATCATAGAGGGAAGCTGTTTCACGTGTCTCTAGTAAAACACATGTAAAGAAAAGAACTTCTTTGCGTCATTTTGTTTTAAAAAGAAGATGCCCTATGTATGCTAAAGTATTGCAGCTATTGAGGATAGCAGTTAATGAGAGGGAATTAACCCTTTGGCTGCTACAGATAGATTTTGATACACAAGGTTTGCGTTTTTTCACTGTAAAAATCAAAATCAATAGAATTCCCGATTTTTTAGCGGTGTTTACTTTACCCTTCAGCTTACAACTCCCAACATTGAGCTTACCTGTAAGCATATGACGTTATATGTGGTTGTTCCGAAACTTTTTACATTAAGGACTAATTGTCGAAATGTAGGTGTTAACACATAATTACTGTTCTTAAATCGATAATTTTTACTTTTAATTGACATTCATTACCTAATAGTTATATTTGCCGTTCCTTGCCAATTGTACAGAATAGAAAATAATACTATTAAACAGTGATTGTGCTTCAGATTAAGAAATTAATATGCACTGCATGCACACAAGTAAACAATAATACAATTTGTTATAATTTAAAATCAAACAAACTGTACTTTGAACTTTGAGGTAAATACACAGGGTGTTCCAACACGTCCTCTAAAATTCTGCACAGCCAGATTCTTTGCATGGAGTACATAAAAATATCCACAGAACTATACCTCAACAGTACAAAGTTTTCTAGAAAATCGAAAAATAAAAGGTACCTATGACGTTGCATCAGGTTTGCGTTAAAATCTGCATGAAAAACGTGAACATCGTTATTTGGATATCTTTGCATACTAATAAGTTATAAATATCCCTTGTGAATGCATATACGCACCGTGAATGAGATAGTTAAAATTTTATTGCATGGGGTAGGATCACATGTTTCAACAAATAAAAGTCGTCGTAAAAGTACAGTTCTTTGAGTACTTTTTAGGTACTCCCCACAAGGAATATTTCTGTGGAGAGTTTGGGCGGACTTGTTGAAACACCCTGTGGTGATCAATAACAGGTTCAATTTTAAGTTCTAAGAAAGTTAATCTATGAAAAAAATTATAATGATCAACATGCTTAACATAATTTTAAAATAATGTGAATATGTGACCTTTAGAAAAAATAATAAAAGAAAGCTAAAAAAAAAAACAATGCTAACTAAGTTCTTTAGAACCTTTTTAAAAGCAAAGGCGAGAAAACGCTCACACAAAAGTACATTTTTGTATTTTATCGCTTAAGAAACCCATAAATTTAGTCCTCAGCAAACATATCCATTAATTTTATCCTATCGGAGAGACATCATACATCAAAAATTGTCATATCTCTTGAAATCTAGAAGTGAAAGCTCTTCTGTTAATGCATACCCAGAGATAGATTGATCTTTTTTAAATAATATATTTGCCATCTTATCTGTATTTCTGTGCAAAAAGCAGTGAGTAGAAAGGCATTTATCGTAAAGGGCCAGAAAAAAATAAAATTATCGCTAACATCTGAAAATTATTACGTGTTCAAATCACCCAAAGTAAAACCTCGATGTTATACATTTACGACAGAAGGCACAATTCTATCTCCGTGGTATTTGTGACGGAGAATTGTGCGGTAGAAAAGCATAAATGCCAAAGGTAGGAGTGTATTTATTTGTGTATGAATGTTTTCACATAAATGCTTTCAAAAGGGAGGGCTTTGTAATACCCAATACGTCTTAGAGCAGTTTAAAATCTTTTCAAGTGGAAGTGTTTGCAGTAAGGGATATATTTTTATGCATATATTTTTCTCAATGCATTATATTTGAGCGCAGTAAGAAGTGCTAATACGATAAAAGGAAATTTTTCCTTATGCCTTTTCATATATTTGAATTTGATTCTAACAGCCGGTGAATTCAGCACGTGGCAAGATATTAAACTTTTCTCTTTATAAAGAAATGAGAACATATGTCTTGATTTATTTCTATGTAAAATGTAATAAATCATTGATAGTGTTAAGAAATCTTTTAATAGCTAAAACTGCAAGACTTTCACACTATTTTACATCTCTAGACCCAATAGACGACATTAGTCAAAACGTCACTTGCTTGTTTGGAAACGTAGATTCCATCCGTGATTGGTTCCGTACGGATTGGTACGGATTTACCTCCAATCACGGAACCAATCACGGATAGAATCAACGTTTCCAAACAAGCAAGTGACGTCACACTAATGTCGTCTATTATCATTTTGTTTACTAACAGTTTTAAATTTAAAAAATAAATACAAATTTCCAAGATTTCAATACTATTCAATACTATTAAAATACATAATACGTTTCTTATATTACGTTTAGTATAATTTTCAATACTATTCAATACTATTAAAATACATAATACGTTTCTTATATTACGTTTAGTATAATTTTCGATTATGATACACCTTTTTTTTCTTTCAGGGGGGTATACCCTTTCTTAAACAAGAATCAAAACTAAAAGAAGAATTGATTTGATTAAACAAGAATCAAAACTTGCCATATTCCAGTGTACTTTCGCATTGAAATGCAACACTTTTTCAATTAAAGGCAAAACGTCGCAACAAACACTGATTTATCATTACTAGTTCATCGCATGTTTTTTAGTATTCAGGAGTATGTTTCTCTTAAAAATGATTTTTAAAATAAAACTTTTCTTTAAGGTCAGAAATTATACAATTCAAAAGAAACTAATTTCTTATGTTAAAATATGTTTGGAAACCTTGGGAAATCCCGATGAAAGGTGTGAAAACAACAACAAGGTAATCTTCTCACTAAACTTGGGTCGTAATTTGTGAATCTCAAGAGGATGTCTTGGGTTTGTTTTACAAGATACAGGTACAACCTGGACAGGTGGAATGGAAAAAGGAGGTATGTAAAAAAAGCTGTTTTTAGAGATATTTGGTCTTAAAAGTTTCTTACAGCTTTTTCTGGTACTTTTGTAACTATAGAATAAAAAAACTGCTACTAGAGAAAACATAATTTTATACCTCCTTCATCCCCACGCTAACTTAACAACCTTAAATCATCTGGGTCACTACCTGAAATTATATTGTTACACTTACAAAAATTGTTTCTTCAGATTTTTTTTGAGACCCTTACCCTATTATACATGCCGAGGTCAAGTGTTATACCATTCTGCTGGGTAACAAATATGACTCAAAGAAACAGATGAAACTCAACTTTTCCGGACCTTTAAATACTGACGTGAACAAAACTAGTTATTGAAGATGACTTTTTATAGAGCAGTATTTCACTTTTTCCCTTCCTCAAACAACGTAAAAGAGCTGCCCTAAGTATTTCATTTTATGCCTTTTTGTGACGAAAATACACACAACCCAGCGTCTCTACTCACAGCTATAAAGAGAAAAAAGTTAGATAGAGATAGAAAGCTGGATCAATAACTAGCTTTCTACCCGGGACATTTTTTGCAATATGAAAAAAAAATCTAAAACTTTCTTTCTCGAGAGACAAAAGACTTGGGAAATATTGATCCAAATAATGTCGTGAAATCCACAAAACCGTAAATAATGAAGGAAATATAAAATCCAAAATATAACGGCTGAAGTTATTCCAAGCATCTAGAAATTTCCATATTCTGCAAGGAGGGGTAACTTTATTTCAATGTTCAACAATAAGCTACACTGTTATTGGGATCCATAAGTAGGTCACTGGTAAAACATTTCCTTAGTTTACTACTTCCACTCCAGAAGCTCTAAAACATTGTGAGAAGTTTAGTCACTGGTGACGGAAAAAATTGCTTAACGGGTATTATTAAATCTTGATTTTATCAGGGTCAACTGTAAAGTCCCCTTTTGCAGTTGGTTTTTCGAATTTCAATTTTCGTTTATGGATTTTAAGATGCCAATACTGCTTCAGTGAATATTTAGGTAGGTTTAAATTACCTTGAACTATGATTAATATCTATCTTTAATAAAGTGAATATTGAGTAACAAATACACACACTGACGGCACCTCTAATCTAGGGAACTCCAAATATATCAAAAAGACTTAAGTATTTTTTAAAAACATTGAACGGTATGTAAAGCATGAGATCAGAGACATAACAACTTTAAGTTTTTCATCTGGTTTATAACTGTCATTCTTAAGTTTTCATATGCGACGTGATATGATGCAAATAAATTCTTTAAAGCATAATAAACCATTTAAAAAAAAAGAGTGGCGAAAAGAATTGAGATTTAAGAATTTGAATCAATGCGGTTTTTTTATTCTTTTAAAAATCACGAAACACTTATCGGTTAAAATGAACTCTAAAAAGCATCAAGGTTAAGTTTACTGCATAGGACATAGCTATATTGAATCCATACGAATTTATAATGAGATAATAGATTGTTTGTGGGAAAAGTTAAATTAAATAAATTGAACTAAACCATTTATTAGCAAAAACCATTAGTAGTACTTAGATTTCTTTTAGCTTTAAAAAATAACATTTACATTTCGCAGGAAAATTTGAAGACGTTTAAAATTTAAAATTTGGCAGAACCCTCTCTTAATTTCAAAATGTTCTATGGAGCTCATATTGAAAACCATTTATCTAAACTACGAATGAATACTTTTAAATTTTAAAATACGAAAATATAAAAACTATGTTAGATTCCTACTCTTTTTATTTTTCCATTTACATTTTAGAAGAAAATGAATGGAAAAAAGGCAAACAAACGAACAAAAGAACAAATTACTTTAAGTTTATAGAATATCTAGTAATTGAATAAATATATAAAAACACTTAATGGAACAGTAAAGTTGGTTTTGGTGTTTTGCTGGTTTTGAATTCTGCTATGCTTTATTGGGATGAATTCATTTTGTGAGTATGTGGTATGTTCTTTGATTTTTGTATTTGTAATGGTGTTTTTCAAAATTATAATGATGGCCTCGGGGTTCAGTTGTCGTTTATACGACAGCTTCAGAAAGGCCATCAGGGGTGTGGGACGTTGGACGAACCCCCTGATGAGAGTCCGGCGTCTCAGACCTCGATTTTAAATTTAATTCAATAATTAATAATTAGTGTAGTATGTCTAACTGTTATTATCTTTTTTCCAAACTGCACAAGCGCTGGAATTGGATCAATACAATTATTGTAAATTTTGATTCTGTTAAATCTTGGGTTAATTTTAGAAATCTTCTTGTATTTATTGAACAAAAGAACAAATTACTTTTAGTTTAAAGAATATCTAGTAACTGGATAAATATATAAAAACACTTAATGGAACAGTAACGTCTTATACGAAAAAGTGCCTAAACCCTTTTCATCTTATACCTTTTCAAATTTATTTGTATCTATCTTTACTATAAAAAAACCCTTTGAGACGGGATCAAACTTTTCATCTTCGACATTTTCGTCCTACATCAGTCTACGCCATCTACTCACCTGATCGCCACTAAACCATATCCCCTGTCAAAAAGATGAATACCAGACGTCACAGAACATCGCTTTGTGCAAATGCATTCGTAAGTAAATATCCAATCCCCATGCCCGCCGGTGCAAAATATTCATAGCCATAGCAGCAGATAGCCTCCAGACGCGAGTTTCGAGAAAAGGTCGAACGTGTATGATTCAGGAGAATCTGGAGATGATCCTGTCTCAGTAATATCGGAGAAACGCTGCAGTAAATATCAGAGACAGATGCCATTTTAGACCTATGACCTTCAACAATGTCTTTAAGGAGTCTATAATAACTCCTAAATGAGATGCATAACTGTATTCATAATCCAACTCAGGACATGCCACTTTGGGCTTGCGGTGTGGGTCGAAATATTTAATGGGGTTATTTCCAATTTCTCACGTTTTAAAGTGCGCTCGTCCGGTTAAAATAATTTGTTTGAGGAGTAGAATGAGAAATATTTAGTTGTGGTCCTTGTTTTAATTATATTCCTTTTTGTAGAATAGATATTTAATGAAAGGAAGTTTTCTTGAAAGACTAATATTATTTAAGTTAGATTTCTTAAGTAAAATCTAATGCAAACACTCACAACACAAATTTAGGAACAGGTTTTTTTGTCCTTTTACACTTTATTGATAGCTAGAACACTTTAACACATTATTGTATTGTGATATAGTATCCCAAATACGGTTGGAAAATGTTACTATTCAGAAATGTGTTCTAAAATTGTGTTGTAAAATATGTTTAGAATCAAAACGTGTATTATATCCACATCAAAAAGCCCTATGAACACATTTACAGCCCTATATTACAGTCTATTCTGTAATATAGGGCTACTATCGCAACTCAATAAAGTATAAGGTGTTCCATTTGTGGGAAAAAAAGTGTTCTTTAAATTGTTTCTAGCGTTTGCAGTTAAAGGACTTTAATTTACGTGCATACCTCTTAAACTCCCTATTATAATTGACTAAGTGAAACCACGTGGTACAAAACCAAACAAGCTGATGCTTTGGAAAGCAACTTGAAAGCCAAATATCATGTTGGGAAGGTACTTCTTTAACTTCTAAGTCAAATAAAGATTTCCAAACAAATACATTTTTTCACCCTTCAGTTCAATATCACTACTTTAAACATTGCTTGCATATTTAATATGCCAAATTTGTCTAATTATAGGAAATTCGATCGAGTCTGTGTGTCTTCCGAATTACGAACTAGGGATATCTTCAGAAATAAAAATGACCACGTTTTAAAGTAGAAAACATTTACCTCTGCTGTCAAGTTAGGGTATTGCTAGAGGCGTAAAGATCCATTATCTTCTTTACCTTAGAAACCCTTCAAACTCGAGAAAACTTTGCTCCAATTACATTATTTGGGGAAGTTTTCTTCTTGAAACCTTTTGAAGAGCTAAATTTAGAAGCAAACAATTGCTTTGTCAGAAAACTGACGTTTGACCAACAAATTCGTTTACCACTGATAATAAAAGAGACATCTCTGAGTTAATTCGTTTAGAGCAATCATGACACTGCAAGCAATTCATTTCATGAGCTATAAGATTTTCTCCCTGATAACTTTTACATTTTGTCCAAATGCTCATAACTTAGAACAAAACTTGAGAGTGATTTAAATATTGTTTAGTTTTTTTTACATTGATACATCAGTGTTATTATATATTTAGATTAATTTTTATTTCGGAAGCAAGTAAAAATGAGAAATTATGATAGGAGTTTTACATCAAAGTTCAGAAATCATTATAAAAACAGCTATGACGTAATAATAGCACATCTTATCTCAAAGTTTTGATGAAAAGTTATCTAGAAATCAGTCAATGGTAATTTCATATACGTTATAAGTCGTTTTAATAAATATATACAAAGTATTTCGTAGTGTAATAAATAATTGTTTTATAAGAAAAATTGGGACAACTACCCCTCGTATATCCATCATACAATTCATTCGATTTTTAAAAACTGAGACATAGCTGTGAAAATTTCAAGGACAAACAATTTTGTTAAATACTTTTAAAAAAATTTAGCGTTCGGAACTCTTCCGTTTATTCAATAACAATTAAAGTTAAACATTTTTATATTGACACTAAGAAATTCTTATAAACAACTCATGCAAAGTGCACTCATATAGAAAAATAATTTCGGTTATATTGACTCCTCTGCTGTTAGTAACATTGAATCGAAGTCCCTAAATGAGTTACTATAAAAGCAAAACCTTGTTTCGGCGCTACCATTACATTCAAAGAGTAATTTAAACATAAAGATAATATGATACCGTTACAAAGTGGAGGAGAAAACGGTCAAAACGCCCGATTTAACTCCCCTCCACCTCAACTTGAAGTAAGTAAGACGCCTCCAAAAGGAAAAGAACCGCTGTTTTCTCAAAAATACATTCGCGGCATCATCAAATACATAACTTTCACCCGTGATCAGAGTTTCCAATTAACTGCCATTGATTGTTCATGCGAAAGGTTAAAAAGGCAGCAGGAAAAGGGGCGAAATGACTGGGCAGGAAATAAAAGAGCGGAAGGGAAATTCATTTCATTGAAAGAGAATTCTGGAAAGAGTTGAAATGAAGTAAATTGATTAACTGAAGGATAGGAAGGAAAAGAAATCCCTCTCTGTCCAAACATAATTTAGCGGAATTTGAAAGCTTGTACTATGCATGTGATGATTCAGAGAGTTACTCTAGATTCCCACTTTTTTTCCAATAATCTCGCATTATTTTTGTAGAAGAAAATAATGGTCTGTAACTTCGCAGGTACCCTGTGTCAATATCAAGGCACATTACTATGTCCAACTAAAATATGTATCAGTTATGACTTACAAAATTGGATGAAGTGCAATAAATCACTAGAACCGCCAAGGGCCCTTTTTTGTCCCCTCACAAAGTTCAAAGTTTTGCTAATTCTATATATTTTGTCAGATCACTCTGAAACTCGGTGACTTTTATTTATTTCATGCCCTCTACATAACACAGAAAAAAAATCCCGATCGGTTGCGAATTTTAGAAGAAAAATGCGGATTATACTAGAACCGCCAAAGGGGACATTTTTGTCCCCTACAGCAAAACTATTCTTTCAGGCGCCAGGCATGCCCCCCTCCTCCCCTCTGCTTGCTAGACGTTGTTCCCTCGTTGAATGCAATGAAATATTTGAAGATATTTCCCCCTTGATATATACTACTTAAAAAATGTGATGTTATGACGTTTCATTGCTTTGCTTTGGAAGTGCCTTACCGATTCATCTACTACAAGTATATCTACATTTTACCAAGTCTTTGTGTGATTATTTATGGAAAACTCTTCACACACTTTAACCAGACATTCATTTGTCTACCTAATATTCAAAATTTCACAAGGTTTCCCTTAAAAACACGTCTAAATCGCGAGAAGAAATGCTATCCTTTGAGTGCAAGCTGGCTACAAGCTTTTCATTGCGCTAACGAAAAATTAACAGTAGAAATTTAGAAAATAATTAATTCTTAAATGTTTGTAAAACCTGTATGTTCTTTTTATTTCCTAAGATATACAATTTGATGGCTTTTTATTAACTTCCGATACATAAATTGGTACATAATTGAGATACTTTTTCCATTGGACTATATTAGAATATCAACTTATAAATGAACAGACACATTTATTTAGATATGTTTAGCTGTAATAAAATTAAAAATTTACAAACATTTGTATTTTTAATTTTTTTTAGAATGTTGGAAAAACAACTTTACATAAATTTTAATACTTTCAAGATTTATTTCTTTTAAATATTCGGACACAAAGAAATTAAACTAGTCACATACTATTGACTTGACAATAAAGGTACACAAACATGAAAAAATTGAGGAGAATATTTGAGAACGTTATCTAGGATTTTCGGCTAATTTCCCCAAAAATGACCAAAACATTAAAACGTTGACCGCGTTGCGCGACGGTCAAAGTTGACCGATTTCAAAACTTTTTGTTGCATTATACTTGTACTAATGTGTTACAACTTTTCTGCACTATTACATTTCGAATTTTTGACTTTCGCCTTTTTCGACCCGGCCTAAGCAGCATGGGTCATTTTTGTCCCCTTTGGCGGTTCTAGGTAGGTAGCAAAGTCCGGCGGTTCTAGTGTTAAAGAGAAAATTTGTTTGAAAATCCTAAAGATAAAAAAATTTGTCTAGTAAAATATAAAGATTTTCATTGAAAATAATAGAAATAGCACATAGTGGCTAATAAAATCAGTCAGTAAGAGTGAAGAAACCAATTATAGCAGTTTACACTGCGTATTCTTTATTAAAGTTAACAAATATTTTTGTAGTAAGAAAGATATTTTCAGATCTGTATTAATTTCTGAAAGTTGGGTAACTCTCAGTAAATCTCAGTAAATTCAGTAACTTTCAGTAAATCAAAAACATTCAAAAGAATTCAATGCCTATAATCAAAACTTAAAATTTGTTATCAAAACAGATTTGTGCCGAAAGTGCCACACAGTACTGATGAATGTAGATCACATCATTGCCATCATTGAATTCAATGCCTATAAACAAAACTTAAAATTTGTTAACAAAACAGATTTGTGCCGAAAGTGCCACACAGTACTGATGAATGTAGATCACATCATTGCTTAAGACTCTAAGTAAGTAGCTGAGTTATGATGAGTTCTATGTTAGTACAGAATCAACCAGAATTCTGGGAAAGAGATTAAGAAAACATCAAATGACTAAAATGAAACAAAAACATTCCACCACTAATCTTCGGAAATCAACCACGATTTCTTCTAACAATTCCTACCCTATTTCCATCTCTAGACATTTTATGTTGCTATTCTGACCGCTTTGACTATTTTGTGACATATTTTTTAAATATATTCTATCTTTAATACATTTTACTTAACTATTTAAAACTCCAAAGTCCTAGTATGTGTGAAATATTCCTAGTTACGCGTTCCTACGTTCATTCCTAATTGTTATCGCTAACAGAATTATATGTCACTAATACCTGATACGATACATCGAAATTTAGAGACAGGGAGAAGCCCCAAAAACAGTATAGGCTTTAAAACCAAATGCCTCTATTGCTTGATCGCTCTCGATAAAAGAAGCCTTCCAGTATGCTCCCAGCCATTCTTTGCGCGATGACACTACTTCCTTCGGAAATATGACGAAATCAACCCCTTTCAGACCTCTATAATAGCCCGAAATGAAATCTTTGATTGCAGCTTTCCTTCGGTCCAAGAGGCCACGAAACGCATTTAGGGAGCTCGAAAGATAGGAGCAATAGATTCCCAAACAATTCTCCTCAGAGCTTTGTCCAAAAGGCATTATGTTGAGGAATTTGTTCAAATGCGCAACTTCTCATTCGCCCTAATTTGATCGAAGAAATGTTTGGATAAACCATCTGTGAAGCTGCACTTCGAAGGAGGTCAATAGTTTTGGGGGCTCTTCCAGCGCAATTTGTATTCATCTGGAGATAAATAGCATTCTCAACTGCTTCCGACTGACTCTCAAAGTTTGCTCCTTTTAAAAAGAGTTTTAAAGTTTATTTGTTTACTCTTAAGAGTAGGGAGGGAGCAGTTGAACTGACACGCAATAAAGTTTATTTGATTAAGCACCGAGATAAACAGTGGAACCACGTACTAATTTTAGTAGCTGTTAAGTTTTCTGCTTAGGAGCGTGCGGATTTTAATGTTTATCTTTTTGCTCCGAGTCAATTATCGTCGGTATTAAATTTCATTTTTTAATTAAAATATTTTTTTTTGAAACTAAATAAAGAGTTTTTCAGAAAGTTTTTCCAAGCATTAATTATAATTTATTAAACGTCAGAGATCCATTCAAACTAGTATGGAGTTTAAGAAAAACTTATTTAAAATAATTAAAAATTGTTTATTAAAATTTTTGTTTTACTTCGCATCTTTTAGTAATCCATCAAGATACTTAGCAAGTAATAATTAAAGGCTTCTTTTTGAAGCAAAAGTTTTTAAGGTTTTATAAATTTCAGTGCAAAAGAAAGTATTACAATCATTTAAATAAACTAAAATTTGCTCGCAATCAATGATAAAAAATCAGAAAATAATTTTTAAAACAATAAATATCTTTAATTTAATAATTATATGCAAATTTATGTAACCGTACTCTGTTTCATAAACACTGATATAGAATTTCAGCATTATAAATATAATATTTTTTACTGCCGTTACCCATCTACTTTAACAGTAATAATACATTTTTAGCATTACAGAAATTTAGAATTTTTATCGCAACTTAAAATATCTGCATATCATTGAAGTTTTATAAAAAAAATTCCTAATTTAATTAACTTAAACTTAGGTTTAAAAATGTTTATGCTTAAAATAAATTCCTGGAGAAATAAAATGCATATCTTCCAAGCAACAATAAAACTCAATTTAGTTAATAGCATTAAGAAAAATAAATTAATTTAATCAAATAATAAGCACACGTATCTATTCTATAAGACTAAAGAAAGAAAACTTAACAAGATGCATTGTGTGAATCAAAACAATGATTTTTTTCCGATAGAAATTCAGCAATAACGTAAACTATTTTTCTCTTTGTCTTCATCAATACGACTAATGCTCAAGGAAACATGAAAGGGGGATTAGTTGTTTTCATTTTACTCAAGCACTCGTTGAAAACAAGGCATTTCTTTGAATTCCTTTAAATTAAACTAAAGAACTCCGATTCAGAAAAGAAGAGTACTAGGTGTTTTCTTCGAATTCCTGGGAAATTTCAGAAAACTCGAATTGTTTGTCTTTATATACTCTGTGCTTTGATACACAGAAAATTTATCTCTTTGTGTAAAATATTATCAGGTTTTAAGAAATAAGTTTTATATATGAATAAAAAAAAAAACAAATATATTTTTCTCGTCACTTTAAATTTGCGGAGTTTTCTGGATTAGAATGTGTGACGAGATAAAAGCCTAACTACTGAAATGCAAGATATATGTTCATATAATTTTTGTATTTAGCTTTTTTGAAGTTTAAATATAGAAACTAATTAGTACTTCTTATAACTATTATCGACTTCTTTTCGGGCAGAGTATTAATTAATTAACTAATTAAAATTACGCTTGCTGAATTGTGTTGAAAAATATTAATTTATTCTGAAAATATTTTACTGAATAGGGCTTAATAAGTTGCAAATTAAAAAAATAATAAATTAGT
The DNA here is from genome assembly GCA_963680715.1 of Tetragnatha montana. NCBI lineage: Eukaryota > Metazoa > Arthropoda > Arachnida > Araneae > Tetragnathidae > Tetragnatha > Tetragnatha montana. The sequence continues at coordinate 42,796,104 of OY796679.1, read as the reverse complement.
AAGGTTGCTTGTATTTCTCAAGATTTTCATTGGCACAATATGTGAAAAGAAGTTTTAATATATTTATAAGAAAATTATTAAACGTAACTGGAAGTAAAGAACCATGAGAAGACACTAAAAACTGTTATGGAAACTAACAAAACTCATATTTTATTTTATAATCATTATGTTTTGAAACAGTTTCTTACCTTATGTGTTTTAAAATTACAAAACGGGAAAGTACCTTGGAAAATACTAAAATATCGAATTTTCACATTTCAAACCATAAACTCTTCATTTAAAGAAAACGTTTTCAAATATGAATTCTATGTCGATTCCCACGTAAAGAATTAATTTTTGCTTTTGTAACAATTATTCTTTGTTCACTCATACTATTCGGTTAACTCAAAAGTTCCTTAATATATTTGAAACGAGTTTATTTGAAAATCGATTTGGAAGCAAAACATTATAAAGAAAGCTAGCTTCTCAACCCTTAAAAAAGCAATAAAAAACATCCCTATATCCATTTTCAACGTTCAAACCTTGACTTTTCCCTTAAGAGAAAATTGCGGGCCCCATCCTGAACCTGGGGATTACTGAAACTTAAATGCAATGGAAGAGTTCCTTGCTATAGATTTTTCAGGTCAAACTGCGTGACTTATTGATTTCGACTTTGGACTCATTTCATTCAGATCTATTAAGTTTCCAAAATAAAAAGAAAACGGATTATTTTCCCTTAAATATTTGGCAGAAAGACGTTTTCTCCGATCGTTATTTTTGGGAAACGACAAAAGGGAAAGAGTTTCAGTATTACTTTCTGTTGGCTTGTTTAAAAGGCAAAAGAAACACCAGAGCTCTTTTCGAGATTTTTAAGTTGGTAATCTGTGTATTTTTGAGTGAATAACATTCAGCAGAACGATCATTCAGAAAGCAAACATTTTTTGGTATATATTTCATGATAGAGACTGGAATATTTTTTTGTTTAGCATTCTTTTTCCTTAATTTCCTTTATTATAAACACTCGCACTGTATTATGGTCATTGTTTATATTTCCTTTCACTTCTCTTAGAATATAATTTTAAAATTCCTGAGTATATAATATTAGGAATCTGAAAATATTGTAGTGCATTACAACTAATAATAAAAGATTACTTTTATTGTTTTATAATTGAACTAAATAATAACGCCACATAATAAATTTAGTGACATTATTGTCTCGTGAATTTTAGTTTTATCTTCACAAGCAAACTCCTGTCAGTGTTACATTCTGAAATTCATACTTTAAAATTTTTTTCGGGATTTTTTTTCTTGTTATAATTATGAATTATCGGAAAGAGATATTATAGCGCATTATAATATAGGTTTCTGTAAATTGTGTATTTTGTATTTTTTGTAACATTTATTTTGAGAAAACAAAAGACCTCCTCATTGACACAGCTTTGAAACCGTGTTTACATAAAAGTATTTTAGCAAATTGAGACTGTATCTTTAAACGCTATTATCTACCAGAAAATTTCCTTATTTGTGTATAAGATATAAAATATAAAAATAGATAAAAATATTAATGCATTAGAAGGTTACTTTATCTGAACAGATAGGCTGCTTTAATCTTAACATTTGATCAGTAATTAAAGCAGAAACTGCAGGAACCACATGTCCTTTATCACATCCCTTAAAATATAAAGCTTTTGCTTACAATAATAAATATATATACTTATATGAGTATATCTCTTCGTTACTAGCGTATCAAAAACAAAATAACATCAATCAAAATGAAATGAGATTATGCAAGTATTTTCTGTAACATTTCCTTTTTATGCTCTTTCTATTTTTGCAATTTTTTTCATCCAGTTTTCATTCAAACAAAATAATGATTTTTATTGGAAGCTTTTGCTTTTTTTGCCTTATTTTGTCTGAAATATTCCCCGGAGATAATATAAAAGTTACAAAACCCATGCAAGATAAATTTCACCAATTTTAAGTACTTCTTAAAATAAGTGCCACTTTTTTGCCTATAATGTGTAATTTATAATTACTTATGCAATATTGTTTTATTGAAAAAATGCAAAAAAAAAAATAATATGAACCATTTCAGAATGCAAAATGCATTTCTTTGAAAAATAAATTACTTCGTTAAACATATATGGTCCATAATCCATACATCTCCCGACTAAATTCTACTATGAATACTTAATTATGTTTCTATAAAACTGAGTATCTACAATTTTAATACATTTTTCCACTATGTAATTTGTTTTCTTTTTGATGTTCTTACATCACAAAAAATTATATACGTGATCGTACAATCAGTAAAAAATATAAAGTCACAAATGAGATTTTTCAATTTTACAGAAATCAATATTTGTATAAAATTAATTTATTATTAAGGCAAAATAATTTCTTAGATATTACAAAACCACACATTACTTTTACCACACGCCAATACCCATTAAATTAAATTAAATGTTAAATATAGCTTATATTTTGGTATGAGTGAGTAAAAGACAAGCATTACAACATTCAAACCTTATGTTATAATTCATGTAGTACCTATTCATTGAATTTTATCCTAAAGCTGTTAAATATTAATATTTTCGTCTAAGTATCCATGCCTAGATAGAGAATATTTATTCTTAATAAATCTAATAAGAGCCCACTATTTTTCCTTACACCATCGAGGCCAGTAATATAAAACACACGATCAATACCCAACCTTATTTCCGCGATCCGATGCACTTGATCCAAAAGCATTACCGATTGAACGACAAGCATACTTTCAACGCGCGGGGAATTTAGTTTCGATACAATCAATAAAATTATTGACCACTCCCAGTCCGAAAATAAGCGCCGCGCACGAAAATATCAAGATGATAAATAAAAGCGAAATACTTACACTTTGCTTCTGATGGATATTCTAGAATAGAAGAACAAGAACATGAAAATGGTATCGCTATTGAAGGTTGTATCGGTGTTGAAAATGAGAGTATCGTAAAATCGTTATTCTCAGATGGAAATTTCTTCTCACAAATAGTTTTTTTACCTAAAGGTTATTTTTCGTATATGAATAGATATTGTTTATGTTATACTTATAAATAAAATATTTTTTGTCGGAAACCATTATTTATATTGTTGTTTACTGTTAGATAACATAATTTATCAAAACTAATATTTATATTTATTATTTAAAATAATTTTAAAAGATATTATTTCATTCGATCATTTCAGAAAAGAGAATTCTGATTAATTATAATTTTACCTTATTTTTTAACATTCTTATTCATTAAGAAGCGATATCGAATTACATTTTCTTTGAGAAACAGTAAAATACTTCTATGAAATAAGATTCCAATCCTTATTATGAAACACTGGTTATCCAATTAAAGAATTTATATATTTTCCACTTCAGGTCGTGTTTCATAATGTGGATTGAAAATACTTATATAAAAGAACTTTGCCATTTGTTAAACTGGAAAATATTTTAATGTCTAGATAATACTGTCTATTTTAATGTCTAAGAATAACAAACACAAATGTAACTCTAGATCTTAAATTTCAATAATGTTTTCTGACCGTGGAACGCGTGTTAAATGGTTATTGAAGAGATGAGTAGAAGAAGGACGCATGGGACTATAAAAAAAAAGATATTGTAGAGTATAAATAGAGTATACGGTATGATTTAACTACCACTACTACTATTTCAGTACAGACATCATTTCTTTAGATTCATTATTAGCAGAGATATCTGTGTAACGAAGACATTTATGAGACCACAAAGGTACCAACAAAAAACTTTAAGGTCAAATCTCAAAACAAGCTCTTTGCTACATACTTACATCTTCCTCCCAAACTTTCAAGCGTATAAAATCTCATTTTTTAACATTTTGTTGCCTGCCTATATTTTAATATAAAGCTCACAACATAAAAAAAGGAAACTAGTATCTACATTTTAAATATTTTCTTAGAATAATAAGTTTAAAAAACTAATTTTTACATATAGGTTATAGTTATAAATAATCATACATAATTTAAATTACAATAGTGTTTGATCCTATCACTTTCATAAGCTTATTGATCTGGACACATTTCTAAGAATCCGTTTAGTTCCTCCCTCAGTCCAGTAAATATTCGGAATATAAATCGCAGTATACGGTGTCTCATATTCCATCACGTCTAAAATATCGAGGCTCTTCCTAAGTATTGGAGTTTCCAAAACATCCCCAGATTTTCATGAACTGCTTCCAATGTCATCTTTTAAAGTTAAAATCGATCCCTCGCTGGGAGAGACACTTACAAATAGCCTCGGCGGCTTCAGAACCTCTATATTGGGCAAAAGAAGCGTTTACCTTTCAATTCCTGTTTTATTTTGCGAAAGAGCCCACGGAAATACAGGGGAGATACAGGGGAAGTATCTGAACTGTGAAAGACGTAAATGGACTTTTAATGGGTGAAAAATAACAGAGATGGACTTTTCTCCTGCAAAAAGTCCGCATCGACAAGGGAAACATAAGACAGTGCATTATCTGCTGCAACAGCGGCTCCTCTATCTTCTTTTGAGAAGTTCCTCCGATATTTCAAAATTCCAAGTAAAACTGGGACGTTATATTCACCAGAAACCGTTGCATGATTTGGAAATCAATACTAGCAGACGGATATTCCCTATCAAAATAGATAAGCCTTGATTTCTTTAGCCTTCCTCCTGAAGGGGAAGGGCTTCTGGGAGCCGATAGTTTTTTAAAATTTAGGATAAATCCTCTTTTAGAAAACGGTAATCTAAAGGTACCTGAACTGAATAAGAATGTTCAGAAATGAAGAGTTTTAATAGATAAAGATAAATGTAGAAAACTTATGAATTGTAATATAGTTATATATGTTTTTATATAAATTAAAAAAAGTAAGGCGCACTGTAAACAATTTGATCTTCAAAAACCGGAAATTATCATGTGGAGCTGTTACCGAATTATTTATATCATTTAAGGAAACGTCAGGTTTTTTTTTATTTTCCTGTCATATGAGTAAAAATTTCTGCCATTTGGAAGTAACGCACGTTGTTTTTTTTTTATCAAAAGAGGGAAAATATCATTATTTTATGAAACGTCCGTTTGTTATTCTTTCATCATTGGAAGGAAATTTTCCACCATTTAAGAAAGGTCTGTTTTTCTTTTTCTATCATATGAGTGAAATTTCCGTCATTTGAGAGATCGTTCATTTTATCTTTGTAGGAATATTAGTGTATTCATTTATGCATAACATCTAATTTATTAATATTACTTTAATTAAAATGAAAAAAAAACCTTTAAATAAATTTATTTTAGAATAATTTAATCCAAATCATTACTTTGATGGAAATTTTTTTTATAATTTAACTGTAAGGAAAAAAAGAGTAACAGTAAAAAAGTTATATTTTATCCTTTATTTCTTCAAAAATATTTGTAAAGTTGAAAGAAACCTTTTCCACTAGAGCACATAAAAAAATTCCAGTGTTTGAAATTGATAATTATAGAGACGGAGAAAAACTCAAAATCTGATAAAAAAAAATTTATTTGCCACTCTAAAAATCAGGCTGTGTTTTTCATCAAGTAACGGATTATTGTTTGGAGATCAGAAAAGGAAAAAAAATAGAATAGCGAAATTACTTTCATACAAATATAAGTAATAGTGTTTATATAAACAATATATATCTGGTATATTTTCATTTTTTCAATAACAAGTTAGTAGAAAGTTTTGTAAGTTACACTAGCTTAATTTCGAGGTAGTTGATGGATTTTTATAAATGCGTCCGATTAGTTCCTATTGAAAAGGTATTTTTGTATAGCTCTTATAGTAGGTCAAAATACTGTACACTTTAATTGTGTTGTTGGATACTTTACTTGGATACTTTACACTTTAACAATTGTGTTGTGATAGAGTTTAGAATATGTTTGGTAACTAACTGTTAGAAATGGTGATCTCTCCAGAAATATCGCTTCGATTGTATCGCTTTGTACAAAAATGAAATAAATTATTATTATTATTATTATTATTATTATTATTATTATTATTATTATTAATATGGTCTAAAAATAGTGTTGCAAAATATGTTTAAAATTCTGAAAGTTTTCTTAAATATGAATCGAAACATTATTATAAAACATTTTCTGTGTCTGTAATTTTTTAACTACACTTTTACAACGCTATCTTTTTCTCAAACAAAACAATCACAATATAATGGGAATACAATCCCAAAACAATCAAAACTATTTTGAATAGAAGTGTTCATTATTGTATTTATTTAGCGTTACCAAAGTATTGTACGCATTTACAGTGTATAGTTATTTAAATTGGAACTTTAAATAAAAATATAACAGTGCAAAAATGATTATTTGTTTAACGACAACGTTAGTTATCATTAAACTCTTAAATCAACTTAATAATATCGAAATTGATTTTACTTCTGTGTAGTTATTCCAAAATGAATATTTTGAATATCGTTTATGCTAAGGCATGCATTATATTAAACAAAATACTTTTACCAAGTAATTTTCACAATGAGGTAGAAGTTGATGGTCTTTTAGTAAATCTCCAACCACTAAAAGCGTCCAAAAACACAATAAAAATCGATATTGGGTCTTTGTTACTGGAACCAATATTTTACATTGGAATTCAGTTCAATACAAAAGGGTAATTCCCACAGGTACCAAAACAGTGTTTCCAAGAACAACATAAATTGAAAACAAGCGAAAAAGAACGAAACACAGAAAGGATCGAGAAGGAATACAGATGATAAAGAAAACGAATTCTTTACGTTTTACTCTGCATTTAATTCAATAAAATCTTTAAATGAGAGCATTATAGTTTGTTCAAAAATAATGAAACAATTTTTAAATAAGAATTTACTTAAGAACTTTGATTTTAGCATTCTAAAGTAGCTTGACGACCTTTTTTTCTTAAAATTTAAGTAATTTTCGGTGGTTTTAAAATTATATTAATGAAGTTCATTATTCAGAAGAAACAATGAATGTAGTTCAGTTAAAACCAAATTTGGAAGGAATAAGCTCTACTTAAACAGGCTCAGTCCTTTCAAATGTTTTCATCCATCCCTTAAATTAAATAACAGACATAGGAACGAAGTTTTTTCACCTTCATTACTCAAAAGTAGAAAAGATAATGAAAAAAGACCCAACCCTCTTAGTTTGAAAGTGCAAAGAACAATTTGTGGTTTTCAAAACAAAATATAATGCAGTCTCTCTCTTCAACTTAAGCAGCATAAAACCCGAACATTTCAAATCACACATGAGTAATAATCACATGATTCTCCTATAGAACTCGTACAGTAAATTCCATCTAATGTACCTCTCACTTTTTTACTTCCATAAAGAAACTTTTTCGATCTCAATCTTCTTTCCTCTATTCACAAATGGCGCATTTCTCATTGTAAGCTCTAGCTGACATATCTCAATTATCTAGTAGCTTTTCCCTGCTTGCAAACCATTGATCCAGTATACCCTTTCCCCCGAAGAAGATATACGCCTCATCCCAGCATTGCGTTGCTTATCTTTCTCGCTCAGAGCTCAGTTTTTATATAGTTGTAGCACTTTCTGGATGGTATACTTTCCTTTTTCCACCTAACGTCAATGGGAACCAGCTCTGGTTTATAGATCAGATAGCCGCTTCATCATCAGCGGTGGCGGTTATGTCTTAGTAACATAAAGCAGATTTACATTAACAAAAATCTATTCCTTGTTTAAACTGTAATTTCGGGTCGGTTAGGGTTTTACGGGGATTAATTTCAGGGGATACATCAAACAGGGGATGAATTATGATTATTTATAAAAGTGATTGGATAACGACGAGTCGCCTGGAATATATCTTTGGATTATAAAGTAACATACTTGTTACTTTCAGTAAAATGTAGGACAATGTATAGAATATTATAGTTTTTAAAATTAACTTATTAATTATTAATTTTAAAATTATATTTTATACAAAATTCTGTCGATTTTGGTTGTTTTAAAAGATGTAGTCTATTATAAAGTTTTACCCAAAAATTAAACAAAACACGACAAAGGTAATTAAACGACATATGAGTTCTATGTAAAGATATGTAAGACTACATTTATGAGTATTTAATATGTGATATGGACCGAATGACACAATGTTTCTAGGAGTTTACACTGATAACTATAAATTAATTAATAAAAAGTATTTTATTTCTGAAATCTGAAGTTTATCACAATTTTGTTTTCCTTTGTTAAAATATAAAATGCAATGATTCCAATGGTTTAAAAATAAGTACCTAAAACAATATCGATTAGATAATTAATTACATTTTAAAAATTAATTAAATATCACTGAAGACACTAATTAAATCGTAGAAAAATATTTGGTAAATCATATTTAATTATTATAGTCATTAAAATTAGCAAAATTTTAGATTTTAATAAAAATGCGATTGTTATACGTTTTAAATTATACATTTGCATTTTAGATCTCAGTTTTTGATGCTTTTGTGCAACATTTTTAAAAAAGGACAATGTTAATTTCTAAATTTAAGCCATTAAGGCATTTTGAAACTTCTATTTATCGTTGAAAATACATAGGATGGTTGAAATTGCATTTAATATAAAAAGGTAAAAAATTTAAAAACACAAAGTAATTTCCAAATAATCAACATTTACAATTCCTATGCAGGGATTATTTGACTTGGAAACAAACCTTTAAATTTCAAAAAGACGCCCCTAATACCCCCAAACCTTATAAATCTTTCAACAAGGCGTCTTCGTACTTGAATGAAAATTATGTATAAGGTCATGTTGAGATGAAAAATGAAAGCCTTAGCATGAATAACTCGTGCCAAGTAATTGAGAGGGAGACAAAATGTTTGGATTTAATTGGAAACTGTATTCTCAAGGTAATCATTTGGAACTTTATGAACTGGAAGTCATTTCAAGTGCTCTCTCCCTGTGATTGTTGCCTCGGAGCTACACCTACCAATTACAGAAACAATGCAACCATGATTAATACTGATTTGAGCCAGGGTTACTTTTGGCTTCATCAACATTAAAAATGTACAGCTTGGTAAGATCAATGCGTCTACGTACATTGGAAACAATTACGACTTGAGACCCTTGATTGGTATCTTGAATAATAACGTTGAAGTATTATTAGGGAATCTTGCATGCAACACTTTACTGAACTTTTGCGTTAGAGATAAATGAATTATTGCACTTGGTGCATAGGATTTCTTATGTGAAAAATTGGATTTGGTGAATTAATTTATGAATAAGTTGATAAGCTGGCATACTTTTGGTACCATATATCATAACGAATGGTATTAGATTATTATTATTATTATTATTATTATTAGTTCAATACGTATAAATTAGTTTAGATTATATTAGACCCTATTAATAATCTATTATTTATCAATTTTTAACACAAGTGCAACACATTTTACCTGACAAAGTTTATTGAGCTCATGAACTTAAAAATTCCGAATCTCTGGATTTGGTCATAGAAGTTAGCTGGTACGAAAATCGGAATTGTCTATGTATTTTGAGCTTTATTTTGTAAATTCTGAAAAAAAAAACTATTACTTTTGTCAAAAAAAATTAAAAACTGAATTACATGGATTATACCGAAAATTATTTTCTTTACTAACATCTAGTAACACTTCTTTCAAATTTCATTAGGTTCGAGCAGCGTCAAAAATCTTTTCGATGCTTCTAGTATATAAAATTAACCATCTAAAGGCAATGCTAGTTAATTCAAAATTACGACTTCCCATCCAAAGTTTACCTATTCTCAGCATATTTATTCCCCAGGGACCGCAAGTAAAATAAATGTCTTATAATTTACCAGGTTTATAAGACACGACGACACTCTTAATTTTTAACGTAGTTCGCAAAACCCTTAGACATTGCGCCGTGTGTCGTACGCCAGATAGGATAGGACGTACGAACTACCTCGTGGAAATGGACCAAACCATACACGCGACAGTGCCCTTGTGAAAGATGAGCCAACACAGAGGAGGAAAAGTAACGCTGCCTCATTAAGCTTCGTTATAGTTCCGAAGTAAATGGACAAATAGATCGGGAAGATATTACTCCAGAGCTCAAATCTCTTTCTCTAAAACACTGCCTCTCCAATTTACGGCATACCAAGAGATAGTTTTTCGCATGATTAAGTCAATGATGTTAGATGTTTCGTAGTAGTAAGACGCATGGATCCATGTACTATAATGAACCATTACTATGCATTTACCTACGTGGACTGCATTCAGTCATATGAATCAGGGATATTTTTATACGGAAATGGTTCTGGTAAGTGATTTTTGGGGTAAATTGTGTTAACTATGCGATATAGATTTGCTTGTAAATTTATATCGAGTGGGTTCACGGAATCATTTATGATGATTATTTGAAAAATGATGTGTATTTTTATTCCTTTATTCATATATCATTCGTTTTAATGCAGTTTCGTCTGTAGTTTTTTCAATGTATGATAATTCAAAATGTCTGAAAACCTCTGCGCAATAAAATAGATAAGAATTGGTAGATATTTGATATAAAAAGACGATACATGAAATATTTCTATATGTCAGTTAAGTGTTTCTACTATGTTTCTACAGTAGTTTGCAGAATAGTTTTTTTTATACAAACCCATTATTTTGCACATTATGAAAATACTTCTATAAACCTTTTATTTGAACTTTTTTTAAAAAAATGTTTTTCATTCTTTAACAAAATCAAGATATGTAACACAACATATTGTTAAATAACACTTAGAGGCAAAGTAGCAGTAGCAGTGCGAAGAAATATAAAAATCCACATTCACCTGGAAACTGCAAACCGTTAATATATTTAACAATGCACATGGCATTAAAAAAGGAATTTCGGCTCTTCACCCATTTGCATACTTTTCACGCATAAATCTCGCATTTTATCTGTAATTCCATTTCGCACTGTCTTTTAGAAAAGAGAAAAAATAAATAAAAATGGCAGTTAAGACTTCAAGCATAACTTGCTTTCAAAACAGTAACTGCATGATTTGCATGCTAAGTACGAAACTAAGTAATCCAAGGACTTCAAAATTCAGGGAAAAAATCGAATAGTTGAGCAAGACTTATAATATTGAAATGAAGGTAGAAGGGGAATACTTTTTCTCCCTTTTCTATTTATGGAGGAGGAATTTTTATTGAATCAACTATAAATGTAACCACAGAAATTTAGTGGTGAGGTGAATTTTAATACGGATTGTGGACTTAATGTGAAAAATGCTCATGGTGTGTTTATGAGTATGAAACATGAGAACTTCCATCTTCGATGCTTTTCCATTTTCCCTTTTAGAACAAGATATAAATGCACAAGGTTCTTGTGCAAGTGAGAAAAGTAAGAACTGTTTTAAGAATAACTGCGCATGATCAAGCAACGTATTATTTGTTTGACATTTTGAATCCTTATTAAAGTTTAATAACTGAAATAATAAGTAATAAAACGAAATAATAAAGTACATATCCAGCTTATTTAAAAAAAAGAACGTAATTAAAAGTTAAGTATGAACTTCTGAAAAAGACATTTCAAAACATTTCATACAAGTCCATGAAACTGGTTCAACTTTAAACTACTAAGCTTTAGTTTCACATTTCATGCTTATTTTTACCATGCAATTTTAAGATTTTCAAACATAACTGATAGCAATGAAATGCGTAAAATCAGCTTTTTAAAACAGTTAATTAAGTTTAGAGATAATCAAATAATTTTAGTTTTTATGATGCATTATGATAAATGAGAACAAATTAATTATGCTTATGCAATTCTTATAAAGTTTGTTTATCTTGATCTTGTCCAACTTTCCGGATGAAGTATTTTTTATCGCAAAAAATTAAAAAATTGGAACAAAAAGCAATTTTAGAATAACCTCATAAAAACACAAACATACATTTAAGGAAATTAGATCAGGAGTAATTAATAAATTTTAATTCTACTATAAAAACTTTCCCTGCATTGCATCATAGCAGTCATATATGATTCATCAATCATTCCAACAACTTTCCCACACTCCATTTGTTCACGTAAGCACGTTAAAAGCCTGTAATTCGGAAATTTGTTTTCTTTCACTGTCAGTCTTTGTCCTTTAGATTGCTCTTCTTTTCAAATGCTTGAAGAGGAAAATTCCCATCCTAAGAGTACTACTTTTCCTACGACATTTATGCTCTTTCAAATGTGCTGATAAGTTTAAGAAGAAAGAGTAGGTGATGCCCTTCGAAAATTTCAAACTATTTTCACCTAAAACGTAAAAGGTCTAAAGTTTTGAATTGCTATAATCTCGAGCACATACATTCAAATGACAACGTCTGTAATTTCTATTCTATTGATCAAGCAGATACGCAGCAAGTTGTTCATGTTTACTAATACTTTTTGCTTGGTCTTTTTTGTACCTTAAACGACTTTATCTCCTTTAAAAGAAATTAGTCACTTTTCTTGGTGTTTTGTTTTTATAATTTTACCTCTTTTTCATCTTTTTATACGTCAAAGTTATTCACAATACCAGGAAAAACTAGTAATCATAGAAACCAAAAAAAATGAATCTGAATCCAATCAACATTTATTGCTACTCTTAAAAATATAAAGACGTTTTTAATCAAGTACGGATAATTATTTTTTTCGATCACAATTGAAAAAATATCTAATTTTAATCATAACTTCGAATGTTTTTTTAGATTAATATAATGAGTATTTTTTGAATAAGAATTTATAAATCATATTAGAACTCGTAAAAACTAAAATTTTACCAAGTTGAGAACGATAGGTTTTGTCCCTATTTATTTTTTATCAAAATATTTTTCATCGTAAATTAATCCTTATCATTTGAGTAAAACTATCACTAAATAGTTATAATTCAATTAAATGAATCAATAAAATTCAAGATTGATTTATATTTTAATGTATACTAAACTGAAATGTTCAAAGTCATTAATTAAATTTAATAATAACCATTGATTTTTTGAAGAAAACCTGTTAATAGAATTGAATCGCCAGTTTAAAAAAGGAAATAAGTCCAAAAACCAAATTATGAGAAAATCGAATAAATTGTATAAGTAATGGAATTTTCATTTTATAGCCATATATTTAGAGTAGAGAACATTGAAAAAAATATAAGTACATAATCAAAAATATTTTACAGCTGAAAAAATTTCATGGATTTATTCTCTTTTCCAACCTTATGATAAAGCTTAATAACCACTTTAATCGACAACTAAATTATATTTCTGCTTAGTTCACAGCGCAAAAGTGAAAAATAGAAAGACTAAGATAAATAATTTTAAAAATTGTTAGTAAACTGTGTCATTAAGGCACTATCAATGGAGTAAGTGAATATCAATGGAGTCAAACATTCATTGGATGATAAAAAAAAGGAAAAACACTTTTAAATTAAAATCAAATTTTATTTTGGCTAAGTTTACAATACAAAGAATAAGAAAAGAAAGACAAATTAACTTAAATTTCTTTAATCAAAAAAGAGTAGTTATTTTTTTCCTCATAACACTCATGTGTAGAGCGAAGCTCTGAGGTTTTTGTGCACGAAAAATAAATTTTTCATTTTTTGGACTTATTCCCTTTTTTAAACTGGCGATTCAATTCAAACCCTGCGCAATACTATGAAAAGCTGTAGTGTACCTTGAACTGGACTAGAGCAGAAAGTGATCCCTTATTTTAAGCGCATATTACTCACCAAAACACATTTCCCCCGAGCTTCTTATTCCTCAAAAAACCTCGAAACGTGCGTGATGCAACATTAATTTAAAGTTTAGAAATACCCAAAATAATCGATTGAACTCATTTGCAAATTGGCTGAATTTGAAAGGACACCGTCATCAAGTGGCGCGGGAATGAAAACATTACTCAAGTTCTCCACCATCTTGAAACGGTCATTAATTCTTTCTCCAGTTTTTCCGGAAGCGTCTTATTTTTAAAGGATCCGTGGAAGTTCATTAGGGTCTTTTGTGGCCGAGAGAAGGGTGGTGAATTCGTCTAATTATTTCCCAGAACCAGCCTCAGCGAGAGGCTCACCAGTAAATGAGAGGAGGAATCCGGAATTATTTTACTGCAGAGGCATCAATATTTGCTTGAGACCGAAATTGCTCCTGCGGTGGGAAATTTATGTAATCCACGATGAGGTGAAAGGGGGATATTTCCAAGGAGTCTCGTTAATTAAGTATGTCTAAGCCGATGGAGTGTGGTTTTCGCGTGTGTGTTCTCGAGAATAAAGGTTGGTTCAAGGAGATATTCAATTGGAACATTGTTTGAACAAATTGTAAATGATCAGTGTAGGTGTACGAGGGTGAACTAAACATAGTGTCAACTCTTTAACCCAATATAATCTAGATTCTTCAAAATAAATTTAGAGGTATACTTTCCATGCTAAGATGGACATTTTTTCTCTCAAAATACGCAGACAATATCAAGCTACCGAAATTGCCTCTACAGAAAACTTTTCGAAAGCGTTTTTCTCAATACTCTTTGCTTATTTCACCTTCATATCTGGAGGATTTACTTAATTAAAGGTGGAGTAATTTTTTATTGTTTTTATATAAATCCATGAACTAAAATGTTAAGTTATAATGTAATAAATATTCATTTCTAATTTAGAGTACTAAAATTTTATAAATATTAACTATTTATTACCAAATATTTTTCTCCAAATACAAACTATTAATTTTATCTCACACTAGATAAACTTCTAGGACTCTAATAAATATATTTCTACTTACTTCTATGCTTTCTGTAGCAAAACCGTTTTTGGTATGTGATTAAAATAGCGATAGTAATAAAAAATTAAACGAAAATAATGGTAAACCATATAATAATTTCAGCCAACATTACACAAACTATTTAAAAATATATTTTAGGTTTACTGAAACATTTTTATGAATAGATTTCTCTTGATCTTCCAAGAACTTTTTGAAGACCCCATTTTAAACACAATTTTTTTTTCTATTCTCGTAACTTTCCTTTATTTGTCAAATATTTTCTTCTGCATTCCAATTTAATTTATACTAAGTGTTTCAAGAGATGCATTGTAGAATGTAATTTTTTAAAATCGCCATACGTACACAAAAAATTTGGTTAAATTCCCGATTTTTAAGAATTCTTTTAGATTCAAAATAATTCTAGCATTCCTTTGAAGAATACACCAAGTATAATTTATGAAAAAAAAAGATAGATTTGCGTAAAACTTTGTTGACATAAAAGTCTTTAACATAAAGCATCCACTCCCTCTTCACGACAGGAACAACTTAAAGTAAATGAGCATTACATTCAGATCCGAATCCCCCACACCCACTACACTTTATGGAGACACCCCCTTTTGTGCGAATACTGATTATTTTAAACGAAGCAGGGAAAGGAGTTACCTAATTCCAATACCTTCAAACGGCGGATTTTATTGCCCAATCAGAACAAAGGATCCTAACTGGGACAAACACGGAAAAGTGTAAAAATACCGAAGACTACTTTCAAGAAGGAGAGCAGATCAGTCACGAGTCTAGTGAAACAATTGGAGTTGTCTTTAGTGCAGCTCTAAATAATCATCTTTCAAGTTCATTCATCAGCTGAAAGATTGCGGAAGGAGAATTTTCTTCAGAGGATTAACCCTCTCAGTCTCAGCCGCCCCACATTTTCTATAGGATTCAACGGCAATATTGGGCGGTGGGGGATTGAAAGGATTAATACGCTGCTGCACTGGGGAGAAAGTAGTCAATGAGTAGAAAAGGGGAGGGAGGGAAAAAGTAAAAGGCAGTTGGCGAATCGGGCCCAGGCATCTATTGATTTTCTTCCACGTTCTACTTCCAGCGTTCGTGTTCCCCTACATTCGGGACGCTGAGATGGAGTACAATTTATGCTCCCCGTCGGTTTGCCCAAAATAAAATGGGAACAACGAGATCTTTCAAATAAACTGTCTCTCTCTTCAAAGAAAGAATTTCCGCAACGGCATCTCTGGCAAATAAATAAAAACAACGGCTCGCGAGAACGCATTTATTTGACTGCCTGCGCGCTCAGCTGGGAATTGAGGTGTAATGAAGGAACGGGGAGGAAAATTCTTAATTTCGAATACGCTTTTCTTCGAATGGAAACGGTTTTTTGTGTTTATGTAAATTTTGATACCTTTAGCTAACTTTTCCTTCAAATTTGAATTTGATAATTATTCTTAAACTAACGTGGTAGGATACTTCATTACCAAAAGCATCTTCCATTATATTTCCATTATTTTTTTAAAATATGAATAACCTGGTCAAATTATTATTTAAATATATAAAAAGGTCTCGGGACACTTAAAATTTCTAATTCAAGTTTCTTAAGTATTATTCATAAAATATTTTTATTATGGATTAATAATTTTATGAAGTTTATAATTTTACCCTCAAATGAAGAACCCACACCTTACTTGAAATATCTAATAAAACGAGCTTATCGCTAGTCCTAGTATACAACTGCCTTCAATAAAAATATAACTCTCATTGATTACTATCAGTATTTTTCACTTTAATTACGTCAGGATTAGCTTTTCACTTACCTTAAAATAACAATATTAAGGAACCAAGTTTCATTTCACGAGGAAAAAGTATTTTAATTTTCCTTTTACAAATATTTGTAAAAGTTAATAGTACTTTCTGGGTTTTTTTTTTAAATACAGTTTCTTAAATTTTACATACCTTTCAAATAATTAATTTAAACTCTTATTGTATAATAAATGCAACTTCTAATAATACTTTTAAATTAAGTTTACATTTATGACAGGTATTTATTTCTCTAATTAAAAAACTATTGATATTTTAACGATGTAATTTAATTAACTTTTATATTAATACTCTGCTATTTATTATTTGTCGAAATCAATTGTTGATTTCAATTTTTTTTTATCATAATCCCTTTGCTAGATGTAAATTTCAGGGTAAAAATGTGTAAAATTTTTCCCCTAATATTAAAATTAAACAAATTTATGAAAATATTATTAAATTTTTAATTTATAGAGGGATATTTAAGTTATCTTAACTAATTTAAATGTAATAAATAATTACGTTTTGAAAATACAAGTATCTCATCTGTTAATATCTAGTACTAGAGAAAAATAAAAGAAAAAAATCGTTTACTAGTGCATACTGAAAGAAAATTTTGCAAAACATTTCTTTAAAAACTGTTTTAAGAAATTATTTTCTTTAAAACAAATCCTGATTTTTGTTTTCCTATTTGGTATCTTTTATAAAAATGAATAAAAAAGTAAATAAAATCTGTATCCTTTTAAATTTTTAATAACACGGATTGGAAAAAAAATATGATGAATTAATTTTTATCCCTTTTAGTGTAAATTAATGTATAATTTCAAAAAAATAAAAATTACCAAATATGGGACATTTACTTTCGTGTTTTAAATTGAGAAATAAATACAAATTTAATACTAATACCCAGAGTGTCTACTAAAAACCCGTTTCACGCCCATAACTTTGAAATGCCTACAGCTATAGTCATAAAAAGGGGTTAAGGTATAGTAAAATGGCAATGCTTTGAGAAGACTATTCTCATAGCATCTTTCGGCAAAGTAAGAAGTTGTGAATAAATTAGAGAAAACAGTGTGTTACCCAGTTCTAAGCAGAATCAGTTTAGTATACATTGATTCCATCTTATGCACATTATTAATTGAGTTCTTTCGGGATTTTCCGTAGTTAACCTTGTGAAACGCGTCGTCGCATAGAATCAATGATTTGTCACTCGACAATCTTTCACATTATATCCGTAAGATGATTAGGTGTTTAGAAAAGTTCAATGCGGGAAATCATGAATAAATAAATGATGGTAGTACGCGTTTGATTATAACCATTCATACATTGGTACTAAGGTATATTTTCACGCTAAATGTATGCAAAACTACATTTTGCATTTGGATAGTTCGACCTCACGGAATAAAAGTTTTGATCCTAATTTAAGGGACACACTTCAAAATCCCATAGAAAACGAGGGTTGGAAATGCACCTCAACTGACCGAGGGGTTTTTATAAGCGGGCATGGGAATCGGGTGATTCATGGGAAGCGGGCGGGTATAATCCCCAGAGGAAATTGACACTGAACCTTTTAAGATTGGATTAACATTAAAATAAGCAAAATCAATTGGTTCAAGCATTTATTACATAAAACCGATTTGGGAGATGAAATTTTTATCGTAATTTCTCAGTTCTTAAATTAAAATAAGCCAAGACTTATTGCAAGCCTTTAAGATTGAGAAATTACGATTGATTTCTTTAAACACTTACTGAAACTTAAGCTCTTGAAATAGTTTTATGAAATAAATACCGGAATCGAACGATTTTGATTGTTTTAATCTAATCTTAAATGATTAAGTATCAATTTTCCACTGAAGATTATACAACCTCCCATGCCCGCTTATAAAAACCCCTGGGTCATTAGGTGTGCATTTCCTACCCCCTGTGATTTTGAGTCCCTAAGGTGTGTTCTACCCCCTCTAGCACTAGTATCATGTAATATTGAATCACCCTGTATAATTTAAATCGTTTGGTGTCTAAATTTAGAATTTAAACATTTATACTGAGAAATCCTTACGCATAAAAACGTTTTTCATTATTTAATACCAGCAGGATTTTCCTCAATCCTTAAAGTATAACGATTCCTTAAATTATAAGTATCTCGAAATTGCAATACATGCTTTACAAATTTGAAACAAATAAATTATATTCAAAGTACACTTGAAATAAATGGTTTCCTTTACCTCAAGCACCTGTTTTAAAAAAGTTTTTTCTTTCATTTGGCAGGTCTGACAGAAAAATCTTTATTATTTACTTTGAAACAATTAAATCGGGTGAGGAAAAAAATCCTAGCCCCCAAAACAATTTCTGGATTCACCATTGTGCTAAAATGCTAACGAACTTTAAAAGTTTAAAACAACCGTCTCTTCCATGAACAAAAAGTGTGAACCCTAAAAAGTTCTCACTAAATTGTTCTACTAAGCACTTCATTCTGCTAGAATTGAAAACCACATATGCATAAGTTCCAGTCCACTTAACGTATATAAAAGAGATGGCATGGATGTGTGTGCTAAAGTATTCCAATTTACCTTGAGGACATGCATATTTTCTCTTCTCGTTAACTTTCTCAAAACTAAGGACTGGATTTTTAAAAGTGATAAATCTGCTGCTGAGAAGGTAGATGGAAGAGAACAGAGTGATAATACCCACAATATGATCATTCTGAGCTCTCTAACTAAATGAAGGTATATTACGTTGTGTTGGAGAATACCTGCGTTCTGGACTAGTTTATTTCAATATTATGAAATAATTTATTGATAATTTTGACATTTTTAACGGATTTTTTTATGAGGGTTCACGATTTTGTCCGTCATAATTACTTTCAGGTAGGTACTATATATATTTTTGCCTATACTGGTATTCGATGATGTAAACAGAAATAAGGAATAAAATGCTTAAATATTCTGGTATTTTTTTTCAGTAAAAAGGATTTTTACTACTACATCAGATACTTTCAACACATTTTTAAGAAACAGTAATTAGCACGGTTTGATTAATTCATAAAGGCATTTTGTTAAAATCTTACTACTATTTCAAGAAGTAAGTCAACATTTTTTTTATCCGACCAAATCGACTTGATTAAATATTTGATTCGAAATAATTAATCATATTCTGTCAATTTAATTCATTTCATAGCATATCGTGGAAAGTAACTGTATAGTGTAGAACACAGGGGAAAAGCATTGTGCTACACTGTAAAAAATTATTTCTTCAAATAAAGAAAATTAATCGGCAGCACTATTGGTGGTGAATTTCTGTACCTTGAAAAATATCCGTTTTTCTCTTTTCTGTCAAAGGAGAAAAACTTTCCGTTCTTTGAACAGACTTCGTAGTTTTATTTTAGTAATAGGAGGCGGCCTTTATAGCAATCAATATTAACTATAACTCATTTTATGCACCAAAATGACACTAAGTCACGGCAATACATATTATGCATCTAGCTAAAGTAAGATTGGTTTTGTTTTGACTTAACCATCACGAAACCCTTCGACTTGTAGATACTAGTTTTAAAATTTATTCTCTTAATGGTGATTTTATTTTAATTCTTTTGTAGACGAATTCAAAGAAACACACGTTTTATAAATATTCGGGAATTTTTAATCAAAATACAATGGGAAATTTAGTGTAAAAAGATGTACCTTACACTAAAAGTTGCGCATGAAGTTCAGTGCCTCTACAATATTCAACAGTTCCCCTATCTAACTCTATTAGAAACATCAACTCTATATATTATTAAATAAAATCATTTTAAGTATATAAAATTCCCGAAAATTTAGTGAAAAGTTATCATTAAATGTATCTATGGTATAGGTAATTTCCCAATTTTTTTGCAGTTTCAAATTCCATACTACATATCTAAAAGGAGTGTTCGATTCAAAGCGGATTATTCACAAATGCTTGATAAATTACTTTGATATAATGTGATAAACTTTTACATATTTTTCTTCACCTGATCATAAAAACAGCTAAGTACATTTCAGATTGCATTACTGAAATAGTTCGTGATAAGCTAAATTGAAGAAACGATAGTATCCTACCGCGATTCAAGAATTAACTATTAAAATAGAAATGATCCCAAGGTAATAACACCATTCTAATATCCCTGAAATTAGAATGTTCAAAAAACGTTACCTAAGGGATTCTCAGAAATTATTAAGCGAAAACTACTTGGCTGGGATTCAATTGATTTGCAGCAAAGGAATTTTCATTCCATTGAAATGTAGCACTATAAGTTTCTAAAAAAGTTTTCTCTTCACCAATATAAAAAGAAACTCTTCATGAATACTGAATAAAGCTTCTGGCACCAGTTCAAAATCGAAAAGTACACTAAATATCATATGATCAATATAGATGTTTTATAAAATCGATACCACGTATGATCCACTAGTCGAACCAGTAACATTTTTGTGCATCGACCTGGAAAGGATCTGATATTTATAGTGAATTAAGTTAAGGTGAATTATTTTTCTGAAAGTTAATTAAAAAACAAATGAATAAATAAAGTAAATTCACTAGCACCCCTCCAACCCTCCTAATTAGATTCCATAAAAGAAAATCGAGCTTCATTCAATCAATAACCTTATGTATTAGGGTAACATCACAAGGCAACCTTAGGGTAACATCACAAGTTCTAGACGAAACTATCAAGAATTATCAGGTCAAAGTACTGTAGAAGAAAGAAACATTGGAAAGTGATTAGTTCATTTTTATATTAAGGTATTGATTAATTAATTTTATGATGATAAAAATGTGCGTTACTAAAGTAAAAATATTTATGCTGATTTGATGGATGTGTTAAGGTTTGATAATAACCTAACCCAATTAATTGTTACAATTTTTAAGATAAAATGAGTGATTTAGTATGCTATGAACTTTGTTATGTGGGATTTTGAAGTTTTGCAGTTGTTTAGAAAAAACTTGATTTAATCCTTCAAAAATCTTTATGAAATATAGGAGAAGAATAAAAATTATAAATTTAAGGGATCATAAAAACTAAATGCCAGAATAAACTAAATGTTATATTTCACAGGATATCTTAGAATAATAAAGACTAAATTCAAATTATAACAAAAGAATTGATCCCCTTTCAAGAACAGAAAAAAATGTTAAACGATTAAAATGAGAAGATGTTATCTTAGAATATTTAGGAATAAATTTTAAAGTACTAAACCCTATTTAAGAAGCAAATATAGTGGATAAGGATATACGTAAGAAAAGTAGAAAAACACATATTTTCATACTTTGTAAAATTTATTGTTTTTTAAAAAAAGAAAAATCAAAAAATTATAAGTATAAAAAAAACATGAATTTTTCTAATAACTAATTAGAATTAACATTTAACGGAAAAAATCATATTTGAAGTACTATAAAGGTATCTTTCCCGTCAATTCTTTAAACAAAAATCCAAATACACCTAGCTTATGTGATTCAAAATCTTAAATTCCATTTATAAAAAAAACATTAAAGGAATAAAATTCCAAATACATTCAAACTTCCTTCACTCTTAACATTAATGAGAGTAAAACATGGTACAAGTTTAAACACTATAATAACATAAAAATATCAATAGCTTAAACTAAATATACTAAAAAAAAGATTAATTTTGATAAAATTTCCTCATTTTATAAAAGTACTTAAAATTAGATAAACTCCTTGGAAACAACGAAAAAAATATCTGAAATTTGCTAACATTTTAAATTACTCATAAAATTTATACCCTAATATAAAATTTGTCCGTATCCAGATTACATCTCTTATCTGATCATTTGCAATTCGAGTTGTAGTCACTTCAGTGAAAGTAAGTACAGAAAACTTTCCCCGTTCCTAGAATCTTCAAAATTCTTCAAATGTTGAAATTCTCCAGAATTAAGTTGAATTCCAGATGTAGGATTCAAATGTCATTCTCAGCGTCGTAGAGCGCTAAACATCTCGGCTGATTTGAATTTCGGTTGAAAGCGTGATTCTGATTGAAAGGATACTATCGGATTGCTCTATAGATGCCCATGAAGGGAAATTTTTTACATTCAGCCAGGTTTATTAGAAAAACCCTCCACGTGCTTTGGAAACGGGAAACTCTCCACAGCAGAAATAAAATACTGATCATAGAAATATGACGCTGTGAGCAAAAAACGTTTTCATTTTAACTAGATCTATGAAAGATGCTTCTTGTATTGAATTTTGTATTACGGATAGCTATCGAAATACCAGAAATGTTTAAAATTTAGTTATATCTTTTTACTCCGCAGCTACACTGCATATAAACAATTTATTTTTGATACAGCGAGCAATGTTCCAGTTTTGAATGCTAGTGAGATAAAAGTCTTGAATATCGAAAATTTGAGCACTCACTGGCAGACATTTGCAGTCCAGAACAAAGGAAAAATCAACATATCATTTAGTAATACATAATATGTTTTCTAGAGTTTAATAAAAGTTTTTCCCGATAAAATAATGTACTTTGGATCAATAACATAAGTTATGAAAAAGGAAATTAGGGTAAATAACTTTTAAAGAAAAACTTAAGAATCAGTAAAATTTTCGAAGACTTAAGTTTAGATAACCGGTAGGAAAAATTAAATGTTAAATATATCCTTAATCTGCGAGTCAGCCTTGGCCTGTATAAAAGGCTGTTGAGCTTTTGAAGAAGAAGAAATATATCCTTTTTAAATATTTTTTTAATAAGTATGAATTGGTCACGAAAGATTTTTTTATTTAAAATACGTTTTTAACTCCTTACACTAGTATCTTTTCTCGTTTTAATATTTTGTCATCCATTTACGCACGCATTTATAATGCTAGAAAATAGATGTGAAACTGCTTTGAAATTACTTATACAATATCGCTGAATTCGTGCAATAACGTCACTACTCGAAAAACAGCTCGAGTTATCTTTAGGATTAGGGTTTTAAAAATATCAAGTCACCTCAAAACCATAGCTCTAAAAAATTACTCAATGTACCCTTATACTTATGCAGGATATTCGACTTGTGACAGTATTTCACGAAACCAGATTTTTCTTAAAATAACAGTACAAAAATAGACCCCAATTAATATTTTTATAATTAAATTACCGAAATTATCATCAATATAACTCATTAGTATAATCTCTACTTTAAGATTTTAGTTCTTTTTAAGTTGTTACATCAAAAGCGTTCAAATTAATTAAACTTTGATTATCTCTCCAAGAATAGAATAATAAATGTACTCTAAAAGTGATAAGAATGCATAAAAACAACGGTCTAAGAATGGATCCAATAGGTGTTAACAGTGCATTGTATCTCCATCAAGGAAAGCATTACGCATGGGACAAAAAAAGTGTCGAAAAACCTTTCTGCCCCTAAAACCCATTATCTCAAAAACGAGTTTTTCACTGAATATTTTCAGCTTTTTCACCCAAGAACTGCTTGAAACCTTTTTTCACCAAGTACCATTCACCTAGTACAACAAAGCATACATGCATCCTCATTGTATTGATTGCACAATCGCTCGGCTATGGTACCCACAAATAGCCCGCCAGCGCTCCCACGAAAATGCCCACAATACCCTTTGTAGCACCAGCCCTTCACTTTAATAGCTAATGAGGCCTCTCAAGCCACCTTTCTGGATCCTCAAGATTTTCGAAAGAAGCGAGTTTTAAAACGTCACAGAATTTACGTCCACGCTTTAAATAGCGCCTTGTCAACGCACCCTCGTAATCTCTTGACGATGGAAGCCGCTTAGCATCTTTCCGAGTGACAGAAAACGGGAGAAAAAACCGGACAACGAATTTTCAGGAATTTTTAGCGGGAAAAAGGACGGGGAATTTTTATTATTCTCCCACCGGAGTTCGATTATTTTTGGTGTTGATGAATGGCTAATGTGGGAAATGCCAAGGGGTATTCTATTTGTTTAAATTAATGGACACGTGCGACTTGCCAAGTTATTGCAAAGCTATTTGTTATGGTCTGTCGTCTTCGTACATTGGGTCTTGTTTGTGGAAGACCAATACTGGTTCGGGATTATTAGAGACAATGGAATGTCTGGACCGAATTCTTCTGCTTTCTGGTTTTGCTGCTTGGTAAGTTTTAGGATAATGTATGATTAGGAGATAACCTCTTCGATGTATCACTTCCAGAGATGGAATAGAAAGCATTTCTAATAAGAAATAAAGTGTTCTCAGATTTATATCGTTATTTTTCAGCAGACTTGTCATAGATTTGTTCTGGATACTCTATTGTAACTTGATTTTTCTTTGTTTCGTAAGTAGTTTAATTACCCAGACATTAAAATGTATTTAACTTATAAATGAAGTTTTGACAGTTTAATTATCTACAGAGCATCCTTTCGGAACACATTTCAATTGAATTCAAACAAATTTAGTTTGTGAAAAGATCAGTTGGTAGCCAGATACCCCTATCTTTGAGTTAAAAAAAAAGAAATCGTGTATTTTGTACTGTATGAGACCAAATGGTATAGAGATGTAATTAAAATTTAAAGTTTGCATCAAGGTTTATTAAAAAATAACGTAAATATTTTGATTTACTAAATCGAGTAACAGCCCCTTATCAAAATGTTCAACTTTTAACAAATAAATAGTAGTAATGGCTTCCAGTTTACAGAAATTCTGATAATTTACATTTACTATGTTCCTAATTACCTTCATGAAAAAAAATCCAATAAAAGTATTGTCACTAAACAAATAAAAAAACAAGAACTTTATATTTACTGCGAAAATCCACAATCATAAAACCCCATGCATCATTCAGAAATCAATTCCCAATTCCACTCTATTCCTATCACCACCATACAAATAAACGTTTATCTCTAACGTTGTTACGTGCCCGATCACAGAATAATGGAAGCAGAGGATTCAAACAGTTGTTCGATGTCTCCCCTTTGATAAGCCACTGTTTCTATTTTCCATCATCAATTTCACTCCCCTCCGCAGAAATATGTTAGCCTCAGGTCCCTGGTGACTCCATTCCACCTACCAACAATTCGACGTCAGAGCCCCACAAGGGAAAGTTTTGCCCTGTGAGATTTCATTCCCTATTCGAAGTGTCGCCTTGAGATGCAGGCTTCGGCTCAACTATATATAGCACAGCATCCAATGGAACGTTGTCCTCTTCTTGTTTATTCACGCTTCGGTAATCCATTTATCTTCCCTGTGCATAGCGAATGCGGGTACCTCAAATTCCCAGCAGTTCCTGAGAAGATTACACTCAAATAACCGGACGCCGATCGGAAGAATCTTTATATACTCGATGTATTTACTAGTGATAAACTTTTATGAATCGCCATAGTAAAACAGATGAATCTTTTCTGTGGCGTTTTAAAGGATTCGAATAAATGTTTTTTTTCTAAGGGGTTCAACTTATTCTACGTAGTAGTGACTAAACTCCTTGCATTTTGAATATCAAGATCCCCACGCGTTTTCCCAATCTTTCCATTTCTCCAATACCATAGTTTCCACAATTTTTTTCCCAAGCCACACTAATCCAGTATGTTTCAGTAAGAAACATTGCATTTTCAAAGCTAACTTACTCACCAATGTCAAAATGTAGATCGGAAATATCATGTCCTGCCTTAACTGATGCGCAAAAATAAAAGAGTAAATATTTGCCCCATCGTTAATAAGACGTAAGACGCGACAAGGAACGTTTGTTCAAAATACAAGGAGTAGAGTAGGATTCCTAAGGCAAGGAAAACCTGATAGTCAGGAAAAATTGCTTATTTCCACTTAAACCTTGAAAATCCATTCGGAAAACCTTGAATACCGCCGATTTTGATGTTGCTGTCTCATTTTTGTACTTAGTAAAAGGGAAAAATTATTTTATAAAAACTTATCCGCAGTGAACAAAAAATAAATGTAATAGATATTTTCTGAATGACTAGTTTTCAAACCAGGAATTCATTTGGTACCTAACTGGAAACCCTGATGATGTCCGGAAGCTGTTTCAAAAGTTAGTGTTAAAACATAGGAATATCCAAACAAAATACGATAATTTATGGACCGCTTCAGTGAAAAATGTTTCAATATATTATCGGTCAGCAAAAGGGGTTTTATTCGGTAGAATTCACTGGTAGTACGTCGTTCCGGAAAATGTTATGGTCTAATAACTTGTTTATTAGCAAATTGAATGTTAATCGAAACATAATGACCAGAAGGTTAATATAATGCGGGAAACTCTGGATATTATGGTATTAACTTTATTTTCGAAATGAAACTAATCTGAAAGTAGGCTTTCAGCAAAGACTTTTTTAAAACCCTTCCTTTTTGTGGTCTCCCTTTCTGCTTTTTTATTTAATCTCATCCAAAAGAGTGAAATATTTATGAATGGTTCTACAAAAAAACAAGATACCACAAATTGCAAAAATATCAAATAACTGTATACCATACCACTAAATATCAAAATATTAATATATCCAATAATAAAAACACTACTATTAAATCACTCATAATTAGGCTTCCAAATCACTGAACCTAAAAAAAACTATATTAATACACCTTCATTTCAAAGTATATAGAATTTGAACCTCAAAATCTCAAATTTCATTTCTCTATTTCGGCTTTAAAATCAGTAATAGGATCAGATACTCACAGATCATCACTTTATCCCTTCTGATTACCCTTCTTTCATTCAAATTGTTTCTGTATCACTAACCCGACTTCGGCAATCACATTAACCTGATTACTAGCCGTTTACTGCTTGAAACGACGATATTACTTGAGGTATCTCACGGGTGTACCGAAGATAAAAGATAGAAAAAAGTTACCTTGCGCCGAAGAATTGATTAGAACATTTTAGGAGTGGAAAGAAAAATTATGTGCCATACGGGGGTGACACCGTGTGCCAGATAATAGATTCTATTAGAAGGCGCTAGAGTAGGCAGTCGGGATGGGGTGGAAAAAGTTTCGACCGATTTTCCTTCTGTGGTGTTGATGGTTCTATTGATTTTATTTCATTTTTATTTTAGCCGTTGGTGTTAAGACACTTCCGTCAAATTTAATTGCGGAAGCTGGTTCGCTTGTCAAGGATTTAATCAAAATGGGAATTTTAGGTTCAAATATTTATAGTAATGTAGCTGGAATGTTGCTATGTTTTATGTTCTTAAGTAATTAAACTTAATATTATGCAATAATTTGTTTTATACGTAAAAATATTATAATCCAATAACAGTAAATATATAAGTATATTTATCTAGTAATTTCCCAAGTATGTGATCTGAACGAAAATACTCTTAATTTAACCATTGATATTTCAATAAGTTTTTTAAATATTATATGTATCAGTTCATGAAATCTTAATATATAAAACTCAAAGGCGCAAAAAAGCGTACGTCTGTTGCAGTCAAGGCCGTCTGCTGTTCTGATAAAGCATATGATTGGCCGAAAAAATCTTTCTCCTACTATCGGAGTGGTTGGTTTCTCAAAGATTAGTCCTGTCAGAATATTCTAATGTTGAACGTCGTCCTGCTGGTCCTGCCGCTTAGCACTGCGATTGTTCTTTGAAATCTGGCAACAACCAAACCAACAACATTTTTCAATATGGCCGATGTTTACGTTTGAAGGCGGCTACTGTCAGTTTTCGGATTGCATTTTCTCTCATACATAATAATATAATTTTTGTCATTTTCGAAAACAGTGATCTTTATTCAATTCTTTTTGACGTTGTTTCTTTCGTTAGGTATCTTTATCATATAGATCTTCTGTTTCTCCAATCTTTCTGACGGCAGTTAACTAAAGGAATTTCTTCTCTGGATTGGTACAAATCGTTGAAAGATTCTTACTACAGCTATCCCGCGAAAGCGATAAGTATTATAATTTACTTTCTTTTTAACGTTATCTGTTACTTGCTTTTAATTTTCTAAATTTATTTTTGTTACATTATCTTTTATCATGTAGCCTCTTTTGTTTAGTATCATTTGGTATACGCTTTCATTTATTCGTATACGGTATTCACGTTATACGATTTCATTCGTTTATACTTTGTTTGAGAGTTAATGAATACTGTTGTTTGAATATCTTTTCATACATTTAAGTTTATGCTTAGTGTTATTTGTGCATTTTTTTAACAAACTCCGTTCATCAAACATCAATATAGTTTGAGTGCTACATTCAACATAGTGATATTATTGTTTTGTTTTGATTACGTTTACGGATTTTCGGTGATATTTGTTTATCTACTAAGTTGACTGCATTAGTTTTTTATTTTGTTAAAGCTACTGATTTTCAGTGTTTTGTTTTCACCTACAGTATAGTTTTGGCGCTAAGTGATATTCAGCGTTTTCTTTTCACATACAACTGAGTTAAGCTTAGTTGTTTTTCATATAGTGTTGGGCTACATTCAATAGAGAGTGATATTCATTGTTTTGTTTTGATTGCGTTTATAGATTTTCGGTGATGTTTGTTAATCTACTAATTCAACGTTTGGTTTGCACGTACAACTATGATCAGCTTAGTTGTTTTTCTTATAGTTTTGCGCTACATTCAATATACTGATATTCATTGTTTTGTTTTGATTACGTTACAGATTTTGGTGATGTTTGTTTTCTACTAAGTTGACTGCATTAGTTTTTTATTTTCTCAAAGCTTACTGATTATCCGTGTTTTTTTTTCACATACAATATAGTTTTGCGCTGAGTGATATTCAGCGTTTTGTTTACACGTACAACTAAGATCAGCTTAGTTGTTTTTCATATAATTTTGCGCTACATTCAATATAGTGATATTCATTGTTTTCTTTTGATTACGTAACAGATTTTCAGTGATATTTGTTCACCTACTAAGTTGACTGCATTAGTTTTTTATTTTGTGAAAGCTTACTGATTACCCGTGTTTTGTTTTCACATACAATATAGTTTTACGCTAAGTGATTTTCAGGGTTTTGTTTTCACTTACAATATAGTTTTACGCTTAGTGATATACAATGTACAACTAAGTTTAGTTAGCAGTTGTTTTTCATTTTGTTTTACGCCTACAGATTTTTGGTGATTTTTGTTTATTTACCAAGTTAACTGCATTACTTTTTTTAAAGCTTACTCATTTTACATACTAAGTTTTCGTGTATTGATTTTAGATGTTTTTTGTTCACTTACCAAGTTCTGTGTTCTGTAAGTCAATTTTTCACAAACAAGGTTTGTCTTATTTAGATTTATTTTGTTTTCAACCTGTATACCAAGTGATACTAAACAAAAGATGCTACATGTTAAAAGACAATGTAACAAAAAGAAATTTAGAAGATTAAAAGCAAGTAACATAACATTTAAAAAGAAAGTAAATAATGATACTTATCGCTTTCGCAAGAGAGCTGTAAGAATCATTCAACGATTTGTACCAATCCAAAGAAGACATTTCTGTACTTAACCGCTGTCAGAAAGATTAGAGAAACAGAAGATATATATTTTATGGGCAAAGTGATTAATCGGGCATTGAAGTGGAGGCGGGCAAAGTAATAAATTTCATTCATAAATTCCACTGAATTTATCACATTGCCCGTAACATATATATTAAAGATACATAACGAAAGAAACGTCAAAAAGAATATAATGGATATCATGGTTTTCGAAAATGACAAAAATTATCTACTTATTATGAGAGAAAATGCAATTCAATAATTTCAGAAAAAAACTGACAATAGCCGCCTTACCGACGTAAACATCAGCCATATTGAAAAATGTTGTTGCCAGGTTTCAAACAGTCGTAGTTCTAAGCGGCAAGGGGACATTTAACATTAGGGGACATCCATAAATTACGTGAGGTCAAAAAGGGGGGGAGGGGTTTGGAAAAATCTCACCAAGGGGGGAGGGGGGTCGATTAAAATCTCACGTCAACTTTTTAAGTTAGAAATTATACGATTTTCTTTTTTTTTTAAGTTTGAGAAAGGAAAATCATTTTTAAAAAGTTGTAGATAAATCTCACATGGGGGGGAGGGGGGGGGGGTTCAGCAAAATCTCACCAAGGGGGGGTCCAGATTTTGGAGAAAAAAAACCACCACGTAATTTATGGATGTCCCCTTACAATATTCGAACAGGATAAATCTTTGAGAAACAAACCACTCCAATAGTAGGAGAAAGATTTTTCGGACAATCATAGGCATTATCAAAACATCCGACTGCAATAAACGGGCGCTTTTTAGCGAATACCAGTTTTATATATTAAGATGATATATGACTTCCCAACTATTTCAAAGTTATGAGATTCAATTAGAGGAACTTAGTACGGGCTCAGCCCGTCAATAACATCCGATCAACGTTGCACTATAGGTATATATATAAAGTTTTACTGTGCCCGGGCAACGCCGGGCTAGCGCTGAAAGCGCTAGTACTAGCTATAATATTATAATACAAAATTTAAATTTTATAAAACTCCCTTTTCAAAATAACTGTCTTAAATTTAAAATGAAAGAAAAAGATTTAATAAGAAACAAACCTATTGGAATTTTTTTAACACTGACTTCCTTTTATTTTCTTCGTAATAATTTCAGTAAAAATTTGGACAATGATTGAAATATTTGGAACTTATTTTCTCTGTGCACAAAATACATAATTTAAACACTATCAATTAACCCCAATTTCTCAATCATTAAATTATACATTTTTTATTTATTATATTTTTTAAAATAATAAAATTACATTATTTTAATTTTATAGGAAGTATTTTTTAAAACAAAAGGTATGTGTAAATATAAAGAGTATGGGTTTCCTTATATTTAAAGCAAATCTACGCATATAATTTGAAACACCAAAGTAAAAGGAAACTACTATAAAAGCTGCAATTAGTTACGGTTTAGAGTTCAAAACCGGCACTTTCCCTCCAACATATTTCCTACACGAATGATACAATACATTTTGAAAACTGGGCGTTCACACCACCCACATATTGATTATAGAGAACAGATAATTGCGAAGTCTTGAAATTATTTTGATGAACCCAAACCATCACAAACCAACGGAAAGCATTCCAACTATTTCACGAATTCTCATTAATATGTGCACCATTCATTGTAAGCTGAATAGACATATTGAGTATTCAGTTGTCAAGGCAAGCCATGAGCTATTCCATAAAGGTATAAAGCAATTTCATAGTTTATTGGCATTGCCCACCGCAGCACTCAGACAAACTGAAGCAGAATATCGGTGGAAACAAAATAAAAGCATGCTATCGCTGGTTTTAGAATCGGCGAAGAAAAAGTAAACATAAAAGTTGCACGGATGGGGATATTTTTATATTTTCTCATCTTCGGTAAGCCCCAAGAGATATGCGAGATAAAAAGTATTAACTGCCAGCGGATCGATCATTTCTTCAAAATAGATTTCGAAAGTCGAAAAATAGTGAGCACATTTTACCTTATCTGAGGAAATAGCTTTTATAATCTTTACTTAGGATATCTCACACACAACAGTAGTTAAATTATATAAAGTACCACGCTTTTTACAATGTAACGACTCAACGACTCTTGAATGTTTTTTTTTTTTTTGTTATTTTCATAAAATATAATTATTGAATATTCGTGATGGGAATTAATAGGTATAGTATAAAATTGAAAACTTTATGTTAGTTTAACAAACATCAACATCACACTTTTTCTTAAATACGCTGCGTTTCAGCCCTGATATGTCTTTGCATATGACTTAGATAAGTTTTTTGACTTGTCCATACATTCCTATATTTTGCTATACCAATTTTAAATTATTTCGGGCTTGAAATTTTGTACCCCTTCAAGTTTTAGTTTTGAAACATTGTCTTTCCCTAATTTTAAGAATTTATGGAATATTTTTCTTTTGAATACACCCCCTTCCTTAATATCAAAATAAACCTCTCCCCTATTTGATATAAAAAGTAATACATTATTTTAAATGTTAGGTCCTTTCAGTTAAGGCAAAGCTGTACAAGTTCTATATACTAATTTGTAAACTGAAATCACTAAATGTTTTAATAACCCTTCCAATATTCATGCATTTTAATTTAATTTATAAACTAATCGCAAATCTGTCGCGTGAATCTTTATAATCACATTAACTGGCTACTTGTTAAAATGAGTTTACCGGCCTGGTCTGATTGAATGAGATAAATGCAAGACTCTTAATTTAACGCATTTTTTTCTAGTAGCTACATCGTTCGACAACGTCTAATGGCACCTCGTTTTAAAAACAACCCGTTATAATGATTATTCATTAGTATGTACTGAATATATAATGAGAAAAGTAATCCATAATTTGAAAGTATAAGTGGAAAATTTACTCAAAATATAATCAGTAATCTTTTGTATTACAGACAGGAATTCGAAGATAATAAATGGACACAATGATTTTATAGACAAAAAGTGCCGAAGTAAATTTATGTAACTTTTTTAGGGGAATAATTAATTATGGTACTAGTAAAACATGATATATAATTTTCCATGTTAAATGTATACTATTCAAGGTTTTCGATTTCAAGGTAGTTTTCCAGTGCAATGATATCAAGAACTGATGTACCCCAAATGCTTTTTTTTTATCGCATAAAATTCAGTCTTAATATAAAACTTAAATTTATAAATACCAATATATTTAACTATTTCAACTTTTCAAGTTAAGTGTTCACAAATGAAAAATTTGCCTAGCACACATCTTCCCCAATTCAGAATTATCCTTATTTTTATCCAATTTCATGCCATAAACGCCCTTTCTCGAAGCTGGGCATATCTAATGAACCTTTTATGAAGGTCAAATCAATCGGTTGAACAAGCACTTGAGATAATCCCTTACAATGGACGGCATTATAGGGTAATTATTGAACCAGAAAATGATACTAATGAAACTAATAGAATCTCATGAGATACTAACCAATATGTTCGGCTACTGAACATTTAAATACGTTTGCCTTAAAACCATTGAATTTATCGATTCCTATTTCACGAATGGAGATTTTAATTGAAATTTCTTACTGGGTATTTTAATTAACTCGTATTAGAGAAATGTGCTGGGTGTCTATTTCCTACGCTGTCTAGTAGCTTATTTCGAAATTATTCATTTCAGATGCGTACTTTTAGTTATACGAATATTAACAATGTGGCAATCATGTTTGATACGTTTTCGGTCAAAAAAAAGTAATGCAAGAAACACAAAATTTATTTACATTTTCCTGTGCGACATATTTTTTAAAACAGTATTCATGCATTAAGAAGAGATGAAATAAAAAAAAATTCAAAAATCTACGACATAGACTTTAAATTTTATATAGTACTAAGTGTTTTATCACTCTAGATTGTTGAGTTTCAGGCAGTAAGGTAAAAATGGGTATAGTGGCTACTTAAAGGAAATTCTTGATTAAATTCTTAATAAATATCAATCGATTTGCTTGGAAAAGGTTATCATCCTATTTTTAGGCTATCTGGATTTTGCGAATAAAAATCCTTATTAGATTGGGGGAAAGTATTTTTATTAGTTCTTTAAAAATTGTTGTTATAGTGACAAATTGTTGCTAAGTGGCCACCTATACCCAAATTTATCTTATACAAAATTTTAAATACACTATATGCTCTTATAAAACTAGTTGCCTCACCTTTTGAAAGAAATAACTTTGGTGAAAGTCTGTAAAAGTAGCCAAGTTGATTTTAGAGCTAATCTGGTTGTTCAAACAA
Source organism: Tetragnatha montana (assembly GCA_963680715.1). Classification (NCBI taxonomy): domain Eukaryota; kingdom Metazoa; phylum Arthropoda; class Arachnida; order Araneae; family Tetragnathidae; genus Tetragnatha; species Tetragnatha montana. Next base: position 42,761,949 of record OY796679.1, on the reverse strand, counting down.
AACAAATCTCAAATATAGTCTGTCTGTCCTCGCTTGGCACAAGTGGCAAACCTAAAATCCGTACCCACAGCAGAAAAAACAGTGGTGAAAAAGCCATAAAGATGGTTATCTCACTTCTATTAGATACCCGATACCCTGCACTCGCCACTGCTTTTCCTGCCGTGGGTAGTGATTTTAGGTTTGCCACACGTGCCAAGCGAGGACAGACAGACTTTATTTATTGGTAATAAAACAATTCCAATTTGGCGACCCCTAGTGACTTTCGCCAAAGTGAACTCTTTCAAAAGGCGAGACATCTGGTTTTTATAAAAGCTTCTACTGTATTCATTTTACACTTATATACAGGGTGTTTCTGATAAATGTTTCAGAACTTCTAGGGGAGGTAAGGTACACCACGACGCAGAATTGGTATAGGTTAGGGGGTCGCAAGTGGGGTTCAAAGGGTGAAAATCAGCAAAAAAAACCCTCTCGCATATCTGGGCAGAAAGAGATACAATGGTTCGATTTCGTCATTTTATACACAAAATCAATTAAATGGTTTATGTAAAAATCATATATGAAAGTATTTATTTCATTCAAAAACAGACCAATAAATGCAACAGGCATGCCTTGTATGTAGATAGACTGTAATAAAAAATTCGCGACGTACGATCTTAATACTCGAGTTTGACCAAGGGCCAAAGTTTGGCCAAACAAGAGGTAAAATAGACCTGTAAAATATTTCAAATTACTAAATCCTTAAAATTTCTCTTCTAAGAACATCGAAGCATATTGCAAAACCAATATTCCAATTAATGCTACTCGCTCCTCCATTCGGTTACCCCACCATCTCATCTATGGAACAAAATTAAGGGTAAAATCACTCTTGATCCCTATCTGAAGGAGAAAGGTTATTGATCAAGCAGCAAAGTCCTTTTAAGTCAACCTCACCAGATCACCATCGTAATGAAGATCAGCCCTGTACAATCACAACACACACACCGCTCTCAAGAACTTAAGTAGTGCTTCCGCGAAGTTCATTTTTCGCGTGAATCAATTTAAACAAGGAGGCCTTATGAGATCATCAACAGGGTGGAACAGAGCGAAATTAAATCTTAGAATAATATTACCGCGGAGTGCTATCTTGCTTGTTTGCCAGGAACTCATTAGTTATCAAAAATCCGATGAGTTAGAGAGCTTGGGGGTTCGGGTTTTTTTTAATATTAATAATAACTGCGGCTCTTTGTCCCAGTGGCTGAAACCATTTGAAGCGTTCATTTGAAGGATCAGTTTTATTAAAGAAATCCGTGGTGGGGAAGCATTTCCGGGTTTTAATCTTAATTTGTTTCGATGCGAGTCTACTTAAAACCGATAAATTGGCACAGGAGAATAAGAGGGGAATCAGTTGGCTAATGTACCGTTACTTTGGAGTGAGTTGGATTTGAGTCTAGATTGATTTTGATTGGATTGCTTGGTTGGAGTTTTGTGGCTCAAGGGTGGATTGCGCCAATATTTGATTGAAATTGATGAGATTCATTACTTAGTTGTTTAGTAACTTGTTTTATGATAATTCTCAGCAGTATTTCCACCGTTTGATGCAATATTAGAATTGTTCATTTGAACCTTGCATTATATTTTTAAAGCTAAAGAGTTTCTATCGTGCATAAGGAAATATGTAGTAGATTCAGCCTACTTGTTTTGTCCAATAAGTTACTATATTTCTATTCCAAATTTTAGTAACATTTGAAAACGTGAAGGAAAGATTAACTTTTAAAGATGTGAATTTGAAACCTTTTTATGAAATTAACGTAATATCCATTGTAAAAAAATTGTGTTTCCTTAAAATTATACCCCAAGGATTATCCCAAGGATTTATTAAAATCATTTCCACCAATTAAACAATTTCCACCCCAAGTAAAAATTATTCTTTCTTTAAAACTGTAAAATTTTCAGATTTTAATAATATCAATACTTTTAAAGGTAGGCTTCACGATCTCTTTTCCTCTCACATGTTTAATAAACTTACATCTACGGCAAACCTTCAACAGAATGCTAGAATTTGTCAAATACCATAAAGCACAGACAACAATGATTTATAAAAAAAGGCCCTATCTACCTCACACGGACTATTCAGAGCATTGAAATGCAAACACAAAATAGGCTGAGCACAGAAAACCTCCATAAATTATTATACTGCAATCAAATCTACATTCGAGGGTAAAACTTCGTAGAACAAATCTAACTATTCGTCCGCTTCGTGAAATGACTGAAAAAGTCGGGTCGGAGTCGGCGGGCAGAAAGCAAAATAAGTTTCCACCTCGATTAAAATTCCGCTAGTTGCCTGAAAATTAAGCACTCGACTCACGAACAAACTACTGAATCAGGGGCGATCTTCATGACTGAAGTAGCAAAGAGTTTCCTTTTTAAGAGCTCTGTAAATTGTTCAGAGAGAGTGTCGGGGAAACTTCTTTCTTGTGAAAAGTGTTAATCACTTTCCATTTAATTCATTGCTAGCGCCCATTGTTAACTATCGTTCTAGAGCAAAGTATGAGGAATGGTAGATGCCCTTAGCTATAAATCTCGGTATATAATCTCCGTGTACCTAAATATTTCTTTCTTTCTATATAAATGAATACCTCTTTATTTCCTCTACGTTTAAAGAAGTGGGACTGGTTTTTCTGCTTGTTTTCGGAACAATTGAAGAGAGAAAATATAGTATTAGAGGCAGTGTATCTATAGAACTTTTTTCGTAAGATGTGTTTTAGCTTTATTTATAGTAAAACATACACCAATCAGGAATAAAGGATATTTTTCAATACTTTGACACAATTCTGACGTGGTTAAAAAATAAACTCGTAATATCTATAAACAAATAAAACGAGCTACATGAAAAAGCATTTTTAGTTTTTATAGAGAACACAAGTTTATTAATTTTACAAAGTTTTCAGAAAAAAACACATCTGTAACACGCGTAAAAAGTAATTATTTAATCTGAAAGAGTTTGAAGTTTCATTATTAGAAATCAGCGATGATTTTTTCCAAAACTATTTTCCCACTACAAAAAAATATTTCATGACAGCAAATAAAGTATCTGCATGATAAATTGAAATAGCAATTAAAACTAATCATTCATAAGACAAAAGTACTCACCCCGAAAAAGAATAAACTTCACGACAAATTAATCACGTGATAATTAGCAAATTATTCAAACAATGCCAATGAAGAAATGCTTAAGCAGATCCAAGAGAGCTCGGTATTTATTTCCTAAATTATTCCTCTCCAAGAGTTGAATTTAAACAGCCATTTATCCTAAGGCCTTTACAACGATACTCCCTGGTGAATAATTAGAAGGTTTTTACTATTTGATAGTTAAGTGTATATTTTATTGATTTTCTGCTCCAGTAGCATCAAAACTTGAAACCTCATTAGTTTAACAGAGTTCAGCTGATTCTCGTCAGACTGGGTCCTTTCAAAATCATTTATGCGATGTGCTATTCATAGATAAGAGATAGATATCTTGAGGGATATCTTGCACACTTACAATTTACGTTGTCCTCTAAGACGCTTATTCTAAACGCGACCTCTTAATTGAAAACAATTAATTAAAATAGGATTCGTGTTTCATAGTTTGCATTTAAAGTAGTGGATTCAGGTCTTATTTGAGTGTTTATTTAAAATATTAAGCTCAGTGTTGGGGAAATCTAATCGAAACGAATTTAGTAGGAGATATATAAATTTAAAGAACTCTATGAAAGATTAACCTAGTTCTTTTAGGAATAGTTATTTACAAAATATTTAGGATATAATTTAGGAAAAACTGACCATTTTTCATGTCTACAAGTGATAAATTTCAAATTTATGCAACAGGAATTATATCTATTACAGTTTAATTTTAAGCCTAAAATAACAGTACGATATGCAAAGTGTCTTCTTCTATTGTGTGATGGTTACTAAACCAGCGAAGGAAAGGGGGATTACCCAGCGGTACCAGCCTGACAGCTTTCATCATTTACTAAGTAATAAAATATTCTTAATATTCTTAGTTTATTATCGATCTATAGTTAAATTTAAAAAAATTATATGGTACGAAAAACATATGAAGCGTCTCTGTCCCTAAAAAAATCGAAACAGGAAAAATGCTTAATTCTAATTTTATATGGACTTCTGGTCCCATTACTCTATTATTTGTCAAACATTTTCATTGAGAATTTAAAAAGTTCCATAGCCCTTCAATATCTATAGGGTCTTTCAGCTAGTTCACCAAACGCTGCACAGAAGGATTCCTTGCATGGAGTATATAAAATTTGACCAGAGAACTATACCTCTATTCCGATAAAAAAAAACCTTAATTATTCTATTCCAGGGTGGGCGGATGGATATGTTTAGCATCTCAAAGTGCAAACATATTCAAAAAACCACGTTCAAGTTTTCTTTAAATATTTTTAGCGCCATTCGGTATGACGTCTTGTTGAAACACCTTGCATATAGCAAAAAAGCCTGTTTATATATTTTTCAAAATAAATAATAAACTTCCCTAGTAGCACAGCTCATGGCAAATATGCCAAGTTTACTTTACTGAAACTAAAAGTAAACGAAATTTGGCCCAACATGAAAAAATTAGACGAATCGTTAAGATTTGTGCTGTTTGGGTTAGTTCTTGATTAGGTAATTATTTAACTTTAGTTTTTGATAAAATCAGTAAAAACAATTTTTAATGAAACTGCAGTACATTTATTTTTAAAATAATAATAAATATGGTATTATAAGAATAGGATTTATCACATTTACCGTAACATGTACATAATTTTCAATTTATTAGGTGTATCAAGTTAAACAACATTTTATATTCCTTAAAAATGACGCATCCATTTTTTGCAATTATATCTTTTTTTTATATTAAAATTATCTTAATATATTTTTCAAATGTTACAACATTTGAAAATATATTTAAAATTTCATTTAGAGGAAAGTGGTAAAATAGTATTATTCAACCGTTGATTTCAACCAAAACCTTTGGAGTTTGACTCCTTATTATACATCACAGTGTTTTACACTATAACTATATATTCTTCATGAACCGGAGTGAAAACTAGATTATAAGGACCCAATAAGTATACACATTTAGTATTGTAACTGACCTTATCCAGCCCATAAATTTCACCCCATTGCAATATGAATGAAGCCGTTCTATGTAGAAAATGCATTATATCCGTGTAGTTGTAAACCAATTATTCGGTACGCATAATGTGAAGTAGCCACAGAAATGGAGTAATTTCGATAGCCACAGTCAATGATAACTATCTAAAACAATTACCTGGTTTCCAAATAATCCTTTTAATCGTGTAAAGTAAGTATTGTACTAGTGAACGCATGTAATCAAATAGTATAAGAGAAGTCTAACTTAAAAAAGTAGTAGAGGTCTTGGTAGAATAGGGTTTAATAATAAGAATAACTTTTTAATATAGAAATAATAAGTGAAAACAATAAAAAAATCACAAATATGAAAATCTTAAAAGATATGCTTTTCTAATAATGATTTGCGTCATGTAATAATGTAATGCACGTGCAACTTTTAAATAGAAATTATTTTACAAAAATACAAAATTTGATTGTGTAAAGAAAAATTGGAGACATTTTAAAGTCAACGTTCAAATTAAAAAGCCCCTTCATGGGAAAAGTTTTGCTACTATTTATTTCAAAAATAATTTTAAACAAATAAACTTAAACATTACTAGTATTTATACTCTGTTTTTTATAAAATATAAAATTAGTCGATTAGAATATTCCAACATCAATGTTTTTTTAATACCTGAAGTCAATTATATCATCTATCATGGAATAAAAATTGGAAAGATCATTAAAATAAAAAATGAGAAAAACAATACCTCCCAAGAAAGGTTAAGCTGTATTAAATTCTTACAAAAACTAAGTTTTTCCTTGAGATAGTTCGAAATTTAATCAAAGCTGAAGTTCAAAAGGTACATGTTACTAGTTTCATTTTCTCTCAAGTAGACAGTTTGATAAGGTTTCATTTTTTGGGTTTAAAATCTACTGTTGTTTCATACTGAAGGAAAATTACATTTTCTGGCCTTGTAACAGTTCCAAATATTTCCCGTGAAGATTTTGAATGCAAGAGACATTTTGTTTCGAATATTCTGTTACTTTCCAACTTAGCCTTTTAACTTGACATGAATAAAAAATTGAGATGGTAATATAAAGATTTAAAACATGCGCATTTTGCAGTATTTAAAATAAATGAAAATGAGGTTTACAACGAATAATTTTAAATTGAACTTAATAGGTGACAAAATCCATAGTCACAACTTTGTCATACCAGTAATATACAGGGGAAATGCCAATATAGGTCTTCAACGGGATTTGTAGGTATTATGCTGAAATATTTGACGGTACTCCGAAGCTGTTTTATTTATGTTAAGGGCGTAATCTCGTATGTAAGAAGACTAAGCGTGAGCGAATTTGTTCATATTCAAAAGAATTTTTAAATTACTGAGCTATATTTCCAGTTTATTTAAATATTGTAAAAGGTTATTAAATTTCTATTTTCATATTTTAAAGGAGAATGGCTGTTAAGCTTACAAATAAACTTTGTACCTACATACTGAATAATCGTGTAAAATTATTTCGTTAGTTAAAACATCAAGAATGTTTTTCCTAGGAGAAAATATTTGGGTATTTCTGGATTTTCTCCCTAAAGTATACATACACTATTAGTTTTAATATTGACACTATAAACCTCTCACTAAGCTAAGTTAAATACAGAATTTTAGAAGCAAGCTTATAAGTTTTAATTAATATTAAAATAAATATTTATCAAATTTGTCCCTATAAATCATTAAAAATACTAACTAACGAAACGAGGTAAAGTAAAATGTCATTTAGGGGAAAGGAGAAAGGCATCGGTATTTTTACCTCTTTCTCTCTATCAGAACTTTCTACGTTTATTGGACTGAAAGTTTAAATCCCAACACTACTAAAAAAAGGAAGTAAGCTCAATCGTTTTGAGTGATTAAAAAAATTAAACTTCCTCCTTCCTCATCGATTTATAACGCTTATAACTCTATATTCTTTCAACCGTTTATTTATATTTATGTATACATGAAAAGTTCTCAATAAATAAATCAATATTTAGCGTTTGTGGAGAAAGAAATAGCATAAAGCTTTCTATGATAGAAGAACTCGAGGGTTTGATCAATGTTCTACACATGGGACGACGTTAGAATCTTTCATTCGCACAACGATGAATCATCTTTTTTCTTGGATGGACAAGGTTTAGGTTGGGTTCAACTTTTTCAGCGCACATATATCTTATGGAGAAGAAAACCTAAAAAGGGGAAGGCATTCTTCAGCAGCATCCAAACTAATTGTGAAGAGGAATTAGACGTTTGGTTGATTGCCTTCACATTCCCTTTTGAAAGAAACAAGATTTTGAAATGAATTGTTCAAAACTTTCCCTTTAGTTCCATTTCAAGTTCATTTGTTAGGTAAAATAAGATTCTTTTACAGATTTATGTTCTTGAATAAAAATTTTTCGGATATCTTTTTTTTTTGCGTTGGTGAGAAAATTTGAAACTAAATTTCATATAATTTAACTTATTTTTTATTTGTTACAATTAGACAACCAACTTTTTAGTTTTTAATATTACTAAACATTTTTGACCTTTCGAGAGATTGATCATTTTAATGCAAGAAATTTGTTTGGGCAGCATTATTTTTGTTATAGTATTATTTTTATAGTATTTTATATGTACCTAATATTTTTGTTATACCAAAATTATATGTGGATATTGTATTTTGTTAAAGTTATATTTATTTCATCTCACTAAAAACAGAAGCACTCCCAAATCACAATTAAAAACTAAATGCTAAATTTAAAAAAACAACATAAATTTAAACTTTGAAATAGAATTTCAAAACAAGTAGGTATATATATTTGTAAAAATATGTAGTTTTTTTTTCTTTGTTTATATTTTTATAACAATGTTTGAATTGCTAGGACTCTTGAAAAGTAAATTGAAAAAATATTGCATAAAACCTTTAAATATTAACATTTAGTGGTTAATTACTCAAAAGACATTTTGAGGTATTATTATCATTACTATATGGCCCTTTTCATACAAACTATGATAGTTCAGTTCCACCTTTCTAGTTCTGATGCCTTAATTTTATATTTTAAATTAATTTTAAAAATATAATAACTATCAATAGTTGCATTATTTGATCTTAATGACAAGCACTTATGAATGAATTGCATTGATGAATCAAATTAATATTTCTAATTCATCTCAGAGAATTCAAAATTATTCGAAAATAATATCAGAATTTTTTACTCTTCCTTTACTCCACTTTAATAATGTTATAACACTAAAATATATCAATTTCGAAAATTCAATAATGTAAAAGAAAACAAGTTTGTAATATTTAATAGAAAAATACATTTCATAACTATCAAAAACCCCAAAACCCCAAATTTAGTTTTGGTACAAATGAGACATACAATTAAAAATAAGTAATATGACAAGACACATAAAAATATCAGGGACAATAAATAAATGTAGTGAACATTAATATAAACATTTAAATACTTACCCAATTTATAGTTAATGTTCATCAGGTTTAAACCAATATTTAAAAAAAAATACATTCCAAATACTTTTTCCAAAACTAGTAACATTTAATACAAAAATTTAGAATCGTAAACAAGTTCGGTGCAGTTTATTTTGGAAAAACTCGGCAGTTTTGATTCCGAAAGCCCTACGGGGAGCAATATTCTTTTTAGAAGGGAACTATATATTGTCCACCAAGTTTTCAAAACTCTAAACTTTTTAAGCGATTTTTCATTTTGCTCTGTGAAGCTTTACTCAATTTCAAGGAAAGGAAGAGACAAAGGGTATCTTGAGGGAAGAACATGTCATCCTTTCAAATTGAACACTTAATTTAAAAAAAACAAGCATTGCTTTAGCGAAAAAAGCCTAACCTACATATTTTGAGTGTATGAAAAATAAACGTTTGAATAAAATTTACTCATATAAATTTGTAAGAAATCGTATTTAAAATAAGTGAAACTATATTATGTTCTTACATTACGTATGCAATGTTAATATGTTTTAAATTAAAGTATTTATGAGACTGTAGACGTTTCAGAAGAGTTAAAACATACAAAATCAAAAGTCGTATCATTGAGTTCATATTCTAAAAAAATAATGTTTAAGATTAAAAAAGTAAGATATATCAAACTAATACCTAAATTAATACTTAATTAGAGCACGTTTTTTAGAGAATGGTTTCCCAAACGAGTGGTCAGTGAAACTAATTTACGAAGAAAAAAAGCATAGGGCAAATATGGAGAGAAATGCTACATCTCTACATAAAAAACATGTGAGATACTAATGAACACTGACCATCGTTGTAATAAACAACTTCAAATCATATACAAAGGTACCAAAAATGTTTTTTTTTTACATCAGTCAATTAATGACGCGTTATTGTTAATACCTAAAGTACTTTTTGATTTATCAATTCCGTCAATTATTAATGATATAGTTCATATATCTATTTCACATAAATATAATCACTTAATTGTAAAAGTTTAAACTAATTTAAATTGTATTTAATTTAAGGAATATTTAAAGAAAGATTACTTCAACAGGGAAAAGTCAATTTGAATCCAGTTTCTAGTCTTATAGCTCCAGAATACAAAGTAATGAAATATTATACTATTGAAAATGCTGAAGATAAATTTAGCAATAAAAATTATAAATTTTCTATATAGTCGTTCCAATTTCCATATTCAAAGTATTCTAATTTGTTCAAAACTCTGAAAAACTTTTAAGATAGAACCTGAATTATTTGCTTCAAAGTAATAGAGAGAAATTCGTGAAGAGAGTGAAATTCGGTATTCCTTTCTCTTCATTAGAAATTGAATTACTAACTGAAAATGTCATTGATATCCCTTAAGTTAATTAGCAATTCTTCTTAGAGTTATTCACATTTCACTTCTCAAAACAAAAGAATAGCCTCCAAATTATTGATCCCCGTGTTTGTAGAGCCTGTCAATTTTAAGAACTCTTCTCTAGTTTCCCAAACTCTAATATTTAAGAGGACTCTTGTGTAAAGATCGAAGTGTACTTTTCAGATTCAAAGTTACTTTCGATCTTTTCTGTCATAATTCTCAGAATGAGAAAGCACAGGAACTATTTCAGGATGTGTAGTGTAGGAAATAGCATTTCAAATTTATCGTTAAGACGCAAATATTTCTTACCTTGAAAATATTCTAAAAATCTCAGAAAAGAAAAACAAATTATTATAATTTAACTTCTGAGTACTTACATTTAAAGAAAATTTCCATCATAACAATTTATTAAAGTTTTAGAAAAACAAAGTTTTTTTGTCTGTGATGTATGTTCCTACTTACCTTTATATTATTGTAATCTACAAAATATTTGTAAATTCAATAACTTATGCGAGCGATCTACGTAGGGTTTGAGGAAATAAGGTTGATAACAAATTACAATAATTTAACAAAAATTATCATTGCATTACCATATCATTACCCATTTTCCATTTCTGTATTAAAACAAATGAGTGGAAAAATTTGTTGGATAAAATAATAGAACTTAGTAACTAGTATATAGCTTTGCTTCAATAATGAATTTATGTTATGATATATTTTTAAAAAAATATGATATGATAATGTTATGATATATTTTTTTTTGTGTCGGAAATATTATCCAGAATTTTTTTTGCAATATTAAAAATTGAAAAAAAAAAATAATATTTTTTACTTGAAAATTCTAAGTTGTAAACAGAAAACCTTTTTACATTCATTACTTAGGTTAAAAAAATAATAACTCCTATACCTCTTATTCAAAGATTTTTCTTAGTCCCTTGAACTTCCAAAGTTAAACAAAGAAATTTAGTTGGTCCCTTCATCTATCATTTATCCGAAATTATCTATAATTGAAATATTATTACATAATTTTGTATATTTTATATTCTTCCCTTTTAATTTTGATTGTGTGTTGAATGAAATTAAAAAGCATAAAAAAAAATCATGGCAGATGAGTTTAAAGATATATTTTCTAGGTAAATTTTGACCTAACTTATTTTTAACATAAAGAATAATTTATAACTCATTAACTGATATTTTATTTCTGAAGACTAGAATAAACGTAAGCCTATGATATAAAAAACTTTGCTAAATACAGGAATTTTCTCCATTAAATTTAACCCAACTAAATTCGAAAACAATTAAAACTCAGTCTTATAAAAATTATGAAAGCTCAGATAACAGTCCTAATAAAGTGCTATTTACCACAGATTTGATAAATCTGAATTATGTATGTTTTAAAAAAAGATTAATCATAAATGATAGCCATCATATGCTAAAAATATATATTTTAAAGTGGTCCTTATTAATAAACAAGTTAATTTTTTTTTAATTCAATTAGGGACGCCCCCAGTTTTGTGTCATTTGGGAAATAATAACACGTGCCCAAGGGGCGAATCCAGTAGAACAGCTATGGGGCAGAAGTCCACCAAGAAATACAAAATTTCTCCAATTTTAGTAAAATTCTTTCAATAATTTAAATATTTTCCACTTTTTTCATAAAAACAGGTAGAAATAGGGAATTCATGAGTTTACATAAAGAGAAATCCCTTAAAATTCGAAAACTAAATCCTTTTAAAATGGAAAAGCCCTGGAAATATGCAGGTTTAAAGTACTCTAGCCTTCAGACAAAATTCCTGGATTCGCTACTACACGTGCCGCAAAGGCTTTGAAGTTTCAAAAAAGTGCTGGGTTTTTAGAAAACAACTAAAAAACAAAGATTAAACCCTCACACTTTGCTCATGATTTTTTATGAAGAACTACCATTGTATAGATATAATGTTCCAGGTTTTATTCTTTTATCATTCCTTTTTGGAAGTAATACGTTTTTAAACATCAAAGAAATTTTGTAAAGTTGTTTTTTGTGCATTTTTAAATAGCTAATAACTCTAGAACTATACAACTTAAAAACCTGAAATAAGTGACATTTTGTTCGTAAATTTATTCTCTTTGATTTGGTGTACATCCTAACAACATTTCTTCATGAAAAAAATTGAAATTTTTTTATTGAGAAATTTTAAAGCTTTTTAACTTATAAAATAAACATTTCTACCAAATTTCAAGTTGGAAATAAAATTTAATCATATAGAAAAAAATAAATCTTCGAAATTTCGGCGAAAGAATAGTGAACGAGTGAACGAATGGTAAAAAATTATCTTTATTCAGAGACTATAAAGGATACGAACGGGTTTTTATGCTATGTGTAGTATAATCAAAATTCCTGCCAGTTAAATTCTAAATTGAATTTCAATGAAAAACTTATAAAAAGAAATTAATGAAATTTTAAACTGCCGGTTTCTTCAGGTTTTTAAATTTTAAAAATTTGAAGTTTTGATTGATTTCTTAAGATGATAGTATATTTGCGATGTTACGGCTTCTCTATAAGAACATCACTACTTAGCCACTTTCATTTTAAACAGCAACGTATATAGCGAGCTTAAGAAAGAATCATACATATAATAATGTTACAACAGTGAAGAAGCTATGAAAGGGTCTAACCAAAGATAAATCTTCCCAAGGTAGATTTCTCTATCGTAAATGAGGTAGGTGCGGTCCTACATCTCAACTTTCCGTGAGAGATGAAATTAATATAGTAACTCAATCGGGAGACTTATAAAGTCTGATCCATTACCAGATAAGTATTATATTTACTAAGAACTTCATTTCCGTGTGATCGTTCAATCCTACTTCCTAACCTGTACTCAAGTTCGATCCAAAGTAAGGATAACATTTAAAAAATCCCTGAAATTGTCCATTAAAATACTAAAACCTTTCTAAAAGGCCATTGTCTAACAGAACATCTTTAACTTTCTTGAAGGTCAGAATATAAAAAAACATTCGAAGTTTCATTGAAGGTTTTGATGCAATAAAACACCCCAAACTTTGCTAAAGGTCAATGTGCAACAAAACATCCCAATCTTCTTTAAAGGTCATTGACCTTCAAAACATCCAAATTTACCCTAAAAGACGTCCTATAAGAGTGATTCTTTAGAGGCGTATAGAATGAAGATATGGTTAACTCTGATCAAGTTCTACTTCCCATAAGCAATCGAAGTATCGAAGTATCTAGCCCTATATGAAAAAGTCGCCCACAAAGAAACATTAAAAGCTGTGCCTTTGCAATTATCAACCAAACAACCAAACCTTCAGAGTCGTAACTTTGGTCCTATGGTGAACTCCAGTCCATCCAGTTTAATCCCACAAGCAAACGAAGTAGCCAGAAAGTCCTACACAAAGAAGTAATAAAAAGATATGCGAAGATCCTCCTACCAAACAATATTCTTAAAGGTCGAAGGTTGGTCCTATGGTAAACTCTGACCCAGTCCTACATCTTATGAGCAACCAAATATATCAGCCCTAGATAAAAAGGTAAAACGAAACATTCTGTGCTATGACCCAATCAAACATCCCAGAAGCAAAATGATGCAAATGTATGATCCCTATGGTAAACTCTGACATCAACTCAGTCCCACATCCCATGAGAAACTGAAGTAGGCAATAAGTCCTACACAAAGAAGCACAAGACGTTTGTGCAATGATTCTTCAACTAAATAGCTTCATGATTCACCCCAAGAGCATACAGATGCGAAGATATGGTCCAATGGTAAACTTTCATCCAGTATGGAAACCAGAGTAGCCAGCCCAGTGATCCAGCCAAACAAACCAATCTTCAGGATCGTAGGTATGGCATATGGTAAACTCTGGCTTAGTCCCATATCCCATAAACAACCGAAGTAGCCGGAAGGTATAATACACATAAACCAAACAACCCATATGTAGCAGAGAGATGCAAATGTATGTTGCAATGGCGAAGTCAACCCAGGAGTGAGGGGTCTTTTCCTCAGCGGCGGGAAAAAGAGTGCTCGGTTAGTCGTGCGGAATACATATATGAAGATAGTGTCCTACAATGAACTCTAATTCAGTCCCATTCCATGAGAAACCCGAAGTAGGCAAAAAGTCCTACACCTACACATAGAATCACTAAATAATCTGCGCAATGCTTCCATCAACATCCCGATAGCATACTAATGCAAATGTTTGGTCTCATGGTAACTGTGATAGCCCCACATGACATCCCATGAACAACCGGAGTAACGCCAGCGTCCTACATAAAAGTCCTACACATATAACCACGAAAAAAGCTGTGCAATGATCCAAAACAAACAACCCAATAGCAAAGAGATGCGAATGTAAGGTCCCATGGTAAAATCTGATCCAGTCCCACATCCCATGAACAGCCGGAGTAACACCAGCATCCTACATATAGAATCCCCAAAACAGCTGTACAATAGTCCAAAAAACCCAAAAACATACAGATACGCATGATTGGTCCCATGGTAAACTCCAATCCACTCCCACATGACACCACATGAACAACTTGAGTAACACCAGCGTCCTACACAAAAAGTCCTACTTATAGAATCACGAAAAAAGCTGTTCTATGATCTAAAACAAACAACCCAATATAGCATAGCAATGCGAATGTATGGTCCCATGGTAAATTCTGATTCAGTGCCACATCCCATGAACAACCGGAGTAACACCAGCATCCTACATAAAAGTCCTACACATAAAATCAAAGAGATCGATCATATTCCCATGGTAAACTCTGATCCAGTCCCCTATCTCATGAGCGGATCCCACGGAGTAACACCAGTATCCTACATAAAAGTCCTACACATAAAATCAAAGAGCTGAGCAACGATCCAACCAAACAACCCAATAGCATAGAGATGCGAAGGTATGGTCCCATGATAAACTCTGAATCTGTCTCACATCCCATGAACAGCCGGAGTAACACCAGCATCCTACATAAAGTCCTCCACATAAAATCAAGGAACTGTGTAATGATCCAACCAAACAACCCAATAGCATAGAGATGCGAAGGTATGGTCCCATGATAAACACTGATTCAGTCCCACTTCCCATAAACAACCGGAGTAACACCAGCATTCTACATAAAAGTCCTACACATAAAATCAAAGAGATCAGTTCCCATGGTAAACTCTGATCCAGTCCCACATCCCATGAGCAACCAGAGTAACACCAGCATCCTACATAAAATCAAAGAGCTGAGCAACGATCCAACCAAACAACCCAATAGCATAGAGATGCGAAGGTATGTTCCCATGATAAACTCTGAATCTGCCCCACATCCCATGAACAGCCGGAGTAACACCAGCATCCTAACATCAAATCAAAGAACCAACCAAACAACCCAACAGCCTAGAGATGCGAAGGAAGGTCCATGGTGGATGAACTCTGTTCCACCATGCCAGCAGGCAGGAGGGAGTGAGGGGTCAAGGAGCGGGAGGGGGGGCGTCGATAAAGCCGCGACTGCGCACAGGGCGCCCGTTCGAATTTGGCGCTCCGGGGGCGTGAGCATGCAAAGGAGGCCGGGCGGGCGGGCAGTGCTGCGGACTGCGGAAGGGTGCGCGCCCCGGCTGCGCCCGCACATCGATCGGATTCGCTGGGCGCGGAGGAGGCGCCCCCATCGCCCCATCGATCTCCCCCGCCCCGGCCTCCAGTTGATCGCTGGACGCTCATCGGAATCTGGACTGGAGCACAGGGCCTGCGAATGGGTGTGCTGCGGCATTACCTGGTATAAGCTGGGAGGACGGAAACCAGCCCTGCTCGCACGCTGCTCCTCTCTAGCCCTCCAGGCACTTCCAGAGATTGGCCTCCAATCCATGGCGTAGCCAGAATGAGAGAGGGGATGGTTGCTTCGTTGATGCTTTGTGTTTTGCTTTTCCTGGCCCCTGCACTCAGAAATCAAGGGACTGTCGCCGCTTCTGGGTAAGACCACCCGTTCTTTGTTTACATGCGGGGGGAGCAAGAGTTGCGGCGGGAAAGAGAGCCGCCGGCCCGCAGGGAAGCATGCTTTCGGCTGCTTTGAGCGGGACTCCCGCGTGACTCCTCTGGGATGGAGGGACCAGAGAGTGGGATCCGGACGCGGGGGGTTTGGCTCGAACGCCTCCAAATCGGGCTCTTCTTTTTCGTAGTGTGTGCTCGTCAAGTTGGGGGATGGTAGGGCGTAGGAGATTTTTTTGTGTTGTAATTTGTGTGTTATGTTTTGAACTTTGCATGACTTTTTGTATGTAAAGGAATTCGGGAAGTTTCATTTGATTTTTAGTGTGTTTATTATAAGTTGCATAGCCTAAAGTAACAATCTTTCGTTCTAATTTTTAAAAACTCGTTTTTAGAATGTGTTTTGAAATTTTACAATCTTATTAGTTCAAATTCTTTTATTGTTATTTCAAACTCCAAATAGTACACATTCAATACACCAAACAGTCTATCTAATGTATAATCTAAGGTAAAAAAACCTTTTGTTTCAATATAAAAACTCGTTTTATATGTATTCTAAAATTTAATAATATCAAGTTCTTTTTATTTGTAATTTAACACCTCAAATAGTACACTCAATACACCAATCAGTATTACCCATGAATACATATGATTTTTTGAAAAAATACATAATTAAAAGCATTTTTTACTATCAAGTGCATCATTAAATGTTTGGGTTCAAATCAAGTTTTAATTTTTATTGTGTAAAGATCCTTAAAATGTCCTTAATGATCCTTAAATGTGTCCTTAAAATGATGGCCCAATTAACGGTTGTGTTGTCAATATTTAAGCTTAAAGCAAATTTCCGGATATCTTTTTTCATGTAGTATATATTTTTTTAAAAAAACACATAAAATGTTATACTAGTGTAGTATCTCAGGTAAGTTGAAATAGTCATTCTACTCTCCTGAAGGAATCGAGTCTTTTGGAGAAAGAAAAGGTAAGTGGTTACAACTAATTCACACATTCAAGACCAACATAAACCCAACATGACCGCATTCATACAATGAATGTTCTTTACATTTAATCTTCTTTAATCTTTATATTTCAATATTTATCACAGAAAAACATTTTATATTTTTAAACCCCTCCTTTACCTTAATTGTCCTTATCCAGAACTTAATTTTTCTTATGAATACAAGATAGTACTTTTAACTGAAAATTAATTCCATTTTGCATGTTTCCCATTATTCAATTTTGTGAATGACTAGTATTAATTACAAAATTATCATATTAAAATTCAAAAATCAGCTCTTTTAAATTCTTAGAGATTTAAGTACCTTTCATTTAAAAAATTAAATAACAATATATACAATATTTATCCAATACATCAAGCATATTTAATTCTTAAATTCAGAT
This sequence comes from Tetragnatha montana, assembly GCA_963680715.1. Classification (NCBI taxonomy): domain Eukaryota; kingdom Metazoa; phylum Arthropoda; class Arachnida; order Araneae; family Tetragnathidae; genus Tetragnatha; species Tetragnatha montana. The sequence goes on along the minus strand of OY796679.1, from coordinate 42,744,638 downwards.
TTCTTACAGAAAACGGAAAAAATTATCAACACATGCTCAAAATAAAAGTCCTCGTCAAACTCTTTACCACAACACACTTGATGTTTTCATCATATCATTAATAGATAAAATAGTACTTCATTTATATTCAAAGAAAAAATTGACTCATGAATTTCTAATTTTGAAAAAATTCATTAGCTCAAACTAAAGCACAAACCACTCAACACTCACCAAAGAAGTATTTTAGCATAAACAATTTAGTGTTCACATGGTGGCAACAAACCCTAGAAGAAGTATCGAAAACCAAACCTCTTTATGGAGACACTCGAAAGTAAAAGCGCCTCCTCAAACTTTCAAAAGTATGAAAGCAAAGGTAAAAACGTTTTCCTTTGAGGGGTAAGATTAGAATTCGTAAACTCAAGGAAGAGTTCAAAAGGCCCGAAACGGCTTTCACTTATGAAGATCGATACCCAAAGAAAAAAACACAACATTTAACTCCAAAATAAAATGTTTCGATTCATGAGAGTAAAGGGAAAGATATTCCACTTTAGATTATATTGTTTCGTGATCATAAATTTAGTCTCATATGAGTTAAAATCTCAGCAAAGAAAGCGTAATAATCATTAATTTTTCAAACCATTGTTTAGTAAAAGGTCTTTAAATAAATTTTCGATTTTTGAGAAATAACTTTGAGGAGGTGTTTTTACTTGCCAGTGTCCCCATAAAGAGATTTTCATTACTTTTTCTATGGCTTTTTGCCATATGCTAGTACTAAATTATTTAGTAACATGCTTTCTTAAGTGCAAAAGCAATTTTTTCGTTCTTGGGGAGAGGTAAGTACATTTCTTGTAGTATGGCAAGCGTAAGACTTTACACAGAAAATTTCAAAATGAAAGCATTAAGCTATCTTTTCCCATGGATATGATCCCAGTTTAAACAGAAAACTATTATTTGGAAGCTTTTTTTATGTATTAATATTTATATTGTAATTTTAATACTTTTTTTACTTAAGTTACTGTACTTACAACACACATATTGAAACTTACTTAGTTATTAACTGTAAAAATTTATCTTAGAAATAATACAAAAATATATAATTTTTTTTTTTATAACGATTATTTTCCTTTGATCTTTAAACAATTTATTTAAGTGTTCCCAACCCATTCTTCTTCAATACATACCCAAGTTTAAAACACTAAAAAAGGTATACGGTTAGTATTAGCATACTGTTACCAAATATATTAAAATATGCAAGAATAAATTATTTAATTTAAAGTTGGTTTGAGTTAGTTTGTTCATAAATCCTCTATACAAATAATTAAATTTCGGTGTCTTACTTATGAAATGGATATTATTGAAACACAAATTGTTAAGACCTTATAATTCAAGAGCATTATTTTTAATTATACTTAATTAATTGCTAGCTATACAAGTATTGAAAATTTCCTCATATTTACGAAATGAATATCTACTATTTATATCATCCGTTTTTATATCAATACTTACTACAAAATAAATTTAAACTGGGATCCAGATTGTCTGATAGTAACCAAATGAAAAGTTATTCATCATACGAACCCTCCAGTTAGAAAAAAGCTCTACAAAAATACTCTCGTGAAAAAATTCTATTTTCCATCACACAGTCTAAATGCGTATTCTTAAAAGATTCTGCCGTCCAAATACTGAGCAACATTCTAACTCCTCCCTTTCTCTTCTTTTCCCAACCCCTAATTTTCTTGGCGTGTGAACTTTCACCTTTACCCAGAACCCACTCAGTCGCATCCGAGAACAGTGTAAGCATCTGGTAGAACGTGCCTGTAAAATTGGAACAAGAGGAGCGAATAGACCCGAGTTGAATCAAGTGGCCAGAAACACTGTGTTGAGCAAATATTTGTGTTTGCCAATCAAACACTATTGCCTCGCCCCAGTCCCAATTGAATCTGCAGCTCTTTAGATAAGGAGATTGAATGATATTGATATAAAGTTTAAGGAATATCCTTTTCTATTTCTGACTCTCTCCCGTAAATTTCCAGTTTGATAGGATATTATTAAAGATTTCGTTCGCATAAGTCAACAGTAAAGATTTATTGCTGAATAGAAAGGAGTTAGGTTTTCCACAATATCCTATAAATAGCTAATGGGGAACTTCGGTGACGACATAGTCGCTGATTAAGGAAAGCTTTGGTTAATGTTTGTTGTACACAATTGTTTTCCTTAATGTACAAGATTTTTTATTTTCTTTATTTCTCTTTCATGCACATATAGCTCAACAAATTCTTTTGAAAATTGCAATGAAAATTTATTGGGGATTTTAAATGTTCCACTACACTTCTTTTGCCAAAAATAGCTTTTTAGTTCTCAATTATAATAAATAATAACAATAATAAGTTAAATGCTTTTCTATCCTTTTATTTTCTAATGTCTATCTAATTATTTTTCCTTTTTCTGAAGTATTGCAAATCACTTCATCTGCCACATCTATAATTTTATCTTAATCTCACCATGTAGCAATCAAAACAATAATTTCTCTCTTAATAAATACTGATAAATATTTTTATTTCTTTAAATTACCACATAAAAATTACCACTTAAATTAGGACACATAAAAACGTTACAAATAGAGGTAACCGTTCTGATAGGTATCAGATATTAAGTTTGCAGGGACAGCACTATATGTTTAACAATACCTTCCGAGACTGGTAAAATCAAACCTAGATCTATACTGATTAAACTATAAAATCTCTTTGTGTAGGAAAAATATAAATATAAACAAAAGTTAGCTACCTTTAAATCTGCTAAATAAAACTACCCCCTTTTAATTTTGCCATGGTGAAGAATTCTGAGTAATTCAGGGTAAAGATGATATTTGAGGCTAAGTCATTTGGTGAGTTCATGTCTAAATCATTTTTTTACTTTAATTTTTTTAAAAATAGAGATGTTGAAACCCCACAAACTACAATAATATAAGACTTTATCAATATGTCTACAATATTGCAAGACCTTTTTTAAGTTTCTTTTCAATAAAATAACAGAATCATAACAAAAAAATGTAAAAACCATGCGGCAAAAAGAATTAAATTCATACCCGCTTAAAAACGTTAAGTATGAAAGCTCTTTTTAAACTAATGGAACATTTTATTCCCTCATATGAATTTCTACACACTTACGCTCCAAATAAAGGATGGGAAAAAAGCCCTGCTCAAGCTAATTCATTCTTTTCCCTCTCATATATACCAGAGGAAAAACTTTGGATTCCCCCTCACCTCATGAAAATGTAATGACAAAAGCGTGAAAGTGATCAATCATAGTAATCGTATAGCAACGTAATTGTGCCTCGGCTGTCCCAGTACTTTGTTGTCCAGTGCCTTTGTCGTGATGTGTTTAAATACTTGACAGCACAGGGTTGGTTTCTGTCTAAACATTTTCACTCTCGTAGGTTCAATGGTATTTTATACTGTTCAATTATGAGTGCTTTTATTCAGTAATGCTTTTGGACCTATCGTGACTATGAAAATCACCACCACAAACCTAAAATTCATGTAGTAAATTTAGGAGTTTGTTAATTTGTTTATCTTTTATGACTTATGCTCTCTACTTTTAAAGTCATTTTCATATCAAAAACGGAATGTTTTTGTTTTAGAACTTGTTAAGCATTTGAAAGCAGCAGTAGCAAAACAATAGTAAAAACTTGGGTTATAATCGTGATTAGAAGTTATAATGTTTTGCGCTTAAGATCTTGTTAATATATGCTAGAATAAAAGAAAAAAAACTTAAGACCTTTGTTACCTTAAAAAGGGTTTATCCACAACAGATGTTCAGCTAAAGAAATTTTTTTTTCGTATTCTATAATACCATCCGTATGTTTAAAGTTAAACTGTTGTTTTGTGTGTCTGAATATATTTTTATTAAATAGTAATCTGATATACTTTTAACCCGTTTTTAAACACTAAGGCAGTTTTTGAATTAAGGAAACTTTTGGGGTGTGTCACTCATTTTGTAAATTCCCAAGTGAAATTAAATTTCTTTCTTTAACTATTTGTAGTATTAAAACATCCTTCAAATAGTATAATATGAAAGGAAGAGGCATCCCCGGTAAAAATTCATAATCCCTTGAACAAATTCCACCTCAAACATTCCATTCTGCTGTAAAACAATATTTAATTTCGCGATTCAAAGTCAAACTGTCGGCTTCAGTATTGTGTTTCTAAACAAAACGACAGCTTACAAGCTGAAACCAGCTGCATAAACTCTAAAGTTAAATCATCGCAGAAAATACAAGCTACCGAATGACGTCAGCTAAGATAAACAAAGTTGTAATGTTAGATTTCAAAGCAACGGAAATTAAAGTGTGATATTTGAAATGTCCCAATGTTCAATGGATAGGACGCTTGTTGAAATTCAAAGGAAATGAAGTGACATTCAAAGCAAAAGAACCATTTTAAAAAAGTAAGTGATTTGATAAGGGACCTAGGCAGATAGGGAGAACCAACTTTTTGGAAAAAGCTCTGGGAATAGAGTGTCTCATATCAAACCTTAGCTCTATGCACCATGAATAATGTATTCTTATTCCCTTTATAAGAATCTTTTCTGCTTTAACAGAAAAGGAAAACTTAGAATAACTTATTTTAACCATTTTTATTTTAAGGTATAAAAGAATTTTAATGGAAATTATTGAAAAGGATGAAAATTATTTTTATTACTTAAAACCTCGAGAAAATATATGGGTTATCAAAACATATTAATTTCAGAAATCAAATAAATTTTGTTTAATTTAAAACTAGAACAATATTGTATTTCAATGCTATGCATGATATTAGTTAAATTTTAATTACAAAATATTTAGTTTATTAAAATCATAATTAGGATTCGATCTTATACCTTATTTATAGTTCTCCGTTGTTTCCACACTAATCATACACATTTTTTTTTCAAATGCATTAAATAACACCTTTTTAAAGCAAATGTAAAAGAAAATGTTTCAACACTTCCAGTGCTATATCCAAGAATGGTAGTTGATCACATGAATGGACAAAGAATGCTACAATTTTCCAACGTTACACTGCTACCTTCACCCCTGTGGTCATATTGTACCGCGACAGAGGTCGTAACTTCAATGGACGTTTCATGCATTCTTTATCAAATGATTCTTACTCAAGATCCTGAACACGTAAACGTTGATGGCCATGGGACACACAAAACGGACTGACATCACTAAAAACTCCCCCCTTTCACGGACCTCTTTATCCCTCAACTACCTTTGCTTTCATTGCCTGGACTGCAAGTCATAAACGGACCCATTTGATTTTGAACCCAATTCAGGAAACCGCAACTTTGCGAGTTTGAGCGCATTTGCAAATAGAGTTTCAAGTATTTGGAGAGGTATTTTCTCTGATGCTTGTAATTTAATGAAAAGATAAAAAAAGAACTTGAGGGATTAAGGAATTACTAAGGAGGTTTGGAATTTTTATTTAGACACTGTCAGCTGTTTAAAAAAAATAAAGTTTTGATTCTAAAAGAAAAAATTCCCTTTCCTTGATGGCGGGAAAATTTTTAGTGTTCGGTACACATCTTTCATTTGTTACTAAATAACATTACTCACAGTAAGCAGTAAGTTTTTCATAATGTTGAGTTGGTGATACTGATACTGATAATAATACTGATTAACACTATTAACTATTATCTAATACAAATACAAATATTGACACCAACCACAGGCGTGTAGCCCAACAAGGTTGGTCCATTTAACTCAAACTACCGGATTCGCAGTATTTGTCCAATTTTTTCCCTTAAACTCCTTTACTCCAGTGGAAATACTATATAGTGCCATTTGTTACAACTTGTCTTGATTGCTGTTATCAAAAACATATTAAATTAACAGTAAAAAAAACACAAATTGAGTATTAAAAACTTTTCTTCTTAAAATTCATATTTTACCGTACACTTTAACAAGGTATTATTGACGATATTCTCGTATATAACACATTACAACTAAAAACATTCCTCGGCTTCTACAAAAATACAGATTTCTGTTGATTGCAATAAGTAGCTTTTATATCAAATATGCATGCTTCACCTTTCATTAAATCACAAACTTATAGCCTAAAATAAAAGCTTGCCCTTATAAAATCACACTAAAAACCTTCCAAAGCAATTAAGAATCATCTCTTGAAACAGTCTCCTTTAAAAATCCCCGTTGAAAGATGATAAACGCATTACCGTAAAGAGGTTCAGGACACGACAGATTCAATCTAATAACCAAATTTCTCCTTAAATCAATGCTAAGTAAAGTGTTAAAAGCTCGCGTGCTACCGTGAACCTATCAAACAAGGACAACAATGAACGGCAAAGTGTGAAATCAATAAATTAATTTCAAAATTTTCTAGATAATAACTCCTCCTGTATTATACCATTAACTCATTTACTGGGAAGAGCTGTGCGCAAACGTGGTTCAATAATGATAAATGATTTAACTACGTGAAGTCTGGAGTGAAGGTGTATTTAATCTAAAGCAATAAATATTTATTACGTGACAAAAATCGCGTCATCTCCATAAGGCTGGGCGCAATCGTTTTGGCTTTGAGAAGGAGCCAGATCTTCGCAATTTTTATCAAATAAAAAAGCCGTTAGGTTTATCTTCGAACTCTTTCAAAGTTGAACTCTTTAACACTTCTAACCCAAGGGTCTCTTCAGAGCATCTCGACTTGCTTCGGCCTTCAAATTCACTTAAGGTTTGAAAGATTAATTTTTCTTTTGGCAACTTTCAGTCGAGTTTCGAAGCGTTCTGTATCGAGGAGTGGAGATTTAATTTTCTGGGAGGGATGAAGCTGCTTTTAGGATAATGTTCCTTCGGCGGGGAAGTATTAAAATATACGAGAAAGGTCGTTTTTTGCGTGTTGCTTCGGTTACACCTGTTTCATCCTATGACAGTAAACAAATGTTGTTTTTAATAAAATTTAACTTTTGAAAGGTTATGGGGGTTTATTAGGATAAGTTTTAAAGGTCTTCATTTTGATAGGCAATTCAAACAATAACTAGATATATTTGAACTTACTTAGGTAAACTTTTATAGTTATTGTAACTGGGAAAAGGTTTTGAATGAAATATTTGTTATAACGAATATCCTGTAATTAATATGTTACGGATAGTTTTCGCCTTTATGTTTTAATAAACGGTTTTTTTTTCAAACTGAAAGAGTTAGCCTTAAAATTAAAGAGTTTTTTGGGAAAGTAAGTTATTCAAATTTACATGTTAAACTTCCTTTTTTAAAATATCACACAATTTGTTCAGATTAATAGAATGTTATATAATTAAAAGAATTTAAGTTCTTTAATAATTCATTCGTACCGGTTTTTTTAATTATCATTTCCAGTAAAACAATAAATATCTCTTGCAGATATTTTCCCCGCAACTTAATACTGGCACAATGAACTTACCTCTCCAAATCTAAAACTGCTTCGAATATCTACACAAAAACTATAAGTATACGAAACCAAAAAGTGTCGCAAATATTATTAAGATTTATTGATAAAGCATATCCTCTTTTTATAAATAAGTTTTTCACGAGTAGTTTACCATTTCAAAATGAGATCTAATTTTGAGCGATATCAGAAACCATCAATTTTTAAATTAATGAAGAATACATAATTTTTTAATAACTATTGAAGGTTATAGTAATTAGACCATTTTATCAAAAACTAATACTATTGGCTCAATTTTTTGACCAAAACGTGGATATAAGAAAGCTACTTGGCTCTAAAAAAAACTGGCTCAACAATCAAAATTATAGTTTCTAGCGAAACTCCAAACCAATTCTTTTAACAGCACCCTAACTACCCATTATACCTAAACAAAATGAAATTCATACACTCCCGATATTAAATTCCAACCTGCAGCGGAACGATGATGGGGGGAAAACCCTTCAAAACCGCAATGGAAATTCAACTCAAATCCATTTCATTGAGCGAATGAAGCAGAGTTCGTTGCTCGTACCCCTCGAATGACCTAGTCATCTATCTGGCCAATCAAGTGGACCCACATCACGTCCAGAGCAGTAGCCGGCCGAAAAACTTATTTCTTTCGCTCCCCACCGATAAACCAAGAAAGAAATCCAGGACCATTTATTCGCTTGACGCCTCATGATCGGCCTGGGACGTTTGATACGTTTAATCAGTGGTCATATCCTATCACTCAAAATGATGAAAGACTAGTCACGGGCAGAAACAAAAGTTAATGGGGGGTAAGTCAGCCGTACCCTTAGAAAGTGTACACCTCACATTAATTAGTGGCTGAACGAGGCATTTGCCATAATTCTCCATTTGCGGGAGATTATGCTTTGTGGGGAGCCATGGGAAGGAAAAGAAATAGAAGGGGAAGATATTGAGGTAGTTTCTTTAACATAAATGGAATGAAATAGGGATTATTCAGATTTCTAGGTCAGAAATTTAGGAAGTAGACTATTTTTATTGAACGGCTTTTCATTTTACATGAATTACTTTTGAAAAAATTTTGTTTTCGACCATTATTGGATTAAGTTTACATTTTTAAATATTGTTAATATTTAAGTCTAAAAAATTGTTATCTGTAAGACTCTTTGAAAGTAAAATATATGAAAAAAAACTCAGGAAAATTAGTTATTTATAAAATGGACTAAAGGGGAGATTTAGGAATACTATAGTCTAAAAATAATCTACAAAGTTAAAAATATCTATACGAGATAATTGTTTATGATGCGTTTGTGTTCAAATTACTCTAACTGATAGAGCTGTCTTAAAATTAAATTCGTTCAGTTAAAAATTAATGTGAATCATACAAGTATACATAGTTCATGAAATCAAATCGCTAAAACAGCCATGTAAATGAAAACTTGGTTTGAAATAGAAAAACGGATTACACCGCTCAGACAAAAGCAAGGAAACGAACATCACAAATTTATCAAACATTCCCTAACAAACCTTGCGCTAAAATCATTAAACCAATACGTTGGTTCTTAAATAAATGAGTAAGTGAAATAACATTTCTGATTCTAGACATCCCAAGATTTCCATTAAATCCTATAGAAAACTTGAGGTAACCAGGACTAAAAAGGACCAGTCTGCTTTTATAGAAAAAAACACACTAAACTAGCAAGACCAAGACGTTTTTCTCAACATTGCAACAAAAATACTAAAACGAAATTAAATTAATTGAGATTGACAAATATTACAAGCATACGAAAAATTTTAAAATATCAACTACGCATTGATACCTTAACCAATAGTACTTTAAACGGAAAAACGAGCGAAATATCAAAAGGAAACCCTTCAAAACTATATTGCCAAATAAAATCACTTAAAACACAAACTGCAATCATTAGAAAACGCAGAAGCGACTCAACATCAACACTGATAAGACTCGACAAGCGGGCACTAGTTCCCATTGTGTTTCCAGCATGTCCATTTCGCCAAGACCGTATTATGGAAGATCCCGGTGACTTAAATCCGCAATCATCGGAGCGCAGAGCAAGTGGCTCTGCAAGCGGCCAGATGAAATGTCAGCAGCGAGGGGACAGGGCCAGGACAGCCGGGGCACGGAAGCACTTAGTGCGGAGAACTAGACCGCGAAATCATGGGCCATGACAGACATGGAGTTGGTGATGAGAGGCCTTGTCATCGGAGCTGTGGGTGGAAGCGCTGGGGGATTGAATGGGGGTTGGAGTGTTGATAATGAGAATCAATGTTTTCGGATGGAGTTCATGTGTGGGTGGTGGGGAATTTTGTGTTGTGGTATGAACTGAATACTGAACTGATGGGGTGTCTGGTTGTATAATGTATATATATTTATATTAATAGTCATGACTGTTAGGGTATGTGAGCAAAGAACTGAATAGTAAGGATGAGGTGTCTAGTTGTGGATTTTAAGTTTAACAATATTTTACTTATTGGTGTTGGGGTATGGGAGAAAGAACTGAATATTAAAGATGAGGTGTCTAGTTGTGGTTTTATAGTTTAACGATATTTTACTTATTGGTGTTAGGGTATGTGAGCAAGAACTGAATATTAAGGATAAAGAGTCTAGTTATGGTTTTAAAGTTTAACAGTATTTTACTTATTGGAGTTGGGGTATGTAAGAAATAACTGAATAGATTGGATGCCTGAATGGTGATTTTGTAGTTTAAGAACTCCATGGTGTGAAGGTATGTGAACAAGAAATCAATTTTATAGTTATGGTATCTGGTTGTTGTTGTATAGTTTAACAATTGTGTACTAATTTGTGTGGAGTGTGGAAAAGCTAGCCTTGAGAGGTGAAAATGAAGTTTAAAGGGATAGTTTTGATATTTTTTCAGTAGAGATGTGTAAAGAAGAAACGTAAAATTTTACTTTTTGGTGGGTTAAAGGGAGTGTTTCCTTGGGTATAGTTTGATATTAGTTTGTTTGCAAATGCTCTCAAGTTGTGAAAGTGTGGGAAATCTTTAATTATTTAAGAACAATGTGAATGCTTACTTTTCCGATGGCACTGTGTTCGTATGTACTATAATTTAAACTTTGTTGTTTGAGGAAAATTTTTTAATGGGTGGTTCAGTTTTATAATTTGACGTTTGGTGATCTGAAATAAACAAATTCTTAACTTAAGTAGTAGGGATGGGATTCTATGAATTCTAGATAGTACCTGCCCATATGATAGATAATTATTGTTTTCTACGGCGGGAGTGTAAGCGAAATCAAAACATAAATGTAATAAATCTGATGAAATTAATATGATCTGATGAAATTAATATGATCTGATGAAATTAATATGATCTGATGAAATTAATATGATCTGATGAAATGGATATTTAAATTTTACAATAAATAAGGAAAATATCAAAAGGGACGTGTCACTAAGGTTTTTTAGTCATCCCGCTTCTTAAATAATTAGTTTTACAAGTTAGAATATTACTTTATAAATAGTATTTTTATTTAGAAAAAAATGTAAACAAATTACTGCCATAGTTTAAAAATAAAATGTATTACATGCCATAGTTTAAAAATTCTTAACATGCAAAGTATGCATAAAATAAATGCAAGCAACCTAAATGATTAGAAATTTTCAGTAAGTCAACATCAATAAGATTTTGTAATAAAGTGATAATAAATGATAGAATAACTATCATTTAACGAAATTAAAAAATTGCATCACTCAACCGCTTCCCGTTTTACTAAACAAGACCTTCTTCATCCAAAACTAAACATTTTAATCCTAAAACATTTTATAAATCCCCTCTACCTAAAAACATACAACTTCCCTAGTACTCAAACCATCCACGCGTTCAAAACAACGCAATTTCCCTCACGAGAAAAAAAAACATATTTCTAGGCAAACATTCCACAAACAGAAAGAAAAACAAATAATTTCAAAAAGAATCACCTCCTAAACATTCTCTCAGGAAGCACAACTCCCTGCTCCAACGCTCAAAATGTTATTTTCCCCACTCTTTCGGCCATACTAGATATTTTTACGCCTTTAAAGAACCGCCCTTTTTTTCAGAAAGGCATTGTTACCGCATGAATTTTGAAGACCCTCTAAATCAACTGAGGGTAACCAGAGACTGGCATGCCTCCCAATTTCCCCGACGATAAGGCCTACTCTGCTCTATGAAACATTATACGCCCTAAACGGGTTACCCCGGGGTAGTTTTGAAGATGGGGCAGATAGCTAGCAAAGAGGGCTCTCAATGTGCTCGTTATGAGGTTGTAAAACGCGAAATTCTGTTCATAAGTGCTCAGTTTCAAGCGAGTGAAATTATGAAAAAGAGGTTGAAAGGGTGAGAAAGGGCTGTAAACTTCGCGCTGAGATTATTTTAGGTTTTTAACAATGTTATCAATTTATCACTCAGGTTCTGAATGAATTTGAAACCGGTTATGTAGTAAAATTGAAGGAATTCTAAACAGAATTTTATTCAAAAAAGAAACCATAGCAGTCAAATAAAAAATAGTTTTGTAGTTAGATAGGTACCTCTAAAATTTAAAAATTACGTTGAATAACTCTGACAGATCCATTCTCTTTTCAATAGACAGTAAACTATCAAAGTACTTAAAAAATTAACAATAATGCTGAAAAGAGTTAATCCCAATTATTATAATATGAAATAGGGATTTTATTTTCAACTTGGGACAGATTACTACTAAAATTTCTGTATCAGTAATTCCTTTAGCGAGATCTTTTAGCTTTAAAAGTTATCGGTATTACATTTGCATAAATCCACAGAAACTTTAAAATTTGTATACTAAATTAATTAAAGCTTATTTGTGTATCCTTTCGAGTTAAAGTTATACTCTAGTTTATTTTCAATACAACTTCTAAGTTTCGAATATAAACGATGTTTACATAGGAAAGATTCTAGCAACAAAATTTAAAACGTATGTTTTTGCGTACATCGGAAGAATTATATCGGAATTAAATTTGAATAATAAAATGGATTTGCTTTTTATTTTCAATCAGTAATTAAAAGGATTTGGAAAGAATTAGCATAAAGCTTAAATGAGGCACTGATTATCCGGCAGCGGCGAAATATTTGGAAAAAAAGCTTAATTAGCTCGCGTAAGTTTTAAATCACCTTTTTTCACAAAATGTTTGATGTTTCTGATATTTATCATGTAAATATCTGATATTAATGAGAGTAGGCGGTAGCAATTTGTGTTATAAGCGATTATGCATATCACCTTGAGATAAATAGTTTCTAACTTTTTGAAACGTGGTCATAAATTATTCCTAGTTCCCTCATTGCCTTCAAATTGGACTTCTCACGTGTACTAAAATCATATATTTTATCAGTTTTCTAGTTCTACTTTGACTCAAATATATTTTCAAAAATATTTCTTGGTATATTTATAAAACAATTTTACATATTTTACTACTTTTAGAAACATTTGAACATGTGCAGCAAAAAAGTAGTGTAAAAAGTGTAATTTCCATAATTGTTCTTTGATACATAACAAAGAACTGTAAATTAAAAGATAAACTTATTGAACGAATTCGTTCTAAAATATTTATCTTTAACTTCTTAGCACTACTTATTAGACTTCCTTCAGAAATATATTACCTATTCAAATTTACCTATCAAGTGTACATTTTATCTTGCTGATTTGAATAGAAGTAACCATATAAAATTAAGAAAGTATTTTTTTATAAAAAATTTTTAATAGAATTCGCATACAAAAAATTATTAATAATTTCATTTATTCTAATAACTATTCAGAGTAAAAGTAAATAAATAGGTTGCATTTACTGATGCTGCTAACATACATTCAAATTTTGTTTGACTTGGGGAATAAAATTTACTATAATTTACAGAATAGTAGTTCAAAGTTAAAAGATAACCATTACCTTATAAAGAAAATTTTGATAGGTCGCAGAGTTTTACAGAACTAAAATTTGAAAGAGTTAAAGTTAAGGTTAAACACTTCTCTTAGATCTTCTCTTCCATACGGTAGTTAAGTTTGAATTCAAAGTTAAAAACCTTGTTAGTCAGAAAATTAATTTTTCTGTCTCACTCGGTAAAAATTTAATTTCCTAAATTATACAGTGAATAAACCAATTGCTCTAGCTCTTCTAATAAAGAGTAAATGAAGAATTTTAATTAACGGATTTGGAATATACTTCCAAAGTTATTTCATTCAAATGAAAAGGAATGAAATTCATCTGATAGAAACTTTTAGAAATTAAAGTGGTTTACAAAAGTAATTTATTGGATCAAACACTTAAGAGAGCTAGGGAAAAAATTCATTAAAATTGAGGTTGGCCATTACGGAAGCTTCCAAACAGCTATAATTGACTTAACTAAAAATCAATTAATGATTGTCATGGTAAAATATAGGAAGTGCCTGAACCTGGGAGGAAGTGTTTAATAGTTGGTACTTCACTGCTGTTTATATCAGCAAAGAGTTTAAAAAGTGAAGTGGGGTGCGCTATTTTAATTGGTTGGGAAAAAAATATTTTCGAATCATTAAAACTGATAACCATACAATCAAGTATCATTAGTTTTAGAGAGTAAAGTGCTCAGTAGAAACACAGTTTTTAAAACATAAGTGTCCTATCATTATTCACATAATAGCTCTTAAAATTCAGAAAGTACAGACGATTATATAATGCATAGGGATTAAAAATATTGAACAGAGCAAACATTATTACGATTCATCTTAATATATTTTTACTAAATAAATTTCTATATTACCGAATAATCTGTGAAACTCAAAAAGAAAAACGAATTCATTTTGTAATACTATGGTGTAAAATATTGCACTGTTATCTCATAACGAGTGTTTTATACAATTTTAAGATAATTAAAGAACTTATACTTCATCAGTTTTAATAGTAAATACAAAAATTTCAAAAATATTAATAAACAATGAAGTTATTAAAACTTATCACTTAAGTTTTTCATCTTAATTAAATTATGATCATATTGAGATTCTCTAAATTTTATGCCATAAACGCAATAACTTTAAATTAACAGAGATTTCCCTTTTAACAGTCAATTACATCCCTTCAAGGCAAAGAAAAGTAACATTCATAAAGCTAAACCAGTTCATTTTATTCGAGAAAATTAAAATATTCCATTGGCAAAGAAAGCCACAAAGGCGATTCTAAATCAAAATTAATGACCCAAAGTTTGAAGACCCTTTTTGTAGTGCATAGCCAAAATATATAAGGTAGCAAATTTAAAACCCAAGCGTAGAGCTTTCGGGAAAAATCTCATTCATCTAGGGAGACTTGTGTCTTCCTAATTGATTGATGTGATATCTGATGAAACTTTAATAAGGCTAGAAAAGGGAGCTGCTGTGCTTTGTTTTCTTTTTCGCCCAGTTTTTGTTGCGAGCCTTAGCGATTCGAGGCTAGATGACGAAATCTTGGAAGCCATCTCAGGCACCGAATAAGGTTTTAAGGAGGGCCTTAAGGGAGGATAACCGGCTCGAAAGTTTCCATGAAGTATGTTCCACCAGGAGCTTCCCTTTCAGTTTATTGAAGGAGGAGTAAGGGCTCTGTGTTTATTAATTCGTCATTAATTTAAATGAGCGTTTAAGAGTTAGCTTAATTTAAGAAGGGAATTCTTGGAGGGAAATAATTACTCTTTGATATTAGAACTCTCTCTAAGGGAAAAATCAAACACCGTAAACCCATATTTATTGCTTTATTCAATATAGAAGAGGAGCTTTCGCTATTGTGTAATTATTCAAAGTATATTTTTTTTACCATGATGACTATGGAATAACACTAAATCAGTTTTCGTCAAATATATTTACTTATTTATGGAAATACTAAATGACTACAATTTTTAAGAAACTTGAATTTTCCAGATTCTTAAAATAAAAAGTACAACTACACAAAAAAGCGTATAAAGTTAAACGTTCGTTTTTAAACCGAAAAGTTAATAAAAGCTATTTGCATGGTTTAGTTTTTACAAGTATAAAAATTAATATAGATTAAGAACGTATCAATAGTATGGATAAGGATCCAGATGGCATACAGATTATTGATTTGGTTTTAAATATATCTAGATTTGTAAACGAAACACATTCAACATTTTCACTGGGATTAAGATTAATGTTTCATTATCAGTTGTTTTTGCTGCATTAAGAAAACGGCCACGTGAAACTTCATTTACAGGGAAGTATTTAATAGGCCGTTGTTTTTGCCGCAATAAGACAACAACAGCGGAAGAACTTGATTTACAGAAATCTTTATTTAGGCAGTGAAACCAACCCTGACCTTTAGCGCTCCTGTTTTCATTTAGTAATAAATTAAAAGCTTAAAATCCACGTATTTTAATTAAAACTAATTTATTTTTATTTTAAGTATAGAAAGATGAATCGCGTATTTACACGATATACTAGATTACCCAATTGACATTTCTCGAAGAAACTAGCCTTTTTCTGGAAATAATCAACAGATTTAACCCAATTATAGTACAGTTAAGATTATTTAAATTTCTTGATAATTGAAAAGTTACAAAAAAAAAAACACAATATTCGACAATGTCAGCTAAAGTGCCCAAATAAATCGTTAAGGTATAAATTGAAAATAAATTGAATTAGTCAATTAGAGCATTCTAATGTTTTCTAGCATTCTCTTTGTTAATCTGCGTTATATAAAAAAAAATAGAAAGCTCTTTCATATTTTTTTCTAAAGTTATCAACATCTAGCATCGCTTCATTTTTTTTTTCGAAAGAAAAAATTCATGTAGCCTGAAGGTTCTAAGAAAAAGACTATTTAATGATGATATACGCTCAAATTGATTATTTGGAGCTATCATAAAAAGTCTCGAATTAGAGAAGAGTGTTTTATAAATTGGAAACAAAAGTTAGCGATTATTAATTTTCATTAAATAATTGTATCCTAGGTTTCATTTGTTGAAAATATTCCTTTAAATATTTTTCAACTAATGGCGTTCTCTCATTGGTATATTTACTTTCTTCAAAATATAATTACAAAATCTATTAGCCAAAGCTTTTTTTTATTCCTTTTCTTAATGTCCTTAGTTTCATTATATGCAGTTTAAGCTAAAAACTTGTTTGTGTTTGCGTCTAGTTTATTGAATGTATATTGTAATCAAAATTTAAACAGAAAAAAACTGCGTTCCAAACAGAAAAGGCAATAATTTTAAAGTATATTATATAGGATACCTGATTATAGTCAGTTCAAATAGGCCGGTGAAACAGGAGAGGTAACCATAATAACTTTCTTCACGCAGCCTTAGTGGCGGTTTCTTTTAAAATATTTTCCCTAATTCAGTTTAGGCTGCTTAGTGATTGCTCGAGCAAATGCTTTGATGAGCATTACAATGCTTACTGATTCTACTACATTACGTCTCACCGGCGGATTCTAAATGAACAGACAATAACATAACATATTATGTTACGTAGCTAAATGTTCTATCTAATATAAGAATAATTTATATTCACATTTCTTATTGCAAAAAAATACATAGCATATATATAATTGAAAATCCCTATTCTATTAATAGTTTTCAAGCATTTAATTTTCTTCTTTTAATAACCCTTTTTTACCTTAAAAAATTATTCATTTCTCTTTTCCTATTTGTTTAATATCGGAATGATTGTTGTAACTCTAATGTTATCTACTCTTTGTAACTCCCTGTGAATAATTTACTGATATTAAAGGGCAGAAACTTAAAAGCAAGTATTTTAAAACAAAATATTTAAATACTCCTTTAATGAAAATTTGATTCTTCTAAATTTCACAAGATCATGCCTAAGTTCTTTCTTTTCACATTCTTTTCCAAAGAAGCATTTCTTTTATCAGTCTTAACAAGTCAGTAACAAGTCTTATTTAAACATTCGAGACAACTTTTGAAACAAAACTTTTCGTATTATCCAATCCAATCGAAATAATTCTTATTCGGAACACTAGTACCAAGGTTCTGTTTTTGTTGTCACTCACAACACGATTGAATCGATATAATTCATTTCTGCCAGATAGACTGGTCCCACTAAGCAAATACTGGTAAGTGTCACTGTTTACCCAATTGATCAGAGTAATCTCTTATTTAGAAGTCCAATATCATTCTTTCAAGTCAAACAATTGTACATAGAGAATGATCTTTTATTAAAGAAAACGACATTTGTAACCATTTGTGAAAAATATGGGTGGTAATAGTTTTACGAGTGTTAAAAAATGGTGAAGACTTGTATTGAAAGATATTTTATTCCGTTTCTACAAAAACAAGAACGTTTAAACGTTTTCACAAGTTAGAACTATTTTTTCGCAATTTTATATTAAATAAGTCAAAATACATCTTAACCTTTATAATTCAACACTGACAAATTTATAACGATGCAAAAACAACGTGTAACACATCGACTTAATTTTATTTCATTTTCCATACTCATATTCGTTTTCGTATATATTTGAAAGTGTATCTGAAGAAAAACAACAGATTACTAAAATTAAAATATCCGGAGTGTGTTCACTGGAGGAAGTACACTACTTTATTTATCAACATTCAAACAATTCAACATATTACTAAAACTTATTTTTAACCGTATTTTGAAAATTCAAGCAAAAAAAATGATCAATTTAAACTTTTACTTATTTTATCCCGAATACTTATTTACAAAACGTACACTTTGACATTTCTTAAAGTGGTTTTAGTTGTTTGACTTAAGCAAAGTAGAAAGACACACATTTCCGGAAAATATCTTACTCTAATATGACCTAATAGCCAACCCTACCATTACCAGTACCGCTGTTATTTGTTTCCAAAATTACCATAATTTCCGTACACAATCTTCTTCCCAAAAGGTTTTATGTTTTGTTTCTTGCGAGACAAAATAAACCTGGATAAAAGCATATAACGGCATAAGTAACCCTAACATTTAGGATGTTGCCAAAAACTAGATCACATTAACGCTAAAATATAGTGTTGCTAAGTACTGGTGAGGTAAAATAGAAATAGGATACACTATCTAGTGATTTTGTTACTTGTACTCAAATTTCTTACATGGATAAGATATTTTTGTATAGAAAAGTACTTCAAACTGTTTTTAAGAATAAGCTTAAGCATTAAGTTAAATGCATATTTTATTTTGATGTTCTTCAGATTTAAGATACCCCAAGTATGCTCTTTGTACTCAAGAACACGAAATAATGATGATATTATAAGAATGGGTTTTCTGAAAAAAAGACAAACCTATAGAGACGTATAAAACCGATTTAAAAAGTATCGCGAGATACAGTTAAATAAACTACGTAAATCTTATTTAATATCTAAGTATATAAAATTTGTAGAACACTACTAGAAAATCAGACTGGGTAAATTTCAAGTACGATAATTAAAAACTGCTTGCAACGAAGTTCATAAGTCAAAATAGTTTTAAAAAAATATTACGCTAGAAAAACTATTTTTTTTATTTCTAAGCATTTTGCACTCTTATTAAATTAATTTCATTCACAATCTTATCTGCTGAAGAAAACCATTACAATTTATGGGGATTTTCTATTTGCTTTCAGTTTTTCTTAGAAAACCTCTTTTTACAACATAAGAATATTAGCCAACAGTCACTTGAAATAAACCTTAGTAATCTGCTTAAGTACACATAAAAATGTGGGTCCCTCCCTAAGCCTAAAAATATCTTCAGCATTGCCAAATGTGTGTGCAGTGGACACTTTTTATCCCTGCGTCTTATTCTTCCAGAAGAACGCACTTAGACTAAACGTTGTTCATTGAGACGAAAATATGTATAATGTTTAATTAAGTAATTTAATAATTAAAATAAAAGCTTTATCCACTCTCAAAATGCATTTTATCTTTTATTCCCTATTCCCAATTTAGCTAATGCGGGAATCCTTGATATTTTTTGAAGCCAGTTTCTCGGCTCAAGGAAACTTACTCCAAGTGCTCCTTTAAATAATTAGTGAGGTTATTTAAAAGAACACAATATTCTTTTCATTAATGAAGAGCCCCTAAAAACATTAAGTGCGCTTGAGCAACTGACGAAATTAAAGAAATGAGGAAGCGTAATTAAAAGAAGCAAAAGCGCCTGATTTAATGTAAAAGTAACTGTCGATGTTGGGGAAAATTCTCGAATTAGAAATGCTGGGATAGGTACAAAAAGATACAAAAAAAAAAGCATTAAAATGCATTTCTGAAGCATCTCAAAGTTTTATTGTCTTCTCTGGGGACATTTTATAAGAAAAAAGATAGTTATCACGTAACTATTAATGCAAATTAAAAAATGTATGCCTACTTCAATTCCAACATCTCAACATAAGCACAACTACGAATTCTAAGATTTTTTTAGAAGTTTGGGTCGGGTGGGGTAAAATGGTTATACTAGGGTAAAATAGATTTAGGGATTTTAATTTTTTTAAATGTTTTTTTGGCATGTTGATTCCCATTGAGGCTCAGTAAAAAACAGCATGGCAAAAAAACAATAAATTTTATATTATAAATATATGTTAAGATCCCTATATCAATTTTACCCCACTGCAGCCATTTTACCCCACCCGAACCTTCCGTTTTAGTTATATTTCTTTCACCTATTATAACTCATCTAAGTTTGACGAATGTATTTCTTAAGATCATATAGATTATATCAACTTTATTTATTCTTGATACACCTAATGAATACGAAATCGGATACACAAAGTATATTTAAACGCGCACAATCCAAAACCACAAATATTATGCTTTTGATTGAAAATATTTTCATACCCTTTAAAATATTCGTAATTTTCATGAATTTTTTAATTCCAAAGAATGAAAGTGTAGTGCCCTTATTCAAATCAAGTACAACCCGATTAGGGAACGTTATTTAAAATATGAACTCTATTTTTAAACTTATACATATTAAATATTAATCAAACGTATGTTTTCAATAATCTGTGATAAGTTTCTTAAAGATGCCAATACAATACAATAGTCATGATTTCATAAGTTGTAGAAAATTAAATTTGTTTATAAATAAATATCCAAGCAGGTCCTAAAATATTTTTAACACATATAATTCCCAACGACTTCGAGAGGAAGTTTTATTCAACTCTGAAAAATCTCGGTGAAACTTTTACGAGTTTAAACTATAAATTACTCAAATTTTGACCAAACTTGTAACTTCAATTACAAAGAAAAGAGCTCACCCCCACAAACCCTCCTTTCTGGCCACAACTTAAAAGAAGAAAATCGCCCCACTAACACCCTCTTTCCAGCATAAGGAAAGTTGCAAAACTATCAAACTCCCTCTTATCCACAGAGAACAAAAACTTGGAACTTTTTATGTTACATCCACCTCGCAACAGTCAATTTACCAGATTCTCTTCCCACAAGCTTCGGAAACATTGCAGAAACAGTTCACCCAACTTCAAACTATCCCAGAAATTTCGCGAAGCCTAAGCACAACCCTTCGTTTAGTTAATTACAGAGAAGCTGCGGAGGAAATTCACTAGGCAGACGCGATCGATTGACCCGTATCTTCCCCTTCCCAATCACTACCCTAGTCCTTAAAGAAATATCCACCACAAAATTTGGAGACTGTCAAACAATACTGGGCTGCTCTCAACTGCTATGCCGCCGCTACCACCTAACTAATGAATATCACCTCTAATCTAATGAATTCTCGTATCTGTAAGGGAACACTAAACTGTTGTTTAAACAGTCTATTTGCATCTGAACAAGGATGTTTGGATCTCGTTATCCTATGAGCCGACATGTTGGGTACACACAATTCCTAAACTTTATCGCTTGGTGCCAATTAAATGCCTTTTGCCCATAGAGCTGCACCCAGTGTTAAGGAACGTTTCGACTGTTTGGGGTAATATCTTGTATTTTAATGGTTTCATTTCAGCTTGCAACTGTTTTTGAAATTATCCTGACTACTTAAGGAGAATGATACCATGTTTTAATCTTGAGTATCATAGGCTGTATCTATAAAATACTTCGAAAATTTAATTAGTTTTATAAATCCTCATTTTTATTATCTCTTTATAAATATACCATAAACATACCGAAATCTGTTTAAATAGAATGTGATTTATAAGATGAACATGATAAACGGAATGTCATAGACAATCTTCTGATGATAAATTCATATAAAGGGGGTAATATAGTTGGAATTTTTAAATTCCTAATTACGAATTTCTTAGTGACAAGCACAAGATTAGATACTGATTTTTAATGGGTATTATAAATTTTTTTTTTTATTTCTCGGGCCTGATAAAATAATAATAGAAAATTTATGCATATTTAAGGTATAGAAACTTTTTAATGTTTAAAACAAGTAATTTTTATACATTGTAAAGTGCAATTAAAACATAATTTCGAAAAAAAAATTTTTTTTGTTCAGATTTATGCAAGAAGTAATAAAGCGGTTATCCATACTAATTTTCCTTTATTTATATATAATCTAGCAAAATTTTCAAGCTTTATTTGCATTTGAAAGACTATTACTTTTAAAACATTTGCTTTAGGGGGAAAACTACTAACAGTACGCATACCATTATATCCTTATACTTAGATAAACTCCGGTATAAATTTTACTTGATATATGCTATTACGCATTGTTTAGTATCAGATAAAAAAATCTTAAACTGACTAAAACAAATGGTTATAAACTGCTTTAAAACTTTTAGCTACATCCACGCCTTTGTGAACAGCTTACATCTACCGTAAGATGAAAGAAAAACTCCATTTATCAACATTTCGCCCAAATCTTGAGTTTTTGTTATAAAGACACTATTTTAAAACACTCTCTATAATATCATTATTCCATCTTGTCATACGCACACGAGAAATCCGATAACTAAAGTATTTTATGGGGCTCCTTTTGACCAGGACAAACTTTCTCAGCTCTCTAGTGTTTTCGACTTTTATTTTCGCTGCATTAAAATTTTATTTTTAGTTGGAGAAAGAGTTGTGACTTTAACAGAGCTGGTTTTATACGTTACACTTTAAATATACCTGAGTACTCCACGTTTGAAAAGGCGTATTCTTTTTTCAGACTTGAGCAAAAATTTTTATTTGCAGAGAACATTCATTTATTTAGCATTCATCTTGCCACAAAAAATTAGTGTTTTTAAAACAACCAACTGGTATTCGGTATTCTCTTTCCTGCTTTTCAAATATTTAAGACTAACTATATTCAGTTATTATGTAATATATTTTATTCTTTATTATTCAAAATTTTATATTAAAATAATCAAAATAAGACTTAGCTTTAAAAGTACTGGTGGTATTTATGAAAAACATAACTCTTGACTAATAATTTACATTGTTTTTTAAATATGTCATCCTTTTGAAAACTAACCAAGTTTGAAAGTGATTTTTGTGCATACTTTATGCCTTATTCTAATCATACTAATATTATAAAACTTAGTACTATTTAAGTTGATTTAAGATTTTGCTGATGTTGAAAAAAATGAGTAGGTAAATTAGCTGATAATTATAAGAAAAATATGGCTAAACTGGCAAAATAAGCATTTTAATCAAGCTATTCAATTGTATTTAACAGTCTGCCAGACTCATAAAGCATAAATGGAATAAATTAGCTCGAATAAAGTAAAATTAATGCATTATTATAAGAGTTTTATCATTACGTGAAACATGTGTTCATTTCAAACATTTTAAAATAAGCAGTAAGAAAATTAATACTCTTAAATTGTTACTTAAAAACTTAATAGTTCGAAGACCCATTTATTAGTGTTTAATTTTGAAAATAAAGGGAGAAAATGAATCGAAAACTAGGAATTTATTAAGTGAAAAAACATATTTTGTACTTAGAGTGCAATATAATACACTATCAATATCCTAAAAAACTCTAAAAATTATTTTAGTTGAATTTTATGTATTAAAAGATATTTCACACAAATTTAAATAAAGCTTTGACTTATAGGTGGTGTATCCAATTCCTCTTTCTAAAAAACAAGTATTAAGTAGGCAATTAAAATTTACTAAATGATAGTAATTTTTAAACAATGCATTTTCTCTCTTAATTCTCCCCTTTCAATAAATTGTCCCATAAAAATATTGAATGTCCCTTTCGCAAAGAACAACGAGTTAATTCTAGACCTGTACTGTACGAAAATCATCAGCGCTCACAACCAGCAAAGAGTCCCCACCAAACCCATACATTTAACCCCTCTAGCAATAAGCTACTCCCAAATACCTCGGCAGTGCTCATCAAAACAGGCGGACTCAAAAGTGCACGGCGCACACTCACCCGCCTTATTTATGATTCGAGTCGTAAGCGTTTCTTCGATAATGAATTCCAGCTGATATATCAGGAACGTTGAATTTAGGAGCGTCCCATTCTCTGTTCCCGAATGCTCCCTCAGAGTATGAGCGTTTAATCACACTCCGCAGAGCACAGGGCGGCAGATGGCTGCTTTCGCAATGCATAGAGCAGAAACTTGTTTAACATTTGTTGCGTCAAACTCCCGAGGTACAGCTGATCATTCTCTCTGGCTAGATTGGAGTGGAGCAAAGTGGAGTGGGAGGCGGGCAAAGCGTTTTTGCGTTCCTGGTATTTATTACACTAATTGGACGTGAGGGTAAAGGGGTACTAACTAGGGATTTAAAGTTGTCATAAACACTGATTTTCACTTGTACTGGTTTGTTTCACGTTTGGTTGTACCTTCTCGAGAGGCTGTTTTTGAGTAATTGGTTTGAATTAGTGTTAATTTGAAAAGAATACTTTAAGTATTTATTTTTGTGAAAGCAGTATTTAAAAATAATTAAAATTTTATCAAGAAAATCGTTATTATGAGAGGATTTGTTTTTAATTTTAACATTTGAAAAGAAAACCCAGATGAAGTTTAGTTATGATTAAAATTTCAACCAATGAAAGAAAAATGACGTTTGAGTTCCTCTAGGGCGTGTATCTAGTTTTTAAAGTAAGGGACAGCATATTATTTATTCCTGCCAAAAGAGATTATATGGAATGCAAAGTCAAACTTACTTTAGATGACTAATTTGAACACATTCATCATAATATTCTTCTTATTATCTTGTTTCATGTCGTACAGATGACAAATTTTAATTAAGTCTTCTAAACTTTTTAAAAACACTCGTCAATCAGGAGAATAATTTAGTTAAAATTAATAAAATAAGCTTTATATGCTAAAATTTGAGAATCGAATTCCCATTTTGTTGTATGTAATTTTATAAAAACTCAATTTATTTTGCCCTTATTAAAACTAATACAGAAATTGCTGGAGATTTACTCTATTCTTAATTAACTAGTATAATATTGCGTTCAATCTCCCAAATAATAAATACGATGGTTTTATAAACTTGCTTAATTCAAAGAATTCCTCCCCTTTAAATAAATATTTTCGCATTAAGACAAGAGATGTAGAAAAAAAAAGATTTAAAACAGAGGGTTACGAAATTCTAATTATACCTTTTACTAGATAATTTAAAAAGTCCTATCTCGAAAACTTTACTGAGTTAACTGTTAGCATCCGTTTTTGTAATCCACTTGAGCTTCTTCGAATTCTACAAGAGATAAGAGCTGCGAAACCGTAATCTATAGTGCTTTCTCTAATTAACTACCAATTTCAAACCCAAAAAAATGCGCTTACTGAAAATTTAAAACAGGATTCATGAAAAAAAAAGTAGTATATATAATTGGAAATGAAATAAGTCTGTAAATTGAGATTCATAGCTTTGGGCAAAGAAAGTCATGGTTATAGCTGCTTCCTTAAAGTTTTTGTTTTTAATTTAGCTTTTTATTCGTATTGAATTTAAAAACCACTAAATAATGCACTTGAGAGCTCTCTACGAAGTTATTTTTTCAGTTGAAAATTTATCTTTCTTATTTTATAAGATTCAAAACACACTTTGATTTTCATTAATTTTTGAGGTTTCACATTAATAAAGCAAACTGCTAAATATTGCTAAGAAAAAAAATTTAATGATTAAATATTATTTTTTCTGTAAACCTTTCTACCAAAATCAGAGATATAAAATATTTTATTAATTATTAATTATGTGTGTGAAACACTGCTGGAAGTATATCTGCTTTAAAAACTGAAGCATTCGTTCATTTATATATCTTAAACTAACCTCCACTTTCTAATAAAGAGTAAGAATTTTATGTGAGTTGAAATGGACATTGGACATGGGTAAATTTACTTTACAACTGGATTGGGTTTCTATGTGAAAACCATATTTTGATATCTTCGATTTAAGTAAAACTTATTTCTAGAGTTGAAACCTTTATAATAGTTATTGATTTCTTACATAAACAGAAATAAGAAGAAAATAATATAATTATAATTGAATTATAAATGCGTTTGTAAACTTTTATCTTTCCTTGAAGAAAATTTATAAGCGTGGGAGAGAAAAATCAGATGTTCTGTAAACAGTCATGACTTTTGAAGTTATTTTATAACGTTCAAACGTGTTTCAGAACACTAATAAGAATAAATTCCCTACAACTCAAAGGCAAATAAAATTTATACCTTCCAATAAATTCTACTCTTCCTCTTCTTAAATGAAATTTGAAGACGTAAGGCAATCTGGTTATTTCCCTCTTGGTAAGAACA
Source organism: Tetragnatha montana (assembly GCA_963680715.1). Classification (NCBI taxonomy): domain Eukaryota; kingdom Metazoa; phylum Arthropoda; class Arachnida; order Araneae; family Tetragnathidae; genus Tetragnatha; species Tetragnatha montana. The sequence continues at coordinate 42,718,646 of OY796679.1, read as the reverse complement.
CAAGCTGTCGCTGACATAACAATAAATTTCAATAAAACCAAACTTTTTTTCGAAAAACCATTCGGATTTTTTTCTAAAAAAAAACCCTCCAGACATCAAGTCCGTTTATTCAATTCAGAACACGTTTGGGAGAATTTGATAGACGACCACTGTGAATGATTTTATTTCCGTTCCTAAACTTTCCTATTTTGTATTACAATTTAGTTATTCAACGATGAAAAAATGTACTGCATAAAGAAAGCTGGCTTGGAAACCTTACAAATATTACGGCTGAAGTTTTGGAAAAGACAAGAAACTTCTAGGGGCGAAGCGAATTCTTCAAAATTTGAATTCTCTTATCCCTGGGGATTTGTCTAGAGTACTCTGAGCCTTCTGTGTTTGGTCTAGAAAATAAAATATTATTTCTAGTTTGAAGCTCTTGTAAGGTTTTAATAAAATGGGAGAATTATTTTTCACTACATTCATATCGTTGTGGTTAAACAATTAATCTTAATAAAACACACTACACTGCATTGCATGAATCAAAAACAACTTATTAAAACAGATTATATTTATATTACTTATTTATAGCATGATTTGTAAAATTTCTCTGGGTGAAACGAAAGGGTCTGTGAAATTAATTTTATATTACATGTAATAAAATTGAGGGATTGTAAAAATATATTCATAGCTTTTATGAAAGTGGTGAATCTAAGAAAGAAATCTTAGTGAAACAACGCTTCTATCTAATGTTCTATGTTTTCTATCTAAAAAGACGGTTTTTAACACTAATATTGATTTGAACCTTTTCCATGCTTATTTTTCTGAACGTCTTTCTTCTTTTTTAGGGATGACAGAGTCAACATCACCAAAATTCTCAATGCATTTTTTGACCAGGGCTATGACAAGCGGGTCAGACCGAATTACGGAGGTAAGCATACTTAATCTTTACTTATTAGTAATCCTACCTTCTTATGCCAATTAGGAACACTTAAATACGTCATTTTTACATAATAGAAACCAAGTCATGACTTGTACGAATTAATGAAATTTTCAACCGATGTATTTAATGACTAACAATGCATTGTTTTATTTGAAAGTATGCTTCATCCTTTGCTTAGAAATTTTCAGCTATGAAAGCACGTATCTATTTCAATCGTGTCTAAGCAAAGTGAGTATAGATACAATAGTAAAATACTTGTCAGAGGTAAGTTGTTTTAAAAGTTTTTATGGAGGATAAAGGAAATTCACAAGTTGTTTGGTAAGGATAAAGTTTTTATATACTTTTGGAGTATTAGTACAGGATTTTATGGATACTTATGATCTTATGACGATCTTGTGAGTAAGTGAGTACTGAGGGGATATGTGTATATTTTAAATATCAGCTACGTTATGTCGTTTCGCTTCTATACTTTCAAGTCTATGTGTAAGAGGATTTAAATTGCAAGTTTGTAGGTAAGCAAGAGTCTTTGTTTATGAGGTTAAAGTATAGATATTTTTTTAGAGCTAAGAGTAATATTTATTTTTCTAGCATAATATCAAAGAAAATTCTAGATGTTTTACCAAGAAAATAACTTAAAAATTGTACTTGCAGTTGAATATATCCATCTTAAATAAATTCTTTTTTACAACTTAAGTTTTCTTTTATTAGAAAAGTAATATTGAAATATATTTTGAATAAACTTTGTTTATTTCAAAGATTTCTTTTACTGAAAACAGTTGAAAAAAATTATAATATTAAAAACGGAAAAGGTTTTTACATAGCTAAAATAAATATGTCTCTTTAAACTGGTTACGTAAATTAATTATACTTACTTATAGAAAAATTACAATAAACTGCTTTTTTACTTGAAGTGTCTTTTTAATAAGGGATTTTGAAAAAGACATCAGAAGTTTCAGAGAAAATAGATTTTGGAGAAAATGGATTTCGTTATTTTTAGCAGATAACTTCAGAAATTTGATTACATTATTTTTGCAATGCAAAATAATGTAATCAAATGTATTTTACTCATTTTGAAAGAAGATTTTTTTCAAATTAATCGTAAATCATAACTACATAATTCAGAGTACTTAATACTTTCTTACACATCAAAATCATCTAAGGTAGGTATTAGTTTGAATACTATGGAGTTACATGATAAAACTTAAACAATTAATTTTTTATAGAAAAACGCCGAAGTTTTAAAGATAATTTTAAAGATTAACTTTCCATATAATTTAAATTGTCCTTAATCATTCAAAATCATCTGAATACAAGATAGAAGTGATACTCAAGTGGCTGAATATCAAAGGGCTACAAGTAATAATGGAATAAAAATTCTATACATGCCACATGTCACCAAAAATGCGATGTTTACTTACCTGATGTTTAAAAATTTTATTGTTCTACCACTTGTACCCCTCTCATTTTTAAAATTTTACACTTAATAATATTATTTTCCAGAGAACTACAATTTTTATAAATATCTTTTCGAAATTTCTATTTGCGTTTTGCTTTAGATGTTCCAATATTCACTAATTACAAAAATATTCTTGAAAATCACAAATAAATTACTACCGTAATTTTTACCCTGAAAGCGAACTAAAAAACTGAACAGAACTCGTAGTTAACTGTTATAGACGTAACATAACATTATCATAAAAAAACATGTAATCGTATAGACGCTCGTCTAAAACCACTGACAATATCCTTTGACCCAAGAGACCATGTTTTCTCTTTTTATTGCTGTTAACATTTTTATATCTAAAAGAAGACATTTATAATGAAAGGTTTAAGATTTGATTTCTAGTAAAAGTTATTAATAGATATTCTATAAAGAGTCCAATTATGAGAAGATCAAGGTGAATTTCCCAAGGGGAACTCGTACTATATGTTACGGGCAAAGTGATAAACCGGGCATTATTAATAACGCCCGGATTTATCACATTTCCCGTAACATATATATGGTCTACTAGATGTTGAGAAGTGATAAATAAGATAAGTTAATTATACCATGATTTACCTACTTGTTTGTAAAATGATATTCTTGAAAATAAAAGGAATGTTTGTTAATCTGGGTGTCGAATAACTTTTCTCGAGTTTTTAATTGGATACAAAAAATATACATGTAACACATAACTAAGAAGTGTTTCTGATCTCTTTGGTGTCAGATGTGTAAAGCTTGTTCACACTAGATGTTATAGTTGGCAAATGAATCTATCTGATCACTAATATCTAGAAGATTCATATAAAAATAGCTATATCCAGATGTGACCTTTATATAATCTGGCCGCAACGAGAAAAACTTTGACAGAAAAACAAATTTTTTTTAAAGAAGGACGAAGCTAACTGATAGCCACACAGATTTTGCACAAAACTTTTTCACCGTTTATTAACTACTATCACCCCCAAAACTGATAGGAAAATCAGTTAACGTTAAAAGTTTTGCTCGTGGCGGTCATACAATATGCAAAAATATAAACACTATCTGGATTTTATTGTTGAATATGTCCTCATTTGTAGAGACATATTTCTAAAAATGTAATTCTTTTAATAACTATAACTATAACAAAGAAAAGCAAGGAGGTGAATATAAATACCCCCTTAAGAAGTACGCAATGGCTTATTAGACTTAGACAATCTAATGCATACTTTAACGAAACTCATAATTTTTTAAGAGAACTTGTTACTGAATTTTTTTATCTAATTTTCAGGGTGTATCAAAAATATTGGGACTAATTTCTAGGAGTGGTAGGGTACAACTAGACGAAACCTTCCCCCTCATGAAATACCCCAGATCGTTAAGGACGCATTTCTGACCCCCCCCCCCCCCCATTCCCATGTGATTTTGAGTCTTCAAGGTGTACCCTACCCCTCCTAGTAATTTGCATATAAATATTTTGATACACCAGGTAAAATATATGCAAACCTACGTTTTTCCCATTTATGTATCACATCATATTTCCTTAATATCCAATCATCCTTAATAATCCTTCCTAAATATCAATGAAAAATATTTCAAAACAAGGTTAAATTCAATTAAATGTATCCATATTATAATTTAATTGGCCTTCAAATCACGCCTTCAGTTTAATAACAGAAAACATATAAAACAGAACAAACACAAAAAGTAAAACATTTTCATCAATTTCCCCAAGAATTAACCACAAGAAAGCTAAAATATAACGCTAAAATTTAAGGTTATAAATCGCAACAAATGAATTCCTTTTTCCAGTCCCCCAAGTTGAAAAAGAACTCAGAATCTGAATTTGGGAATACAGAAAGCTTTTACTTCCAGCTTTACTGCCGAATAAACTGCTAATTTTGCCCTACATATACTTTGCCTTAAGGAAGCGCGAGGACCTTTTATTAGCTCTTAAAGTTTTTAAATGTTCTACACATTTCCGGGCATAAAGGGTTTTGCCTTCAGTATGTCACGCTCTTTCGAAATATACCCCGAAAGTAGCGCATTTGTATTTGTCTTAGAATTGAACGGGATTTTCTAAAAGGTTTTTATGATCAGAGAAAGTTCCACTAGGAATTCCTTCTTGCCTAGTTTTTTTTTTTACTCTTTTCCATTAAACCTCTCGGGCTAGACTTGTTTGGGTTGATTGTTATGTTTGTGTTTCCTTGTAACGTTTTACGCCTCCTATTTTACGGATTGAAAGCTTTTTTTGAGTAGCAACTGGCGTGAAGTAGTAATTAGATTTCGGATTCGTGTTAATCAAGTTTGTGACAAACAAAAATCGGGCGGATCTTTGAAACCAACGGAAGTAATTGACGGAGAAGGATAAGTTAAGGCTTCCGTATAAGCTTTAGAGATGATATAAATTTATTTATCTTTGGATATTATTTGGCTTTAAAAACTCTCGTCTTCATAACTCTGAACTAGAATAAAAAAGAAGTCTAAAACAATTTATGTCTAACAAATTAATTTGTTGATGGTTTTAATTACAAAAGGAATTCACTGTTAATTCTTTCAATTTGAAGATATTACACAAGCCATTAACTTCATTAGGAATGAATTATGACTTGTGTCCTTAAAATCCAACGTCTCAAAGAGCACAAAACTTCACAGCAATCAGAATATCCCTTACTATCTCCGGCAAAAGTTAAATTTAATAAAAATAATTTCACTTGTGGCATGCTACAACCAACCAAACCATGCTGCTAATTTTGGCAAGCTGATTTTTCTTGAGCCTCCAGAAAAATCAGCAAGCCAAAAGCCAGTAAATATATTATTAAATACAGTCTGCTTATAAACTCGCATATTCATTTTACCCCACCCCACACTATTTTCTTTTTAAATTTTATCGTTTTTAGTAAAACGAATTTATTTTCTCTTGCATGATTTAAGTAAGTCGTAGGTGATATCTTTTTTTTATCTATACAATCGGTCTTTTACGGAAAATTGATTCGATTTTAACATATTTATGGCATAAAATAATTTCCCAGCAGATCTTGATAGCTTTTGCATCACTCTGCATTTTTTCACTTTTCTAAATAAGGCAATAGACCTAATAACATCTAAATGAAAACAGGATTTTTACTAACTTAAACGTGGGTATAGCACTTTTAGAAAAATTTCCACTTAAATTCTCAATAAATATCAATCGATTTGCTTGGGAACTTTTATCATCCTATTTTTAGGTTGATTACATATTCTTGTTAATTTCAAATTTTTAAATATACTCCAAATTGTTGCTTTAGTAGCCACCTGGGTTCCCGAATCCATCCAAATTAGATTGGAAAATCTAAGATTCTGTTTTGGTAAAGTGTCAAGCCCCTAAATCCCCTAAATAATTTTATACTTTGTATGGCTTGCCAAAGTTTAACATTTATGGCAGCTTAATGTTTACCATAATGTTGAAATAATACAAAGTATTATCAACCCTAACTAAAATATTTACTCGCTTACAAATTGTATCATAATTCATTCCACAAAGGGAAACAAAACTACTTACCCAAAAATCAGTAGTTTATTCTCATAGGTATCAATCAATCCATGAACTTCGATTAGTTCCACTTTTGTGTCTTTATCTAACAAAATAAAAGCAATAAATGAACTGTCACAAAATGTGATAATTTTCTGTTTAGCATTGGTCTAGTTGAGTTTGTCTTTTTCATATCAAGTAAAGTGTTATGCTTCAGTTTTTCAGAATGCCCTACTAATAATTCTCTTAACGCATGAATTTTGATTGTTTTAATAAAGTTCAAAAGTATGTCTCGTGCGAGTGATCAGTTAAAAAAAAGTTGCAGAATTTCAAACACTTAAGTGCATATTACCAACAAGCAAATGCCAGAGTAAAATAGATTCCATAGAACAATTAACAAGAAATAATCACACATGATTCAAAGCCGACTATACCCGACAGCAACGTTTCGTGACCCTATGACGTCACTAACAAACAAAGTAGTTCCCAGCGCAGTGTGAATTTTGAATGAAATGAAGAACGTCAATTTAAAAATATTATTAATTTGTTATGAGCCATTTTCACCATACACTTACATTTCTGAATTAAAAATATATTTTCAAACTACCTACATTATTCCTTAATAAAATGAACATAGGTGTTTTTAAATACGTGAAGAGTATAGGGGAAAAGCGATTGGTCATACACTTTTTCCTAAAATTAAGGATAAAATTATACTTTAATACGAAACATCATGTCCCTGGCACCACAAAAAACTATAATTTAATTAAACTATGTATATTATAATCCGATGCATTTTTAAAGAACACACATTTTTTTATCCATCGTTTATTAATTTTAAACAAAAGCAAACGATAAATCAGTCAAAATAAACTTAAATAGCGAAAATAGAATAAAGCAAATTAACATCTCTTTCCAAATCAGCAGCTCAGCAATGGTCGAATCTCTTACCATAGGTAGTATGGATGTAAACGGAGTTGACATTTTAATAAAATAACAGAATAAAACATACTCGCGTTGTTGGAAACTGAAATAAAGCTATTTAATATTAAAAATTTCCGTAAAGGGAGTTGACATAAATAAAAACACCTTACCTTGGCGACGGATTATTTCATTGAAAATACGATAGTTTTCGCGCCGATGAATAAAAAAACAGTTAAAAGAAATTCTAAAGTAAATAAACAATCGTTTGAAATATGTTTTGCCATTTTAAAGCATAATTATTAATATTTTTTTAATTAATTTGAACGTAACGGCATTTGACTTAAAGTGAGGGACAAAATATTTTATTGATTTGTAAAAATATAATATTCAAGAAATGAATTTTAAAATCATCAAAACCTATTAATTGTTCATAGTTTTGATATTTATCGCTTTTTATTTCAAAAAATAAAATTAAATTACAAAAAGAACGACTTTGAATTTCATGAAACTCGTTAGGGACAAGCGTTTTTAATTAGTTTCGCATTTTTAAGGATCTTTATTTACATAATTTTACAGCTCATTTTACTAATTAAAAGCAAGCAATATTTATTTAGTCTACTGTACTTAAATCAAAGCTTACAAGGATTAATTAATTTTCATGTTTTACATTCAGGACAGCAAATTTTGAAAATGACCCATATATAGTGTGTTTTTATAACGATTTGCGTATCGAAACTCTTTCTAGCAACCCAACAGGCTTGCTGTTTACGCAGTTTTTGCTTCTGCGTAGTGACATCATAGTGAAACATAGGGCCAGGAAATGTTACTGTCGAGTATAAATAGATTAAATGGGTAGAGTTGAGGAAAATTTTGATACTTTTGCTTGTTCATGTAGAGCCGCTGCACCTTTCTTTGGGAACAACGGATTAAAGGGGGCGGAATGGCCTAGTGGGATTACGTGCTGCCCACTACGCTAGCAGTCTGCGCTCTGTACCTAGTGTCAAGTTCGATTTTCGGCCTTACCATGGGTGTATTTTCTCTCTTTCTGTGCCATCAAAAGTTCTGTTTGCGTCTGTCTTATCTCATGAAGGTTTATAAACGGAATATCAAGAACACAAGCCGGAGAATATATGTGATTAATCCTAATCCCAAATCCCAAAAAAACGGATTAAGTATTAGGTCTTTCTACATATTGTAGAATTTAGGAAAACACATAGAGAAGAAAAAGATGTGTAGTTAGCATTCCCATTGAATCAACTCCAAAAAAGAGTGTCCATTATTAGCAGGGCTTCTGGCAATGAGTAGGTGCGTTATTACTTGCATAGCAATGCGATATTTGGTCTTTCTAGAAATGTGCGAGAACGAACGAGGATGAAAAGCAACTGTTTCTTCTATTGTTTCATACTGATATTCGAAAAAAATGCCTTTAGATTATTTTAAAACTTTAAATTGGGTTGCTTAAGACCGATATCATATATCATCACCATGTTTCAGAGCTCCTCCATAAAACAGTATTCTAGTGGTTTTAAGTTCAGTTGCGACGTTAAAAACACGAAGCAAAACTGCATTCTTTTTATGACCTAATATATGTTGCCTGTTAAAACTTATTTTGATATATTTGGAGGGGATTTTTGTGGTTCTTACAATCCTCGTGCTTCAGGAGACTCCGATTCCACTTGGTTATTTTACAGGGTCGAGCAACGTGTGTAGTTCGTATCCCAGCTTTCTCCCGGAATTGGCTTGCCACAAACATGACCCCAACTACATCACTTCTTTCAAAGTCTCTAAATTTATTTTATTTTGAGATTTTGTCACAGTTTTACACAGAACTAACCGATTAACCTTCTCTAGTCACTTGTACGCTCTAGCATGCAAAAAATTGACATGCAGTCGGATTTTAAGCAAATCTGCTGGTAGCTGGTCCATTATTTGTAGGGTAGTGTATACTCAAATAGCCGTTTGGACTATCCTCTGATAGACTATTCTTCTGTAATACACGCTGCCTAAATTTTGTGTTGCAATATAGACAGAAAAACCTGCTTTTGTGGGAAGGATAGAGACCGCATTATTAGAGTTTCACAAAAAGTTAACGTGAGACTCCATTAAAAAAAAGCTATAACATGTATTGTGTTTCCTTCACATTAAAACATGCGGTAAAATTTGACCTCATAAAAAGAATTGCATGCAAAAAGAAATCAATACCCTCTCAAATCATCTACAGAATTAGGTTGGGCTATATTCCACAGACTGGCCTTGTCCCACAAATAAGCTTTGGAGTTTGGTTGAGTTAGCGTCCGGAACGTGATAATGTTGGAGTCACAGAGTATTAGAACAGAGTCCTCGGCCATAAGCGGTAATGGAAATCGAAAAACCATTGAATATTGAATATTTTTTAGAGTAAAAAGCATTTAAAATGAGCATAAAAATAGTAGATTTTAGATTATTATGCAAGAGAAATATGAAAAATAAAAGACTGAAACAACTGAAGCTTTTAGAAATGAAAAGAAGTTGTTAACTCAGTTAATAATTTATACTATAGTTGAGTTAATCATCCACTGGATATAAGTTTAAAGTTAGTAAATTACATTATTCCTTTTTTCATATCACAAATGAGGAATACTAATGGCTGTATTCACCACTGATCTAAAGTTAACCTAGAATCAAGCTTTTTCGTCAACTCTGATTTGTCTCAAAACTTGTTTTCTTCTTCAACTACCAATGAGAGTATTTGATTCCAGGATAACCTTAGGTTAGGTTAGTGATGAATACGGCCGTAAAACACATAAAAATTAAGTTTTTACCATTTATGTATAATTTATTGTCTGAGGTTGTTCAAGAAAAACTCCGTTTAATTCAAAGGATTACATCTGTCCGTTAGTGTTGATTATTTTTTCCCTTACCACTTACAAGTAGTATGAAGTTTGAAGACTTTACAAGGTGTTTCAACAAGTCCGCCAAAACTCTACACAACCATATCTAATGATCAATTTTAATATTAAGAAAAATAAAACATAATGAAAATATTAAAACAATTTAACACGAATTATAACTTAAGTGTATGAGAAAACGAAATTCGTTTCTTTTCCTCTTCAAAAAACAAGCATTTAGGGTAAAATGTACAGTAGGGAGGGGAATTTTTTTTAAAGTTTTAATGATGGATAAATTTATGTGCAACATGTCACACTTTCTTTCAAAATTTGGTAAATCCTTTAACACTCCCTTCAAATTATGGTAAAAGGACTATTAACTCATAGATAATTCTTAAATTTCTTTTAAGGTGTTCCGGTAATTCAAAAACATGCAAAATGCTCCACATAAACTTACGAAACTCTGGTTTCCGTGCAAAATCTCGTAGAGCTCCTAATTTAGATTAGTTAATTTAATACAGTAGAAGCTCTTATAAGAACCAGCTGTCTCACCTTTTGAAAGAGTTCGCTTTGGAAAAAGTCCGGAGTGATAGCCATGTTGGCAGTGTTTTATTACCAGTGAATATTTGAAATATTTTTTTTAAACGACAAATCGGCTATAAAATAATGTTATCGTTAAGGACCTTTATCCGAAGTTAACTCTTTCAAAGTTGAGATATCTGGTTTTTATAACCAATTTCATCTTTGTATTTCTTACATATTTCATTCCTTTCATTAACACCAAAAATAAAAGACGATGAAAATAATAGATGGAAAAAAAAATTTTAATGTTCTAAAATCATAAAGTTTTTTTCTATATTAAGAAAAATGAACAATGATCATGATGCACATCAATTAAAAAGAGAATAAAATTACGAACCAAATTTTAAGTTTTTAAATTTAGCTTTTTTGGGAAAGAATGAAAAACAAACGTACAAAATCTCTAAAAAAATAACGCGTGGACCATTATATCTATACCAATACTAGTTCTTTCTTATATACCCTGGATAAAATTTGAAAGTTTCGTTTTCAGGTTTTTTGGCCGTTTTGTAAATAAAAACGCATTTTAAGTGTTTGCAAAAGAAATTATTTAGGGTAATAAAGAAATATTTCTACAAACTTAAAATTAATTTTAAATCACTCGTATAAGAGAACCTCGTTAATTTTAGTCGCAAATATGCAAAACACTAAAGCCTTTTTTAATTCCAATTAATTTCAAACTTCTCAAAGAGTTAACCAAACTTTTAGATCCAAGAAAATTTAAATGTCTCAAAGATGTAAAGACGTTTAGTAGAAGAGTATCAACAAACTCTCAAAAGTGATACTTAACAACCTATCGCATTAAATCTCCTTCAATCGCTGCATCTACTCATTTGTAACGAGACTAACTACCTCATCTAAAGTATGGGTCTTGTTTCCAACCCTGACGGAAGAATCGACTGCTAAGTAATGCCAAGATAGTATTACTAAGGGAGAAAGTAGAGGAATTTCTTCTCTAAACTCCTATTTCAGATAATGTTACCTTATCTCCCTCGGAAAAACTTAAGGTAATTAGGAAAAGAGACTGCATGGAAAAGGACGTCCTTTGATTGGCAATATACAGTGTCATGAACAGATAAGGCTGTCCTTGTTTTCGCTTGGTTGGATAAGGCTATCAGATAAGACCCACGTGCTATTTCTATACTTGCATCGAATAGGAAAGAATAGACAAACTTGGGGCAGTGTTAGAAGACTCGATCGATTTTTGCCCACTTTGACAATATAACTTACATTTTACAACACTTTGACAGTTAATTAAGTGATAAAAATGATTTATTTAAGAGGAAATCTAAGTAAAAGACAAAGTCGTGATTAAAGGATTATGATTTATAAGGGATATGGGTTTATATGTCATTCTCTAATTTAGTGGTGAATTGTGATTAGAATGTTTGAAGTTATAGGATGCAAGTTACGTTTTATTGAAAAAAAATTGACGGTGTCTTTTATAAATGATATTTTAAGAGGCATAAGATGATCTTTAAAACTTCTAACACCTTTGACTCACAAAGAAACTTGTTCCACTATGTATAATTTATGGAAATGAATGTAATAAGTTTTTTTTTAATAATGATAATTTGTTCAATTCACACTTTGGATATGATGACTCTTTTAAACTAGTTTTAAAATAAATACTCTGAGGTTTTAATCTCCTTTTATAAATGATATTTCAATACATAAGTTAAAATTAATCTTGGAATTCCATGCAATTTTTGAAAATATTCCCTTAAAAACAGTACAAATGTAAAAAATATCCCTTTAAAGATATAGTATATACGAAATAAACTAACATGTTTGGTACTTTTTATGTTTTAATTTTTCCATGTACTAAAATATGAAAACATTCAACTTATTTGAATACTAATAAATACATGTATTATTTACAATATTTAAATTATCACACTTACATTAATAATGTAAGATTTAAATTTTATTCTCCATAAATTAAAGACATTTTATGGTACACTTTAATATAAAAGATTATGTATGATACAATTTAATACTAAAATTTACTATCGAATTTGTATCACCTGTAAAAGATATATTGTCTAAAGTACGGCTCATAAATAAGAGATAAATACTATGAGTTTATTTAATGAGATTAATTTATATTTAATATCATAAACTTGTTAGAGAATTACAATGAAACACTACATTTATAATGTTTTTCAATTCTATACACCATGCACATATTGCTAAAATATCTCACGATAACAAAAATAAAGAATGAGAATCCTTACAAACTTTTCAAATAATTTTCAATAATCTTATTTATACGTATTCATTAATATTACACTAAGTAACTCTTTAAAGTAGAATTTTAGAACCGCATTTCTGCATAAGTGTTGAGCGAAACTTAAAGAATGTGTTATTTCAAAGCTCTTTTCATTTCTATATTTAAGTATGACTCAATGCAGAACATGTATTGAAACTTCTTTCTGTGGAATTATGAGAATTTATGGAATTTATATTTTTCTCTGGTTATTATCATTATATTCACAATGTATTCTTAATTTTTTCAGTTTAGTTGGGTGCTAACGTAAGGCTAGGGTGCGAAGAGAAAATAGGGAAAGGCGGGTAAGAGTGCGTTTTCCCCCTATTGGCAACAGTGTGTAAGGGAAGCGAGTGAGATCATATGAACACAAGTACCTTAAGGTGCCTTAAAAGGCTATCGTCCTTATTTTTCTCCCCTCTGTGATTTATTTGTATGATAAAATATGGTTTAGTTGTGTTATCATATTTTATTTCTGGGAGGAATCTGAATTTTTTTATAAATAAGGAACTAAGTAAATATCATTGTGATTTTTGATTCCTTCTGAACCACATGGAATCACCAGAATTATACTACATTGAAATTTAGGACAATTTATGGACGATTTAGAGAATTAGTACATCGGCTTCTAAGAGTACTTATATGAAAGAGTTGATAGTTTTGTGGAGAAAATATGTGCTACCAGCTTTATAAAAAATGTTTATTTTCCCCTTTGAAATTATTATTCATCTTAATCTGAAAAGTGGTTCCTGTAAAATTCAGGAAATGTAACACCGTGCAATTTTCACGAATTTTTCAAAGATGGAATCAAGAGTTGAATAGGTATATACCAAGAACGAATTACGAAGGCAGTGAAGCTTTTGTTAGTGATTTTTTACCAAATTTTCATCACGAACTGCGTACTCTTGCCTGAGTATGCATGTACTTTTTGTTTTCTTTGTAATTTTTAACATATCTTTTAAAGCTAAAATATTTCTATTTTGTACCTTGATTTTTAAGTCAGTAAACATATTTTCTTTAAATTGCACAGGCCCTCGCTTTTTAATTCGGCATTTTACATCCCAAAATCATTTTTGTGCTTACTCTTACCCTGCTTTCCCCTACACTTTTGAATTCTGTATTCTCACACGGAAGTTCAATAGCCACAAGAAAACTTTTTCTGTGTGTTCAGGGGGGATTCCGCAAGGGGGCGGAATGCCCAAAACCAAGTGGGTTACTTTTATGTCACAAAAACTATTAAAGGAAAACTACATTTATATGTCAGCTATCCGGGAGTTTTAATTTTTAACATTAAGGAAATCCTTCTAGTTTTCAGTTTGTTTGTATCTTAAAATAGCTCCCGGAGCGGGGTAATTGTGTAAATTTCAAAAACTGGGCATATCTTCTAAGATCTTTCAAGATGCTGTATATTCCCTTTAAATATGGAAATAACTTTTCTATTTCCTTAAAAAAATTAATTGTTTTTATCTTTTAAAAGTAAAATTTAAATTTTGTAATAAAGTTTAGAAGTATAGAAAGTTACGGAATTCTTTATTGGAAAAATTTTAAACCTTAATGACTTAGTAATCAAAGAGAGATTGGGAACTGTACTTAGGACTACCAAAGAAGGTGTACCTTTGACCAGCTTTAATAAAAAATCCTTAGTTTGTGAACTTATTTTGTGTATGATGTGTTTTTAGTCCGGTTTCTTACATATAAGTACACCTAAAAGTTTGATAAAGAACAATTCATCTTAAATTAGATTTCAATTCCGTGTATTTGAAGTTCAACACTCTACATATTTATGCATCATAATTACAAATCAGTTTCATAACATAAACTGAATCAATTTTTGCTGATTACCATGTTTTGTGAAAGAGATGTCAAGAGAACAAAAGCCTCGAAGCAATGGTATAAAACTGAATACCTTTTATTTCAAACAGATTGATTTTTTTTTATTTTCAAAAATATATCAGGGCCTTGAGAGATTAATTTTAGAAAGAAGGGCGGCAGGAAATTAATATACAACCTTGAACACTTTGAAAGGTGCAATAATGAAGATGTGAAAAATAAATACAAAAATGATCAAAGGTACAACACCTTTCCAATTGATTGAAACAATCAAAAAGTCATACATTCGGAAACATGAAATTCTGTCTGTCTCAGTTCTCCCACATAAGAGTAAAATATTTCTTTAACTACTGTTATTTTCCTTTATTTTGAGAGGAAAATAAATATATTTTCAAAAGAACTCTCCATTTGAGAAAAGTTGTCATCGTACGGTGAGAGTTACTCTGTATGAAGGGAAAATTTTGTAATGTACAACTTAACATTGGAGTTGGTATTAGGTATTGAGATTTTCATTGGTTTTAAATTCTATTTTATTTAGTTTTATCTGATAAATACATAGATTTTATTACGTAGACAGAATGAAGGAAACTTTTTAACCTTTAATTAATTCTCTTCCATTGTCAAAACAAATGTAAAAAAAGTACAAAAAGAATTTTTTGGGTTTTTTTCAAGCAGAGTAATATTTTCTAAATGTTACTATGAACCTATCAAAATCACTGATATTTAAAGCTTTTAATTTAATGAAGGATAATATTTTCTAACAAACCTTTTTAAGTTACTTTATGTGGGAAAGTTCAGTAGTAGTATGCATCAATTTAGTAAAACAGATTGGGAAACAGAGGAATAAAACAAAAATATTTTTCCTCAAAAACTACAATATTTACAAAACCTTTAAACGTTTTCCGTATATAAGCTTACACTTCTGATTGTCTTAATAAGGTAAATAAATGTGCTACAAGATATCGTTCAAAACAAAGAAAACATCCCAAATGGAAACAGTATAGCAGAAATATTGAGTTGACGTTTTGATAGAGAGGGTCATTTAGCCTTTACCTATAGAGACCAAATGTTCCAGATATAGTTTAGAATTGATTAATAACAAAGAAAATCGTCTGTTGATACTTTAATCGGAGTGGTACACTGGTTTTCGGGAGCATTTGTATTGTTTCTTCTAAAGACCATTTCAAAGGAACGATATTAAAATTGCTGGAATAAATTTAACTGTGCTTTTAAGGTATGCTGTTATGTAATGAGATTTTAATAATTTCTCTCAAACTATTGTACATTTCGATTTTAAACTTATCCCCCTTCTGTTAGTACATAATACCAATAAGTTATAATTTTTTTTTCTATTCGTCTTAAAATTTCCATTTCTTAACTGCTCAGAATAAAAGTTGTACAGGTGTAAAAATACAAAATTTGAGAAAAGCATGGATTTGGATACCTTTTAAGATTGTTTATCTAGTGTGATTGTAACCTAAGTCAAAACCTCAATTACTGGCCCGTAAGAGCTGCCGAAAAAACGCATTCTCCATAGGAACAACACAGGCGGAGTTAGAGAAAATTTTGAAATACTCAAAACTACATTCAATAAACTTATACTACTTTCATTCCAACCAGCTCAATTACTGACTGAGTTAAAAGGTCTGAAATTTGAAACACCGGAATCGGACAATAATCGGAAGATATGAATAAAAAAAAAACAAATGATAAATGATTCGTTAATAACAAACTGAAATATTCCGGCTAAAGCATTTAAGTGCATTTAAGGATTTTACAGCATTTAATTATCTTATAGAATTCTTAAGATTTCTTAAAATAAACCTGTGTTCGCGTGAGGAACACATTTTAAGATGATTTTTTCACAAGCTTTAGCTTTCTTTAACGAAATATTCTTAAGCTACACAGCTTTGGACTCATTGATTCACCATGCTGGCCTTTCTTTGAAACATTTGAATTTATAATGTTTGGGATGTCATTGTACACATTTCAATATCACACCTAAAAACCACTAAATATATTATATTTGAATGGTACGAAGATTTATTATCTATTAATTCAGGTACTCCTAATTAAACGCCCCTTTTTCAAAACTCTCTACAGCTTTGTATAAGAGTACCTTGCGGTTTTGTTGTTCTTTAAACCGTCACCAGAATCCCCCCTAAGGAGAAATGCTTATCTAAACTACCAAATATAAAGACTGATTACCTTGAAGACCAAAGTAATTTGAAAACAATAACTATTACCCAGAAAAATGGGAAATTCGTATTTACATTTTAACTTTTAGTTTTAATAGTTTCAAAATTTGTTATTTGGTAGTGGAACATTTCTTAAGATATTAGTGACTTCCTGAAAATAAAAAGAAACATGGATTAATTTTTTGTACAGCTCCATCTTTGAGAAACAAAATACTAATGATTTCTCATCCCTTTATTATGTCCTCTATAGTATTTCAGATATTTCGATCGATAGTTACGTCAGTAGAAAATATTAGAGTAGGATTTATTAATTAAGGACAACCGGTATATTGAAATATCATTTTTCTTGGAAAACAAATTACATTTATTTTTATTCTCTATAAAACTAGAATAATTCTAAATCTCGTTTCGTGAAACAAATTAAATTACAAAGGACTTTTAAATCTTTGAGTGCCTACCATTCAGTTCCAAGAAAATATGTAAAAACTCAAACTTATTTTCGTCTTTATCCTATTAAATTGCTTGTAAAGATTACCTTATAAAGTAGCCTTTCTTATCAGCGTCTTTAAATGTTATGAACTGTTTGTTTTAGCTAATTGCTTCATTGATTTAAAAGGTAATTGCTATTCTTGGTCCCCTTTTACAAAAACTTTCAAAAACTCGAGTATAATCAGGTTTTATTCATCCTTCTTTAAACTTATTCGTTTTGATTGCTCTGAAAATAAAACTAATGCTCTAAAATCTAAAAGAATGTTTTTTGACAAAAAAAAATTATCAAGACATCCGCCAATTAGGGTTTTTCAGAATGAAGTCCTTCCTCTTTTTACCTTAAGATATTTGGTTTGAAATTAACGTTAAAAACGTTCCTAAAAGAAAATAGCAGAAAAGAACTATTTTAGAAAAATGATGTCTTCTAAAAAATCAGGTTGCATGATATTACCCTGCCTAAGTAGAGCTATTAATCCAACTTATCCTTCGTCATAAAAAAGATATGAAGAGTAAACTCAGTTTTCTTTCGCTATATGACATTTTTTTTCCTTCTCTTGTATCCACGCACTTCTTTTTTAATAAAAGCTGGTAAAGTTTTTTACTGTATTATAATCCCTCGTAACATTATAAAATTGTATGAACTTTTATGATTATGTTTAATACAGTATTTTTGAGTTTTCTTATCTCTCTCCAAAGGGATTACCAATCTAAAATAAAAAGCCATTGATTATATGAAATATTTATTTCCTCACTGATTGAGTATTTTACATGGAATCAAGGCTATGCTTTATAATATTTATTGTATGGACGTTTCAACATATTTTCAAAGCAATCCTTTTATTAATAATGATTATTCAAGTTAAAGGGAATAAAACATACAAATACATGTAATTTTTGGAAAAACTTTAGATGATTAAAATTTTATTACAAGGATAAAAAGCGCAAAAAAATAACGTTCTTGTTTATCATTTGGTGGAGTTTTTTCTTAATTATATAAATGGAAAAAAACTAGAAATAAAAAACGAAAGAGTTTAAAATCCAAAAGCGCTGCTCCTGGTAGGAATTAATCCTGGAAACTAAATTTTTTTTATACAATCTTAGTTTTATTTCCAAGAAAAGTCTTTCAAAACTTTAAAAATCATTAATTTCAAACCATATGTTTTTTTACATCCGTTTACTAAGTACAATACTTATGAAATAAAAATCTACTTTCTATTAGCAAGGCACCAGATGTTACAACAAAGCGAGTATAGGTGTCTTATTTGCTCATTAAATACTGAAACAAGAGTTTAAGTGAGATTTTAATTGAGAGCCCCTTCCCCTGGTTGAGATTTTTCTACACCCTCTCCTTTTTTGACCTCACGTAATTGATGGATGGCCCCTAATAATCAAGTAATTATCAAGTAAATTTAAGTTCACCGAAAGTTTTGTCCTTACGATACATATTTTTTACTTGCAAAAGTAATTATATTTATGTTACGGACAAAGTGATTAATCGGGCATTATTAATAATGCCTGAAGTGAGAGGTGGGCAAAGTGATAAATTTCATTGATAAATTCCATTGAATTTATCACATTGCCCGGGCATTATTAATAATGCCCGATTTATCACATTGCCCGTAACATTTATATATAACTAATCCATGTGATTAGGTTAAAGTTAATTGATTTGATCTTATTAATAAAATTGACATACGCCTATTTTATGCTCGATAAAGCACCTACCAGGAATTTTGGTTCTGCTCTGAGTTCCTGATATAGTTTTAATCTTAGCTCCATAAATCCGCCATTAAAAATTTCGTTTTTTTTTTTTCACTTTACATAAAGAAAAGCTTTGACATTTAAAGTAGCATGATTGATTTTATTTGCACAGATTGGAAAGACTAATGGAATGCAGAAGAATTCAATTCTTAAAATTCACTTTCCGCTTAGAATGAATAATGAATGAACGAGGAAAAGATAATAAGCAATCAGATAACTAATGGAATATGCTGTCTTAATGACATTTTTTAGCAATTTAATCCAGGCCTGAAGAGATTACACAAGGTGCATTTTATGAAGTGACAAACAGGAAAAACTAAGTAGAGAATGCACAGAATTTTTCAATCAACGGCAACTATGTTTCAACAGTTCAAAACCCAATAAATTTTATCTTAATGAAAAATCCCTTATTATTTTTCAATTTACATTTTTTATTTTTTGCAATTTGAGAATGCTGTCATAATCTTCAAACATGCCCCGGTATTCCATTTCTTTTTAACTCGTCAAATTAGAACGAGAAAATTCTTCCTAAACTTTAGGATGTAAATGTATTAAAATTTGACTTGCATTTTATCTTAAAAATTCAAACGCTTTTAAATTTAAATCTTTGCATTACGTTAATTAAGGATATCAGTAAAAATGAAAGTAATAATCACGAAGAATGTGAAAGTAGAAATCTGAAGAACTTCCCTTATTTATGTGTTAAGTGTAATTGCTATATAAAATGCTATCACAAAAAAAACCCTTAATAGTTAAGTGATTATTTAAAAGTTGCTACTTTGTGTTTAAACTAAAAGCTTGTAAGGATTGTTCTTGGATGGTCTGCTGCTTTCTTTTTCTCGGTGAAAATGTATTATTGTTTTAGAACGGGAAACCATTGGATACTGTAAAGGGTATTTTTTATTACTTCACTGCAGCAAATGTAGCTTTATAGTGTGAAACTGCATTTAAAAAAGACGTATGTTTGCTATTTAGAGCATCTCTGATACAACAAAAATTGCATTGAAACAGTTCCAGATATTTTCTATAAAGTTTTGGGGCTCTAAAGGAAGTATTTGTGTTTAAAAAAAATACCATAAAAAAGTTATATGTTTGGAAAATAACGAAAACTTACTTCCCATCCTTAGACTGTCTTTTTAGAACCTATTTTGGTGTTAACTGATTGAAAGCTTTTATGACTGTGCTATACGATTTTATGCTTTCTCCATCATCCTTCTCATGTATCATATTGAATTAATGTTAACCTATGTGTTAAAATTACTAATTTCATCTATTGTAACGAAAAATACCAATATTTGTTTAGGTAGAATTAACAAAACCAAGTTGGTTTACTGTTATCTAGTATGACGGATAGAGTGCTAGATTTCATCTAAAATTAAACTACCTATGTGGCTGTTTTATAGCCATAGTATGTGGTAATAAAGCACGTAAATAGCCTAGAAAAGCTGTCATAAAAAAGATCTTGGTAGTTAAAGTCTTGTATAAGTACACGCGTGCAAATAAAAGCTGTCTTACCATTAGTAATTTCGGTTGATAAGGCGTATTGCTGCTCTAGATTACTATGCAGGTAAATAAATTGTAACGGCCGGTATCTAACAGAGTGTAATGTCTTGTTTGCTGAATACTAAGTTCAAACTCTTGTAGTAGTGGTTGGATATTATTAGTGATAGGTTACAAGGATAGAATATCAATGAGATATTATTTAAGTGTTAAGGAAAGAAGGGAATCTTTCATATAGAAAGATTAATAAAGAATTTATTTCAATAACACAGATTGGTCTTTGCAACTAAGTTCTCATTAACACAAAAGATTATTTATGTTCTAATTTTATACCATATGTTTTAGTGTCTAAACTTTATACTTTTTTATACAATAAATATCACACGTCTAGATGAATGTCGGTTAACATAAACCAATATAAAAAGCAGGAGCAATTCTTGAACTGGTTTTTAAAGGGTATTGTGTTTTTTATCAATATAAGAACGAACTCATACTAAATGAAAATCAGAAAAGGTTTAACCCTTATAAAGATTAATATCAATTACATTTTTATCTAATGAATCTTTGAAAACATTGCCTACTTGAAAAAATGTATGGCATAATCTTAATTTCCTTTTACTTTGTGCATGAAAATAACGGACACCAAAAATGGCATCAAGCAACAGAGAACACATAAATAAATAACGATAAAAATATTTTATACACATTTAAATTAGATATGATTTCCTTAGAAGGGAAGTTTACATTATATTCACATAGAAACTATTATTTGCTCACTATTTTACACCTTGAATTAAGATAAATCTTTATAAAATAATTCAGCAGGATGAAATTTAAAAATCAGCCCCTATTTAATTTAGAGCAAAACCTGAGAATATATATTAAGCTATAACTTGTAAATAAGGATAATGCAAAGACTTATTAAACCTCTTTCAAAAGATTAGTTACACCTGGAATCAAGAAAAATTCATTTAAAATAATTTATAAGATTGAAAATTAAACTCTAGTAAATTTAGCGGATAAACTTAAATAACTTTACTCTACAACTTGTAAATAAGGATAATTCAAAAGTTATTCAAACTCTTTTGAAAGATTTGATTTAATTCAAATACTTAAATTTACGAGTTCATTAGTTTGAAATAACAAGTAACTCCATGGTTATTCAAAATATTTTAAGTATTAGATCAATGATCATGTCAATGAAGTAAGTCTGAATGCAACGTTTCTCATAATTTCATAAGTATGTGCTTGAAAATTTATCGTTGTTTTTGTATCCATCTTATGAATGTTTTAGTTCTTTTATGTGTTTTCACTACACCACTTCAACACATTGGCTAATAGATGTTAGATTGGTGTTTGTGATGAATACTGTGATGTCAGGTGGAAATGTCAGGTGGGGTAGAGAAGTGCTGACATGTCCTGCTTCGTCTCGTTCTAGGTCCGCCGGTGATAGTGAGCGTCACGATGTTCATCCTCAGCATCAGTTCTGTATCAGAGGTGCTAATGGTGAGTAAATGCTTTCCTTTACAGTAGTATAAATCAAGAAAATATGCAGTAGTTTAGCTTAAAAGTCCAATTTGTCTTCGTGAAATTTTATACTGCGTGAAATCTGGAGACTCGTTCCTTAAAACTGTCCGTATTTTCATGGAAGCTAAACATACGTCGAACCAGTTTCTAACGAAATCTGCACCTTTTTTTACAAAACATTGAGGGTTTTTTTCTTCCAACTGAGTCTATAAAATCAAACATATAAAGTTGGTTTTGTTTTCATATAAAGAGTTCACTTGTTTCTACGGTTACTTTTTTTTTTCAAATATTTTTAGTTTTTAATGCTTATTCGTTTTAAAGAATTTCACTACTCTACGAGAGTAAATTTTAAAACTACTATCTCGTTTCTTTTAGCACTTTGATGAATGCACGAGTTTCCCTTACAAATTATTTACTTTACTCTAAAATCGAAGAGTAATCTGTTACTATTAACATAATGGGTACTTTAGGATTACCGGAGTGCAGAACTCTCTCTAATCGGACTTTATTGGCATCGTTTTGTTACTTACACATAAAAATACAAGGTAAAATAAAATAAACACTGATAATTGAGATGTTTTAATGAGGTTTATTTAAACATTTAATTATTTTGACAATTTATCCTAAAACTCGATACTTGAGCTCAGCTAAACCTAAAGTTCTACATAATATTTTACACCTTTAACTCGGAGGTAACAATTTTTTGCAACTAATATGGATATTAATACTTCTAAGAAAAATTAATTATGAGATTAATAAGCAAGAGTGGTGATAAGCGATCTAATTCTTTTATTTTAATGAAGGTTATATAGAGAAAACTGCATCCATCAGAAGTAATATTCTTTAGAGAATTATTGAAAACACATTTAAAGAACAAAGTTTCTTAGAAAACTTACTTTACAAAAGTCTCGGGCAATCTAAATGTCAAATGCGTAAAAAACAACAAAAATTAATGCCTTTTATATCCACTGAAATCTAGATTTCATTTAACGCGATACTACTCACAGACACAAAAGCTAATTACTAAGAAGCTTTAATTATGTCTCTAAATAAATGAATATGCTTTTCAAACCGTTCACCCAAAAAAGTAAAGGTCACCCTTTCTTTTACCTCAAGCGCACTCATATATCTTTACGCTTCATAATTAGACCCAAATATACACGTATTCGTAATCCTCTCCCAAAGAAAACCCCATAAACCTACGCAATTCATATTTAAAAAGCAACCCATAAAAACCACGGTTTTTTCTTATGTCTCATGTACTCAAGCATATCCATCCCCTCTAAGTCATGAAAACCAATACGCCTTTCAGTGCAGTTTCGAGGAAAAGCCGTAAATAATTTCTGCTCCAATTCAAAGGCATTAAAAAGAGTCTGTTATGAGTGGCATATCCCAAGAGTAGCCGCAAAACTCCAAATGTCACGTTCGCGAATCTAAGCCCCTCTCTTGAAATAATTCCCATTGGGCGACACGGGCCAGATAGGAATAAAACGCGACAGTCACATTGGAGCAATACAAAAGCTATTTACTCTTAACAAATGTCCGGAATGTGTCACAATCATTGACGCCAGCCAGCTCCTAATGAAGAATAAATTCCCGGACCCTGCAATCCCGGGCATTTTTCAAGCGGCATTTAATCCGGGAAAAAACGGGATGGCCGAGCATTAGAATGTACAGGCTCGTTTCTACGCGTTTCTTTGGAGAGTAATTGAGGAGATGTGTGTGATCGAGTCATAAAAGATTCTCATTTGCCAAATTTGCTTCGAAATAAAGAGAAGCGAGCTGAGAGGATTTTTTTTTTTGTAATCGGATTCATTGGAATTCGGGGAAATGGCACCTAGAAGGATGAGGGGGGATTGGGAGTTGGGTGTAACAATTGAGTTTGGAGTAATCCTCTGAATAAATGTGGTTGTGAATGACTCGTGGCTTTAAAGCTCTTCTGAAAAGTTAGGTTTGAGGTATGAAATGGAATTTGTCTTGAATTTTTCAGGGGTAATTCTATATTATGATCAAATATTTAAATTTATCGTATTATTTCACATCAGTAATGCTCTTAATGAATTCTAAGTATACAGTTATGGATTTAATAAGATGAATGACAAATATTCCAGACAATAAGTTAAATTTTTGTTTTAAAAGGGGACGAAAGAAAGTTTTAAATGATTTTTTTCATGAAGCAGTAAATTTGACAAACTTTTATCTTAGGCTAATCAAAATTTTTTCCTTCATGATATAGCATTGAGGGTACATTGCAATGATTATAATATTTCAAACGATTCTCGTCTTTGAATCATATTCCAAACCAGTTATTATCATAAAAAAGAGTTTCCATTTTTCGGAAACTTTACTAGAAAAATATGTCTGAAAATGTATTTTTTTAATGATACACTAGATGAAAATTAAAGTGAATGAAGGAGATGAATATTAAAATGCTTTAATAAAGTTACTTATAGTTTCCAAACAAAAAGAAAAAAAATTTAGAGTTCAAATGTCTTAAATAGTTTTCTTGTCTTTTTCAACTACCTAAAAATTTATTTATTATTAGTTTATTTCTATCTTATTCTAAATTCGTAATTTTTTATCCAATCTTTTTGTAAGGAAATTGATAGTTGACCTATAGAACCCTTTTAAAAGTTAGTTGAAGATTTTTAAAAATTCCCTGAAACCATCGTTGAAAATTATTTTGAAAAGTATTAAATTACTAGAGTTAACCATTTTCGAATACCCACATTAAAATATATCCACAAAGAACATAATTACCGAAAGACAAACAACTAAATCTCCCCCTTTTATAGCGCAGTTTCTTCAAACTTTCCACATTTCCTTCACAAGGAAGTAATCTCAAACATCCAAAACTATATTTGAGCTTTAAAGCCACCGCCCACGGTATAAAACACACAGGGATCTTCAGCTAAGCAATGAAAATGGGAAATATGACAACCCACGGGGGCGTGAAAAAGCAAATATTTATATATAACTTCAAAAAGACGGGAGCAAAAATACCTAAACGGAGCGACGAAATAAAAATCAAAACCAATAGCAATCAAGCCCCAGAATGTTTCTAGCCGATAACACGAGCCGTATATATATATGTATTAATATTTCCGTTATCCTAACCGTCACATGAAAACACATTCTTTCCGTTCCAAAGTAATATCGCGCGCTGTATTTGCTGTTTTTCAGGCTAGAAAAAGCCGTCATTTATTAAACCATTTAGATTGACATTGCAACAGTCGGAGTTTAAGAAACGTCGGTTTCATTCATATGCTGGTGTAAACTGGTACTTTATTTAAACGTTTTTTTATAAAGTCCCCAGCTAAAACTGAACTTTGTTAAAATTAAGTCATTTGGGTAAAACATCAAGCTTGAATATTGATTACTTAGAGGGTATGTAACAGGCTTAAACTCAAATATATTTTAATAAAACTGTTCTAAATACATATTTTAATAAATATTTTCAGCATTTTATACCATAAGGATAACAAAATCCCATTCAATAAGTATCTTTAAAAAACATTTCACGCGTCATTTGTTTTATTCTGTTCCTGCAACATAAGCCGTGACGCTGTTATATTTTACAATTTACGCTAGCTGAATTCGCCACAAGAAAAAAATTATTCTTTATCTGAAAATTTTCTGTTTCTCTTTCATAAGATAGAGAGAAAAAATAAGTACCTCTTTAATTGGATAGTAGAAAAATTTCTCCACATGGTGATCATGGAATGGATTTGATAGAATATAATAAGAACTGGGGAACATTTATAGTTTTTCCTTTACAAAATTCAGGAGATACTTTAAAAGGTAGTTTATATTATTTCTAAGAAATTAATTACATAGTTTTAAGTTCATCTATCTATGATTTGAAACCTATGACCATGTTTTAATTTCTTTTTGATCATCTAATATAATTAATGACAGTTAACATTCATTCGTTTGCTAATTACATTAATTTTAAACACTTAATATTTTATTAGATATATAAAGAAAAAACGTAGATGTTATACCATCATAATCGTAGAAAACTTTGATAATTGTATGGTAAACACAAGTACCACAGGATCAATTTCTTAAAAATGTATCTAAAGCTTTCCTTATTAACTTTAAATTATAAGATTTGGTTAATAGTTAAGAGGAGTGTTTTTCAACCTCTATCTTCCCCTGTCCCCCTTGAGTTCTAAAACGTTCATGCCCCCTACCAGGGCAATTAGACTTATTATTAGTTTCCTTGGGGGGTTGACCACAAACTGTTTTTGACATTGGTTCCACGCATTGTTTAAAGGGGAAATGTATAAGTTATCAGAAAAATAAAGGGCACAACAATTACACCTTGACACATAAAATTTTTATATTTTGAGGAAACCACTAAATCCAAGATCAAAAAGGGGGTCTAGGGGTTCTCGCTATGAAAGTTTTTCTAAATTTGATTCGTAAAAACAGGTTTTCAACACATTTTTAAAAAATAATCTGGGGTAATTTGCAATTCAGCATTTTTTTTATAAAATTCCAAAATTGGTAACTGCATTGAGAAACACTTGTTTAGAGGATTATGGCTATGATTTTAAGATTTAAAGTTACTTAGAATATTAATTAAATTTAAAACCAAACCATTCCTTCGCTTAAAAAAACATGTTATATGGAGATGGAGAGATTACAGATTTTTCTCATATTAAGAAAGTATTTAATAGCTGGATAAATTTCCAAAGTATCCTTTTTCAATTATTTAATTATTTATACAAAAAGTATTATTAACGTACAAAAACTTCTCCACCTCCGAAAATCCGATCAAGTCTTCTCAAAAATAATTTTCTAAGAAGCATTTCTCCAATTCTGTCACGACGCATTCATATATCCCCCCTTTTCCTTTATACAAAGAACCTCAAGTTTCCTAGGTACAGCACTACCAAAAATAAAAAAGAGTACAACAGCATTGAAATGCTTTAAACTACCTCTCCCCTTTATTGGCCGCGTCACTCGCGGAATAGGAAGACGACCCAATCCCCTTGGCTCCTTTTCATGTCCATTCCCACAATAATCATTCTTTCATAGAACGACTCCCCCGAAACTCGCCAAAAACAACATTCCTGGCTGGATCTTTAAGGAGACAGCCCTTACCCATTCCCCAGGCCAACTTAATCACCTCGTTACCGTGCAAAAGCCCTTCCTCGCCAAACGCTTTTAAGGCCTGATGATTATTCTGGTCACAGCGGCTATAGCTCGTCCGTCACGCTTTCGATAGCAAAAACAGCAGCGGGCCCAGGCAAAATAGCTCTCCCTCGGCTACCCGAGACCTAGGGGAGGATCTTCTTTCCCGGGCCGCTTGCTTCGGATCGAAATGGCGGAGGAGTCCCGGGAATAAGGCCCGTTCCAGTTAGACGTCGATACGGCGAGGCCTTTTTTTCGGCCATGTTCTTTTTCCCGGATAGGTGTTGTTTTACCTCAGTCTTTTGGTACGTGTTAGAAGTCAAATTTATATGGTTGGGTTCTTTTCATTCAATTAGACATAGGTTTGACTCGAGAATACGTCTAGGTCCTATTTTGGTCGATTTACTGTCCTTTTCCAAGGACATATTTTGTAAGCACTCCTTTTACTTATCACCCAAATTGCCCAATAGTTTACCTACAATTGAGTAATTGCACAATGGTTTAATTTATACGAATAGTTACCATGTCTTCCAAGGAAATCTTTTTGAAATTTTAATAAACATTGACGACCTGAATCTGTATTTATCACTCCATTGAAGTATGTCTTCTTGTTTAATGTTTTTTGTAGTTTTTCTTTTATTTTCCATTTCATAATTAATGTATACATTTCTATTAAGCCTGGACAAGATTTTTTCATCTACCCCTTGCCGTATTACATGTTTTGCTTTATTCTCTTGATTTTTTTTTACATTTTGTTAATAATAATAATAAGTATTATTATTATATGGTTTAGTTCTTTTCAATTAGACGTAGAGTTGAACCGAGAATACGTTTTGGTATTTTTTAAGTAAAATTTTAATTTCATTCCTTTCATTTAGTCGTAGGTTTGAACCGGATATGAGACTCGGTCATTTTTAACTCAAGTTACTCTAGTTTTGTTCTTTTTAATTAGACGTAGGTTTGTTCCGGGAATACGTCGTGGTTCTTTTTTCAGTCAATTTGCTATGGTTCGGTTCTTATTAATTAGATGCAAGCTTGATCTTTTTGACAGCCCTTTCCTATTTCATCTAGAAGTCGTTTAGACGAGATTTAATCTTTTATTAGTCGTTTTTCTATCCAGGAATTTGTTTTTCATCTGTTCATTTAAAATGCTTTTCCACTGATTCGAACTTAGGCGGTATGCCATTCTAGCAAGACCAAAGGAAGAATCACAAAGAAAAAACAGACGTCATTTCCAGTTGCCCCACTATGATTTGACCAATTGGTCTCGCCGGATAAAGGAAAAATACTCCTACACATCCGAGAATGTGAGTTAGTACGGATCATAATGGCCGAGTTCATTATATCAAGCCAAAATGCAGGTTACTCAGTTAGATTTAGATACATACTTTATCAGTTAGATATCAATCCTAACTGGTACTATAGGTCGTGTTCTTTTCTTATTTGTTCCACCCGGAAATGTAGCTCTGTTCTTTCCATTAGACGTCGTTTCAACCCGAAAAAGTTTCTCATTCTTATTAGACGTCTTTTCTACTCATATGTCCGAAGATCCTTTTTAGTCTATATTTTTCTCCCCAGAAATGTGTCCCTGGCCATTTCAGTAGGAACCCGGTTTGATAAGGGAGGTTTCAGTACCCGTGATACGGTAAATTTTTAATGAACGCTGGGTTTACGGAGAGGGCTTAATTATTCTGTTCTACCGCGGATTAGGCTATGAATCTGCCTATAGGGATCCATGGTTGTGATTTAAATGCATAAATATAACGTTAAACCCTTGTGTGGAATGTGAAATTCT
The DNA here is from genome assembly GCA_963680715.1 of Tetragnatha montana. NCBI lineage: Eukaryota > Metazoa > Arthropoda > Arachnida > Araneae > Tetragnathidae > Tetragnatha > Tetragnatha montana. The sequence goes on along the minus strand of OY796679.1, from coordinate 42,689,873 downwards.
GGATTTCCATGTTGGATATTATTTTCAACCTAAACTCTGTTGCCAAAAGCGGTTTCATTTTTTAAGAAACTTTTCTTAGCCATTATGATCTTATTCTTAGGATCCCCCCTAAGTGTAATGTTGAGATTAAATCTTAGTTTCAATGTATGTGTAGATTGAATTTTGATTTTGACTTTTCACATAACAACGTTATATTTTTCAAATTCATATAATTTTTCATTATAATACTACAGATAATACATAAATGTGGATTGCGATGCATCTTGAATTTCAAATATGATACTTTTGTTTTTAATTAGCACTAATCCATATTATTATTCAATTTTAGTAATTTATTCAAATTTTGAACCATATTTCATAGCATGATCGTATAGATGGTACGGTAATCTTATCTTGAAATTATGTAAGATTTAGATTTTGACCTTTAATGAAACTCCACTTTTCTGAGGATAACAAAATAAACGATCTTCAATTCACGTAAACTTACATTTGAATTTCGTAACAATATAATGTAGTTTATTGTTATTTACTTTATGTTTTATTGTACTAAATATTAATAAAAATGAAACAGCTTATAGTAATATCCTTTAAAAATTATAAGTAGTATCCCTCATAAATTATTATCTACTTTATTTCAGTTGCAATGATCCTCACAAAGAATGAGGGATATTATTAACTTTTAAGAGACCTAATGTTTATACTTTCATTCATAATTAACTGTTTAATTTTATGAAATAAAGTTTCACTAAACCATTGAAGCACCAATTTTCAATCAATCACATAGGCCTAGCCTATTTTCAACTTCTATCATAGTCAAAGTGTTGTTTTTAACTCCACAACCTTGAAGAGAATAGTTTACGGCTCTCAAATAAGTCTACAACATTATAAACATCATTACTCATTCGTTAAAAATAATTTTAAGTTTATGGAGGGATTTTATTCCAGACAAGACTAGTGAATTTCCAAACTATCCATATAAAAGTGAGACGTCTGGTTACCTCGTATTGTGTCGAAATTGTTCCGTACGAAGATCCCGTTTAATCGTTTTTAAGATAATCATGGTCCTTTATTCTAACAATGAATATCCTGACCTTTTGTATTTGTGCTAATTGACATTTTACAAGTTACATTTTAATAAAATTCATAATTAAAATAATAAATTAATTATGTCCACTTATAATTATGTTTTAGTATTTTTTTTTTTTTTTTGCATTTAAACATTAGATTTTTATTGTACATTTAAATTACTATTACTTATACAAGACACGAGAAAAATGACGTAAATCTAGTAATTAAGAATCAATCGCGAATAATTCGGGTAAATTTTGCGTAAATAACAGTATTTTATTATGTCTGAGCAGCTAAAATATCAGAATAACAAAAATATTTTTTGAATAGCAACATCAATGACATTTTCTCGATGCAAGCACGATATAAGTCTAATATTTATCACTTTACATTAAAAATATGGAATATGTTTCTGTAAAATAAAGACTAAGATACAATACCGTCAATTAGCTTTAGTGGAGAGATCGGATTAAATACATAGTGACATACTTTTCTTTGTTACATTTTCAAAGCGAGTAGACATTAGTTTAATGCCTCGACAGCTAAAGCCTCATATAATGCCCTAAATACTGCCACAAAATGACTTAAAAGCACTTTCAGGAATAAAATTCTTTTTTCCTCACTCCACTCTCCTCGTTAGATAAGCATCAACAACCCGATCTCCCAAACGCTGTTGCCACCATGATGACCGAAATATGAATTAGAATATTCTAAAGAACGAGAGAGGAAATATCCGCTCGCAAACAGAGCAATAACGTTCCCCATTAATTCTAGGAAAAGAACATTTGAAAAAGCCAAAATAAGCGAAGGGACGAAGCGCTCCCAGCAAATTTCTAAATATAGCCCTGGCTCGGTTTGAATTTTGCTAATCGAATATTAAACTAACGTTGACAGTTGAAATCGAAGGTAATGCTGTAAACTGGTGAAGTCGCGGAGTACTCTTAATAACATCGTACATTTGTCGAAATCATTTAAACATTCGGGTTTCGATTTCGGATAATTTATGACTCCGTCAAATGGGAGAGACGCCACTGCTCATTAGGCGACCCCTCTTCACTTCGTTTCAAATCAAAATTAATGCTAGGGATGAATTATTTATCGGCTGACTTCACTTCAATCAAGGCTATCGCATTAATATTTACATAACTCTCGCTATTGTGTTTCAGACAGAATAATTTTGGGTTGCATTGTAAAAATGTTTGTGGCATGCTTATGTTTAAAATTCGGGAATTTTTGTATGAGTATATTCAGGGTATTTTTGTGGGAATCGGTTTGAATGGACAAAAAACTTTAAAGACTATTTACTAAACTGCCATTTATTTCATTTGTTAACAGTAAAAAACAGCTTTCAGGCATTAAAACTTTTAAATTAGTTTAAGATACAAGAGAAATAACTTAATTTTGCGAGTGTTAAAAGAACTATTAGCCATAATACAAAGTGAAGCATTTGAATTCCATATTTTAAAATTATTGCATTTTAGCTTATTATTTTGCCTAGCTCAATTCAGAACTCATTGCTAAAGAACTGTTCAATAGAGATGGCGCACTCTTGAGGGCTCTATTTTGAATACAGACAATGGTCCATTACAACGAGGATAGGAACGAATAGAAAGCTTGTAGCCATTTAACAATTTATAAGTTTTAAGCTAAATTTTCCTTTCATTTTAACGAGTTCGTGACAATATTCTAAAACGAACTATCGCTCAAGCAAAAAAAAATAAGTTTCCCTACTTTATACACAGGCTTTGAATGTCTTGACAACATTGCGAAGTAAAATTTTGGCCATTAATGCTATAAAATGAAACCTAACCAGATAATTTTCCCCGCGTTTACACATTTTAGTAACAAAAGCACCTAATACCCCAAAGCAGAACCAAAATTCTACAATCCTTAATCAAAAAAGATAAAGCAACAATGGAAAGATTTCTCTCGACTTATAAGTTAAAATGTCCAAATTCATCTAGTTAATTTTAAATTAGGTACAAGTTTTTTTTTTAATTTTTCTTACATAATATAATGTGTTACATAGCTAGCTGTCAGTGATATCACGCTTATAAATTTGTTGATAAGTACTTTTCTTTACAACGATTTATCTTAAAAGGTTTTCAAAGTAAGCCATCTCTATCTTACCTTCAGTCTTTTCCCAACTTCCATGAAGAATAGACCTTTACTTTGTTAGCCATTCTTTGAGTGATATAAAAGGTTTAACTTACCAAAACCCATATAAAAAAAGCTATTTTGCCGAGAGAAACTCTTCCCTCCCTTCTCAGCAACAAATATGATTTCTGCCCCTAAGAGAAGTGACCCGCAAAAAATGAGTCTTGGAAAATGTAGGTCCGAAATACAATTAAAGTGAAAGACGGACCCAGCAAATAGAATTTTTACTTGACATGCATCGTAAATAGAGTTATTGTCTGTAAGAATGTGTACTCTCGACCGGAAATAACTGACAGTTACGGTTTCCTATAGAAAAACTGTTATCTCCGTAAAAGAGTTTTTAGCCTCAAAAGAAACGTAGTTTTCAGCAGATATTATTTATTTGCTCTGACAAAGAGAAAGAATATGAGATTTAAAGTTCCCTTACAAACTGTCTTCGCAGGAAATAGTTACAAAGCGGAAACGTAACGCTTTGTCCTGTGTTATTGGCATTGGTTAAGATAGTTTGGGAGATGAACATCATTTCGCTCATTATATTTCCGAAGAAATAATAGCGTGGATATTGGCATTCATTGTCATGAAACAAAAAAAGATCAATCCCCGTTATAAGCTTATTTCAAAAGCGTTGGTTAGCAGTTAATTTCATATTTTTATTAGATTTGGCTAAGGATGTGAATTGATTTTTAGTTCAATTCAAAAATTCATCGAATTCATTGAGTTTCACGCGCAAACAGGATACTGAATATTTTACTTTTCTTATTAACATTTTATTTGTAGTTTTCAACTAAATAATCCAGAGTATCAGCTTCTATAACTTATTTTTTCTTTCTTTCTTTTCCTCTTTTTTATATTTTCTCTAATTTATTTGTAAATCATTTACAAACAATATTCGATAGACTTCAAAGAATTACAAAACTGCAAATTAACTCAATATGTACCACACTTATAAATGATTTGAAGGACGCATTCATTAATAAAAATAAATTATTCTTGACTTTTTGATCCAACTCTTCGCTTGTAAGATAAAATCTTTAATCTATCAATGTAGATTAACTCGTAATATTTTACATTTAACACTTTCTATCACAATCAATACCCACCAAACAGTTTAAAATTGTACCAAGATGTTTGAACATGTGCATAAAAGGTAGAATCTAAAGAAGGCCATTCATACTTTAGGTAGCGAACATCATATACATTAATTCGTAATAGAGCTCAATAATTCAAAAACTCCTACCTCAATATATTTTAATAAAACACATATCATTATATAATCACTTACTCAAAAATCTGACAGTTCTATCTCATTAGCAACATAATGGAAATAGTTTTCTCCATCATTGTCTTCTTACACGCAAATTTAAAAGATATAAGGAAGATATCCATACATTTTTTTAGTTTTTAAATGAAGAGTGATACATTGATCCTGCACTCAATTTAAAAGTATCCCTTTAAATTAAAAAAGAAGGGTTTATGTAATTTATAGTGAGTTGTATGCAATTGCAACAAATTTTAGTGATAAAAACTCAAAGCAATCTTCTAAAAGTAAAATTATATGTGGCCATATTTTTAAAACTGTTTCATAATACAAGTTAGGGAAATAAGTTAACTTTAGAAGTGCAAATTAATGGGCGGATATAAGTATTCGTTAACTAAAACACACAAAATAAAGCAAAAAATATGTCTGGTCAAGATATATTTTTAAAATTTAATTTATCTACCTCTAAAAGTAATTATTTTAGAATAAAATTACTCAACATGACCAAATAGAAAAACAGTCTAGACTTGGAGTATTTCCCATATCTTACTTATTTCATTTAAATGAATTGTCGCATATAAATACCCAACTGAAAATATTTAGATAATTTAACATTAGTATATTGAAATATTCCCCACCATTAAGAAAAAAACATGTTTCAGACTGTGGTGGTTTACTTTATTTAATTTGCGGAAACTTGTTTTGAAGCACGCAAAACCATTCCAAGCATCGAATTACCTAACCCCGCCATTTATGAGTTACAAAAATAAATTTTCATGCATGTTTCGAAATTGGGTTTTCCGATAAGATTTCTTTGCATCCCACCGCGGAAATGCATTAATAAAATCGTTAGGTTTATCGGAATAAGCATCATTTACCATTCCACCTGTTTTGGGGTAGTAAGTGGAGGATATTGCTCAAGTGCAACTGAATGTAGATGGCTTGAACCACCTGAGCGTAGATTTCATTTTACTTTATTTAGATGCTGCAATAAATAATGACGGTCGAAGGTGAATATTTATGTTTGAAATAATATTAATAGCTTATATGAATACAATATATTGTTTAAGAATTTATCTTTTGAATAAAAAAATATTGATACACAAATTAAGGAGTGGATACTTTCTTTTTTTTTAAATTAAAATATACATTCAATAACAAAATAAAATCTCAAATGAGTCTTTGTAAGATAAGTTTATTTAAATGTAAATTAATTTTAAACCTTGAGCTTTTTTTATTAATTTACTTAAATATTTAAAAAATAACTGTATAGGGTCAATTAGGGGATACAGCTCTCAAAAATCGAAATTTCTTTAAGTATTTTTCTAAAATCCATTCCCTTATTCGGTAATTGTACATATCTACCGAGAATAAAATCATGGTATTTAAAACATATAATATTATTTTCATTGTATTTGTTCCACCGTTTATATTTTCCCACCCTTTTGATTTTACCTTTCCCACCCTTATAATTATTATGACCCTTATAATTTTCTAAACTTAATATATTCTATTGCCCCTGTAATTTTATAACAAAACAAATTTAAACCGTTAATCTATTAAACCGGGGAATATTTAAACCATTTTTGAATGTGTCATACTTTACTCCTTCTTTTATCTATACACTTTAAATTTTGTATTCAACAATCTCAATAACTCTCTCACGACGTTTAATCAAGCTTTTATGGATCTGCACTGCATTTAATACCTCCAACCTTTCCAAACTTTTTTGATTCAAATACATTAGATCCAGCCTTTTCTGCTCTGATTTTCAAACCCTTTTCGCTGAATTACCCCAAGCCTAGTTCTTCTCCAAAATCAGGACCAAGTCATGTCCAGTGAACCAAACCGACAAAAAAAATCAGGACCCACATGCCCTACTGACACATGACGCCACCCTAATGACAGTTAAAGGGAAATAAATGCCCAAGATATGTTAGTTTGTGGGGCTAGGTCGATAACAGGAAGAGAGCAGAGTTGGCGACATAAATCTTTAATAGAATGAAAAGTTGCCCACGTGCGAGTCGTTAGTCTATGCTGATGGCGCCAAGAGTCTTCTCGTCTTTCAAATGAAGGGGCGATATCTATTGTATCTGATGCTCGGATTTTGGGGTTGTAGGAAACTTTCGGATGAGGTTGGAAGACTGAAGGATGAGAGTCGTTAAAAGTGAGGGTTTTTGGAGGGGAAAAGAAGAGCAAGGAGTGTGTTGGTGTCTTGTAATTTATCCACCTTGCCATTCTCTTTGATCATGATCTTGGGATGCGGAAAATGTTTCGGGAGATTATTCCTTTGGGTGGAGGTATTCGCCGTGGATTACTTAAACCTAGTGCTTGCTTCAAAGGAAAGCGGTTGTGAGATGTGCGTTGACTCAATAGTTTGTGCTTGAAATAACTTGTCCGTGTTGTGTTTGTTGCTTTGTCTAATGAGACTTTACTGGGATTTTACGCTTAAGTTGCGCGTTTTAACTACTTTGTGCTCATTTCTCTTTTAAGTATGGTATATTTGGAAAGGGATGAAGTGTCTGGTTTAGGTATACAAGAGAGTAACTTGAATAGGACCGAAGATTCTGAATATGATGACTTTTAGTGATTGCTAAGTGTAGCTGTTGGAATCTTGTTTTGAAACTTGTCTCATCAAGCTTTTCTAATTCAATGCTTTGATGCGCCAATATAAAACAATAGTTGTTGTTTTTTTGTAAGTAATTTTAATGATAAACCCTTGCGTTAGATTTTTTTATGAACACCCCTTTTATTTTGATAAATGTGTAATAAAAAAATATGTAAAAAAATATGTAAAATTGAAGATTCAAAAAAATTAAAAACTATATTTGAAATAGAAGAAATTAAATAAAAAAACATAAAACACTTAGGTCTTTAAAATTTGTCTATCAATCCTTTGTAAGTCATATTGTGAAATTAAAAATATTAATATTTACTTAAATTGCTTCTACATTTCATAAATTTTTATATTCATATACTAATTTTAATAACTACTTTACATTAGTTACTTTAAGTTGTTATTTTTACTCTGTTAATAAGTTACTTTTGTTTACTTTGTTAATAAGTTGCCTTAATTATTAGTAAGTTTCTTTTTACTTTGCTTAATTTTACTTACTACTTTTTTAGTTTAAGAAAAAAAAATTAAAAATTAATCGTATAACATAAAGAAATTGTGTATAACATATTTATTTTTCAAAGAATAAAATAGTTACAGTAAAAAAAGTTAAAACATTGGAACCGGTTGGAAGATTATTTATTTACGGTTTAAACCCTTCAATTCAATAGTAATACAAAAACCAATCTTTCAAACAAAAAAAGTTAATCTATTTGCATGTTCTCACATTTTCCTTACTCAAGATAAAAAAAAGAGGGAGAAAACCAACTAGCAAAAAGGATCTAGGAGAAATGTCGGAAAGCCTAATGTGAACAATCCGTTAGTTGTACAATAACTCAAGGAAGCATACTTCGAAAGTGAGTAATGGCGCATTGCCTGTCGCATTTGGGTCATTAGATCAGGGTTTAACGTTGTTAGGACAACAGAGCAAAATTTAGCCTCAACATAGGAAATCGGAGGACCACACATGATTGAAGAGATGCATTTAGAAAGATATATTGGACTAGATAAAGAAACTATAAATACCATCTCGTAATGTATTCTTAATTGTATTTCTTATATAATTGCTTTTTCGTGGTTAGAAATACAGATGGAATTTGAAATATGCCTTTTAGTACTAAAAAAATACAGCGATAACTGTACATAACATTTAACAATTAATTATAATGTCTGTTATACTGCGAAAACTAGTTTTCTTTGTGTTCCTTTACTCTGTATTTTATACGTTAACATGATCCTAAAGTGTAAAGGCTTTACGTAGATAACATATAAGTATTTGTTCTTACTCCGTGAGAATAGCTGCGGTATTTCAAAAAGAAAAATTCATTACAAATTTAAATGATGTGTGTTAAGTTCTAAAACAATATAATAAAAGAAACATGTATCAAAATTTAAATATAAGTATTATGACAATAATAAAATCACTTATTTACTTCTAAAACATAATATGTTTCAGAGGCTGGTGATAAATAATAAACAATTTCAGAGGTTCCTTACTCTAATATATATTTAAATCGAAACTATCCACAAACATTATAAGTATATGTAGCATAAGATGACGCATGATAGTATTAAAAACTATTTATTTTAACTATATTTAAATTTAAAATTCCAAAGAACATTGAAACACTTCTTTACATAACATCACCAAAGCAGCTCAAAATAACAACCACAACAACTTATCCCATACCAGAAACACTGACATAACATGTGTAGGTTTAAAATTACCTCACCATGTCCAATACATCGTCCGTTAGGAATTATCTGTATTACCATTTTAAGCCTATTGAAGAATTACATCAACAGACATAACGCGCGAGTTTCTGTAGCGAAACGACTCTCTACAAACTACTGAAAATTCTGGAATTAGCAAGCGACACGACCATTGCATTAACTGTTATTAAATGAGACGGACTTAAATATGATATCGGATGCAATTTCAGTCAAACGTAATTGCTTCATTAAAATTAGGCTGGAGTTGGCTTTGGAGCGGTACAGGAAGTTTCTGAGTATCATAATTTCGCCATTGGATATTTCAGGATCGATTTCTGAAAAGAGTTTGAGTTTGGAATAATGGGTTTAAAATGTGTAGCTTCTTTTTGCTGTGGAGAGAAGCTCTGATTAAATTCAGGTTATTGTGAATATCAATAAAAATAAAGGTTTTATTTGCTCTTATATTTCATTAAACTTCAGAAAATAGAATTAGTTATATTAAGATAACCGTTATAGATAGCATTAGTACAGTGAATTCATACTGTAAGTTGTTTTACAGTATTTTTCCTAAGTGTGTATTTACTGGCAACTGTATACTTGATTGAAAACCTGACCTTTTTAAAATTATTAAAATTTAAACATCAAAATAAACTTTTGGAAAAGCATGAATGTTTCCTTGTTTTTAAAGATTCAGTTAAAATAATTTTCTCAATCAATTTACGTCATAGGAGCTCAAAATTTTTTTTCTTAATTAAAGACACTTGGAATGGAATTAATTTTGAATTGGAATTTTTATCAAATGGAGAATTTTAAAAATAAATTATCATTATAATATTATAGAATGATTTGCTTAGTTTGAGTATTAATGGCATAAAATTATACTGTATATAAAGTAGACGAAGTTAAACAAATTCATATAGACTATCCTACTATATGATAAAATGGCGTATAACTATAAGGTTGGTTTGGTTTGGTTATTGTTTTATGGCGCAAGAATCAAATATGATCATATTGCCCCAAGATAAAAGTATAAGGTTGTACAATTAAAACTTTTTTAGAATTGCAACGGTTATAGAACAGCCTTAAACCTAAAAACCTTTCTCTGAATAATTGTTCTATTCCTAAATATTAATTTCATGCAATTTATTTAATGTTTTTCTTTTACTTAAATTACTAATAGATATGATTTTTAACAATACAGATCCCTATCGAATCCAGTGTCCCTCACTAAGTGTAAACTATCTATTTACAAGAAAGAATAAAGCTATATGGTAAGAGTAAAAATCACTCTTACTCGTGAAGCAACTAACTACAAGTGGAACCTCCTATAAATAGCAAGCTCCCAACTATTTCCCTCTCTCTATTATTCATGCTTAAACGGCTGCAGGCTCTATGCGTGAGAAAAAAAAACATAGCAAGATATAACGATTCTCAGCGATTTGGAACATTTATTTAAGCGTCAGATTTCCAGAGCTCAGAAAGTAGGGCAACAGCCAAATCAAATCATATTTAAACTCGACAAGACTTCGTTCTTAAATACAAAGAATTCACCAAAACTTTCAATTTCTTTTGCTCCCAGAGGACCGTTCTGCCCCTTGAGGCAAAGCTGTTCGAGGAATTGTTTAATAAGAATTCTTTCAGAATCAATCTGCCCGTTTGTTTTATTCTTGTCGAGAAAGAATCTATTGATATTCCAAATTTCCAAATGCCTTCTTTGGAAGAGGTTTTGAAAATTGATCCAAAAGAAAGCTGTGGAATTTGCATCAATACTTTCCACGTTTTCATGCTAAGTAATTATATTAAAGAATCACTATTCAATAGGATATGAAATATTTGCTTACGATTCTGCTTTGTTTGATGTGTTTTATAGCCCGAAAGCATCGGATAGTCAAGAGAAAATCTTTAGTGTTTTGTATTCGAAAAGCCTAGAGGGATGTTTTCTGATTGGCCGCCACATTTGAGATAAACTCAATGTGTTTGATTTTCTACTTTAATATACGTACTATTCAATATTTTTGCATTGAATATTACATTAAATAATTTTCTCTTGAAAAACATATTTGATTTGTTCCGTTTCAATAAAAATTTTCCAAAAATTCTATACGTATAAAAGAAAACCGTCACACAAATTCGTATTTTATTGCTGTCTAAACTTACATAAACAATTATAAAATATTAAAATAGCAAAATATACGTTGCAAAATATACGTAGTTATACATACATCGATAATACAATTAGATTTAGTTTGTCAAAAGCGTGCGTTCACGCTTGATCCAAATTTGCCACTAAAACATTTTCATTCCTTATTAAAAACTTCTTCAATAAATATTCTTATTATTTAAACAGTGTTTTAAAGATTTAAGTTTTTTTTTATACTTCATTAATTATAATTTTATGCTTCCCTGAACCTTTCGTGGATGTCAGAGTCATCACATGAAAGTTTTCTTTTCCTCTGAGCAACGAAGTGACATTTTAAAAAGCAGAAATTTAGCCGCTTCAGATGACGTCAATAAAACGTCAACAACCAACAACAGGGGATAAGAAAAAGCTGAGACCCGGAAGACAAACAACGCTAAGATAAAATAAATCACATATCCGCTCAAAAACTTTTCTATAAGTTTTGTCATCGATTTGTGTATTCCTAAAGGAAATCACACGAAAGGGTTTTTCTATTTTGAATAGATTCTTTTCTTTCTGGCAGGAAACAGTTATACACGGTTAATTGTTTAGAGTGACAATTTTTCAGGATCGCTAGTTTTACTTTTTATGCTGGTAGACTATGTGGAAAGGTCTATCTCGAGTATTTATCTCACATGTGTGTTTTAAAAGTTCCTATTCACGAAAAGCTTATTCTTGTTCCCAAGTTTCTGTTTAGTTTTTATAGTTTGCTCTAATCAAATATCACCATATTTTCATAAGATTGGGCGGTTGTTTTAAGTGAAAAATATTTACAAGTAAAGAATTATCCATTTGGCAATTATTAAGTAAAATTTCTTTCACAAAATAAACAATTTTTGCCCTAAAATTATAAGCTAATATAAGTTGCAATGAAATAACGTTTGTTGATATGATACAAAGAAATTATTTCTTTATTCCAAAACAAATCCATTTTGAAACATTGTTTTTAGTAAAACTCAGCACAGCATTTTTCAGAAGAATATTAAGTTATAACAGAAGATTATAAGCAGGACTTGATTTTCCACTTAGAAAAAACACCCATTATTTTTTCAATGTACAAAACATTGAACAGTACGACTATATAATTAAGGAACTATACACTAACTTTCAAAAAACCTAATTTTGTAAAAACAATTAATTTATCACAAGACATAAACCGTCGTATGTTGAAAAACTCTTTCAAAATTACTTCCTTTCCTTTATGTATAAGTAAAAATGTTAATTCCCAAAATAATTGATATTAATTACATTTATTACCACGTATTACTTACCTCTAAAATAAAATGTTTTACATTTCTACAATTCATAAACTTATAACTCCTTTTTTGTCTTCAAAATTTAAATACGGAGGAATATTGAATATTAGAAGATAAACAATATTTATATTCTTATTGTTATAAATTTTCTAATCAGTTTTTAATTTTATTGTGGTTCTTTTTCTTTATCAAATTTCAAATCCACATGTAAAACGTTCATCTTCAAAAGAGTTTATTTTTTAATCCCCAGTTCAAATTTTTATTTCAACACATAAAAGGAAATAAGACCTTAAGAAATAAATTAGATAAATAGAAAATTTCTACATCATGTTAAGAATTGCATAAATAGTATTTTTTCCCTCTAGTTTTTGTTTGGTACTAATAATGAGATACATTTAAACTAATATAAAATCGTGCATAAATCTATTTTGGGGGTTTTGAGTTTTTCAGATAAAAACTCCTGTGGTGGCAAAGGATGAGTATTACATCCATAAGTCCCGAAAATGACTTTCATCTTGAAAGAATAATAATAAGAAAAATACAGTATAAAATACTTTAATTTCTAAGTAAACAAGTAAGAAAGTTCACAATATATAATTCATAAATAAAACTATCTTTGCTATTTCCTATGAGGTATATTTCCTTTAAACTGAATCTATCAAAAATGCTTTCCAACGTTTCATCCTAATACATTATCGCATCAGGTGCGGGAGCTTTTTCATAGAGTTTAGTATGATAAAAAATATTTTAGATAATTACTAACAAACACTTATCATTTTCCACCACATGTTTTTATATCAAAAAGAGGGAAAAGTCATAATCCTAATACACACATTAAACTTTTGTTATTTCGCTATATGACAACAAACTAATGTTTTTACTTAATAAAAAGAAAATAACACCACAAAATAACAAACTGGGACAAAAATCACATTAACTGCATTATCAGTAAACTCACCTTAAAAAAAGTTAATAACCTTAATACTTATGCTGCAATCAAACACGACAAATTCCCCTTATTACTCAACGAGAAAAGCATTTAAATCAAAAGACGATCAGCAAAAAAAAAAAAATCAAGCGTGCTCTACCAACGACTTTTTCAGTCAAAACAAAAGACACCGATTCCTTTTCTATTTATTCATTAGAATTGAAATCTTTGATTCTCCACCTGAATGCGAAGCCCTTGAGGAATAAGAGAAAGTGTCCTTCGATTCTAATCAATACTTGAGAAGGTGAGATACTAGACTCCCTGGAGGCCCATTGCGATGCCGGAAGAGATCCGGGGGGTTTTAAACCAGATGTGGGAACCGAGAACTTTATTGAAACTTTCTTTGGCGGGAGAGTTGGGCTCTTGAGAATTCTTTGTTTTGAGATTGTTGATGAGGCAATAAGTTTAAGAGTTAAATATGTATTCCTCTCTCTCTGTGCTGGAGATCGTTAGTTAAGAATGAGGCTAAAGTTTTGATCGTTTTCGGCTATTAATTTTATACTTAAGTGATTGTTATGTTATTATATGGGAGTGGTATTTTAATTCTGAAATGTAGGGAATGGGATATATTTTTCGTTATTTAAAGAGAAGTATGTACGTAAATTATTTTCATGTTGTAGTATTAAATAGAACTATAAAAACGTATCCATGTTAATATGGAAATATTATTATTTAATAATACATGGAAGGCATTTTCATTTTTATTCTTCATGTTTTTGGTATTTAAAAAATACTATCCTTTAATTTAAATTCATGAAAAGTTAAGCGTAATAAATATAATTCTCCTATTATTTTTAATTAATATCTTTGTGTCAAAAATGAATATTTAAGCTTTAAAATACAAATTATGTAATTAATAACTATGATTCTATCCCAAACTTTTAATGTTTAACAAAGAAGAAATGCATTAACTAGTGTTTCATAATCGCGTGTTTATAGCAGATTAATATATTACATAATTTATTGCCTCACAACATTTTAAAGTTAAACCTATCTACTATTACTTTGTTGAAGTGTGTATTATCAGACTTTATAAGTAAATTGTAATAACTTAATTCGTTTTAAATGAAAGTCTAATTCAATAATACCATCAGTGCATATTAATTTAAAATTTCCTTCAATTTTCTTTAATACTTTATGTACAAAAACACGTAGATTATTTCGCTACTTAACTATAAGCGATTCCTTAATAATAATAATATTCCTTAAAATGCAAATAGACTAGTGAAATAACTGAAAACACATTCATAATGTGGTTTTAAATAAGCGTATAATATTAAAATTAACACTTGATCTTCATTTTAATGTTCAATTTTAAAAATTAATTTGAAGTTCAACTTATTTAATAACATAATCCTTCATGCTAAAGCTTTTAATTCATGAAAAAACTCATCCAAATGTTAGATACCATTTCAAGAGCAATTTTCTTCGTTATACGACTTAATACTCGTAATAATTATATTTTATTACAGAGTATCCCATTTGATTTGAAATTTTCTTCTAGTACTTTACCACATTAACTTTAATTATCTTCCCGTATTATATATTCGGCGACAATTTTCTTCTAGTATTTTACCACATTGATTTTTATTTTCTTCCAGTAGTATATTACAATTCTCTTCCAAAATCTTACCCTCGACTCCTCTTTTCTTCCAGGATTTTACACTTGATTTCTATTTTCGTCAAGCTTGGACTGATGACCGGCTTTCGTTTACCCCGAGGACGGGATTCGAGAGCTTGACGGTAGGCGCCGAGGTCGCTGATCGAATTTGGGTCCCGGACACCTTTTTTGTAAACGAGAAGAGCGCCTATTTCCACAAAGCTACCACACAAAATACATTCCTCCGTATCTCCGCAGGCGGTGAAGTCTTCAGAAGCATTAGGTAAGTGAGTCTTTTCACACACTCTGGCTGGGACAATAGCGTGAAATTGGGGGGCCTCTATTTGCCGGGTAAAGGTGTAAGGAAATGGCTCCCTTACGGAGTGTATGACCCCACTGTGCTTTGTATTTTCCTGTTTTCCGTATAGGGTATTATATCCGAACAGGAAATTGGCAGTTTTGTGGGAGTTTACGAGATAGGGTTGATGGATCAAATGCACTGGATGTAATTTCTAAGATCAAATCAAGCTTTTTTGAAAGCAAGCTACTATCTCGTAGGGTTATCATCTCTGAAAAGAAAAGTGAAGCCGTTTCTTAAGTTATTTTAGGGTGGAACTGGCGGGTATATTCACATTAAATAGGTTTTATTATTAAGTTATGGTGGCAACATCTTTCACGAAAAGAATATACGAGTTCATTAAATGAGAAAAAAATATATTTTACATACTTTTAGGTCCTACTAAAAGATAGCTCTATTTTAACCTGTTTCCTCTTCTAAATACTTAAATTTCCAATCGCTTCAATCATATTCCCTTTTTAATTTCACACTACTTGTTTTTCACCCAAAATTAAATAGATATTTTTCTATGTTAAAATAACCCAGCACATTTCACTTAAGACATTACGTGTTCTTTATCAAAAAGGAGTGAATAATTTGTTAATGATTTGCGAGATTAAATTTTCCATTTTCTTTTTTTTTTAATTCCTCTAGCTTTATCTTTTAAGTTGAAGTAACAATTTACAATTACAATTGTTGAAAAAAGCATTTTTATATATTATAAGAATACGTTATTGCGAAAAATAACTTTTGGGTACTTTAAATTACATTTGGATATTTTTCACGTAAAATTATTCTTATGCTTTAAAATATTTAAAATTTACAGATAAGTCGCCAAGTTCTTAAACGTTCTAAATGAAAATAAATATAATGAAATTTACTTTTATGTTCCACTAGATAAGTTTTAACGTTTATCAATTATTACATATATCAGAGAGAAAAACTTAAAAAATACCTTTTTGACTGCGTTTAAAAATGACAGCTATGTCTCTTTTAATTCTCTTAAAAATTCAAATACTATTATTGGTTAATTTTAAAACGAGAAAAATTGAACAGGTTTTAGAACTGGGACAGAAGTAAAATATTTTTCAAGATAGATAAGATTTTCTAAAGATACATGCGATTGTTCTAAGAGTGTTAAGAAATGGGTTGAACAAGTATAGTGTGAAAATAATTGCAAGCTACCCCAATATTTCTAATCACTTTATACAGAAGCTTAAGACCCCATATTGCAAAATATTAATATAGTAGGGACTAAAAACCTGCCAGACTTATCCTATCAAGATATTTTTCAGAAGTGTTACACATACATACTCGTTAATAAGATACATCGGCTTTATTTTTTCTTAGGCGTCAAATGAAGGAGCACATTCACTTTTTCTCCACTAATTTCTAATATGGGTAGATTATGTATTCCAGCAAAACCATTTCTTAATAGTCTTATGGAGAAAAAAGCAGTTTTAGGTTTGAATTCCAGATCACCATAGCAACACAGTAACTATAACAAGCTCGGCTTAGGTAAAATCACTGCAAAGTTAAAACTCAAACTACCTATGTCCTCCATGGAAAAAATCGGTCCGAATATAAGTGTCAAGTCGGGAGTTCTTAACATGATAAATAATCTCAGATCCGATAAAAAATAACAATCCCATACCGTCCGATAGCTCTAATGATTCGAAACATGTCCCAGAAATCCCTGAATGAAAGTACACAGATCTGCTAAATTAGATTTCTGAGGCTATGAAATGCAGTACGGAACCCCCCACGGGTGTGAATAAAACATGTAGGGAGTAAAGCTACATTTTGGGACTTTAAATAATATGTAGAAAAGGAGAAGCGTTTCTCTTCTCGCCTTTCTAGACACTGATTGAGATAAATGAAGGTTTCGGAAAAAATTTTGTCCTGTCAGCAGAAATGGTGCTTATGTGCTTCTAAGTTGTTTTTCGGTGAAATAAAATATACGGCTTTAGATCTTGACAGTTAGATTTCACTGGGAATATTATTCTCGTGTAACTTTATGAAGAATAAAAAATGCATCTAAACACCCTGGAGGAAAAATGAATTTCGCATGCATGATTTAGATCGATGAATACAAGATGTAAGAGAATAAAGCGTTATATGGCTTTTTTATAGGTTCCTTCAAGTTTCTTGGGTTTCAGGAAACACCAACCTGTTTGGTCACATTTTACTCCTCAGATTTTATTTTTAAAAAGTTTCACACGTTCTTCAAAACTTCTGTTTCTTTTCTTGACATGCATAATTAAATTTGTCGTTAATTAGTTTTGCTGCGGGAGAACTTTGTCTCTGAACTATTTAAAAGTTTGAAGTGTAAATTTTTTTATATTTGAATCAGTTTTTTTTTTATTTGAGTTGTGTTTATTTAACCCTCTAAAAGAAACATATCGTGTAAAATATTAATGAGGTCTGCTTATTTTCTGTTTCGGTTTTAATAACATTAACTAAAAATTTAATTGAAGTTAAAGAAATTAAATTAATCAAACTTAAAATTTAACGTTTTGTGTGTTTTCAAATTAAATTACTTAGTTCTCTTAAATTATTCACTCTTACGTGGTAAAAACCATGAAAATGTCTCAATAAAAACATGTGTGCAGGAAAAAAAATAGTATTTTACAAGTATTAGTTTAAAAAATATTAATAATAATTACATTCTGCGTTCGCTTTAATTTCGTGTAACAAATTTATTAGAAAGATAAACATTTACAAAAATCAAGAATTGTGTAAAATTATCATGTTAAGATCGTATAATGCAATCAAGTATTTTCATAAAAAAATATTCCAGTAGTTATTTCATGTTGTGCTAAAATGAAATATCACTCGTGAAAAGTTTCCTTTTAAATAGAAAACGTTAAGGGAAAATTAATAGTGAAAAGTCATTATTCAACTTACTTTAGATAAATTGAGCTTGAAAAGCCTACTTTATACATATTCTATTCGTGATGGCTTACTGACAAAAGTCACGACGTGGGATCCCTAGAGACCCCTATTATCGCGTTGCTGTGATTGAGAACTTTTCTTTCTACCATTTGTCACTTGCAACTCTAGCTTGATTATTGTAAGCTTTTGTTCTGATAACAGGTGTTCACACATTTCTTACCTTTTGTAAACGAGATAAAAATGCCATCAATCAGAAACAAGTTATTTTTTGTTTTATGAACAAATTACTAAAAGGTTTTGTATTAGTTTTATATTTATATTAAGAAGCTAAAGAGGAAAATTTAATTTAGTAAATGTATGTTGCGTATCCTATTAATAGTAATATTGCTATTAGAACTTAAAATATTTTACTATAAATATTCAACTTTGCACTTAATTATCATAACACACCTAAGCGTAACTATCTATAAATGAATTGGAAAAAACTGCATGGTGCTATGGGAAAAACAATCTTTAAAAACTGGCGGTAATTAATCCCTGGTTATCCAAACTAACAAGTTTAGTTTTGGTTATAAGGGTTACGATCCATCCATTTTTATATTCCATGTGCATTAAAGACATATTTTTAATTTAACACTAATTGCAAAAGTTTATTTTGACCTTTTTAGAAACGATTCATACAATAAACAACGATCTCATATATTCACCGCTCTACACAAGTATTTTAAATTTACATATTTAGATTCATTAAAATGTAAAAACACAGACGCGAAAAAAATAAATGTTCCCGTTTTCGATACTGACTGAACCATTTATCTCCGCTTTTAGTCATCGAGTTTTAAACTGATCATTATCCTTCAAATGTCAAGAGTTTATTTAGTTGAATCCGCATATAACAGTCCGACTCGACCTGTTTAATGACAGAAATGATTCGCAAAGCACAGTTGCCAAGTTTTCCGCATTCCAGAGCAAAATCTATTTATCGTCCCAAACTCTGAAAGCGATGAGAACTATCGATTGGCAGATTGACCCTCCAGCTCCCAACGATGCTGATTGCGCCACCTGGGGACAACTTTGTTAGTTTTTTAGAGACTCGTGTAGGAATTCAATTTTCATCCCCTTATGGGAGGCTACACATTGACATCTTTACAATAATATTGAATTAATTACTCAACCACAAAAACTAATACAAGTCTCTACTTTTTTAGCGGCATTCCTCTCAATAAAATGTTAAAATGGAAAATGACATTTTGAATTATGTTTTTCAGTAATTTTTAATATAAATACAAGTTATTTTTTATACAAATATAGAAATAGCATTTAGAGATATAATATGATAATCAAATTGAAAAAAATAAAATTTTGCGAGATATACCGTAAACTGTTTAAGCCGCTGTAAAAAAAATACAAAGCAGCATTTAATTGTAGTAGTTTTAATCCTCTTCTCTGTTGATTTAGACCTAATTTATAACGTTTCATTCATAATTTACTATAAAACTTATGATATGAGTATATAATATGAGTGACGAAAAAAAAGAAGATAAATAGGATTTTTTAAAGAAATTAAATTGTACCGCAATTTTTTTTAAATCTGACTAATCAATGTCGGAATTTAAGAAACTTAGGAAAAGGAAGTTACATACTATAATTTTGGCTTTCCCCAATCCTTGCATACATATTTTCAGCCAGTGATATTTCCATTTTGCTTCTGCATAAATCCCAACTAAAAAGTTAAAATGTCTTTAATTCCCCCCCCCATTAAATATGAAATAAAAATCCAGATAGATAGTCCGCCCTGGTAAAGGAGCCGCGACGTATACGTTTATAAACTTGGAATTTAAAGTCTGCGGCTTATCTACTCAAAATTATGGTTCATTAAATTTAATAAACATGAACTAAAGTAGGTAAAATATAAATTTTAAAACTTATGACTATATCGATAGAACAAATCATTGGAAAAAATATGTCATTTTGCAACAAAAAAAGGAAATTAAGCAGTCTTGGGTTTTAATTTTGTGTGGTTTTATTCATACTTTGTACAACGTATTTTTTTTTTACTTTTAAACTGAAAATTTTATTCTGTTTCAAAAAATTATCTCAGATGGGCCACTGGTAAAAAAAATTCTTTAAGAATCTATATCGTTGAAAGTCTTTGAAAGGGAAAAAATATAGGGATTTAAATACTTAAAGAGAACGGTAGTTTTGAAATAAATATTTCACTAAGTCCTAAATTCGAGTTTTCAACTATGTTTTTGTTTTATTTTTCGTATTAAAATTCTACCCTTGTTATTTGAATTCCCAATTCTTTAATTTGTGAAGGAACATATATCCATAAGTTTAGTGTTCAATCCATCATAGAATCTTTCGAACAGACTTTCATAGATGGATGAAGGTTTATTTTACTATGAGCGAATGCATAATTCCCATTTTGCATTAAACAGTCTGAATCAGAAAAATGAGGTAAAGTGAACAAAATTTGGAGAGTTTTCCGCATCCAATAGTTTCCAAACTTTTCTTCACGAAAGAAAGTTCTTCAAAACAATACAGAAATTCCTGGTGAAGAACCCCTCCTCGAAAAGAAAT
Source organism: Tetragnatha montana (assembly GCA_963680715.1). Taxonomy (NCBI): domain Eukaryota; kingdom Metazoa; phylum Arthropoda; class Arachnida; order Araneae; family Tetragnathidae; genus Tetragnatha; species Tetragnatha montana. Next base: position 42,669,225 of record OY796679.1, on the reverse strand, counting down.
AAAGTATATACTTCTCCCTGATCTACCTAAATATACAACCACCCATTTCCTAGTTTCCATCCTTTGAAATAAATGCCGTCGGAATGTAGCACACGTTACTGTACCCTTTAAAACAGGATAACTAGGCAATGAAAAATGCGGTCTTCGGAATAAAACAACCATGACTACCGAGGGATAAAAATGCAAATAATACAAAGAAAGAGAGAAAGATCTGAAACAAACCTTTCTTTTCCGAGCATCGCAAAACAAAAGCATAAAAGTAGTTTGAAGCAAAGCGATCTTTCTTTAAACGAAAACAACAATTAATTATTTCTCAAAAATAAACCTGCTTCTCCTTCCACATAAAAGTAACCTTCCTCGCTTGCATTTTTTGGCGCGGAACGAAATTTATTCATTACTTGGCTCCGCAAAGGCTCCCAAAAGAAAGAAGAGGGTGGCCAAGAAAAACACATACCACTTGCTTTCTCTGCACCCCTCTGTAAGTAAAGATCAATATCTCTCGACACAAGTGTACCAGTTCCCTCTGTGGGAGCGCCTTTTTACTGTTGTGGGAATAAATGCTCTCCTCACATCATAAAAACTACAACTCTCTCCTGATATTTGGACAGCGAGGTTCTGACCTCGGGAGCCTTCGTTCATTTAATAAGGTTCAATTTGAGGGAATGGCTGTTGAAAACGCGCTGAAAGAAAATATTAATCTGTACGGCATTGATTCTTTCTGGAACTCCTAACACTAAGGGATAAAAAAAACATCGTGTTGCGAATAGCTCTTAAAATCAGGTTACCTGCTTATTCTGCTATTGGGAACTTACAGTAAAAAAAATTTTAATTACCTAAAAAGATTGTGGGACAAAAAGTTTCTTTAGGAAAAATGTACAGTTTAATTTAACTGAGATGTTTCATTAAACTGCAAGCAAACTTATATTATATTTCATCAAAATTTTAACAGATTTGCGAAAAATTGAAAACTTACTTGAAATTTAGGATACCCTAATGGTTTCTTTAGCAGAAATGAAGGTTTTCCAGAGTGTCAACAGAAAATTTATTTAAATACCTACATCAAATTCATATATTTTAAAATTTTATTTATTTATTTATTTAGTGAAAGAATTATGAGTTTTTTTTCTTCCCTGACTGTGTGATTACCAACACTATAATATAAATCAGAAAATATGAATAAAATGTAGAGATTATACAAATCTACGCATAGTGGGGATGACCCAAGGTTAATAGAATAAGATAAGGTTGGCTCTTCACATAGGAACGAAAATTCGTGTGACGTACTGCTCTCCAGCCGATTACGTAATTCGCGTGATACCCCAGCTTCTCCTTCGATTGGGTCAGATAGAATAGGGATTTTTTTGACAGGAGAGAGGGAAATTTAAACTTTGATCCAACAATTCAGTTTTGAAGCATTTAAGATATGAATCTAAAAGGGTTTTCGTTTTAGATTGAATTGATATTATAGCTTCATGTTGATGAATATCTATTGTTAATTTGAAGTAAGAAACCGAAGTAGATCGTCCCAAAGGCAAGAGGAATCCATAGATTGGTTTTAGGAACATATTAATTTCTTTTAGATTAAAAGCAATTTTGATTTGGGAGAGACAATATATTTTCAGCTCCCTTCATGGAAACTGAAAAGAGTTGAAATAAAATACTAAAAGCAATATAGACTTAATGATTATATTATTAAAGCTTGGCAATATTTTTAATTATTATTATGTATCATTTTTTAATTTGAAGACTATTCAAATTTTACACTAAAACAGGATAAATGTGACCTCACCTTGGAGATGTTATAAAATGATCATATCGTAACTTTGGAACACTGATCCAACTTCAAAACTAACTGTTTCAGTTCGAGTTTCTTTCGGCGATCGTATGTGGGAGTCGGCAAGTTGGTGAAGGTTTATACCCAATAAATTATCTCCTTCATGTTTGTCATGTTTAATCAAAATTGAATTCGAAATCAACAGATTATTTGATTTTTTCTTCATGTAATTATCACTTAGAATCTAAGTGATCATTTATTATCATCTTATTATGTGATTGTACTTTTTGTACTGATTATGTGATACAACTTTTTGATATAAATACTAAACCGTTAGACATTTTTTGCCTTCATAAACTGTAGAATGAAGTATAACAGTCTACAATCTCCAAAATGACATTGTTCTAAATACAACCATTTTTAATTATCATTTGTAAATAGCATTTGCGTTTAAGTTACATTTCGCACTGTAAATAGTTTATATCCTATTTAAACAGAAATAGTTTCTCCGAAACACGAATAAAAAAGTTTAGTGAAAAAGTATGAATTCAAGTTGAAATAGATGTTTTCTCAATCTATTTTTACAGAAAAATGATTAATGTGTTCTTTGTTTTAATTTTAAATTGTATATTTATAATTACTAAAAAATTCTAAATATAAATCCATTTTAAATTTAAATGTGATAAAAATATGTCTAAAAATTATTAATTATTGTGAAAAAAAAAACTGTGTTATTGTGTTGTTTTGAACTCTAATCAAATTTATTTCATTTCATCAAACTAATTCAAATTAAAAATATTAAGGCTAAAAATATCTCCATCAACCATCAGAAAATTTTCATTGCGTTGTTATGTAAGCATCAAAAAAGCCAGTAGGGTCTGTCTTTATACATAAGACGCTGCCAAATATTCCTTAAAGCTTCCTACAAAGAAAACTTCGGAGAACTCTCAAATATTTTGCATTTATATTTTGCTGCATCTTTTATTCCGAATATCGAAGCGAGTTGTATTTGTTGTTGGCTGCATCTCGTACTCGCGAAACAGTTTCTTTTTCGTTGCGATGTGAAATCCGCAATTTGTGTTTGAAAATATCTATTTCAAAGATGCCTTCGGATCTATTCAAATGGATCTCGCTTCCTCAGAGTTGATGCAGACATAAATATCCAAATAGAACCTAGACTATTTTTAACCCGGAGGTTTTAATCCGCCTACATTCAATTAGTGGATGTTTCCATATTTTCAGAGTCAAGCATTGTGCTACAAAAAAGAAGCAATTTAATTCATTTCAAAAGTAATAAAAATAACTTGTATCTGTAGATATCATGAGAGATAATGCCCATCGCCTACCTTAGTCTATCAATTATTAATATAATTAAATTAGAGAAAAAGATATATTTATTCTGTATTTATTCTTATAAAGCTTTAACATAACAAAAGATGAGTGGGTATTTGTTAAAAGAAAAAAAAGAGCTTAAACGTAATTTTTAGCAAGAAATTATCACACGATAACGTAAGACTTTAAATTTCATCTTTCAAAACCTTTTAATTTCAGCCATACTTTAATGAGTACGTTTTAGGTACTTAAATGCAAAAAAAAAGTTTAATCATGTTTCAGTAAACTTTTCAGTGTTAATTAGCGAAATTCTAATTTCTCTAAAGGTTTTCATCGATCTGTCTTTCCATAAAACTGTTTCATTTCCTTAGAAGATCAATATGTTTTCCCATCCTTACTAAAGCTCTCTAAGGAGAAATAAGGAACCATGCAATAGGGAGCTACTGCATCAAACCATTTCAATGATTTACTGAATGTCATTAAAATAAGAACCTGAAAAATGCTTTAATGCTTAGGAACAGGCTGAAATAATACTTTGAAATCCTTGCAGAGTGTAAGATAAGAAAGGTCGATCTTTACATAAATTGAGGAAGTGATGAAATTCTTAATTGTTGCTTAGGGAAACACAAAAGTATTATTTACATAAAACGAACAGAAGAAATGATAGTGTTAAATCCTTCATTTTGTGGTGGAGTTCATTTGTGTCTCAATTTTAAATTGTAACTTTGTAATTTTAACAAAATACTCTTAGTTCGAATACTTTCTGGCTTATCAATATTTAAATAGATCCATTTATATTGCAATTTATTTCATTAAACTTGTAGATATTTTTTTTTAATTTAACTTTTTTTAAACTTAATTAATAGTTAATAACAGTAACTTGAATAAATGATCTTATTACAAATTTAAGTATAGAATATATATTTTTTAAATAATCAGCTTAAAAACTTTCTTGACATATTAATATATAGTAATATAAGCAGTATTGGTCAAATTCGAGAACTAGTGAATCGGAATTAGACAATTTTTATACCTGCTGGGAAAAAAAAGAGTTCATAAAAGATAGATTTTTCAAAATTTTAGTTCTTAAATGGGAATTAAAAAAGGGACTCTGTGTTTATAACTCGATTAATGTTCTCAAAATCGTTATGTTTTTAAAAACGAATGTCAATTGTAAGAAAAAATATATTTATTCCTACTACTTCAAGTTCTACCTAAAAATACTTTCATAGAAACAAAAATACTGTCAATTAATCCAAAAAGTTAAAAAAAAACTCTTCATTTCCTGAAAAACTGAAGTACATTTTTTCTTGTTTTGAAAGCACTTTCTATTCTAAAAAACAGTTTGAGAACTTATTGACAGATAAATTGAGACACGTCTTATTCAGCGATGTTTGTTTTCATCTGCATACTGGAACAAAATTACACGGCTTGATTAAATGTCATCACATTTTACAAGATCATGCATAATTTTCTGGAAATATTCTCAGCACGAAGAACCAAAAACACCTGTCTTCTAAAATTGGAAAAAAGCTTTCTCGGGAAATCTCTCATTTCGTGTTTCAGAAAACCAATAGAGTCCTCTCTGAAGAGAGATGCTTTGAAAGATTAACAATAAGTTCCGGGTTTCTCTTCCGTGTTGTTTTTGACAGTGCATTGTAATTCAAAAGTTTCGATTCGAAGCATTCTTTTTCTCCGTTTTTTGTTCTCCATTAAGAATTACAAATCCTCCATCTTCTCACTTTTCAAAACGCGGAGCGGCAGAAAAAGTAGGAATCGCCTTTTTCCAAATATCTTGGAAGCAGAGAAAAACGGGGAATTCCGATGGAATATTCAAACATGTAAATGTCCCCTTCTTTCGCCGTCAAAGGTTTGTTAACGCTTCGCGATTTGATGTTCTAAAGCTATGTGAAGTCCGTCTTTTCATTTTAAAACAAACATTAAGGGAATTAATTGTACTCCTTTCAGAGCAAATTAAAAAAGGCTCTCTCACACAAACACAAAGGCTTTCCCAATTTTAAACTACCTGCATCGATAAGAAATGTAAAAACTGCAGAAGACGCGTTATATTTTTATTAATTCCTTAAAAATCCTCATTTAATAAGGACTCGCGCTGAATGTTAATATCAAGAAGTAAACAATGAAATCCTCTTAAGGAGGTAATATTTAAATACGTATTTTTATATTTTACGAAGAATATTTGAGTAAAAAGCTTTCTCCCTCAAACAATCAAGTGAATTATGTTATCACAATCGAAATCTGAAAAATGTTTCGAACTGAGAGACTACGCTTTAATTTTCAATATAAAGGGATTGGATTTTTAAAATGGCTCAAGGTATTTTTTTAGAACACCTCTGTTAAAACAGTGTTTTGATGGCTCCATCAGGAATAATTCTGAGTAAATTAGAGCGTCGTTTGATTAAGTAGGTAAATTATAAAAGAAAGTTTTTATAAGCAATAACAAAAAAAATTTTTGAACTTACATGTGAAACATTAATTACAATTCATTTGAAAACAGGCTTATATATGAATGCAAAAAAAATGTCTTTAAATATTTGTAACAGTTCTTAAGATAAACGTAAAAAATGTAGATTATAAATTTTCATTTTAACTCCTCCAAAAAATCTTGCAGCTCATTAGCCATCGATTATTTTTTTAAATGCTAAAGAAAAGAAAATCCATTCGACACTCAAAAAAAAATTGATAATCTTACTTTTCCAATAAGGCTTGAGATTCCCCTCTTCATAAATCTAAATCTCCTCCCCCCTCTTAATCTACTTAACGCGTATTCTTCGCAACTTCACCCGAAAGATAAGACAGTTCAAACCATCGAAGCCAAATCGAAACTGCACATTCTTCAATATTACAGCAAATTCTATGTTCACAAGCAGTTATCACGTACCTCGGCAAGATTGAATATGTAGTGTGCAAAGAAAAGAAGCTCCGACATAGGCGTAATAACTATAAGACAGGGTCTACGAAAATGTCTGTGTTAAGTACCCTGCTTTTTATGTGCGTGACCAATCTGGCGTTATACTCTGCCCTCATGGAATAAAGAAGCTGCATCTTCACTACCGTGTTACTATGCCAAGAGACCGATTTTGACATCTCGTATGAAGGACTATTCAGTTTGAAATGAGTTCTCTGTTATTTTGTACACGCAAATTCTTCTGATAGCACGCAAACAGCTGGGAAAAGATGTTCTTATCTCGAATAATACAGGAGTGCTACGAATTTTTGAGACTCCTAAGAATACGGTAAAACTTGAATAAATATTTGGGAGCAGAGTTTACGCTTTTTAAAGGTTATGTAAATATAATATAACTAAAGAACTCAGGACACCTACACAAACAAGGATACAATGTTCGGCGTTTGTATTCTTGTAGGATTTATTGTTTCGCTTTATTCAACTCTTCAGACGTGTTTAGGTTTTTATATAATATTATTTATACATTAAATAATAGTTAAATTTATTTTCGGTACAGAAAAATACAAATCTGAAAAAAGACGAAGAATGAAATGTTTTTAGTCTTGAACAGTTCTGTTTGATAAAATATACTTCTGTTACTCTGTTAGTAGAGTTCACCTAGAATATATATACGGTATATTCATTTTTAAGCACAATGTTAAAAATATTTCTCAGTTGGTTTAAAAATTTAAAAAAAAATCGGTTAACTAAGTTTTTGGTGGTTTAATTAAAAAATATAATACGCAAATATACGCAACATAAACTTTACAGCATTAAACAATTTGTGATTTATTCCAAATGGGGGGATTTCTTACAAAAAATAACTTAACGGGACTAAAAATTATATTTACCAACCAAAACTTTTGATAATTAAATTACCTTATTCTATCCAGATTTTTTTATTAGATAACCCTCATATTTTATGAAATCCAATTTTAATCATTTGTAATTATTTCTAAAATTAGATATAGACCGACAACCACGAGAAAAACTTTGACAGAAAAACAAAACTTTGAAAAGAGGTTTAAACCTAAAAGATAAAAGATAAAGATTACAGCTTTGGCACAAAACGTTTTTCCAGCGTTTATGAATTACTATCACCCCAAAAATTGAGGGGAATAACGCGTTTAAATAACAATTGCCACAATATTGTACGACTTCAAAAGTTTTTCTCAAGGTGTTCGGAATATGTAACCCGATGTGTGTACCTGTATTAAAAATTTTGGATGTACAAAACTCCTTTCGTTATTCTAGCACCTTGAAAGATAAATCCATGCATTACTGTTAAACATTTTTTTTTTTAAATTCATTCGCACTTATGATATAGCACTAGCATAATTATCTAACAATCCAAAACAAATAAGTAATATTCTCTTTATTTGAAAGCATTAAATCTGGTTTCTCAAAGCAATGTCGATATCATAAACACTTTCTGCCTCTTTACCAGAAAAAAAAACTCTCGAGTGGTGAGAACTATAAATTCAAAAATAAATTTAATGTCTTTTAATATTCCCAAACTACACCAATTTCACGTGTACAAGAAATACTGAAATTTATTTGTCGAAGAATTACCATACATCATATTATAACATTACCTACTTTAGATTCGATCTACAAAACCAGTCTCAGTCACCTCATCAGTTTCATTATTTTCAACTTCAAAACCAGACTGACTGGAATTTAAACATGACAGTACGTCAAAGTAGAAACAAATCAAAAGTACTTTGCATTTCCCACGCATACTGTCTTGGCAATTTCAGGAAATCACGGAGGTTCCCAACTTTCGCATGCCCAAAAGGAAAAGACCAATTTTCGCGTGTTGCACGAACCCTCCTATTCCATTCATCGAGACATTAAGCAAACAATATAAATGAACGCAATGCCCCAGGTTCCGATTCTAAGGCAAGTTCTGATCGACTAAATATTTTCTTCAAGAGAAATCCGTTTCTAGTAATGCCTCTGTAATATGGCGCAGTGTTTCCAACACTAAATTTCTTTTTATCACGATTTCGAAATCTGGGTTATGGAAGTCATTAAAAAAGACCGACTTTCATCTTAGATTAAAGTTCATGTTTTACTCTAATGTGAATGTGCCGAACAAACGAAATTCAAATTACCCCTTGAGCGAGAAATTATTTTCTTCAAATGGACATTTGGAGAAAGGGATTTTTCGATTATGAAAAAGGTTACTATCTTTAACTTTTAATAGTATGTTAAAAGGTTTTTTTATGAAAGCTCTCTGGTGCGATATGATCTTTAAAGATTCATCTTTCAGTCCGCAATATTCAATAAATGAGAAGTAGGGTTCTGCCTGTCATTAGCGTTCAAGTTCCCTCGCGTTGGTTCATAAATATTTGTAATTAACACTCGCACGCTTTATGAATATTTAGGCTGAACGAAAACATGAATCTTAAAATCGTTATCAACAAGATTCGTTCTTGTTTTGTCGCCAGATGTCAAAATGTTTTACATTTCAGTTTTTAAAATGTTGTGTAAGATATTTCCTTCTTTTTATAAAACAAATCACAAAAAAAACAATAAATAACAAATATGTCTCAAAGAATGTTTATGGTGAAGAAATCCTTGGAATTTGCATACGTTCAATTTCGTTAAATATATTTTATTTGATTAAAAGGAATTTGGTTCCAACGAACTAAAGCTGTCAATTAAGTCCTTAAAGTTTCCAAGTTGCGGGAAAAAATTAGATTCTCTTACCACCCTCAAATTACTAAGCATTGCTTAGACTCCACATAAATGCTTAGGAACGCTCTTATTTTAACTCTTTTAAACTTAAAACTTGCGAATAAATATAACATTGTATTCCATAGAAGTTTGAAGTAGTAAAGAGTGTTAGAGAAATTTTTAATGCTTTTATTTCATATGAAATGTTTAGGTACAGAAAAACAGTCGGAGATTTTGGGGATAATCTAGATGCAATTTTTAAGTCTTATATGAATCATAAAACTAAATTGGTTTTAACTACATAAAATCAAAAGATTTGTATGCCAAGTCTAAAATGTGTGTTATACCCCATGCTTAAAATTAAACTTGCATTAGACATATTTTTATTAGTGTAATGAAAAATTCTAGTTTTAATTTTAAAGTTCATAATTTCTGACGAATGACCAAACCACCCCAACTAAGTAAAATTTATCCCTTCCACTTAATTTTTTCTTAAATTTTAATACCTAAGACCTCACCAGAAATTACCTCTTCTAGTTAATCAAATCTAAAGAGAAAGACATTTAAACGTCGGAACTATAAAGTAACTCAAGGGGTTAAGATCCCTCTTAGCAAAAACAATGAAACTTGAAACTTTAAAGTTGACAACACAACCATTAATCAACACAAACTGTGTCTCTTCTTTTGAAAACATTTACTTAATTTTTGTAAACCTTAAAGAGACTAATTCTCATACACGCATTTTCTACATTCCTTCTAGTCATCATAATGGTTTGCATTCATTCTTCACTAGCTACTTAGCGCTTCAAAAGCACTTCCGAGCTTGCTTTTGACGGACATTTTTAAGGGGGTTGGGAAATTCTTATATTTTTACTACAAGTTCCTAATAGTGCTTTTAATTCAACCTCGTCTCTGATCTGTCACCTTTATATGTGGTTCTATTAAGCTCCAAAGAATAACGCTTTTGTAAAGACCAACTTAGTGTATTTCTCCTAAAAATGTATTTTGTGCATTTTGAGATCGATGGTGTTTCATAGTTTTTTTAATTAAAAATTTGTAGTTGCCTTAACAAAGTTCATACTAAATTTTCAGCTCCATAATCGGAAAACAAACTTATATTTATATATAACTTTAACTTATTTAGAATTGAATCATTTTGTATCTCTCAACTCACCTAAACAAAACACTTCCATTTTTACAAAAAAAATCCAATGGATTTAATCTTTAGTTAAAGTCCTTGGGAGGAGGTTTGAATATTGTATTTCACGCTACCGACCTAAAATACTTTAAAAACGAATTAAGATCATGTCTGTAGATTTAAAATCTATTAAATACACATGTACTATAGCCAAGTGGCCTTACTATGGAGAATAAAATATCAACAATAAAAAGACTATGAGAAAAGTTAAAATGAATAAAGAAACTCACTTGAAAATCACAACGATTAACGTTTGGAACGTCTATATTGTGTGTAGAAGGACAAAGATCTTCATATTTCTTATTAGTAAAAACATCAAGTCCTACAAGATACACCTAAAAACAAATAATATTTTGAAACACCTTTAAATTAAAAATGCAAACAAGTTTAAATGTTACAGGGTGTTTCAACGAGTCCGTTCCAAATACTGTATAACCAGATTCCTTGTGTGGAGTTCATAAAAATCCCCAGAGAACTATAACTCTACGACGATTTTTTTTTTCGAAAAATGTGACGTGTCATATCTAATAAAAACTATTCATTCCACGACACGCGCATGCATGTGCAGTGGATGTTTTTAATATCTTAGTAGTATGCTAACATATCAATACAACTACCACCATCCATTTGATGAACCTTTTTAGCGTTAACTGGATACATCATATCTTTTTCTGTTGCAATTCTCTAGAAATCCGTGGGTCATAGCAGTACAATTATCTGGGTATTTTTTATCTACTCCTCGCAAAGAATTTGGTTATGCAGAGTTTTGGTGGAGTTTTTTAAAAAAAAAACAGTATATATTTTAACCTAAAATCAACTTTGAAGGAATGTTGTCCCAGAAATAGACTCAATACAGTATACGTTAAACGTTAAGAAAAAAAAACGATTTCGGTACTAGAAAACAATCTTAAACAGCTTTGTATTACTCTGAAACCGAAGGAAGTTCCCGCAATCACAGAGCCCATAAAACATGCATATACAGCTGTTCCTAATTTAATATACCTATGTCAGTGATCCTATGGTTTCCCAAGGGACAAATTACCAACGTAGTTAGCTGAGATGCCATCACAGGCCACTGACTGCCAAGCTACGTACTAACAGCCATAACGGTCAATTTTATACCACCGAGCGAATTTATTGTTGGACTATCATGACCGAAACCACAAGACTATCATCACTGAAAGTCATTAATTGTACCATTCACTAAATCTTGAACCACAACCATTAACATTTCTATCGGGGAGATTTAGGGATGCATCCTTTGTAGGAGCACTTTGGAGTCTGTTCTTTCCAGAGTGAAGCCATAAATTTCCCTTTGGAAGAGCTAAAAGTTTGTGGAAGTCATCCTCTGTTCAAATCTCTCGATTTTGATCCGGGAAAATACCAATAAAATGGCTGGCTGGGGTAAAACGGGGAGAAAGGCTCTTTATGTTCCGGCAGAGGAATAACAAAAACTTCCGGACTTCGTTCCGGTGAGGAAATATAATTTATTTCGAATTATTACGCTGGGTATATGCAAATGAAGGGTTTTATGATTTCGAGAGCTTCGATGTAAAACGGTTTGGTAAAGTTAAAGCTGTGTGCAAATCGGGCAGGAAGTAAAGCAAATGATCGAAACCGTTCTTAAAAACTCCATCATGTAAAATTATTTGACTTAACTTGATCCGTATCATTTTTAAAAATACTTCGTGTTGCTTGAAAAAGGAATAATTTTAAAATACCAGTCGTAAGAATGAGTTTTGATAATAAAGTTACAGTTCTGCCCTTCCAAAAAAAATTCTACAGGATTCAAAAGTAATCTCTGGTGGTCTGGAATTGAAAGAGTTAAAGGATTGTAGGATGTAAAGGCCAAAACCCAAATCTGACGAGCTTGAGAAATTACTAGAAATTTCATGGTCCCTTTGCAATCTAGCAAGACTGGGCTTTGGTCATTAAAAATGCGTAAGAAATTTACTTATTGTATTACGGTTTTTGTGTAAATAAGAATATGTTTTTCAATAAAGTAATAGAAGTTGCCAGTTTGATAAAGTCGAGTAGTAAATAGCAATATACTAAATATGTTTACGAAAGTAATGAGATTTGAAATTAAAATTTTACGAATGGTCTTATGGAAAGTATGATTAATATGAATATAAGAAAAATATAAAAATCGGATTAATAAACACTGAACCACACAAATTGTTTATAAAAATTTCATTGAGAAGTACGCTGCATTAGAATGATTTCTATTGGAACTATTTTATGTTTAAAATCGTAGGGACTTTTTTGATGTTATGGAGGTACTTTTTCTTAACCTTGTATACTAAAGAAAAAAATAATAATTTACTTCAAAATGTTTATAAAAGGTTAACTAATGTACAATATTTTATTACATTAATTGATTTTTTTTTTCTTTTACAGATTGACTGTAACAGCTGGATGTCCCATGGATCTACAGTATTTTCCCATGGACAGACAAGTGTGCTTTCTCGAAATTGAAAGTTGTAAGTACATTTCTATTCTCACACGTAAAAAAAAAACCCTCAATGAAAACAGCATTTAAAACAGTCAGTTCCTTGATTCAATGAAAGTAACACTATTTAGAGAAAGAGTACATAAAAACTTTTCTTGATAACGTTTATCAACTACCAGATATTTAAAACTACTCTAAATTATAATTGTTTACTTAAAGCCAAAATAGAAAACTCAGGGGTTTTTTATTCAAAATTATTATAAATTAAAAGAAAAAGCTAAAAAAAACTATAAAAGGATTTTTTTATTGTTTGTATTACTATAATTAATTGATGGAATGATAGAAAAGTTTTTACGTCTTTTAATACCTAATTTCCAAATACAACTTTGTAAATTATTTTTGCTTAAGGATTTTTTGAAACTTTGAAAGAGTGATTAGAAAACTTTAGTTTATAAGAAAAATTACTCCAAAGAGCAAGTTTTTAAAAATAAAGAATTTTTAAAGAATATCTCTCTAGTACTTGTATATGCGTTATAATTTCCCACAATATTCTTTCGTTGATACATGCATTTCCCTTTACATAAACTGATTCCTAATAAAATCCTTTACTAAGACTTGGAATTAAAGCACTTCCATCGTTAAAGAAAACATAACAATGCCCTAAAGAAAACTTTCTCTCTGTTTAAGTTTATACCCTATAACGACGCATATCATATCAAACACTCATTGGTTTGACTGTAATTGATTGTATGCATAATTTCTATTAATGAAGAAAAATATTAACTTACTAAAAATAAATTGTTAAAATTTATTGAATTAATTACCCACACAGCATTTTTTATTTCTATGTATTTTTTCTATAACTCTTCCAATGTTATTGTGCATGAAACATTATCAATTCGAATGGTGAAACTTATCGTGCCTATTTCTTTCAGTCGGATACACAATGAGAGACATAAGGTATAAGTGGGGAGACGGAGCGAAATCTATTGGTATGTCGACCGACGTCGAGTTACCCCAGTTCAAAGTCTTAGGTCATCGGCAAGACCAAAAAGAGGAACATTTATCTACAGGTATAGTAATCTGAAATCTCATGCAAAAATTCAAATTTAGGTTAGGATATTTTCACAATAGTATCTTTGGTTGAAAAGTTAGTTATAAGATTTCTACTTATACTACTGTCTGTCTACCACAAGATGAGATCTGGCCTAGTTGTCTGGTTGTGGTGGTTGCTATAGAAACAAGACCGGTTCATTTTAAATAGGGATAAACCGTATTATGATTTGGTGGGGATTAATGCCGACGGAGGATTATTGGCAGAATTTTTAGGCGATCACAAGCACGGTCTTCTTTTTGGAATTGATGCAGTTGCACGCATATGCTTAAAGCTGGGATTAGTGAACTGTTAAAATAATAAACAAAGAAGACCAGTTATTCAATGCAACAATTTTCCCCGTTGAAAACGAGGAGAGTCCTGTCAACAGAAATGTAAACGAGAGCTCAACTTGTGATAGACAAACAGTATATTACTCTCAATGTCTTATTTCGTTTTTGTAATAAAAAATGAAGACCAAATAGTAATTGTGTAAGACTGTTTTTCAATAATGAACTAGAAACGTTTTATAACGGATTTTTTTTATAATTCTTACAACAATTTGAGTACTTTTGTGCTTTTATAGGTATTTTCTGTATAAGTTAGTATGTTAATAAAATTCCCTATTTTAATTTGACAAGAGAAATTAAGTTCAAACTCAAGCGAAATGAGAATTTATACCCTTCCCGAAACTCCGTTACAAAGAAACCTGTAAACAATGAACAATGAAAGTACAACGATACCGTCAATAAGCATAACCTTGTTTCCAACAACATAACTTCTATACGTCCTTTTTATTCAATTAACAGGATATAGCTTTGACCTTGGTGGGCAATTTTTAATTAATATGTGCAAGAAGATTATGTATACTACATAAAATCCAAAAAATTCAATTGGATAAATCATCAATAACTAATTAAAAAGATAAGGATTAATACTTATATATAAGTAAAAATCATCGTCTATTGCTCAATACAGCACATACAAAAATATATTTCGTTTGGTAGACTAAAAATGCCAATTTGAACTCATAAATCTTTCAAATTAATTCTTAAAAAATACTCTAATAACAAGAGCTATAACTATATAAACGGTTCCTTGGGGCCTAGTTAAAGTAAAGGTTGAGTTTACCAAATTATGGGGAAGGAGATAGGCGCTCCGGACTCCCGCATTGCTGGGATTGTTTATCATCATAAAGTTGTCTAAGTTGACGGTAGTGAACAAGATAGATAGGGAACACTCGATTATAAATAGATTCCCGATCTTAACTGAACAATCAGTTACAAAAAAGTATTTATTCAGAAAGCTTCCGTATAAAGTGAAGTCTTTTAAAGGTCCCATAGGGGCTTCACTATAACGGAGTTCGATTGCATAAAGGTTTTATATGTAAACCTAACCAATCATATTAGTCTTTAACACAAGCGTTATGCTGTTTATTTAAGTAATTTGTTTGTTAATAATTAAGGTACTTAAATGGTCTGTATTTTGATCATATTTACTGAGAGAAATGACGCTTTCAAACCTGAGTATATCGATTGTTACATTTTATATGAAACTTTTTGTTTCAAATATTACGATCCAATTCTTTCAAGTTCGAAGTACCAAAAATACTCACTTTCAAAGCATTCCATATTTGTGTGAATCATAGTCACCATTCAAATTATACCTATTTTTAATTTATGCGGTTGAATTTTAGAAATTTAAGGAATTATTGGAAATACCTAAATTTATTGTGTGGTAGCGTGACTTATCACGTTGCCGACCTTAAACCCAATTTAAAAATTAACTTTTCACGTCATAGTGACGTTACATTATGGTCACAGTGACTCTCGTCAAACTCTGCTTTATGTGAATGCCATGCAATTCCTTACTTAAAATTAAGTACGTGATGTATCATTTTTGAGCATCTGAATGTTTTCAGAAATGAGTATTTTCGTGTTTCAAATTTGAGTAAATTTGTTTCGGAGCCAGTTTGACTATCGGCCATATTCACTGTCACTTGACCAGCGGTTAACCAGCAGCTTAAGAAAGAAAATGAGCTTTTCGCTGTCTATGATTTGTGGAATCCTTCTTTGAACGATGGTTCTCTACTAGTTAGGAAGCAGTGAATAAGGCCATACTCAGATTTGAATACTATTTTTTTAGTCAGTTTGGAGGATGGCGTTTTAAGAGTGTTTGTGTTTCTTTGCAGGAAACTATTCGAGATTAGTGTGTGAGATTCAGTTTGTGCGGAGCATGGGCTACTACCTTATCCAAATATATATCCCAGCCGGGTTGATAGTCATCATTTCATGGGTGTCTTTCTGGCTGCACAGAAACGCCACTCCAGCCCGCGTAGCCCTGGGGGTCACCACCGTGCTCACAATGACCACCCTTATGTCCAGTACCAACTCCGCCTTACCCAAAATCTCGTATGTTAAGAGTATTGACGTGTACTTGGGCACGTGCTTCGTGATGGTCTTCGCCTCCTTGCTCGAATATGCAACAGTAGGTTACCTGGGCAAGCGAATCAGTATGCGCAAGGCGAGGAACCAGCAGATGGCCAAGATGGCGCAAGAGCACCGGCAGCGGTGCGTGGCTGCGGCTGCGGCGGCGGAGGGTCCCGAGCGATGCCCGCCTCCGGAGGCGGTCCTCCTGCCCGGCAACGCTGAGGTCACCATGGTCAAGTCGGCCGTGAGAGGACAGCCGGTGAGTAGAGCCTCCTCCCCACTAGGCTAGTTCACGGTCCACCCCTCCTCCAACACTATACATAGATCACGAGGATCATGGAAACAAAAGACCACACCGTGCACTTTTACCCCCTTCAACACTAATCAATATACATAGAGCTAGGCTAGTTCACGAGGAGCAGTTTAGGAGCCTCATGGAAACAAAAGACCACACCGTGCACTTTTAGCCCTTTTAGCCTTCAACACTACTTAAAACTAGGCTAGTTCATATGGAGCGGTATAGAAGCTGGCATATGGCCCCACCGTGCACTTTACCCCTTTTAGACACCTTGCAGTGTAACTATAAAACTCTAGATTAGTTCACATGGAGCGGTTTAGGAGCCTCATAGAAACCAAAAACCACACCGTGCACTTTTAGCATTCAACACTACTTAAAACCAGACTAGTACACTAGGAACGGTTTAGGAGACGGCATATGGCCACACCGCGTACTTTGCCCCTTACACTGATACAACCGAAAAAGATGTTACAGAATCATGTGACTTGCCATCACGACACTATACTTAGTACCTTAACCCCTTTTAGTCACCTTTCAGGGTAACTATAAAACTCTAGGTTAGTTCATGTGGAGCGGTTTAGTAGCCTCAAACAGCCATACCGTGCACTTTTACCCCTCTTAGCTTTAAAAATAGGCTAGTTCGCAAAGAGTGATTTAGGAGCCTCATAGAGACAAAAGGATTGGTGAGCACTTAGCAATCCCATCGTATACCCATCTTAGTAATCTTTCAGTATAACTATAAACTCTAAGCTAGTTCACATGGCGCAGTTTAGGAGCCTCATAGAAACGTCTAAAAGGATACACCGAGCACTTTTACCCCTCTTAATCATGAATCACAACCTTTCAATGTAACTATATACAAGGGTGTTTCATAAGTCCGTTTCACGGCTTTTATTTGGAACCAATGCCTCCTAGGTTCATGGAAGTAAGGTGACCCCTAGTTAAATAACCATGGAGAATCCATTAAGATGGCTTACAGCACCCCTAGCGGCGAAATAAGAAAGTTAAAAATAATAAAAAAACCAAAGGAGATAGAGCAAAAACTTCAGTTAAAAAATATTGTCAATATCATATAAAACGCGCAGAAAAAATTTCATGAAACAATTTTCAATATTCGAGGGGATATGAGCAAGTAAATATAGTACTTTTTCAGGCCTCATGAAAGAAAAAGTTTGCAAGATTAAAAATTTCTTTGGTTTTGTAATTACAATTTTATTTTATTTACCTGTAGTTTCTTTCAGTTTTTTAGTTTAAAATTTGTCGTTATATTTAGCTAAAAAACGCAAAAACTACTTGATAACTCTAAAAAACTTGCAAATTTGCGAACTTTTTCTTTTCGGATATGAAGATATTTTCAAGATTTCCAAAGAAAAAAGTTATTGAAGTTTTTGTTCTGTCTCCTTTGGTTTTGAAAATAATTTTTAACGGTATCTTATTTCGCTGCTTCAGGCTCTGTACGGCATCTCATTGTATTCTCTAACGTCACTTACCTAGGGGTCACTTACCTAGGGGTTCATGTCGTATATTCTGAGCCATATAAATTCACCCTTATGGAAATCCTAGAAGACTAACTAGATGAATCGTAATTCAATCATTGATCTCGCTAGGTTGCCGTAACACAATAAATAAGATAAGAGGTAGCGATAATTTGGACTGCTTCCGAAATCCATAAAAAATTTCTCCTTTACATTTGGAAGAAAATGATTTCCCCCCGAACGAAAAGCCTGAAAGAGTACCAAGTCCTTTTTCCTTTTATAAGAAAACAAATTTTTACAACAATATTTTTGCATTAGTTTCAAGCACAATAAGATCGACTGAATTCTATCAAGAAACTCAGAAATGCGATAGAAAATTGTGCGAAAAAACCGATGCACCTGAACTCTTCACTCTCGACCCTTGTGATAGTAAGACCACTAAAATCTCCCGGCAATAGTTTAAAACCCTTTAAACCTTCATTGTATGTATAGAACGCTTTAGTGCAGTTATAAAAAGGAAACTAGGAATTCTTACCTGCTTTGAATGTTTGTAATTATAAAAAGCAGGTTCAGAATACCAAAATAAACGCAGTGAGAAAAATACTTATTTCCAAATTAAGACATAAGTAAACGCACGTTTTTCTGAGACACAGAATCAAATCCAAAATATTTTTTTAACAAAACTACTACGGGATTTTTCTAATTTACTGAATTTAACGATATTATGTTTTTAACATTTAAATTACTAACTTTATAAACTTTTATGTAAACTTATTCTAATTGAAAAGATCAATAAACCTTAAATTTTTTAAATTACTTCGGATAAGAAAATACATATTCCTAATCAATAACATTTTGTCATTACTCTTGATCTATTATGCTCCTAAACCACTCTCTATGGACTAGATATAGCTTGATATCTCAAACTGACTAGAAAGCATAAGACTGTAAGATCTGATTACGCCTCTGAATATAACATTACCTTTTGGTTTTTTAGAGTTTTCAATTAAATCACAAAATCATGTAAATACACTTCAGTTTTCTTTTTGCGCTTTAGACATGAGTCAATAGAGAAAGAGCCTTGAACTTACCTCTGGAATTTTTCTGATGCTGGAGAATTTTTATGATCCATCAGCCTGCACGAAAATTCACTGGAAATTCACGTATTTATCATAAGAACTTAAACTAAAACATAGGTACTATACTCTAAATTGTGAACTAATTATAAGTACGATAATATAAACAAGGTATTGTTTACAGTCAAACCTCTTACAGTAAGCAAAACAAAAAGTTAAAGCTGATTGTTGGTTGGTTGGTTGGTTTTAGTTATTGGTGCTTTTTGCTACGGATTAAAGTTGATTGATTGTTTAGTTTACTAAATTTCGCGCATTTCTTTTTTTTAAGCTTCATTTCTTAGTTTTTTCTCTTTGATATTTGTATCATTTCTTTATTTATTTTTAATTCTTATGGAATTAAAAATTCTTAGTTGAGCTATTATAATCGTTTTTCACAATTATTCTTTACAAAAAATATTACTCTTTAATGATAAAATGTAAACATATTGACTCTAACAAGGACCTATGTACGAATCCGAAATCAAATTGAATATAAACTTCTAATCGTTCCTCCCGATTGATTTACTCGATTTCACATTGACCAAGTAAATTTCGTCTTAAACTCTAAGCCAAGTAGAAAAAAACGAGCAAACAATACATTTCTTCCTTTCCAAAAACTTTTTATAGCTATTTAATGAGAATTTTAGAAGATTTCAGTCCCTTAAAGCATAAAATTGTGACATCTAAATATTAATTTGGAAGACAATTTTTATAAAAAAAAAATACCTGTATTTTAAAACAATATTTTACAGAAATTAGAGGGGTTTTTTATATAGGAATAAGTAATTGTTTCTCACATTGTTTCCTATTGGAAATTATTTTATACGTTATTTTTCACTTAAAACGAGAGAATTTATGTATTAATTTACGAACTTTCGCCCAATGAGCTGTTCGTATAACCAGTAACCTCTGTAACAAATTTAACGAGCTGTAAGACCTTCAAGTGGATATGAAGTTTATACGTAAGACATCTTGAAATGGACGTAATGTTTCACACACCTAAATATTATTTCTTATTGTGACAAGGATCAATATCCATCACCAAACTATCTTATCAATATTTTACTTCTTGCTTTTATTTGAGAGTTCTTAAATGTTTTTATCAGGTGAGTTAAGAGTTCAACTTCATATTGTATTTCAACTCCATCGCACCTTCCTATAATCTTTTATTCAATTTTTACAGTTTTTTCTTCGGGTAGAAAATAAAAAACTGGTTTTATATTCCCTTCTTAAAAATTTCTAGACATTTACAAGACTCTATCATAATTTTTTCATGATTTTTAACTGAAATGTAATTTTTTTCATTTTATATGCTAATAAAACTCCAAAAGAATAATTGAAATTCTTATACGTTTCAGTAAGATCAGAAAATTTATGCAGTATATGCATACTTAGTAAAGTAGTTTATACATTTTTAAGGGACAGCGGTATCCCATTATATTTAAAAGTACCGTTCATATACTACTATACACACGGATAATAAAAAAACTTTACGTGATCGAATTAGGAGGCAGTTATCTTTGGTTGGCATTGATTCTTTTTATTCTTCTTTATTCATTCAGTCCTAATTTTTAATATGCATACAAATTTAGCAGTTGCACCAAGCATCTAACACAATAATATCAGTGGTGAAAAATACTTCCATAAAACTTCATTTGCGCTATTGTAGCATTAATTACTAGCCTTAAGTACTTAATAATATAACTTTAGGTACTTAAATCGCATGCGTAGTATTTTACAAAAACTTAAAACTCTAGGAGTATTCACTAAAAATTACATTTTAAATGTCCCAATACGAGTTAATTGTAGAAAAATATTTCTCTCCTTATCCAGTTAAGCAAACATGGAAACACAAGTTTTTAAAAGTCTCTCCTTCCTTTGAACTTTCTGGAAAAGTTCTAGAGTGTTTGGAAATACTATGTTGTACTATGTTGTTTGGAAAAGATAGGAAAGACAAAAGGATTATAATGAATTTCAAGGAAAGAATTAAGAATAAAAAGGATTTTTACGTTTATATTAGTCACATGTTATGCATTTTATTACAAACTGTACTATAAAAACACAAAATTCAAAAGCAGTCAGTAAATAATCAGTAAATTAATCAGTTGTGTACTTAATCTTTGTCAATCAATATGAAAGCATTGTACTCTGAGATAGCTTTCACCCGTAAACAATCCGCGAAACTCGGTAATTAAATTACATTAATTTATCCCCATAACTTAGTGAACAAGAACTATTATGATTATTAAGGTCCATTAACGGCATGGTAACTGCTAATTCCATTTTACGAGCAATTTTACTTAACCATCTTAATGTTATTTTAAGGTTTTGTATTGATTATTCCATTGTAGGAACATCACGTTCTTCAAGCAAAGAATATCACTGATCCTATTTTTAATTGTCTTTCAATGCAAAGAAAAATTAACGTGAAGGAAAAGTAGTGAGTTCTTTGAAAGGATGGTTTTGGTTATACCAACTCGTAATAACAGTTAAATTCGGTGAATATTTTAATTTAAAACTGTTTCAATTTCTATACCTGATTAAGAAATGTTTCAATTTATTGTTATTAATGTTTCACCAAATACAACTAGGATATTTAATTACACTTTTTACTATTTTAATTTATTCAAGCGAAACATTTGAATGAATATTTGATATTTAAGTTTAATTTGCTTTAACTATAGACCTTTTAAGGCTAATTATTCGTTCGCATAATTGTTTGTTTTTTAATGAGGTATATTTTTCATATAATTGAGTTTAGTGTGAATGGGATACCACAATTTTTCTATTTTTGCACCCATCCGATATGGTTTTAAGACTATTGAAAGATTATATACGTACTCTATATTATTACAGTCGTATTACTTGATTGTAAATACATATTTTAATACGGAAATTAAGAATTAACCTACAGGAATCCTTTTTTCTTCTTTTGGTATTTGTTTCCCTCAGTTATCCATCCCAAAACCATTTTTGTGCGTACTATACCTCATTTCCCCTATCCAATTTTTTTCAACGAAGACTGACCTTTATTTTAATCCAATAAAAGCAATTAACTGATATGCAAGCTAAAATAATGACACACCTCAACGCACCTAAACCCATCCCTTTTTTACTCGGCTAATTTATTATGTTCATCTCGATTGCAATCAATTGTTATTAAATGTCTCTCGTGTGTAGAGAATTTCGCTGGAGGTGAATAAAACATAAAAGGGTGATAAGGATGGGAGCTTCTGCTCGGAAAAAAAATAAGTTGATAACACATTTCAATCAGTTAAAAGCGTCCGTCAAATGATTATACAAGTTAGTTTTTTCTGTCCCTGAAGATCTCTAACTCATTTTCATTTCACAAATGACGGACAAAAAATCCAAGGAGAAAAGAACAGCGGCGTGGCACTACGTCGTGGTTTAATTTCATCTTAAATTGGGAATTATATCTACCCACTACTCTGTTCATTTTCACTGATGAACTTCCTTAATCGAAGCGCTTGCCATTAGAGATATTAAAACGGACGCCTACGAAGTTATTTAAGGAAAACTAAGAGTAATTGAAGCAACTCCTTTGCCACTATTGTCACTTATGCAAAATGAAGTTTCTTGAAGAGAAATAACGATAATTTAAGCTCCTTCATCTCGATGGCCACTTATGCGAATTGTAGTTTCTTAAGAAAACTAAGACAGTGACATTGGGATCTTCATCTTTGTTGCCACCTACAGGAACAGTAGGTGCTGGAAGAAAACTGAGAAACAACAATTTTGGCTCTTTCACCTCCGTAAAAAAATATTTACTTCGAAAAAAAAGAAAAAATTGTGGATTTTTTCATCTTCATTGTCATTTATACAAAATATAGCTTCTAGAAGAAATAAAAAATACTAATTGATGTTTCTTTACCCGTATTTACCACCTACGCGAAACGCACATCCTGGAAGAAAAGTTGGAGCCGCATTGCGGATCCTTTCTTCAATGAGTTAGCTATTGATTTGAAAATTTTATCACCCTTTCACTCCTATCTTTCTAAGTGATGTTCTCAAGCACGAAACCTAAACAACGTGTTAGCGAAAGTTGGTTTTGAGTGCGAAGAATTCGGAAGCTAGTTCCCAAACTTTCTTTTCCGTCAATCGAAGAAGATACACTTAATTACTACTAGCAGTTTCTGACGTATTCTGGGTTATAAATGAAAGACGCAAATTACTTTTCTGTTGTCCTCTTGACACCTACTAAGGCAGCCTTTTGTGATGGCTTGCATTTGTTTCTTTTTAGATTTTTCGGAATTTGTTCACTTGACACTAAATTCCAAAAGTTTGGTGTAAATTATTGATCTCAGATTAAAGCAATGCATTCACTCTTGGTTTGATTCAAGAATTCAGGTTGTAGTTTTACTTTGAATGATTTTTGTTTATTGGGTACTTCTTATAGTTGGAATAGCGATTAATTTATTTATCTCTTTTTGAAGCTATTTGCATCAAACATTTAAACTTAATATAAACTGTAAGGCTTCATTTAAAATTAAACTAAATCATCTATTGATAAAGAACTTCGATGTATTAATTAGTAAAAGTATCTATTTTCCATTTATCCTAAAAGTTTACTTCAGGGGGCCGTATAATATTTCATTTATATACTTTGCTTGCAATTAGGAAATGATTGTTGTACATTACACCACCCTCACTTTTAAAATATGTTTATTATATACATTTTTAAATTACATATTCCTAAAACCTCCAGAACCATTCGTAAAAATTTATTCGGATGATTATACATAAATAGTAAATGCTGATTTTCTATCATTTTAAACCAAAACATAAATAAATCAACCCATTTATTCATTCCTTTTAGTAAATAAGTTTCCAATAAATTTTCAACTGTCATTAAAACCTAACCAAAATATTTTAGGGTGTTCGTTTAACTTAATCAAAAGAAATAGTGTTTCATTCCAGTAAAGTTGAAATCTATTGCAAAGTTAGACAAAGATATATTCAAAAGTAAAAAAATGTATAAATAAAAGAAACGAAACCAACAACGTTGAAGATTGTATATAACGAGAATTTTTTTCATAATCCTCTTAGATACTTTAAAATAAATAATTGCATGAATAAATTACTCAAAACAAAGCATGAAGTAAAAAAGCAGGTAGCAAACGAATCCTGCGAAGTTAGCTGCTCTTTTTGTAGCAGGGAAAACAATGAAAAAACTCTGATGAAAATGAAAAGTGATAAGTATTTTACTTCTAGAAATAAGTTCATATGAATGGTACCATACCTATAAAAATTAGTTTTTAATAGTTTGTAAACTCATATTGAGAAACCCAAAAGAATGTCCTTAAATAAAAAAAAATTGTTGTAAAAAATTCAAGTTGAGACTAATAATTTGCACACCTCTGTATATAGGAGTTAGATATATGGGGCCAAAACATGGTGTCAAAAGGAAAAGCAACCATCCCCTATATGTTTCCACTTCCGTATCCAATCCCGAAAAAGCAACTCCCTGGCACTTCCTCTTAATCTCCCCGGGCGATCCAAAGAGCTTCTCCTCGGTCTTCGTAAAATATCACGTCATTATCCCAAAACACTTACAATAAATCTCTTCTATTAAACATTCATGCAGCTACCGATCCCAGTCCAAGGGGCGCTTCGCGTTTATTTCTTCCAGTCAGCAATATCTATAGAGTAGCAGAGCTCTCAAATGCCCCCCTATGAAGAGGAACTCGGCTCACATTTCTATGATAGAAGGGGGAACTTTCATCTGTGCTTAGTCCCTCCTTATGTTTACCCCTGAAGCATATGTTTCCTTCAAATTACCCGAGGTCCATTCCTTAGAGGAACGTGGGGACTGGGCGTGCAAAGGGGAGACAAAGATTGGGGTCATTTCTGGGGTAGTTTCTATCTTGGAAATATGTCACGTTCTCCCGTACGTTGCCCGTTTCGGGACCATTAAGCTTAACCTCCGAGTTCCGGCCGGTCAGGGTGTTTCTTCGCTTCTTCTTTTTTACCCTCCTGCAAAATCGTGCGCATTGCGGTTAGCTGTTTTTTTGAGGGAGGATACTGAGGGATCATGACAGATCAAGGGACAATTACTTTGAGAGAAACTGTTGGAAGGGGTAATGCTTTTTAACCCTTGGCTTTTAGTATTTATTGCGGAAAAGATTTTGGAGTTCGTGGAACATGAGAGGTTTTGAAGGGTTTCGCGTTAAATTTTTCCTAATTTAAGGTTGGAAGTTAGTACCAAGTGCAATTGCGTCAAAGAGGGCTTTTTATATAGAATTATTATTTTTATGAAGAAAAACTACTTTACTTTAAACTTTTACTTTAAAATTTTTGATAGTCTTATATTTGCAATGAAGGTG
This sequence comes from Tetragnatha montana, assembly GCA_963680715.1. Taxonomy (NCBI): domain Eukaryota; kingdom Metazoa; phylum Arthropoda; class Arachnida; order Araneae; family Tetragnathidae; genus Tetragnatha; species Tetragnatha montana. The sequence goes on along the minus strand of OY796679.1, from coordinate 42,644,065 downwards.
ACCATAGGAATTGCTTTTGTATGAGGTATCATTCAAAAGGTATATCTAGAAGGATAACCTTCTCAGTAGGTTTATATTAAGCAGATAGATTTTTACGATTATTTCACTAGTGAACATGTTCACCGGAAAGCATTACGCATTGACTACTACATAAAACTGTAGTTTGAACTGAAAGTATTTATTTCATAGCTGAAATTCATAAAAATTAAGGAAACTCATTTAGTACTACCCACTACTTAATATATTCATCCAGATTCCTTCCATATTCATTCGAATTTTAAAAGTAAAAATCTGAACCTTTTAAATAATGTTAAAATTAAACTTTCTATTCCTTTCTACAAGAAGTGAATAAGATTAATCAAATTATTGAAAGTATTTTTCTTTTATTTTTTAAAGTAAAATCAAAAACGCTTTCAGTTATTTGTATTTGGTCACGTGAGAGGTCACCTAGAGGTACAAGGTGACTAAAAAAATTTATTTTGTACGTTGTTCTAGGTAATAAAACAGAATTGAAAAGCAGATAGCAGAGAATGTGAAAAAAAAGCTCTCTCTCATCAATCTAAAAAAAGTTGTGAACTAATGTGGTGTTAAAAAGCCATTTTAGTTCACGAAACAACAAGCACACTCAATACTCTTCCATTTGATTTAACTACATACTCACTTTACTAGTCATGGATAATGAAGATTTCGTCAAAATTGTGGAACACCTCTCGATAATGTTTTGTTAAACGACTATGCTATCACTCCAGCAATCACTAAAGATACCAATTTAAAATTCGATATCTTTACGCATCAAACCCCACAGCCAATAATCATGTCATAACACTTACTTCAATTACCATAAATGAGAGAATTCTACATTTACTTATTCTTTTTCTTACCTCCCTAATGGCTTAATCGAGAAGCTCTTCCCTAGCAGCAGATGACATGGACCCCATAGAAAACTGCAACTCTCGTCTATTGCCGCTAATTACAGAAGCGATCAATAAAGCCTCGCTATAAGTAAAACGCTAACAATAAGAACAAAAGGCCCAATACAAGAGAGACGCAAGCCATTTAAATAAAACTTAAAAACCTACTTTAGTCGCGATAAAAAAGTCGTTTTCTATAGTTAATTGAAGAAGTAGATGTAGATCTGTCATAAAGAGAAGGGAAAGAAAGAAAGTAGGGGGGGGTTACTATTCAGGAAATATGCCCTTTAAATATCTCTCCAGAAGGTTTCCCATTAATGAAAGAACTAATGAGAATACTTTCACCCTCATGGGGGATGATCAATGAATAGAACTTTTAAGAAGTGGAAATATATATATATGATATCATGACGAAACAGTTATGACTAAAGAGATGACCATCGATCTTTAATTTTTTTTTAACTCGGTTTTTAATGGTGCCGGTTTTTTCTTGGTGCCTTATCTCTAAAGCTCCGTTTCAGAAGCCATTTTGAAATGCATGGGTTAGGCTGTTCCGCTAATTTTTATTCTCATATCTTAAATAATTATCACTCAAGCTTCTAAAATAGTATTTTAAGGCAAGTTCTTTTTTCTTTTGGATAATATTATTTATCTTCTTTTTGAATTCATAAAAGTTTTTAATTAGTGTTTGAAAATTCACTTAAACTAGTATATTAAATTTCGTAATATGAAAATCTTGATTACCTATGTTATCAAATACAAGGATCTAGTAGCTAAATTTACTATCTTCGATTTATAAAACATGATAATGTTTTAATTTAATTATTTGATAACTCAGGAACATGTTCGGATCCAAGGGAAAGGTTATGGGTTTCAAACCCCCACCCGAAATTTTGACTTCAATTTTGTACTGTTTTTTCCTTGAAAATTCTGCTACTTACAAGGAGCAACCCTCTTCGGGTGTAGCCCAAAGGGTCTCAAAACGAGATAAACCCCTACTTTGAGGATCAAATTTCAAAACATTTTCTGGGGGAGAACCCCAAAACCCCCCTCCAAACTTTTGACATCTGTTATACAATGTTTTTTCCTTGAAAACTCTGCCGTCTACAAGAAGCGGTCTCCTTTGAATGTTCTCCAAATAGTTTCAAAATGAGACAAAACACTGGTTTGAAGGGGCAAATTTCCCTCGAAATTTTTACGTCTATTATATTTTTTTTCCTTACTTTTTCAGATGTAACCCAATGAGTCTCAAAATGGAGCTGAACACTACTTTTAGAGCCCAATTTTCAAAATTTTTCTGGGATTGTCCTCAGACCTCCCGTTTTACATGGAGTTCACATTGTCCAATTTTGACATTACTTGCAACCTAATACTAATACTACTTTTAAGTAATCTAAAATTTAGTATAAATGTCCTCTTTAGGAGGTACCTAAGAAATAACTTGGAGTCAAGTCATGGTCACCCCCCCCCCCCCCGAAAAAATAGTCTGGTTACGACCCTGCCCTGCTCAGGGATTATTTAATTTCTACCTATATTGCGGGTGTTTAAAAAAAGTAATTTATGCAGTAGAAACATGAGTACTAAAATTTTACCTATTTTTCCATGAAAATTGATAATTAAGTTCCTGTTCATCAAAGTGGAAAACGTGATATTCATACAAATTAATTCAAATTTTATGCTGATAATATCCCTCTAACTGAAACACAAAAGATATTTTATTAAAGACCTTTTTTTGTATTTTCGTTGTCTGGTGTTCTTCTAAATTATGCATCTTTAACAAATTATAAGGACTTGGCAGTAAAATAACACTAGTCAAATTTACTTTCAGAAAAAAAAGCACACACAGAAAGTTTTATTATACGTGGCATGTATGTATTGTAAGATATTCTGGCATGCAGAATTCATTAAAATTAATCAATATATACAGCTTCCATAGCAACTAAACTAAATAAACTAACAATCTCTTCAGTCGCTTAAACTATTCAGTTCAGAAATGTTAACCAATAGAAGTTTCAGTGATACGGATAGTCAAGAGTTTTAGGTGTTACATATCGTATTTTCTTATTATTCTTTTCAACAATACAAACCAAACACATCAACGCGTATTTTAACATACACAACCAACCCTCCTAAACAACAAGTTATGGAAAACACGTTCAACTAAATAATAGGTATATTTTGAACAAGAAAAACATAAACTATTGGATTGTTTTCAAACTTCGTTTGTTATCTATACTACACTAAGACAGCAACGTTAGTTGACCCTATGGCGTCACTAACAAACAAAAAAGTTCTCATCGTGGTGTCTGAATTTTGAGTGAAATTAAGAACGTCAATTTAAAAATATGATTAGTTTGTTAAACCCATGTTTGTTATATATAGCGTCTTTTTATCACGATTTGCGTACCGAAACTCCTCTTAGCAACCCAACAGGCTTTGTGTTTACTCATTTTTTTCGTTCCGCGTAGTGACGTACTGCGTTCAGGAAACGTTGGGGCAGTCTATACTCGACAGTCCCAACATACACATAAATTTAGTTAGTGTTGTTGAACAAAGAGGGAATGAGATTTTCGATCGATATTTTTTACGGTCGTGGACCAAGCTCTACCGGCAAATGACTCACTTCTAACGGCGACAAATGTTTAGCAGCGTCGAATGCTTGAAACTTTGGACCCCCACATTGACCCGTCGTTTAATCCGTTTTATTTCTTTGCTTTAAAAGCTTTGAGGATAACCAAAATAATGCTAACACGCCCTAATAACGCCCTGTTTCAGTATAATATTAAGTTATTGAACAGATGTATCCTGAATCAAACAAACTGGTATAATTTATTAATATTTTTATGACAGTATTTAGTGATTTTGAAATATTTTTGATTAAAATTCAGTAATTTCCACTTACTTAATTGAAAAATCAAGATACGCTATTTTATTCGTATTTACCGAAAAAAACTTCAGTAACTTACTGAAATAAAATTGATTCAATTCACGACTCCTGTCACACAAAGTAATTTCATTAAATTTGTCATGTTATGCTAAGCCCGATTTTACTTAAATTTAATAATGTAACTCTAGTGCTCAACTATTGTGTGTGAATCTCAAAGTTCAATATTATAAAACCATAATAATAATAATTTTTATTATGAAACATTTTTCAACCTTTACATCCAATGAGAGAGAGAGAAAAAAAAGCGACATTATATTGTTCACTAAGGGGCCGAAGGGGGGTAACTTTTGAATAAGATATTTTCCGGGAATAAAACATTTTTCCGGCTTTTTTATACTTTTTAATATTGTAAAATAAGTTTCCTTTCCCTTGTCCCCTACAAAGTTTTATGACTGTTCCGCTACTAAAAGCTATTTTTTAGTATTAAAAATGTTATGGGAAAGTCATAGAAATGGAAAAGAAATACAAAATGTAACCCAATCCTTTTATTTGATTGGATATCAAGTTTATTATTCAGAGATAAGGTGCAAATCTCTAAAATGTGACGTCATATCCGATAAAAACTTAATTATTCCATTCTACGGTGGGCGTATGCATGCATAATGGATATTTTTAACATCTTATTCTGCAAACATATCCAATTAACTACATTTACGTTATCAAAACTTTTTTAACGCAAAACGGATGTGCCGATAACCTTTTTCTATCACTATTTTCTCGATTTTTTTTGGGCAGTTTTTATCTACTTCGTGCGAGGAATATGACTGTGTAAAGCTACTGGGTGTTGCGGACTTGTTGCAAAACACAGTACATCGGGCAAATAACTTCCTCTAAATCATATATTTAGCTACTTTAGTTGAGTAGATCAAATTACTAAAAAGAAAAAGTAAATCGGGATAGAATACACGAAGTAGGAACAGAGAATAGCAGTCAGGAAAAGTCTCTGTAACAAATAAAAAGAGTATTAAAAATCCTACAACGTTTTAGTTTTTAGTGAAAGGGGGATCTGAAGAAAAGTGTCTTCCGTTCTTTACTTTTTGAGGATCTTTAAAAAGGTTTCAAAGTGCATCCCCTACTGAAAGTTTTCCAGAATAGCTCCGTCTTGAAAACGTAATTTTTTTTACTGTATTATACAGCATACAAATATAAAAAGTAAATAGAAAATAATAAACTATGTGTATCAGAAGCGATTTGCCTTCTATATTTTAGTATGGACAGATATGTATGAAAAATTTTCAATAAAGTATTATTTTTGGAAGTACAGAGGATTTAAAGTTAATTAGATTTTAAAAATATATATTCGTAACTTAATTTTATACCTACTTCCTACGATTTAAAAAATTATTTCACAATTAATTTAAAATGTATGACATATAGACAATATTGGGTTATTGTTCTACGTTATGTACTTGACTTTGGTAATACCACATTACCACATTACTTAAAGTTCTTTAAAATAATGCATGGATTTTACCGAATTATTTAATTAAAAAGCTATTTACAACTTTTACTCAGCTAAGGCTTCATAAATTTTAAGAAAGAAAAAAATTAAACATCTTTTTCAACTCTGCAAAATTTTTGGATCCACTTATGTTTTGTAATATTACTAACTGATTTAAACCCTAGATACGCTTTGTTTGCTGATAATTAACAATGAAAACTTACTATTTACACATTTTATTTTGATTCTCTCCAAACTGTTTTAGACATTCCTTTCTTAAAAACGTCGTACAAATTTTACATGTATTTTAAATTCGTATTTTTAACCCAATACAGGAGTTTTATTTTCTGAATAATCAATTCCTAAACGTAAAGTCTCAAAATTAAATATTTATTTCTGATGGATTCAACAAACTTAAAAAAGAAGTAATAAACCAATAATTCATATTTCACACACTCCCTTTTAACCCAAGATATTTTTGTTTTGGTCTTAGGGTTATAAAAAAGTATGAAATAATTTTTAAAATCTCCAAGCCCTACCAGATTAAGAGAATATCATACTACTGCAAACGGTCCTTCTCAAGTTTTCCAATAGTTCTTTGAGACTTTAAGAGATAGATAGAGTACAAAAACGTATTAAGGGATTAAATCTGGAAATATAGCTACGAAAAGGTTTTCGCCAAACTGACCCAGCTCTGATGGCGTACACTTAAGGTTGTAATAGGATCAGAATCATTGGCTTGAGGAAGCATAGATCTTTCATTCCTGAAACTAGAACTTTCTGAGATAAGCTTAATTCATTTCAAAAAAGATAATCGTGTATATGCTCTTCCTTCTTTTTTGAAAAAAAAAATTCTTATTACTTTTATTTTAAGAGTTTAAAAGAACATGTAGAGAAAATTTTTAATGGAAAATTAACATATGCCTAGAAAAATTAGCCCTTTCAGTTCTAGCCGCCCCAAATTTTCTATAGGATTCAAAAGAAATCTCAGGTGGTGTTAGACTGGATAAACATTATAAAAACATCATTTCTTTGGCTTTGTTTTCCTTTTTTACTTTTGAAAATTTTACAATAAGTATAACATCCTTTCATATTAGCAGAGATTCTCCGACAGCCATACTATTATTTATTCACTAGCTATTGTAGCTATTCGTTACATTAGCTGTGTTAAAATTTTGAATATTATTTACTGGGTTTTCTTATTAGATTAATGCTCTCGGAATATAAGTTCTATAGTTTTCACTTTTTTGATAACATAAAGCATTTTAGTTATTGTGTGTATAACAAAGAAATACGGAAAGAAAAAGAAGAAACATTTTTACTATTGGAAGGAAAACCATTTACTTGTGCTTGTTGTCCTGGTAATACTAATATACGTATTTATTTAATGAAAAATAATTTGAGAATATTTGGTACGGAAAACATAGCATGACAAGTTTTGCCATATATACCTACACACGGAATTATTTACGATGCATAGCTACGTTTTCGATTATTACATACTTATAGTTGAATGAAATTAACGAAAATCAATAAATGGAAAAATTCATAAATACGTTTTACATAAATAGTTTTGAAAAAAAATTTATTAACTAATTCAAAGATACCACCAATAATTGGAATGAGAAATTACTTCAAGCGGGTTTTTATGCATGTTATTAACTCGTAATGTAGTCTGATAAACAATTTTCAAACCCTTTGTTTTCTATGCTACTTTCAATTAAAAAATATTGAAATGAGGTCAAATATCCCGCTAGAAATTTTAACGTCAAAATATTTTCAAATAAAAACAAAAAAAAAACTTTTTACGCTCTTTCAGTCCCATTAATTATATTTTTAAAAATAATCAAACTATAAAACGTGAAAAGCACTAAAAGGTTCTGTACCCCATTAAAATGGATTGGCCTAGTTATACAGGCTAGAAGGTTTTATAGGTTTTTGAGGCCTTATATAATATACAAAGTGTAAATAAATAATTTTATTTCATTTTGGAGACGGTCCCTAAAAGAAGGAAGTTTAGAGTGATGAAAAAAAGCCCTATGAATAAAAGAATTCAAAACGGGATACTCGTTCATTATTGTCGTAGAACTGTAAAAATTTGGGTTTTGAAATATTTTTATTTAATGCATTCTATTATATTATTGATAGAACCAGAAGACCGTGTAAAAATTATGTTTTGTATTTTTACCCACAAATTATTTTTGATCGAAAACATTTCACATTTTCACCTGATTTTGAACAATGTGTTTTACAGCATAGAAGTTACATCTATAAAGAACGGTTTAGAAATTATCTATTAGTTAACATTAAGAGAGGATACCTTGTTTATTTAAGTTTACAGACTACATTATGATTTCAAACTTCTTTATAGTCTTATTTTAAAGTTCAATGTAAAATATACTACAGTTGATTTGCTTTTCAGATAAATACATTTTTACTATTAATTCCTATTTTCTACATATGCTGTTTCTTAATAAATGCATGTTTAATTATTTTTTTTAATAGCGTTGAACAAAAATTGTGTTCATTTTAAAAAAAACCTTTTTGGCTGGTTATAATTTTATTGGGTATATAACTTTTTAAATTAAATAAGGCATCTTCATTGTCACATTCATAATACAAAAGCTTCCTTAACCTTCTTTAATTATGACATGCTTGCATTTTTATAAATCAGGTATTTATTTAATATTTTAGCATGATAAAAATGTAATGTGAACAATTCATCCTTTGTAATACATAGATAGCTATTTTATGAATTTTTTCAGGCAGCATGAACTAAGACAAATGAAGCAAATTTGCAAAACAATACTTTGATTCCACAATAGCACACATTATTAACCAATATTATCCTGATATCAACGGATGATACATCACCGATATAACATGCTCACGATGTCAGAATATATTGGTTAATATCGCGTGCTACTAGAAGTGACTGTTTTTAATTTTTATGGTCCGTTATTGCTCACCATAAGTAATTTTCATTTACCGTATATTTTCGTATATAAGCCATGGATTTTTGGAAGCTATTCCAATACGAAAGTGAGGAGTTGGCTTAAATTCAGATCTACCAATCTTCAAAATTAGCAATTAATTTTTGGTTGACTAAATGTTAAATAACGCAATCGATAATAAGATGAGGAATCTTGTTTGTCTACAATTCAGAAGATAAATTACACATTTAAAAGAAATGTGTAAAGAACCTTAAAATTGGTAACGTAAATGGAGTTTAAATAACTTCTTTTGAGAGTTAAATACTGCAGCAAAATACTGTTACTCATGTAACATTTTTTAATAGAACGTTACTGTAACGAGTAATTTAATATTGGCTTACATACATATTTTAAATAAAAACCTTCCTCTAGGCTTACATACGGATAGACTTATGTTTGGAAATATGCGGTAATTAAAAGAATGTTTGCGTATCAGAGCACCATAAATATTGTCACAAGTGAATCACTATGTGATTAATCATGAATTCGCACTAAAGTTAACAATACCTCACTTCAAAATATTTTAGTATGTTGAGAAATATAAAAACATGTACTACTAATCTCAAGAGATTCCCCAGCACTTTTTAAACGCACTGCTTTTTTCCGTTTTGTAACTACTAGCATTCACAGATACTTCGCTGCTGAATTGTTCATCACTGTTCTTTCTTAAAAACTCTCTTTCTCTTTCTTGCTTTTTCTCCTCTCTACGCTCTTTCTTAAGATTTTGTTTAGTTAGTTTCACAAATCTTTTAATCGCAAGAGCTTAAAGGAACCGAGCTTTGAGAATGTCAAAGTCTTCAGATGGAAGAGACTCAAGCCAAATAACATCAAAACTATAAGGTGAGTTTTTAACTGCTGTTTTGTTTTTACTTAGTTTTTGTGTGTATTTTTTATTCCCAGTTCAAGTACTGAAACTGGGCCAGAGTTGTTTGTGTTGCATGATAACTTCTTCGCTATTTTGTGTTTATTTAGCACTTTTATACACATTCACCCCCAGTATAATTAAATATTTATAAATGAAGTGAATACAACGAAATAAACATTTTTTGCACGTTATTGTTGTTCCAAAAAAAAAGATATTATGCACAGTAAAATATATAAAAACTTGTATTTTTAAAGTTTACGTAACTTGTATTGTTCTTATTTAGACAGCTGAAGAAAACTATTCTTTCTTTCACTTGTTTCCCCAAAATTATGATTTAATTTCTCCATTGAAACATTAATAAAGAAATTTATTACTTAAAATGAAAGTTTATTTAAACTTCCTTACGCTTATTAGGTATTGGAAATTTTTTTACATACATTTCATACAAGTAGATTTTTAATAAAACGTGCTAAAATAATCAAACATTTCATTTTAAAAGGTTTTTAAAAAGTAAATCAATGTTATTTAATTTTTTTTTTAAATTAGCTAACCCTAAAAAAGACCTTAAACTTCTTTAAATGTTTGAGAATTATCATAAGTACGGAAAAATAGGCGATTAATTATTTGAATTTTCATAATTTTACCTTCAATCCAAATCAAAGATCAATCTTCCCGATTTATATACCCAGAGGAAAAACCATAACTTCAGTAAAATGTCAATATAACACTGTAGATTTTTTATAAAGACACTCAGAAATCGTATAGAACATGTATTATATGTCTCTTGAAGATTATGCATGATAATTTGTTGATATAGGTGTATAAGCATGCATTACTCTTTTCATATATTAATTCTTTTTAATTAAAAAAATCCTCCTATTTATAAATTTAGGATATCACGATATTTGCATAGGTTGATTCATAACAAACCCATATTTTAATAAATGCTTTTAAATGTTTTAATTAAGTTTAATTAACATTCGTTTCCTCAATAGTGTCTCTTTTTAAATACTAAACGCAGTGCTTTTTAAATATTTTAAGGAATAATATTCATTAAAATATTTATCTTTCCAAATCCAAAAATACGTAAAATAATCACACACTAGTATAAAAAAGTTTAACTCGCAAAAACTATTTCATATCAGAAAAATTTGATATGTTAGTTTGGGTTTTAAGAGAGCTATTCTTTAAAATTTTCACATAATGGTTTCTGGTTTTTTTACATCGAGTGCTTTAAAACTTTTAATCTCCGGGACTTAAAGCAAATTTATAACTTTATCCTATTAAACGTTTGAGTGATTTAACCCCATTTAAAATCAAGTTTCATACAAAAATTTGTAAAATTTCTATAAATTTCTTTTATTAAGAGTAAAGTTTTTCAAATGAAACAATAAAATAATTTCTTTACTGATTTACCTGGTAAATAGACTTTCGATTATCCAATTCTCATAGCCAAATTATCAGCAAATTAAAACCTGTAACGTAGCTATGTTCATTCATTCTAGAACAGTAAATATGCAGATACATAGTCATCTTCCTGAAATAAATGGAACAAATAAAAACATTAGGAGTAATCGAATTCACGATTTTTTCCCTATTGCTTTCCCTATCAAACTTAGTTCAAAGACTATTTCCCTAGAAAAAAAAACGAAATTCTGAGTAGCAGATATCTAATAAGATGGCTTTTTAATCATCTTATCTTCTTCTTCTAGGGAGATATCTTTCTTATTTGCGGAACTAATTCAATATCTCATTGATTATGATCACGAGTCAGCCCTTTTAAGCAAATAGAAGCTCAATTCAAAACAACAAAGTCAAAAGGAAAAGTTATGCTACGAAATCGCATTATCGATTTTTCATTGATTTCGTAAATTCCTAAGTGGTTGAAATTGTAGAACCTTTTATAAAAAAGCAGGGCAAAAGTTAAGTAATGCAAATGAGAAAAGCTTTAATGATTTATTGAACATTGAATGATTGAAGCTCAAGTTTAATGAAACTAATAAGACTTTGTAAATGGATGAAAGTAATATAATCATATTAAGAAAACTTTTCTCTCTTTCTATGTCTTTTCCCCACATAATTCTTACACATTAATGCACGCACATATAATTTATTATGATCTTTGTTTGATTTAAATTTTTAAACAAATACTTTTTTTATATCAAAACCTTAGAAATTACTTAGTTTTAAAAATGAATTAATAAAGATATCTCAGTTTAAAACAATCAATAGTAATAGTAAAGTACTATTTTGCATTGTTGTTCCAAAATTATTCCTTCATAAAGATATCTCAGTTTAAAACAATCAATAGTAATAGTAAAGTATTATTTTGCATTGTTGTTCCTGTAGTAAAAAGTTTTTCGCTTAGCTAGTTCAATAAAAAAACTAATTGTGCAATGGTTTTAGAGTTTAGCTTTCATGTATACTGTTTGTAATAGATATTCGTACATTTTCATAACTCCAACATGTAATGAATTAAATAAATCCTTCCCCCCTATCATTATATATCTATGTACTTTTAATTAGCCGGATCATTTTAAACTGAAGGATTAAATATTTTTTAATCAAGTTATTCATTACTAATTTAATTTACACCTCCCAAATCACCCATCACATGACACGGCACAAGTAAAATTATGCGATATAACATAAATAGTGTTGTAGATTCTTTTTCCATTCTATCACTCCTTATGACAGTAATAAATTATTTTCCTTAGATTTAATTCTAACGTTTCCTGAAAAAGATAATAAAACGCGATATGTAGCAAACATTATTCTTCATACGTGTATTTGTTTCTGAAATGTATGCATGGTTGTTGTGTATAAACTAAGGCATGTTTGTAGATGTGATTAGCCAATGATTAAAATATATTACACTTAAGGCTGTTGCGTGACTTTCAATAAATCTTTACACAAAAGATTAAGTATTAGATGTTAAAAAAGACTTAAAGATTAAAAGTAATTTTATTGCACGGTAATAAAACTGAAAATTTAAATTCTGTAAGTAAAATATTATAATATTTTGAAACTGTAGTTTTTCTTTAAACACAATGAATACTTTGCACTTTTTATGCTAATAATTAAATTTATAAATCAAAATTAAATGTAAGGTATCCCACCAACATCCGTCTCAAGTTAAAGTAAAAAAATAGGATGATTCATCAGGCCGCTCTACATACCAAAACAAAGATTTTCTGATGCATAAGAGAGATGGTTGTTAATTTCTTGAATGATGCTCCTAAGTAAGCTCTGTATTTTCAACTTTAATGCACAATTATATTAAAAATAAACATATAAATGACCAAAATAAATAAATCCTAGATTTATTCTGAAACTATATTAAAGGAAATTAGGGCACAATCGCGACAATATAGATTTCATTTATAAAGTAAGAGGATAACATCCTCACTATCCAAGTCCAATAGAAATGTTTTATTATTAGTAGTATAAATCAAAATATTGATTTTTAACAGAGCATAAGTGAGTAATCAACGCACCGCTGGCCTGATGAAGCCTACATGCAATATGGGGCATTAAAATGTTGTTAAATTTAAATTTTGATTGATTTTAATAGAATTCTCTACAAAATCATCATTACAAAACAATCATTTAGGAATGTTGAACTGATTTAAAATTACATTTAACTAGTTCTAATGTTATGAATCCATATTAATGGTTGAGGTAATGAGTATTGAGTATCAGTTTATTCCTTTCTATTGCACTCAAAAACTTCCTTAATTTATGTAAATTAATAAGCGGGTATTAAAGGGTAACTATACTTAAAAATTATATCAAGGGGTATATTTCATTGTAGGGACAATTTATTTATTACATGTGGCCTAAACTTATTAATTTATTGCTTTCTAAAGCGGTTTAATCGTCTACTTATCGTCCAATGCAAATTGTTGTAATATGATGAGCCCTAAAGAAACAAATAAATTGTCTTGTAATGAAGCCAAAATCAACCATCTACTCTCTAACGTAACCCAAAGAAACTAGTAGTTATATTCAAATGAAACTAGATTAACTAATTATTTTCTAATACAGCCCATAGCACCAATTTTTTTATCCGATCCACTTATTCTTAGAGGGCGTACCAAGAAAGTTAGACACCTCGGAGATTGGTGTTTTCTGTTGGCTCGTTTAGGAGATGTTATGCGAACAAGTTGCATTATCTTTCTTTTCACTTCAATTCCTAGCCCTGTGTCTTGAACGTCTTCTTTTCCTTCCTAGGAAATTCGACTGAAACTTGTGGATCCTCGAGCATATGCTGCCTCCTCTACTATCAGCCGATCAGCATCAGCTCAAAACGTTGAAGTGCCTAGTTTCACCTTACCCAGTACATTATGCGGGGTGACTCCGAGTGATATCGACAAATACTCAAGAGTAGTCTTTCCCGTTTGCTTCGTCTGTTTTAACCTAATGTATTGGATCATATATTTGCATATCAGTGATGTTTTGAGTGATGTTCCGAATAACTGACTTTAACTGTGTTCTCTTCGTCAACAGAGCAGAGAACGAAAAATCATTATCCGGCCCTAAAGCTTATCCGTTCCACAAAGATCAGTTTTGAGGATTTTTCTCACTTTATTTTTCTGAAAAGTTTACTACAGAAACATATCTAATGGCAAAGATTGCATTTAAATGTATTGTTCTACAGCACAACAAAGATAGATGAAAAAGAAAAGCCTTATTATTAAAGTTCTTAAGTGTATTTCCAGAATAACATATCTAAAACATTTCAATACTTAGCAAGAACGCTGACTGTCAGGTAATTAAAATATGTCTAAGTGCATACCTATTAAATAAATGAATGATTAAAGACATATCATATAAAATATATTATAAGTGAAAATCCGGATAATCTGCATTTGCTTGGTTAATAAATTATTTTTAATTTAAATTATAACTCATTATCATTAAAATTAAAACTGCGTTGGTTCTATTGTTTGATATCTTTGAAACATTGAAACCAACCATTTTGATTTTATTCGTCAATCAGTTGTAAATGATTTTTATATAAAGAGGAATTTGTAATAAATCTTTGAAAATACGTATGCTTTTAAAAATGAGTAATTTCGTAATTTGAAGACAGTCTTTAGTTCAAAATTTTAGGTAAGGAATATATGGCATGAAATTTTTTTTTAAATAAAATGTATTTAATTTCATTTTGCTTTAAATTGAAAATTTACATCATTCAAAAACCTGCATTCCGGAATTCCAGAAGTTAACGTCATTTTTGTCAAATTAAGTTTTGAATTTTTTAACTAGAGTTGCAAATATGATTTCCTTTTATACATACATAAAAGAAGTCGTTTATTTTTGTGTCTAACAAAAACATTTTCCTGATTTTTTTCAAAACAAAGATATTTACTTTAAATAATTCATCCCTCTTATCCCTTGATGTTACTCGTTCATTTAAAATACATATCGAATAAAATTTTTTTTAATGTTTGGTTGTAAAACCCTTTGTATAAAGGTTTTATACCAAAATCCGTCCTTCTGTCAGTTTTGTATAAGCTTCCTTGTAATGAATAATTTCAAATGGGAAAAGTTAAAGTAAACGGAAGGTGTTGATCTGCAAACGCTAGAACTTCTTTCATGTTCAAAAAAAAACATCGAAAGCATATGAAAGTTCCATAAATATCATTTATAATGTTATATTCAAATTCTGACATAAATAAGAATTGAACGATAGGGTTTTTTAATGGGAGTCGAAATACAACATTTATAATTGTTTGATCACACTCCTAAGCAAAAAAAAAAACGCTATTCTTCATGTATTACTTCATATGTTATTTTACTCTATTCATCAATTAAATAATCTTAAAGTTGTATATGATGAATAAAAGATAAATATGAGATAATAATTTCGTTCTGACTTAACTATATCGGAAAAATTAACATTAATAAAATAATACATCCCTATAAAAGCCAATGCAGGCTACGAAATATATTTTCCAAAGCCTACCCCTTTAAACAAATGTGGCCTTTCCCACAAATATAAAACGTGAATTTTACACAAAGTCGTTTAGTATTTATATTGATGTATGTAATAAAAAATAGCTATTACAATTTAAATGCCTTAAATTGTTTATACTGTGCAATATCAAAGAGCTACGATTCCACATATCGTTTCAGCTTCAAAAGGTTTCTTCCTTAGAAATAATTATTCGTTAAAGAATCTCCTTTTCTTATGCAGTGCGAGTATGCTTCGCTTCTACCTTTCTTATAGAATGTAATATTCAATCATACATGCTCCATAGAAAGTGAACTGAATGGCAAAGTAAGAGCAAAAATAATAACATGGGCTTAGTACAATAATTGGACTCAGAAAGAATAAGAACGTGTAGCTACAAGATGTCCATTAGAGCTGGGAAGCCCAGGAAATAAGCATGAAGTATTAAGAGAAGGATGAATCATATAAATTGGAGTGAACGTACGAATACGAAAGCTAGTGCATAAATGACTACCCGATTCTCATATTGGGGTTCCTAGATTTATTCTGCGATAAATATTACTAGATCCCATCTTTTCTAGACACTTCAAAATAAGGGAATTGCTTGGGTCTTGGAAAAAGAGTTGATTTTATCACATTAAGGTTATTTATCTCAGGTTATTTAGTGAGCTAAACTTTTTCATTCTTTCATCAATGAATTTTGAGCATTTCATACTACTCGTATGCTATAGCCATCTATTCTTATAAAGTATGAGCTCCGAGAAAATTCAGACTTGGCTTCGTGCAGCAAACATCACACAAAGTGACTTAAATCATGGCCTCCTAGACTCATAAGGTCAGAGAAGCTCTCAAAATCATGACGAAAAATAGTATGCATGACCTACATTGGGGGAGGGCACTGATTGGTTTGCCGAAAGGATATCATTCCAAATATGGTCAGTCACTCTGCGAGCGCTCTGATTGATCTAAAGAATAGAAACTAAGAATGCATCTTGTATTGCTTGCTAGTTTACATGTTCAAGAACCTACTCACACTTGTGCAAACATGCTTAGGTTTAAATATTAAATTCAGGGTTTGAAATCGATAATCATAAAATAAAAATAATTGAAATTAAAAATTTTCTGTCACTTTTAAATGTTAAATTGATTGGGTTTTTTTATAATGGACAGTTTATTACTTTCAAACCACAAGCAAAAATATCATTTTGATTAATATTTTTGAACATTTTTTCTCGATCAATAATTATTGAATTAATTAGAAGAGTATAAAAAAAATTGTTTTTCAGGAGCGATTGAAACGCGAAGTTATCTCCTTTGAGTCAAGGTGATTGAGATTTCAATTTGTACATATCGGTAGGGATTATTTTCTTTATAAATCAAGAATGAAAATATTTTAGCGATCGTGGAAAACAATTAGATCTTTCAATTGTTAAGGAAACTATCAAGAGGAATAATTGATCGTTTGATTTGATGATTGATCCTTTGAGATTCGCAATCTCATATCCTTTTCTCCCCTCTAAAATAACACTGGGCAAATATTTTTGACGAAGTTTGTGTAAAGATAATAAAAGTAGCCATTGATTTTGACGTGCTAAACACGAACATCACCATAAAAATTCTGGTTTGGTTCTTGTTTCAGAAATACAGAAGAGTTATCAGATACTATTCTAAGTGCTGAAATCTTGCAATTTTTAAAACATTGTTCGGAATAAATTTATAATTTAGACATTAAATTGAATAAAATTTATTTCGAATGCCTCCAAGCATAAAACAAATGGAAAAAACATGTTATAATAAAATATTTTGTTGCATTCATACAAAATTTTATCGTTATTTTGATGGGAATTATAGCATTGTATTTCGCTTAGATACAGAAGGTTTGGTACTATAAAAATGTACTCAGTTGATGTAATACACGAGTAGCATCTTTGCTAAAAATGGTCTCATAAGGATTTTGTATCGTAATAATCGTAAGCTTCCTTCTATTCCTATTGAACAGGTTGCGCACATGAAAGATACTTAAAAACACATCCAGTAGCTCCTAAACCGTATTTAGTTTATGACATATGATTTGAGTGAAAAAAGGAGTACTTAAACTGGTACTTTCAACAGGAATTTACAAAATTTGCCAGTACCTTTGAGAATGGAACAGTAAGTTTTCTCTGTATCCAATAAAACCAATATACATTCAACTTTTGAAAATATAAACGACATGAACATTGTGAAGACTCTGAATACCCCCTCCACACACTTAAGAAATGTAATCTTACCAGCTCAACACATAAAATGACATCTATAAGGTTTTTAAAAACTATTTTGGGAGCGTTTGTTCAGAGTAAATCAAAGGTCATGTTCATGACATAAAATGGATTTTTATCATAGATTGAGATGATGAATATCTTTAAAGCCCACCTATAACTAAATATTTTAGGGACAAGCCTGTGTAGTATTTCCAATAGTATATAAATTAGATTTAGCAAAGGAATTAAAACAAAGTATGATAGTTTATGCTCTCAGTTGCGGACAACTGCTGGACGATTTTTCGATAAAATCTAGACGTTGAATATAACCAAAAGAGCTAACAAACCTCAATTAAATTTTGGCAAGACTCTATTTCATGTTTACATGGTAATTTCTTTATAAATTAAAGGATAAACATAACTTAAAAGGCAATTAAAATGAGTTCTTGGGCTTCTATTATGCATAGTAAAATCTCAATCTAACGGGAGAAAAACGGAACCAAGATAGAATTTAATTTTCATTGCCATAATTCGTGTTTAACAGGCCGAAATTACATATATTTTGAGAGATTTTCATCAATTTTACATTTTCACTGTTTCTCAATGTTATCGGTGCGTTGTCAAATTCAAGTGACACTTTCGTATTTGCTATGATATCCTTTCGGCAAACCAATCAGACACCTCACCAATATACGTCATGCCTACTATTTCGTGTCAAGATTTCTATCTACTCGGGCCTTATGAGTCTAGGGGCCATGCTTAAATCCGTTCAAATCAGTAAGGCTTGTTTGCAAAATGAGAATTTTATTCTTGTACTAATTACAGGATTATATCGAGTAGATAGACTAGAGTAATAGTATCTTTAAATGCTTGTATTTTTATCTCGTGACTCTCCTGTTCGATCCAATATTCTATAGATGATTTATACGTTTATTGATGTTCCTGATATCAATGTAGATGCTAAAGATAAATGCAAATGTTTATATTTGGAAACACAGTTCTATGTGGTACATATGAACGAATTTACACGAAATATTCGCGACCAAGTTGTTTCATATTCTATTTTACTGCCCCCTGCTATACCTACCTATATACCGTCCTTTTCTATCGCATACAAGCGGTTCTGATGTGGTAGAAGTTTGTCGAATTACTCATAAAAATCATGAATTGTATATTTGAATTATTGTAGTTTAGCACAACATATTGCTTTTTACATTCTATGTATTTTACAATGTTTGTATGAAAGTATATTATTACAAAACAGTACGTTATTATATGAATAAAAATTAAACTACCTCTTAGTTTTAAGTTTTTGGTTAAGTTTAGCTATGAACTTAGTTTGTCGATAAGAACTCGAGTAGATTTGATTTTAAACTTTTCAAGTTGAAAATTTACTTTCGTACATTTTCTATGCATTTTTAATGAAAATATCACAACCTAATTTTTCAAAACGTGCATTTTTGTAAAATATTGAAACTACTATCATGTCTCGCATTTTCTTATTATGTTTATATACTCGTATTTTGAATTGAATGCTCCAAACAAATAGGTATTGCATAAAATCAAATTTTATTAATTTTATAAAATAACGTTTTCCTTTTCTTTTTTACTCACTTTTTTACATTATTTCTTCAATTGTCATCTTAATTACCAATTTAATTTAACTCATCAGTACAAAATTAGACATCATTAATACTCTTAACTGCAATTTATATATAATCAACATTACTGCCAATCTCTTAAAATATAATTATTTGTATTTTCTTAATTTTAATGACAAATTTACATCTCATTAATCTTTGCATACCATAATTTTGTATTTTCATTCAAATATTTATACTTTCTATTCCTGGAAGTTCCTATGCTGTATTTGTTATGACATCAGAAGATTAAATTTTATTAGCTAGACTAGCATATAATGTTCTTCTCAAAATGTTACGAAGCAATAATTTGCACTTAAGCACTGAATGTGTAGAATGTGTAGGCACTTGTGGGAAGTACTCCCATGAATAGAAGGCATTGTTACAGTTTGATAAGTTTATGAATTGTTGTTTGATCAAATGTTTATGAAAAGGTTAAAAAAGTGGAAGTCAAAGAGTGTTAATTTCCA
The DNA here is from genome assembly GCA_963680715.1 of Tetragnatha montana. Lineage (NCBI taxonomy): Eukaryota > Metazoa > Arthropoda > Arachnida > Araneae > Tetragnathidae > Tetragnatha > Tetragnatha montana. The sequence goes on along the minus strand of OY796679.1, from coordinate 42,624,599 downwards.
AGTCCCATGGAAAAAATTGTCTTGAAATAATATTTATGCAAATAGCTTTTAATCTTACCTTCTATGAGCTTTTTATCTTACCTTCTATATGTTCCCAATGTTTGTCAAATCTGTCTTGTCATATTTTGAAGAATATTTCAAGATTGTTTCATTTTAATTTTTAAAACTGCCATATTTTATGTTAAACAACCAAGAGCTTTATACGTACATATTTAACTACAGAGGTTCCAAACTTATCTTATTATGCAACTCATAAATAATATCTGGGTATAACTATGAACAATAAAGGTTGTAAAAATTTATACTCAGTCAAATAAACTAGAAGGATTTTTTTGCGTTATTAATATTTCTATGTTTTTCAACAATATATTTAATAAACAAACCGAAAAATCCTTCCTATTATAATTTATACATTGTCCATCTGCGTATCCAAGGGGAGACTTTGGGGATATATCCCCCCAGAAATTTAAAACTCAAAACCCCCAGAAGCTTTTTCTGGCTACGGATAGAAGTATCAATAACTTCAAAATTTCAGAAGAGTAAAACATATCAAATATAAGAAGTAATAAAGCATAATGAGCTTCTAGAAAATTCGTGGTATTAATAAATTACAAGAAAGAACGAATGAAGGAAAACGCTTTAGGTATCCAAAAAAATAGGAACAATTATCAATTACCAGAATTTAATTCTTAAACTAGACCTAGGATTCTGTTAAAAATATTTTTTGGTCAATTTTCTGACTGGATTGTGAGTTATGCTGATTTTTTTTATCATTGGTATACTAAAACGAAAATTTCCGAAGTTACAACGGAATACTTCCAAGCGAAAAGACGCTGCCAGAGCCATCTTGTTTCACGAATTGAAACTAAAGTAATCCATTCTAGTTTTCCTATCGGAATTTCTCCTAGTGGCCCGAATTAACAAGAGAAGATGAATGTTTACAGCTTAAAAATGTTACTAATTACCCTTAGAAATTTCATCTCATAAATTATATAGAAAGGAAATTGATTATTCAAAAACTAAAAAGGTTTTTATGTCTCAGGGTTATTTAAAATCTTTGATAAAACAAAGAAACATCTTTATTGTTTCCAGGTGCTGCAGATTTAAAATATATCCACACAGCAATAATTTAAATTAAATAAAAATTATTTTTAAAAACCGCTCTCTGATTATAATTCAGAGACTGTAGTTAATAATAATTAATTTATGAGATTTAATGATCACCTCGTAAAAATTAAATTACGTTAAAACAATTAAATAAAATCTGAAATCAGCATTCTTATTTTAATTTGCATAGCCAAAGCTTGCATGAACTCCAATGTTTTTAAACGAAATTCAAAATTAAATTTTATTTATAAATAAGTCGAAAAAGAACATTACTTATGATTACGAGTCTTTCCTCGATGTATTTTAATTTATGATCTTATATAACTATTTGTTAATTTAAAAATATACTACATTTTATCCAACATGGCGAGTAATAAAATGTTGTTTAGGGATGTCTTCATGTTTTCAATTTCATTGTGAAACATTGTGTAAAACAGAGTTAAAAATTTCATAATCTTAAAACATATGGTACAATTAACGGAACTCTATGGAACCTCGTGTTATTGTGTTCTTATTTCCTATTTTTATTTTATTTTTTAAAGGTTTTGTAATGAAATAATAAATGTCTTATTGTTTTTGTAATTTTAAGTGTGAAACTATTCTTGCAAGTTTAATGCTATTTTTCTCACACTGTTTACCTGTATTAGATTAACTTTTTCTTGATACTTGAATAAAGTATATTTCCATTTTTTGCAAGAAAAAGATGTCTCAATTTCTATTTTTGTTGAACATTATAAGTTTTTCAAATAACTTTCCATTCTTTTTTTTTACCATAAAAACACTTATAATACACTGTTATTCTTATACTAAACTTCACCTTCAAATGCTTTATCTGTGGTAAATGTCTATTAAGTAATCCAGATTTGTCTCGCTTTATAGTAAAAGCGCTAAGTTTATTTTAGAAGACTCTAAAAGACCTTATATTTTTTGTGTTAGTTTTTTGTGGAAAAATTGTTTATGTTTACCTTTATTTTCTAATTTCAAATACACTTGTATGCAGTTATTCTTCATCGTTTCATTTTATTCCACAGTATGAAACTTTCATTTTTATTTTCAAAGTTATACTTTTTGAAATACTATTCAAAATCAAGACCTTTTATGAAAATATTCATCTTTTACTAATGTATTTTTATAGATCCTACTTCTCCATGCGGTACTTAATTTCTTGAAAACCATAGATTATACTATTTATATTATCAAAACATTTAAACAACGAAAATTAATAACATCTAATGGGGAAATTATATGAAGTAGCACATCATTCGATACTTGAGGGTGTGAATAGTTAGGGGCAGAAGGTATTTCGGTATTGGTATAAGGTATTTTGTTAAAGTGTTGTTTATATGTACCGTATTAATATTCATTTATTTCATCACTAAATCTATTTTAGATAAGTGTACTTGTAAGGATTCCTAAACTTCCAGTTTTGGAATTAGTTTCATATGGATATTATCCAGAAATGTATTTAGAATTCGTTATAAGTAGAGTTTCAACTTAAGATTCTCAGGAACTAATACCATTTTGAAAATACCGAAAATTATTTTTCTATTATTATTATCTAAATATTTTGAAATTTTCTGTCCCGTGTTCGTTTTAAACTTGTATTGAAAATTTTGTGGTTAAACGAAAAGAGATTTTGCAGTAAATATTATTTGAAACTAGAGAAAAGCGTTTATTCTTTATAATAAATGAATTACTGATATTCATTTTAGTTATTCTTGGCATTTGTACAATAGAACTCAGATTCGAATCTTGAAACCTATTCGACTCTACGAAAATTGAACTCTCTTTCCCTTCTTTCCTGGGAATTTTGCATGGCGCACCCATTCAAAACACATTTTCCTCCCAGGCTTTTCTTTTTGAATATTTTATGTGAAAAAACAGCGGAAGAAGATTTTTCCGCTTTCTAATACGAGATTTGTTTAGACCAAGAATGTAAGATGATCCTCCTAGCTCCTGGCTGAAACGAGGTTATTAGGAAATATGGTGGCATCAGCCATAAAAAATTCAACTACAGATAGTTCTGATCCAGAGGGCTTCCGATTGCCTTCGAAACATGTAGAGAAGAAAAATACATGCACTCTAAGGAAAAGAAAGAAATCTAATTGCTAAAACTCAATGCAGCCTTGGACCTAACAACAAGCAACTTTTTCCTCTGTCGAAATATTACTGTAAACTTTTGGGGAAATAATGCCTGGTGAAGGCTGTCAAAAACGATGAAAGTCATAGAAGATTTTCAAAGAGAGAACTAAAAGCTTATTCCCCTTCTTCGGCATTGGGGAGTTTTTATGAACGCTTTATCGGTTAACTATTTCGTATTTATCTTTTTATACAATCCGTTCTCTTTCTTGACGTATGAAGTTTCGAAATCTCATTCCCTTTTAATATTTGGTGAAATGGTTTTCTATAGAAATATCGCTATAAATACCGAAAAAAATCTTTGGGTACCCTCTTTTCTTAAAAAAAATCTTTGTCTTTGAAAACTGATGTGCACATTTTTAAATTATGTCTTAGTATAATAAAGCTCTATCATGTTTCATTTAATTCTTTTAATTTAAGTCATAGTTGCATTTATACTATAATCGTATTACTTTTTTTTAACTCTCAGAGATATTTGGTTTTTGATTGGATAATCTAAGACATTTTTATTGAGGGTATTTCGATGAAATTAAAGTCAATAGAAAAATACGGATTTATTTAATTAGTATAATGTAGTCACATATTTTAACTTTTTAGAACTCAACACGCTAGCTTACTGTTCATAAAATAAACATTTTCTCTCGGTAATATTATTTTTTTGTTAACAGGATATCCAAATGAACTGATTAGTAAGTAGTCGGGTACTTTATTTTCATTACCATATTGTGATCTTTCTTTAAAATATGCTTTCTCATATGTTCATTCATCACGCATTGTATCTTTTGTGCATAATTTAAAGACTGAAAGTTAAGAAATTTAAACTAAAATATTTTTAACGTTCAGTTTCAAGAAAAAAGTTTAAATTTTGATTATACAGCAACATTTACAACAATATCTGAAATCAAAAACATTCTTTTAGGATGACTCAAACCATATACCAACGTCAAACTCGGTCCCTTTTGTCATAGAAATGTCTTTTTCTAGGGAAATACTTTCTTCTCTTGCTTGAAACTAGAATAAATCATATAAATTTTTCATTTTGACACAAACCACTACGGTAGCAGAAAATATATTTTGATATTTCCCTCCTTCTGGTTTGATCACGCTTCTTTCAGTGTAAATGTTCAGATGACTCTCTTTGTTTTGCTTTTTCTCTTTTGAGGGTAACTGTCTCTTGAAGTTCGAAAGAGCCATTTTTCTTTCAGAAGCACTTTCATATTGAGATACATATCTATAATATCAGGTAGTGGGTAAACTCCGTAAACATAACTTGCCAAATCAGTTTTCCCATTATGTGATAGCTTTGTTTGGGAAAATTTATAAGGCCATATTTGTTAGGATCATTTGAAGAGCATCTCATTTGTTTTTAGACCTTTACCTATTCGACATTTAAATGGGAATTGGTAAAGACTCTCCCCGTTTATAAACTCTAACACATACCGTCATTATAATTCAAATATTTACTAAAAAAATTCGAATAGCATAAAATACAAATTGTTAGTTGAACTATAAATTTCAACTTAAATTATTATTTTAAAACTTATTTTAAAATCCCAGCTTTAGAACACTCAATAGTAACTCAACTATTATTTCGATGATGTGTTAGATACTTTAATGAACGTGTCACAATTTACTCACCCCCCCCCTTTTGGTATACTTTCATTCTTATTTATTTAAATGTCAACTCGTCTCGTAAAAAAAACTAAATTTCTTGCATTCAGAATTGCGTGGACGAATCTTATACACTTTCCGGTGACTTTGGAAATGAGTCCTTATTAACTGGTGACTACTACTACGCGACTTTCTCGATGGCTCTTTCTGTAACACACGTTAGTGCACACATAGAGGGTTTTGCTCCTGTTCTTATGCTTCCTAGTTTTAAGATAGTCCTCCCTTTTTAGCTCTTAAGATAGATGATTTATTGTAGTCGCCCTACTTAAGGTCCTTGTCTGGGCCCGGGGCATGTAGTGTGATTTGTGCTATTTGTTCTGTTGTGTTGGGCTTGTTTTTTTAATTCGTGGTCTCTGTCTGCTACAGGAGGGCCGTCAAAAGCTGGTAGAGCCGCCTCACCCCAACAAACCCGTTGAGAACCCCGCCAATGGTGCGCCCGACCTCGATGCTATCTTCGGCAAAAAAGCTGACAGCTTATTCGGCGTTAGTCCCAGCGATATCGATAAGTACTCTCGGGTTGTGTTTCCAGTTTTCTTTGTTTGTTTTAACCTCATGTACTGGATCATCTATTTGCACATCAGTGATACTATAAACGAGGAGTTTGTGTCCTTAGGATCACGTTAAGTGCTCTGGAGACCGTCTATTGCCAAATATGCAAGAGGAACAAATACTACGTCTGAAGAAGAAAATAAGTCTTCTCTATAGAATCCTGTTTTGCACAAGTTTCCTTTGACTAGAACTTCTTCCTCGTCTTGCTTAGAGCGTATCGTGATGGCGGAACCGTGTTGGCTTTTATGACTCTCCTCCTTCGTCCCACAGTATGATGATTTGGCTGTTACTAGACTCATCAGATATAGTGTTAATTTTATCATCCTATTTGTACAACCTTTTATACCCCCTTTGGTTTCCAAAATTATTGTGTGTAGACCCTCAAATTCAGCCTTCTGTTCAGTTTCTAGTGTATTAATAATGTATGTGGATAGTCCCACCAATTGTTAATGCTATTAGTATCAAAATTCTTGTCTTCTTGCCCCTTTGAAAAACATCTTTCTTAAAAAATGTTAAGGGTTGGGAAACATTTAAAAAATAAAGTAAAGATAACGCTTATTTTAAATAAAAAAAGAGGTACAAACATATACCATTGTGCTCAATCTAAGCTCAGGTGCTGTTTATAACAGAAATGTTATCATAACAAGAATTTATCTTTTCCATGCAAATTTACTTACTACTCACAAACAGTGGTGATTTGTGTGCATAGATAGCTTCATGTCATCAGTTTATATTTTGTCGATGTAATGATGGTTCTCGACTATATATATTAGACTGGACATTAGTTAAAATAACATGCGTTAAAGCATTTTTGTAACATGCATATATACACACACGCATATTTTATCCAGTTCAATATACTAAAAGTCATTACGTGAAATGTAAACAGATGTCATGCTAGAGCTACTAGCGCTTTTAGAATTGGTCTCTAAATATTTTAAGACAAAAATTAAAAACTAATCTCTAATGAATAGTCCCCTTTCCCAATATTAATACCATAACATTTTGTGGATTTTCTTTAGTCATAGCAAAGAGATGCAAATTCGATGTAGTGTACTGCATCTTCTAGAAAGTAGTTGGAAAAGTTTTTTGTTTCGTACTGTCTTCTGCATTTGGACTCGATTTACGTTCTCATTTGAATCATTCCTAGATCTCAGTTCACTATTTCGATTGTCCTTTACGAGAGAACTAATCTTCGTACCTTGTGTAATTGACGATCATTATAGAAACTGAAATTTTTCAGCAGCAACTCCAAATGCAATTCGTGCCCGATGACTGACAAACCATTTTCAGGGTCATTCCAGTAGTCCTTTCGCGCTTAGTTCTTTGACTTGGGATTTTCGCGATTAGTGAGTAACTTAGCGATTTCGCGATGAACTCACACTACAGACTTCGCGATTAGATTTTGGAATTTTTAGGAATTTCGCGATTAGCCATAACTTGTATGAAGCGATTTCGCGACTAGAGTTTTATTTCTGAGGCAAAAATACGCGAAGAAGCCTACAACGTGTCAAGAAGCCTCGCGAAAACATTCATGGTGATTTTACTGCTTGTAGACACAAAGATAGATCACTTGAATTGAGTAGAGGAAAGTTTAGTTCCCCATCGGTAGTCATTCTTGTATATTCATTTCTTTCGCCCATTGACGAAGCAAAAATCCCCAAACAAACTGTTTTTAAACTTCTATTTCTCTGTACATATGGTGGGAAATCAACCCCTCATAACTAAAGACAAATAAGTTCATAGCATCTATCTCGGTAACGTGGAACTAATATCGAATATCGTTTGTTAGTATCACATATTTTGCGTTAATATGAAAGTGTGTTGAATACAGAAAATCTATCCAGCGATCAAACAAATCGGAATAAGTTTCAACTGAATTCAATGGTCCTTTGGAATTCCGAATAAATTGTTCTACATTAAGGTGAAGTAAAAATATAAATGCTTTATAGAACTTAAAGATATTGTGTGTATCGTCAAATGTGATATAGTCTACTTTGTTATTGATGTAGAGCAACGTAGAGTTTCTTAAACCTGGAAAGATATTGCTCTTGATTCTCAAGTGCAATTCTTGTAATAAAATTAAGTGTAAATAAAGTGCAATGACATAAATTTTTGTTTTGTAATTGGTTAAATCTTAAATGGGTACGTGGAAAATTATGTAAATGACCTGTGAAGTCGTTTTATAATGCTGTGATATTATGTACGCAGTCATGTTCCTGAATGTTGGTCATTTGGTTTAAAGTTTATTGCTTATGTTCCGATAATTTCGTATAATAATATATGATGTCGTCTACTTGATGTACTTACACGATAGCATTCTGTAAAAAAACACACAAGTACTTTTATCCATGTTCAGTGTTTATGTGGCACATCGCGGGGCACTGTAATCAATATTTGTGTCCTTTACAGCTATGAATTTAAGTCTAGTAACAACAATCAGCCTATCAGAAATGTCGTAACCTAGTGATAATTTGGAAATTGTGATACATTTGATTATGCAAACCTTTTGGGAATATGTTGAATACAAGTTCGTTAGTTTTTCGAAATTACTCCTTTCACCTAAGCAAGACTAGTACGATATCTTCCAACTCATTAAGTAAACACAACCTCTATCTATGCATCCCTGTAATATTAATAGTTACTATGGACCTACCTTGCCTTATGTAACATGTATGACTATCTTTTCAGTTTTATAGCTTCGTTCAACCAAATATCATGGAAATGTGCCAAAATAAGAATTCATGTTGTAACTCACCAATTTTTCTGGCCATGTAAATATCGCGTGTATGAAGATGGTTTACATGACAGCAGAATTTTTGATGCATTTCACTAATTTCACAGCCATTTTACTACAAATTTGGACGATTCTGTACACCATTCTATATACTGTAATGTAGATGTATGTGTATTTTCATGTACAAAATGAAATCTCTCTCTTTGCTTTCACAAAAATCCGTATGGAATACCCGATATTACCATCTGAAACTAAATTATGGTCAAAATATCTGTGCCATAAAAATTTAAACCTTTTTTTATTTTCACTGTATATTGATTATCTATTTCCGTTGTAAACCCAATACCAACAAAACAATTAAGTTATTGAAAACTTCTTAATTCGCATGCATTTTAACTGTTAAAGGAGGAACATAAGAGTGAAATTTAAATCAAAATTTGCAAAATACTCTTGAGAATTCTAATCAATCATATCGTGTTTATTCTTTCTTACACTGTTACTTTCTTACACTGTTATGTTCCACTAGTATCTCCGTCCGTGAACTATATTTCCACCTTTGCAGAATAGTACTCATAGCTCTCCAGAGTCCTTAACTTTTCAGAATAATAGTTTCTTATGTCGTGTATAATGTGACTGAAATTTGTTGATCTGTCCGATAACTCTCCATTGAGAGATTGTGTCTAATTGCTAGCATTTTCGTTTTAAAGTATTTCATGTAAGTTAATTATATTTGGGTTTCGAGTGATGTACTATTTATTACGTAAGTTTATATCTCGTATTTCCCTGATTGTTAAGTGATTAGATCTACCTCCTACGTTTTGGTAACATTTTTTTCAACTAGAAAGGCATATAGTTAATTCCTCGCATAGATGAGACTCGGTTTTTAGTTTTGAATTTTTGAAGGCTTATGCAAATTGAAGGAAGGCAGACATACCATGGGTTTGATGTACAACTCATCGTTGATAATAACACGCATTCACTTTCATCAAATGAATAAACTTCAACATTTTTTAGAAAATGTTCTAATTGAGTATCGATAATAATGATTGTAGTACTCAAACTTTTTAAGTGCATTGTACTTATTCAGTATTTCCAACGCAAGCACTGATAAACATTATGTAAACGTCTGAAGTGTTTACTTTCTAAAAAAAAAGAAGAAAAACGGTGCAAAATATTTTACCTCATCACATTGAGCATCAATAACACTCGATGCGAATTCCTCCAAACTGTTGTATAGTTTTCAGCTCATCTGACCTAAAAAGTAACTGTTTGGATTAATTAAGAAATTTCAAAATTATTTTGGAACTCTAAAAAATTAAACATCTATCTTCTTTGAATTGGCATGTCTTAAAATTAGTTAATGTAAAGATGCAATAATTAAGTTTCCGAGGTAAATATAACATTTTTTAACACTGCTCTTAAACAGATATTCTTTGAGTTTCGAGTTCTAGTCTAAGATATATTAATAAGTCTATAACATTTTTATTAAAATGAAATTCCTTAGATATTCTAATTATAATGAGAAAATTTAGTCATTTTTAGAAGCATAAAAAGTTAAGCTTTTTAAAACGTGCTTACAAAAAAAGATTGTTCGCTAGTACAAATTTTAGCTATTAACCTTTCGATTAAATTCATTCATCTCTTCTATTACATGAATGATAATTCTAAAACACTTAAAAATGAGACTACAAGTTGAGTAGAACTAGAATTTTTTTTTTTTTTTAGTCTTGACTTGAAAACTGAACTTTAATAATTTTCAAACAGCAAAACAAGAGTTTTGCAACCAACTGGTCGTAAGTCTATGCATAACCGTAAATAACTTACGACTTAGTGTCGAAAAAGGGACGAAGAACTACCCTTTTTATAAGGCCATAAGCAAACTTAATTTTCGGTTGCTAAAACCTCAGCCATAGTTCACCTGTTCTGCAAGGAGCTGGAACTATCAGTAAGAATTAAGTGTTAGAATCACAGGATTTCATTTAGTGCCCCACTAATAGTTTTAAATAATAATAATACTAATAATAATGATGATAATAATAGATTTTAAGAAACTGCGAGTTACTAGAGTTAGAAAGTACTTCCTCTCAAGAGTGTTCTTCTGGGCACCGAGGACTTTTCTTTCCCTGATTTCGAAACCAGTTTCATTTTAGGTCAGCCTTTACCACCACAATAAAGTTAGAGCTTAAATTGTAATCTCTAATCTATGGCTCCATCTGTAATGAACTAATCAACCTTAAACAGTGTCAGACTTAACGTGCAAGAAGTATTTTTGAAAATCATCATTTTGCTACTATCCATTTCAAGTCAAGAGAGCTTTCGTTGCCTCAGTTTTTGATAAGTGTATTTTGGTTAACGTGCGCACAAATGCGAACGATTTAGGCACTTTCCGTTTGGTTTGTGTATCATATAGACTTTTTATATACAATCTTCTATCTTGTCTTTCCCCTATACTTCCCTCTCTATCTCTCTCTTGTCCTTTTCTATATTTGCGTTACTCTCTATCTCTCCGCTTCATGTGTACGCCACACTTTTGTGTGGCATGTATGTAGAAAACTAGTTATTTATAAATCTATGATTCTTCGATTAACAAAAGCACTTATGCACAGTTGTCTTCAGATTTATCAGATGCAATGCAAAGAAGTTACACAGCAGAAATATGTTTTGTGTTTCACTTCGAAAAATATGTTTTCTGGATGTCACAATGATTTCTTTATTCTACTACATAAATAAATTAAAATTGAGGTGCTACACCTACTAATGATTTAAACAATCTAGAATTGTGGCTCCATATGTGCAAATATATATGCTAAAGAGAGGGAGTTGCTGTAGATGCCACTCAGTAAAATTAGATGGCGATTGTGTTGTATATAGTGGAGGCTGTAAGGAAAGTCAGCAAATTTTTACAGATGAACTATTGTATGATTAATGTTCATTAGCTATGAAAATTTCACATCATGTAATGCAAAGTGATGTAGCAATTGGATAACTGCAGATATAAGTCACTAAAGGCGATAAATTCGTCCAAAGCAATCTTAATACGTAGGTATAAGATAATCGCTCAATGCACCTAGTGGCCATAACATGAGGGTGCAAAATTCTTTTACTGTAGTCTTTATAATCACAATAAAATGATACCTAATCTCTGCAGAATGACATGCTTCTTTACTGACTCTTAACTTTTCTCACACTAACGCGTCTTGCACACAAAACACGTAGTAATGTTTCTTTAATTGGTCAAATTTCATCCGATAAATCGTAATATGACAGCTTCAAACAATTAGAAACAATCGTTCAAATAATATTTCGAAATCTACATGTTTAAAAACTAATGCAGTTGTTATCAAATAACTTCCAATGTTCACGAGTTCAAGAACGGTTGGCTTTACTATTATTTTAATAGAAGAAAAGTTTTGGAAAAACCAATAATCTATATCAGGGATTTTAAGTATGAAATTTTTTGAAATTCTTAATTTGAAAAGAAATATAAAATATCACAATTTGGGGTTAAGCGAGTGATTCAATGTAGTCAGCGCTTTTACTTTGTAACTGAATAGTGGAGAATACAGCCTGTTACGTGCTTACACTTATGAAGTTTTTATCATTTTAGATGTTAAAGAAAGATTTTTACATGATTATCATAATTTTTTTAAGATAATAAAATTGTTTTTTAACTAAATAATTAAAAATTGCACTGACACAACTGAAAGCTCCTGATAATGATACCCAACTTTGAGTTGATTTACGACAAAATTTTGTTACAGTGTTTTCAATTTAATAAAGCAGAATAATGAGTTAAGCTTGCGCAGAAAGTAAAACAGATAGATTAGATTGTAGCATAAAACAACGAAATAATTATTCAATTTACATTAAAATTTTTAAATGTAATAAAATAAAGAATTTTTAAACAATAACAATTTTTTAATCTTTTGTATAACTTAATGATTTTTACGATAAAAACATATTGAAGTAAATAATTTAATTCTTATTTAAGATAGTAGGATACTCTTACAAAATTATAACATTTTCAATGCTCAGAAGCCGTGAATAATTTACCTAAGATGTTGAATCAATTCTATATTTTTTATTTAGGGATAAACTATTATTTTTACAGGTTGTTATTACAATTAACAAGAATTATACAATAAAATTGGTTTTTCTACAAATCTTAAGTTAACAAAGTAAGTTTTTTTATATAATTACATTACTTTCGTTAAGCACTAATTCCATTTTATAACAAACTGTACTTATTCTATTCAATTTTTCAGAGAAAAATATTCAAAGAATTTGTAATTAGTAGATAACTAAAAAGAATACGTTCTGAGATCCCAATAAATAATTTTTATACCTTGAAAACAATTTCAATATTTTATGACCAATAACTTAGCATATTTGAACATAAATTTCTTCAACAATTGATTTAATACTTTAATTAAATATTAAATACTAAGTTGGAATTTTGAACTTTTTTGATCATAAAAAAAATTACAATAATTTTAAATTACCTTCAACACAAGAAATGCTTGTAAAAAGTGATTCAGCTTAGTTTCACTTTCATTCCCCTAGGGTAAATGAAAATATAATCACTTTACTATCCATTAACTTATTAATTAAACTTATGTTAAGTAAATAATAATTTGTTGAAAAACATCGACATTTTCGGCAAATTTATGAACTATTGAACAGTCTTTCACTAAAAATACAATTATCTTATGAAACATAAACACAATATATTAAATAATGTTTCAAGAAAATTCTAAGTTTATTTGAATGTAAACTCAATTCCCAAACTTTTAAATAACCTCACCATAGCAGAAATGTGATTTTTATGCAGATGAGGTTATAATTTTTTTAGAAACTAAAAAAATATTTTATTGATTGATTTGCACAAAATTTTATTATTGAATTTGAAGTTTTATCAATAATTTAAAGATTTATCTGACGCTGTTCAGTGGGATTACATTAAGCTACACTTTCATAAAAAATCATACTTGCAAAAATAAAAGTCACTACCTTTGATGTTGAAATTCTAAACAACATTCATTTAAAAAAAAAAACAATTTCTATCTATTTCGGATATATTATTGCGTTTTAAGCAATTTCTCCTACGCTTCAAGTGAAAAAGGGGAGGAAAGAGCTCAAAGTTAAAAAATAAAAAGCACAAAATCCAAGCAAAATTTGTTTTAAAATCAACTGGACAAGAAAAAACACAACATATGAGAATCTGCATTCGAAATATTTCTAAACAATAACCCAGTAGGAATACAAAACAAAACTTTATTGTAAGGTTGTAATATCTGAGCATAACAACATCAATAAAAAAGGTTCTGCACTTTACATTTCAACGTCTATATACCGTGATGTACAAATCTATCACGAAAATCTTGAAATATAAAGGAACTATCGCAAGATAAGTGGACAAACAAAAATTTTTCAAACTTTATCATGCAGTAAGTATCGACTGAAATATCATGCCCCTTACTGATTCAAATAAAGTGATAAGTTTCTAGAAACGTGTTTAAAGGAATCGTTCAAGATGCTATCTTATCAGTAGAATAGATGTTTTCTCTGAAAGAAATCGTCTCCGATGTAAAATAGCAAGAAAGCTCTTTCACGAAGTTATTCCTTATCAAAACTGAAATAAAACTTTATCCAGATACGTGAAGAATGAAAAAAAATAGGTGCTTTTGATTTCTTTGTTCAATAAAAGTAGGATAATATTAGTATGAAAAATTGTAATGTTCTTTATAAAACTGAAAATAAATATTATTTTAAGATGAATGGGGTACATTTTTAAATAACGCAAGGAAATGTTGAGAAGATTAATCACAGAAAATTTCCCACAATTTTATTTTGAAAACTAATTAATCAGCTTTTTTTAAATACTATGAGGATTATTCATACTATTAATGAAATTAACAAGATTATCACCGTGTTTTAAAAAGAATATGCTGACATTTAAAAAAAATATTTTTACACCAACGTGGACAACTTTCATTAGCAGGATTTTAAAATCGTTCTTTCTCTCAAGAAAACCTTAAAGACTTACTAAAGTGTTAAATGTTCAAGGTTGTTATACTTTCTCATGTAAAAACATGGGAGCGGGAAAGGGGTAGTCCCCCATCCAACTTTACAGATATTCTTTTGTTTTTCATTAAAAAATGATGTTTTCAGAGCCAGGAACAACATTCGCATCCAAGTTCTCTAGTCCTCCCCCCCCCCCTAAATCTCCCTTCTAATTCCACCCATGGGTAATCAGTAAATTTATAGTGACTGGCTTTTTTTATTAATCTGCCCCATACGTAAAACAGACTAAATACCTTACCCCTATACTTACATTTTAAATTAGGAATTTGAGTAAACGTAAGTATTAATAACTTAAATAAATTGTAGCTTATAATATTAGTTATTTTTTACTGATAAATTTTCTCAATACTGAAGTATAAAGTATACTTCATATGTAATACTTTTCAAAAGATAGATTAGGATTAACATGAATTTCTCATAGTCATACCTACGCATGAATAAAATATCATTTGAAATGATCGATCATCAAAGCACATTACGTGTTTAAAATCCAGAAGTCCAACCAATTTTCTTATTAATAATATAAAATGTGTGGTAGTTTTCTTTTTAATGTAGAGTCAGCCGTTTAAAATTTTCAGAAGCAATGAAATATAAAGTAACTTTAGTTTGGTTATTTAAGAGATATTTAATTTTTAAATCATAAAATGTTTTAGAATTTAAATAACTCCGTCTCCTTCTGTACCTACGCGTTCAACTATTTTTCCTAGCTCCATTAATAGGATACTTTCACTTTCAACATAGGTAACTTCTGTGAAAAAATTCATACTTAACTTTTTTAACATGTCTTAGAGACTGTTTTCACGTAAGTATATAACAACTTATTGGTTATAGGTATACTCACACACAACTTACAAGGCTTTATCATGCTGATAATGAGATTTGCACGCATTAAAAATATTTCGCAATGCATTCGATTACATTTAAAATTAGCAATGGAGCTAAAGCACCTTAAAGATTTTTGATTCCAGAAATATTTGCATTTGAAAATAAGTTAGTTTTACTAAAAAATAGATATAATAAACTATGCACTTCTTATTAAAACTATTTACTTCATCTCAGTGAATAGTTCTCTTCACTTTAATGGCTTTGCACAATCAGCTATTTCAATATTATCATCAAACATTGGATAAATGCCTTTGGCAGAATGTTTCTTACTTTTTAGGTATCAAATAAATTACAAATTTACACAAAAAATTAAAATTTACGTACATTTGTTTGGAATATATTTTTCTATTATTTTAATATTTCGCACATTCAATTTTTTAATCGTTGTGTAAATGTTCAAAGCATGTTTTATGTATCTTGTTGTTGAAATCTTTATCATGTTTCCCTGCATACTTATATTTTGTTAATTAATGATAATGAAGCACTGCATTGTCAAATATTAGAAACCCTTCTTTAGAATTTCCATCCCCCGACTATTATTTTCAAACAATTTACTTTTGAAGTTGCATAGTTTAAAAATTATTTCAAATAAAGATGAATACCAAAACAGGTGAATCATGTTTAAGAAGTGCATCGTTTTTTTAACTAACAAATCCTGATAGTTTACCACCGAGTTCAATAAAAATAGTTTCACGCAGTAAGGTTTCATTTAATAAAATGTTTAGAAAATTACTGAAAAATAATTAACATGGTCCTTTATTTCATATTACACAAAACTTAGTCGACAAAATCATCAAAAAGTTATTTTAGTAGTAAAAGTTGAGTTGATTTGTAAAGGTTTTCCACAACACTTAGTATACTCTAAGTCTATTTAGTAAACCCCTTTTTACTTAAAAATTAATGCGATAGAAATAAAAGAAGTTACATTTTTTTATATCAAATACTAGGTATTTTTTTAATTATACGCTAAATTCCTTAAATTTAAGAAAAATAGTAAGTTTTTCCTAAAAAAAATCACAAATTTAAATATCTCCAAACGTATATAAACAGACCTGATTAGATGTTTTTAACTAATTAAGTGTTGTTTTTCATTAAGTTTTGATGTTTCCTTATTATATGAACTTATTTTTTTTTCTCAGTCATCACTTTGTGAGACATTGACCTTGGATTTAAAATAATCATTACAAAAGTAGTCATAGCTTAACTAGAAGTAAAAATGTACTATAGCCAACAATTTCATAAAACTCTCTACCATTCAAGAAGTTGAGATAAACAGATTTGGAAGAAAATATCATACTTAGTTGATAATATCAACTGTTTCACAGCAAGATTCTCAAAAATTCGTAAGAGAAAATAAATTAAACCCCTTACAAAGAATAGATGAAGAAAGTATTGGAAACTCAATTGGATTTTTACATTCAATTAGTTACATCGAATTAAGGAAGAATAAGACGGATAGAAAAAACATACTCCCTGAGTTTTGAAACAATTACATTTCCCTATCGAGATCGTTCATTTTTTTTAATTATGGGTTTCTGAACATTTTGACAAAGCAGTTAGAAGATTATTTATTTAAAGAGAAAGTAATGTGATATTCTCTACTTCAGGATATTCGACTGAAGAAGGTACCGGATCCTACAGTGACAGTACCTCCAGAACTGGAAGCTCTGTTTGGAAAAAATACCAATAAAATGTGCGGCGTTAGTCCAAGTGACATCGACAAATACTCTCGACTGTTATTTCCAGTGGGTTTCGTGTCTTTCAACATGATGTACTGGATCATCTATCTCCACATTAGTGATACTTTAGATGACAATATTGTGCTGAAAAATTGATCGAGTTCAAACTTAAGTACGAATTTTCTATCAGAAACTAGTTTTATCAGAAAATGCGATGCATACATCACGCCGTTATTTCAAGCTGGACCAGAGTAGAAGAAATACTTGCTGAGATCGGTAAAATCTGCTGTATAGATTGAAACACTGCATATTTCAATGTTAGAAAAAGTGCAAGTGATGTCAATCTTTAAAGAATGCTTTGAGTATGATATAGATTATAAATAAGAGAGTAGAGAATTTGATCTCATAACTGCACTTAGATATCAGACGTGTAATCTAAGCTACATTTTAGCCCTAGGTATGCCATATGATCATTGGATATTATTCTTATTGTGAAGGAGAGTTCCAGTCTATGGATTATAGTAAACTCCTGAGCACGCCTGTGAAGGTTATACTTTTCTAGGAAATGTTTGCATGAGACCCTACTCTGTATTCATACTATCTATACGGCATGAACAAATATTTTATAAGAGTTAACACTCTTTTTAGGAATTGTTAAGTACGTACCATCTTAGAGTAATTAACCATTGCGTTACTAAAGCTATGAGCATGAATTGTTGAAGTAGTAACGGAGTATTTATAAATTTCAGCATGTTTCTATGATCCTTCTCATGACAATTTTTATCTTTTCCATGTTATTTTTACTAATATTATTTCTTAATGAAATGTTTAAGTTCTAGAACATATCAAAAACACCATCGTGGTTACAAAACATAAGAAAACAACCCTTATCATGTTAAAATGCATTTACTTTTCCAGTGCTAAGGATATCAATATTTAATAATTAGCTATGGTAACAGAAGTTCTATAAATTTTACCTTTTTAACAAAAACAAAATTTGGACACTTGATAATTTCATACTGTATGTTTTATTGTGTATGATTGTAAACGTAAAAACGAGTAAAACGCACTAAATACACTAAGGCATTTTTAGCCACAAGTCTTTCAACTATTAAATGAAGATTTTTCATCCAATGGCGGACATTGGACGTCTATCCTTGATCCATAATTGCCGAGATTAGAACTCTCTTTTCGTGACTCAAAGTGTACCTGTGGATCCAAACCACAAAAAAAGGTGAAGTACAAATTAAATAAGTTCACATTGAGAAAAGGCAATATTCATTATGAGTAACTGATATAACGTGGACTTCTCCTAGGGATACTTTTTCAATAATACTTTAAGATAAATTAAGCGTTCCTTGACGCGAATAAAAAGCATGTAAATTTCAGTGTATTATGCTGAAATCAAAAAATAATATAGGGGAAAGGAGGGTAAGAGTGTAGTCGGGTAAAAGTACGCAACGGTTTTTTTCCCTGTTGGGAACAATATACGGGGGTAGTACATGTATCATAAGGTATCCTAAAAGAATGTCTTTTTTATTTCCATACATTCTGTATTTAATTTTATGGTAAAATATAGTTTATTTGAGTTAGTATTTAATTTTTCTGCGGATGAATCTTATTTTTTTCGTAAATAAATAACTAAAGATTGCTTTCAAAGAAAATATTAATGTGAGGTATATACTTCCTTCTGAACAACTTGGCATAGTTAGATTTTAACTGCAGAGAATTTTAGGGTTGATTCAAGGATCTTTAGAGAATTAATACATTGGCGTCTAAGAGTTCGCACAGACAAGATAGTTGGAATTTTTGTAGCGAGAATCATATAATTCATCTTACTCTTTACCACGTGAGAGTTATGTGTTACAATTGATGAATAAATGTTTAAATTAACCTTTTAAAGCTCACAATCCCTCAGAAGCTGAAAACTAGCTCTTGTAAAATCTTGCAAAAGTAAAAGTGTGATTTTTCATGGATTTTTTTAAGATTAAATCCTGTATGAATCATACTTGAAGAGAGGTGTCATGAGGGAGGAATCTTCCAAATACGAAGGCAGTGATGCATTTTTTTTTAATTAATGCCAAGTTTTCAGGGCGCGTACTTTTAGCCTCCACGTCGGGAAAAATTTTTCATTTCAATTTTTCAAAGTTTTTCAATTTTTCATTTTCGTTTTTATTTTTAACATAGTTTCGTTAAAACCAACATTTTTAAAGGTTTATTTGTGAGTCAATAAACTTACATTCAGTAAATTTTTGAGGCTCTAGGTTTTTTTTAATGGATTGGGCTATAAAATACTTGCTTATATAGCCCAAAAGCATTTTTGTGCGTGCTCTTACCCTCCTTTCCCCTAAATACTTTCCAGAAAAAGTATTAAGACGAAAAATTACGTAAACCACATAATTATCAAATATTTAAAAGAAACGCGTCAATCTTCAAAACGCAAATATTTTTGATATACCCCTTGAATTTAACTTATACATTAAACTATTGGAATTAAGATACTCATAGAATAAGAGTTTATAAACATATGTTTAAAATAAAATAAAACTTTCAAAAATAGTATTTAGCTATGTAAAATTATAAAAATAAAATTTTTGAAAGATATCAGTAAGTCATTAAAGATGTTTCTTATAGTGAGAATAAAGTTATAAGTTTTATACAAATGTTTATAATTGTTGAATGATTCATATCAAAAGTAAAAACATTTAAAACTTTACAATAACCGGCTGAAATAAAATTTTTGAAGTACATAAACTTACAAAAGTTTGTATTCTTATAGTAACCGCAACAACCTATTCATTCGTCTTCCTGGTATTTCATATTTTGTGTGAGAAATTTGAAGGTTATATAAAAAACTTTTTAAAAATTAAAAATACACTTAAAATAACTAATTTTATTTTTTGACAGATAATTATAAACACATATCTATGTGCATGTTTACTGAGATTAGATTTTTATAGACACTGAAGCAAAAGAAAATGCTTAAATCGCATGGAATTCATAATAAAAATATTTTGGTTTTGAACATTAACTACGTATTTTTTTATTTTTTTATCCTTATTCAAACTTTGTAATTTATGTAAACAATCAGGTACTTTTTATTTAATGTAAGAAATAATATGTTGTTAGTATGATTATATAACCATGTCTGCAAGAATAACCTAATTTTCTCATACTTAGCATTTTAATAAAAATATTTCTGCAATAAAAAAGGACTTGTACATTACTTTCCAGCTACTCTATGTCACTCTTATTTAAGGAACACAGCTCTGAGCATTATATTAAAATTTGTTCATAGAAACGCCTGAAGAACACGGCAGAAAAGCTCATATTTTAGAAGGTGGATATCGCACACAAAAGTACTTTATCAGTTTGACGTAAATATAAGTGGCGGAGATGTATGAGAGTTATGATTAGTTTCGGCATTGGATAGGTAAAAAGAGATGAAAAGTATCCCGCTTTTTTAAAAGAAAATTTATATCGACGAGATGCAAATGCAATTTTTTTGAGGCAGAACCTAATTGTGTAAAACTTTTAACGAATTCTTTCTGATAAATTTTCAGTTAAAGCTTGTTTGTTGACGTATAAAAGGAATATATATTTCTGGGGGATTTTATAACAATATTTGTGTAGCAACAATTTACCCAATTAGATACGGAAATAATACATACAAAAGAAAAAAATATGTAATGGAAAATATGGGTAAATAGTCTAGCTGAAAATTTATAAAGATAATGTGAAGTAACTTCCTAGTAAAATTTTCATAGATCAACTTAGGAATAACACAAAAACTTAATTTGATACTTTTGCCGCGTGTTATTCTTTTAACTGTTATTTAAAAGTAATTTCAACCACGTAAATTTAAGAATCAAATTTTCTATACTCGACTGCAACGTTTCTTGAACCCAGTACGTCACAAATGCGGAAGGATTAATCGGTAAACACGAAGCCTGTTGTGTTGATAGGAGGAGTTTCGGTACGCAAATCGTGATTGAAAAGCTGTATACGTATATACATAAGTTTAACAAAATAATCATAGTTTTAAATTGACGTTCTTCATTTCACTCAAAAATCAGACACCGCGATGGGAACTACTTTGTTTTTTAGTGACGTCGTAGGGTCAACTTAAGTTGCTGTCTAGTATAAAGTACCTATCAAAAATGCACTATGAGGTAGAACGGCAGAAGATATATATTGAAGATTTTAAACATATCTAGTATAAAAACTTTCGAGATAATTTTTATGACAAAAAGTAGTGTGTTAAACAGCCAGAGAAGGAAGATACTATAGGGGAGCCCGGGGTTAGTTGGCAGAGTTGTTGTTTTTTTTATGAATAACTCTTTTTTTTGTAGTACTTGGAGATAATTTTTTTTATGCAGTGGATGGGTTAACGGTTGGGCTAAAAATATACGTCGGGATTATAGTTTTAATACACGTTTAATTAATCTAAAACACATGTCTTTAGGAAGAGGAATTAATGTTAAAATTAAGGTCGGAGGAGAAAGCAATAAACTCGATATCTAATTAATATCAAAGATTAAGTTTTAAAAGTATTTCCAAATAATATTTTAAATTACAAGATAATTGTTTCTGATATATCATAACTCAAACATTCAGCATAATGAAGCAACACTATTTTAAGTAATTTTTAAGTATATTAAAATAAGTAAATAATTCCTTCAGATGACACTTTAGTGTGAAAAAATTCCAACAATTTATAAGCCAATTTAACACTCCCATCAAAATTTGTTTTTAAAATATCATACAACGTTATTTTCTCCGTGGTGAAAAATTCATAAAACGTTTTCAATAAAGCATATAAGAAATATTATAAGCTAATTAATCTATTTTTTACGAAAAAGTATTAAGAAATTTTTAGGAGTTTTTTTTAATCGCAGAATAGTTTTATTTTTAAAAGTTTTGTTTGAATGTTATCTACAACATATATTGAGATTTTTTAAGGTCAATGAATATTGAGAAAAGAACAGTAGGTACATTAAGTTTTAATTCAAAATTAAAGCTGCCTAAATTTATAAATTGTGTTTCCATGTTTAGGGAAATAAATGCAATTCCACCTATGTAAACTGCCCTGAGTGAATTTATTCTGATATATGCATGAAAATAAAAATAAGTTGTCACTATATCCTTCAAAGTAATTCCCTTCTGATTTGATGTACCGATCTCGGAAAAATTTTATCTTCTTCAATATCCCCCTGGAAGTCATTTTATGTTAATGCGTGCTTAAAGTGTCGGATGTTACCTTTTGGATATCCTCAACCGATCTAACCTTCATCCCACGAGTCGCATTTTCAGCTTAAGGTAGTAAAAAGTCTAACGGTGCTGATTCAGAAAGTATAGAGGGTGGGGAATAGTGGTACAAATTCGAAAGGTAGTCAGATTCAGATACTACAACGTCTTGACCATACTTTCAGAATATTACTCCCACTTCTAGCGATGGCAAGAACTATATTTCTAATATTCGTCAGAGGACCCTGTTTTAAAATATCAATATTGTTTAAATAGAAAAAACTATATTTTAAAAATTGAAAAATTTATACGGTTTCTATAGTTTATTTTAGACGTATAGTCTTCATGCATAATCTCATAAAACAAGATATATACCCATAACTTTTAAATCAAAACTGAATCATACTTCTAGACATTTAAAAGCTACATATAAAGGTTTTTCTTTCCCTTAGATAAAATAAAAAAAGTGGTGTAATCTTATTGCACGTAAAAATTCATTCAAATTAGTTTCCATTTAATCCTTAATGAATATTATTACAAAATATCATGAATAAACCAAAACTATTATTCAAATTAGATAGTTGTATCATCATAAAAATTTTAATTTTTTTAATACAAAAGGATAAAATTTTTTCTACGAGTATGATTGACAGAATGGGAATATCGTTTATTAAAAAAAGCCCGTTTAATCTGTAGATGACTAATTTCTATATCTCATTTTTAAAAGGTATATAATTAAAGTTATAAAAAATATTAGTCCCCAATCAAAACATTTAAAGTTGACATTTTGTACATTAATCCACAAAAAAATATTTAAAAACAGAATCCAAAGAAAGCTGGATCAAAAAATCCTCCTAGTTCCCGCTCATAAAAAATTCTGAAAATAGATTTTCAAAGCTGGATCTTGGAATATGTGGACGATGAATTTTTTAGGCAAGTTTTACTGTACTTTTAGGGTTTGCATTTCTCTTACATATCAAGACTTGTCATAAATTGGGTTTATAGCTTGTTTTTAGTGTTTATCAATATGTATATTCTAAAAAGTTCAACTTTTTACGTAGAAAAAGGTTCTTCCCATTATATCAAAAATTTAGTTCCCTTTTTTTAAAAAAAAAGTGTAATTATTTATGAATTAAGGTACTTTTTATTATTGCAACAATAGTTTTTATATAATTCTTACAATCTGTCCATTTAGTAGATTTTTGAGCTAACTTAGATAAATGCTATTTTTAAGTTAGGAAGTTAAAAATTAACGAAATACACGCATCTTTATCACAAGTTATCCCTTGATACGTACTGTTAAATATTCTAAAAAAGAGGAGCCAAATACATCCAGTTTCTCACGGGTATTTTTTGGTTAGAAATAACAAATAATTCAGAGCAAAAGCAAAAAGCAGCAATCAGATAAAGGGAAACGGCAGCTTTTCGCAACAGGGTTCCATCGATTGGATTCAATCAGTTCTAGAAGTATTAGCCCGAAACGAAAACTCTAAAACTTCTGGAAATAAAACAGATGCAGGGAAACGTGGCTACGGGATTGCCATAAACCAACTTTTAGGAGATGAACTCCTGAAAATCGTACTCCATTGCCTACTCCAAACCATGAAAATCCTCTGATTCGCTTCAGCAGCACGAACCGTGTTTTGTGAGTTTTCTCCTATGTCAGAGTGTAGTGCTGAAAGACTTCCACTTTCAAAATGGACTCTACTTATGAATCGGGAAACGGACATAAACATCCTTATGACATTAGTAAAGGAAACAGAAATTGTTACCTGAACCGAGCGTGGAATATCTGTAGGTGCGTTTCAGAGTGGTCGGAAATGGTTCAGAAATATTTCCTTCGGGCTGAAGTGGTCAGTAATCCCCAGGGGTAACTCGCAAGCCTTGAGGCCATAAAATTAGATTGAACTCGGTTTTTTCTCATCTATGAAAGATTTCGGCCGTTCAGTATCATTGTAGATGCTTGGAAAAATCAAAGAAAAGAATGTGATATTATTCTCAGAAAAATCTCGTATCTTATTACAAGAGAATTTCATGGAATCGGGTGTTGGAAATACATTTGTTTCATTAATGTTTAATGTCTGAAAGTATTTATTAATATTGAAAAGAAATAAACACCAATGAAAAGGAACTGATGAATAGTATTTTAGAATTACGTCAATAAATTTTCTTTTGGATCATCTAAAGAATATCTTTTGAAAATGTGTTATTTTTATAATCATTAAACTGGAAAAATTAACTGACGAATATTGTAATATTACATAAAACGTTAGTGATTTCAATGTTTTTATTAATTAAGTTATTAATCATTAAGATATATTTAAAAATAGTTTTATAAAGCCTTTCCTAAAAGTTCTAACATTGATGATGTCTATATTTATTTTAAGATATTTACAAAATAAGTTTATGTCTTCGAAAAAGCTACATGGGCATCAATACCACTTTTCCAGTGAATCTACTATGCATCGTATCTGTTTTGAAAGTCTTTAAAGGGGATTGCTTTTAAAGCTGTTGTCACAGCAGCTCGCGGTTTTAAGTAGACCAAAAATGGTGGGGTTTTTTTTCAAGCTTGCTTCTTACAAGTCGTGTTTGAATACTTATTTTATAGAATAACTTGTTAGACCGTGCATGTAAAAGTTTTTAGATTTGTAGAACCCTGATCTCCATAATGCAGCTAACCACACACTTGCGCGCTATGGCAAAACTTCACCCAAATCTCTCAATAAATTGTCTTTTTTTTTTTGTTTCGCTGCATAAAACTCAGCTCACTACTAACTGCAAGTTGTAGTAACAACATAAAAGGAGATATTAAAATCCGAAGTTTCGACCCCAACTACGGAGGTCATCATCAGTAGGAATAAAAATTCTTCTTTAATCTTTCAGTCCAAGAAAACTGGATGATGTAGCCAGGCTGTGAGAAAGAGTATGTTCTGTAGCAGCTGAATTTTCAGGTTGCATGGGGCGGCAATGTCTTTTGTGCTCAAATATTCTGGAGTTGATTCTGGTGTTTGGAACACGGCTTAACAGCCCAATGAACTCATCTTTAATAAATACAGACGCCGACCGTGTAAGCCTTCATCATTTTATAGTAACAACAGTTTTAAAACCATTTTTTGTCGAATACTTCCATATGAGTACCTTCTAAATCTAGTTTAATTATAAAACATCAGTGAAAAGCAAAATAATTTGAATAAAGTATCTAAATTAAGTAATTTTAAATGAAATAGAAGAAATATTGAGAGGAATCATTCTAGTGAAAGTAGAGTGTGATCTTAAAAAGTGTGAGTGCCAGTGGCTGGATGAAACAATGATGCAACAAGTTATTATGCCTGTCAAAGATGAGTGAAAAGTTTTTTAATCAATCAATCACCATTATTGACAATAAAGAATTGCAACTTAAGAAGAAAAGTTTTATCATCTAGGGGTCCTATTTGACCCACGTACATTTAAAAACTTTTAGGAATTCCTGAATACTTCTGAGTAATCCAAAGAAACCGGGCCTGTCACCAAAAATAATGATAAAATAGTGGATTCTGCAACCCAGTTCTATAGAAGTTGAATTGCTTACTTGCCAATAAATGGCATTGGCAACACTAAATTTTGCCAAAAATGTCACCCGTAGAACGTTTTTTAGAATAGAGATTAAAAAGCATACTTTCAAACAGATTTTTAAAAAAGAATTATTTAGGTACTTAAACTAGTAAAAAATCTAAAAATATATCCTTTTATATTTAAAAATGTTTCTTACTTGAAAAGTTCTATCCTTATTCAATATTAGTAATTATATTTTAGTGTTCGAAATTTCCGAGTGCGTATTTTTATTTTATTGAAAACATTGTAATGATTACGTTGCCACAACCAAATATATAATTATAAACATATAAATACATTTTAAAAATAAAATATAAATAAAAAGAAAATATTTTTACATCATCATCAACATAGTTTAAAACACAGAGAAATATCCTAACAGAGGGTCCACGAGGCTATTTTCAAATGTGTTACTGATGTGAGGGCGCCACACTAGAGTCTGAAACGTATGCCGGCCGCTTAAATCTCTCGCCAAATTAGAACTCAGCGCATGCGCAAAAAGGTGTTTTCGATCTCCCATAGGCAGCCGGCGAACAATTCAGACTGGATCCAGACGCTAGTGAGTTTAGTGCGATCCCAGCGCCACAATTCTCCCAACCTGTAACAAGATGTCATGATTTTCGATTTCCATTATGGCCTATGGCCGTGGACTCTCTGTTCTAGTACTCTGTGGTTTAAAATATATAATTAAAATCATTTGAACAACAATAATATATTAAAAAAAATCTCTTTAAAAAGAAGTTACTAACACCTTTTTAATTCGCATTATAATAGAAAGAGAATTAATGTGTTTGAATATTAAAAAAAATAGTGAAATATGTTTTCTATTGTTTCAAAAATCATATTTTCTTGCTTTGTAACTGCGACCTTATCCGAAATCAAAAAATGAAAATATTTTAAATTTGAGAATTTTTTTATATAAATCCAACAGTTTTTCCTTGGAATTCTCATAAGAATCCGGACATTTTAAAAACAAAAACAAGTTATTCGGATCAGTAATTAAAAAGTTTTTCTCTGGAAACATTCACCAAAAAAACTTTTTTTTAGAAAAGAGAGACTTAGATCTTCTCTTGTACATAAACCACCCAAATTCTTTATGAAAATAAATTTAAGACGTATAGAACTTTATAAGACCTCCCGCGAATTAAACTCTCCATCAAATCTACACAAGTTCAATCACTTGGCTGATGATCTCCAGACTCATATAGGTAATCATTGTCGCACCGCATCGCAGTATAGTAAAGGGCTAAATCATCATCCCTGATTATCTCCAAACGGCCAGCCCCGCTCAAGTGCCAGCCAAGTTGACACAAAGCGGACTGCAATCCATTGTGAACGGGCCTATTTAGACCGCTGAAATGTGTATCCTTTAATCAGCAGTTTATAAAGGTCTTTTAAAAGAAAATCCTTAGTGAAATGGAATTTTTTATGGCATAACATATAGATTATTCAATAAGTCGAAAGTCAATTTATACTATTCACTTTATTTCAAACTTATCGCTACGTATCACAACTGTTACAATACTACCCACCCAGAATCTGATTTTAATAATCATTAAATTAATAAGGCACTTGGAGCAACAGTGAGCTAACTCCAATGTAAAGCTGTTCGAGTTAGCCAGTTGTTGTTCCAAGTGTGCTGATAAGAAAGGTCCAGATATCCTACATAGGTTTATGTAATTTTAAGTTTTATATTTAGAGAAATGTTGTTTTATTCATATTTGCATGTATTTGTTTAATTTTGGCAATATTATACAAATTAATCTTTAAAGTTTTTAAAATCTAACGTATAATATTTATCATAATTTGTAAACATATCACATGCTCAAACACAAGCTATTATTTTATTTTACCCATCATTGAGACAATTTTATTGATTTAGTTTTATTGTTTTTAAAGGCAGAGCTTTTTTTTCAAGTGAATTTCTCCATCAAACACAGAAGTAGAATAGAGTCAAACTACAAAATAATTTTGGACCCCTAAACCCCCTCTGTTCAAGGCTAAGGATTATCCACAAAACAATTGTATTATTGCATGAAAGGTTCAAAACCCCTCTGGAAACAAAAATCTGGCTACGGCCCTCTCTCATGAGGCTTCAAAATTGGTCTCCTCAAACACAAAAAGGTCGCCCCAGCTTGCCCCCCCCCCAAGTGAAACCCTGGCTACACCCATGACTTCTCAAAAAATCGAAGAATGCCAATTAAAGAATATGAATGACCTAAGAAGGCTACCGCCCACTGCTCGCTATATCACTCGACAACCCATTTGTGACCCCCCTAACCTATACCAATTCTTGTTCGTCTTGATGTACCCTATAGTTTGTCTTTTTTCGCTTGACGGTGGAGATAGCATTGTAGAAGGCGGAGAAAACTGGTTTTCACTATGGTTTTCACCGACTATACTAGACAGCAACTTAAGTGGACCCTATGACGTCACTAACAAAGTAGTAGTTCCCATCGCGATGAAATGAAGAACGTCAATTTAAAAATATAATTATTTTGTTAAACCCTTGTATATATGGTGCTTTTCAATCACGATTTGCGTACCGAAACTCCTCCTAGCAACCCAACAGGCTTTGTGTTTACTGTTTTTTTCCTTCCGCATTTGTGACGTACTGGGTTCAAGAAACGTTGCTGTCGAGTATAGCGACGGAAGACAAGCTTTACCACCCCTAGAAATTCTGAAACATTCATCTGAAACACTCTGTATAATAAGATAGATGTTTTTTTTTTGCAGTACAACCCCCGCATCAAGCTGCAGGATCATCACCAACGGATTCCTCTCCGCCCCATCTTGGTAGAGAACCGCCCCAAACAGCCCGGGGAAGCCGAGGCCGGAAGCCACAAACTTCCTGATGGTCTGTTCGGCATCCTCCCTTCCGACATCGACAAATACTCCCGCTTGGTATTCCCAGTAATCTTCATCTCCTTCAATCTTACCTACTGGATTATCTACCTGCACATCAGCGACACCCTGGGGGAGGATAGCCTAGCATTGCTGTAAAAAGCCGGCTGTCCATGGTTTGTATGCAGAAGCGGTGCACATCGATTCAGTTTATATCCTTTATTAGCTGCTGCCTGGAGAAGACCGACACGATGCTTCAATGTTAAGTAGGAGAGCGTTTATTGTTGGGTGTGGGAATTTTAATGTGTTATTGAGCGTTTGCGGATTTGTCAATGACCTACCTTAGCACGTGTTAAATGTTGACGGCACTAGTGGTGGAGGTATTGGCACTAAGTTTTCGTGACACGTATCATTTGCGTAGCTAGTTTCCTTATTATTTATAACAAATACTGCCAAAAAAATCAAAAATTTACCATAGAATGCGGTAGTTATTGTCATTTAATTCATATCCTTGTTGGACAGTCCAGTTCATCTCATTATTCAACAAAAACGATCCGAAAATTGAGTAAAGAAAAGCAATACGAGAGGAAGTAAAATTAGCTTCACTTTGAATCCCAGATTAACCTTAAAAAATATAGATAAGGAAAGTAAAGCGGACTAAATCAGATAGTTCAAGAGTTTGTATTATCAAGTTGTTGAAGTAGATGGTTTTCCCCATATGAAATGTGCACACAGCCATAGCACATTTCCAATACTCTATAATTTACCATTTTATAGCTAAACGTTACCAAAAGATCTAACTTGTCCGAGTTCGATTAGCTTCTAACAAGAACTTAAGGTGATAGGATTTAAGAAAACGAACTTTGAGCGATGAATCAAAAACAAAATTTAAAAATCTACATACCGTATCCAATACAGCCGTGTGGATTCAAAGCTTATAAAAACTCAGAAAAATTCAGCACTAGTTAAAGGACAAAATTACGCTATTAAAAATTAATCGCTGAAAAAGCATTTAAAGTAAATGGTAATGAACAACGTTCGTCCGCCTATAAATTAAAAATGACTGACAGTAAAATTTAAATAAAAAGAAATTCAAGAAAATTACTTAAAAGATATTTCCAAAACCAACAAAATAGAATATGATACAATGGAATATCAAAAAATAATTCTAAGTATTAAATTACGTCTATAATATAATAAATATGTTTAAGCAAGTCATTATTCACTCAACTATAAGAAATTGGAATCTATTTTTTGCTAGCTACTTCTTGAATGTGATTCATGTTAGTTTATTATGAAACTCAAAGCGTCAAAAGTAAACAAACCTTTTCAGAACTAAACAAACTTTTTCAGAAGTAAACAAACCTTTTCAACAAACTTTTTAAAAAAGGAATCGTAAAATGAAGTAATATTTTATTATTTAACTAAGTAAGATTAGACTATATTAAGACATTTGGGTTTTTTAGTTATTTTTATACATTTTTCTTCTTAATGTCAATTCTCTCATTACACATAAAAAACCATTTAACATTTCTTATTTAATATTTTACATTTTAGCTCTTAGTATTCATAGTAATTATTAACAGCGGTGTTACCAACACCGATGGTTCATGAAAATCGCGCACCCAAAAATATTGGAAAAATTCAATTTTTAAAGTTATCAAAAGAGAAGACAATCTAGCTAACAAATTATGCGCTCTTAATACAAATACTGATCTAAATTTTGTCTAATGCAAAGGAGAGAGTAGATAAAATAAATAAAATTAGCTTTAAAAACTACAGATATCTCCTCATTAAGGATAAGCTACTTTAGGGTACTTTGATTGTTAAAGTGATTTATACCTTATTTTAAATTTTATTTGGTATTCTTGCAGTATACTATCTACCAGTTTAGTCAGCTGGATTTCGGATAGGTGGTGACACCGGCAACTGATGTTTTTAATGGAGCTAACTCATGTTCTAAGCTAACTTAAAAACTAACTAATCCTAATAAACTAACTAATCCTAATGAGCTAACTAAACTGGCAGATCGCATACTGCAAGAGAATACCTTTTATTTTATAATATGATTAATATAGCTTCTAGATTTTGCTCTCATAAATGTGGCAAATTAACTCACATTAGTGAGACATTTATTGAAGATGACAATTCAGATTCATCAAATCTTATTGAAATTTGTGTCTTTGTTATCTAAAACTATATGGCATTATTATATTAGCAGTGCAGTCCTTTTCGTTCCAGCATTAAGTCACAAAATACCAAATTCATACCATGCTCATAATACAGTCCATATGGAACACATATTCCATAACTGTTCGATATTTTTTATCTCATATTTCAAAATTCAGTCAAATTATTTTTCGGGGTGCACAATTTTCAATGTTCTCCGATGTAAAAACTTTATTTTAAAAAATATATCAAAAGGCTGCATACTAAATTTTTTTTCATTCAGATTGCGAAAAACCCGTTTATCTTTGGTAAAAGAAATGAAAAATATTTTTCAGTTTCCTTACAAATTTCGTTGAATGTTCAACACAAGGAATATTTATTTTCATGCACGAAATCTTGAAGCTTTATTTATTAACCAACAAAAGATAACCTTCAAGTGAAGTATTAGAACAGAGTATTTATTAAATTCTAAGGGAGATGTTACTTATTTTCATGATTTTTCACAGGAAAAGGGGTCTGGTTCGAAATCCTGACAATCAACTGCCTGACAGCTCATAATCCCGACTACGTTTGCCCGACATGTCATTTGCCCGACAATTCATTTGTCCTAGATAGGAATCTATTAAATTGTTGAAGTTTGATGGGGCCTAATATTTTAGGTTTTGGGTGGTTTTATGAAGATGCGTCTCAGGATCTCGGGCACTATCACAAAAAGGGGGCTATAACCTAAAAATTGAGGTCCTATCGTTAAAAAAAGTGGCACGATATGAATAGCATTAAAGGAAGATCAAAGAAAGATCAAATATAGGTACTTGCCGCCATTGCTATTCTTATGGTGCCATTTTTAAAAACTTTTAGGTTATAGCCCCCATTTGTGACATGGCCAGGGCATCTTGGGACGCTGCTTCATACAACCATCCAATAATAAAATATTAAGCCCCTTCATATTTAAAAATGTAATAGATTCCAATCTAGGACAAATGAGTTGACAGACAATCGTACTTGTCGGTTAGTTGGTTGTCGGGATTTTGAACGGATCCCAAGGAGGGTATATCTTATTTATTAAATATAGAGACGTTAGAATCATAATTGATTTGAAATGTTAAAGTATTCAAAAAATTGTACATAAGATAACGAGTTCTAGTTTTAGTACAGCAGATGAGTAAAAACGAAACGGGAGACAAAACACGAAATGCTATCCGCTTAAGAAGCAACATGTGCTATTTCCAACAGGTGAGATCCTACTTCAGAAGTCGTGGCGCTTGTTTGGCGACATGTATCATTGGCAAAAAAGTATTTTCTAAATTTAACTTTCTTGATTTATATTAAAAATGCCAAATCAGCTATAGCTTTGGGCTGGCTAATTTAAGGATAGTTAGATTGAGTTTAGTTCATTGATTTTCCCATGCCAGAAGGTGAGAGAATGTTACGAAGAAAGTACTTCCAAGAAAATTACTCACCTTTCTTGATTTAAATAAAAAATCTTAAATCAGTAAGACGGTATTGGGTTGTGTTATGTTTGACTGTGGGAGTTTTGTTCGATATATTTTTCTCACTGGACACAAAGGTGGAAATCGCGAAATCCCTGGATAAAAAAAAAACATTATGCTCATATGATTAGAAAAGTTCATAATGTTTCTGGTAGATTTATTTGAAATATTAAAATTTTCAAATCTATCAACATATTTTACTAGCATTTAAACTAATCCTTAGCTCTTGATTAAAAGTTGATCAGAAAAATTTAATAGTAGTTAGTAGTTAAAGAATTTGGATTGGAAATTTCAAATCAGCTACAGCCTTAGGCTGGAGTATGGTTGGCCGCATTTCTCTCTATACTTGCCGACTCTCATTCTTCAATAGAAATTCTCAATTTTAACAAGTAGTTTAGCGCATGTTGCTTCTTAAGCAGCGATGTTTTCCCTATAAACGTTTTATAAAAACCTTCCACTGTTAAAAAGAAATTATACTTTTTTCCCTGAATATAACTATTAAATAAGTACACATAAATATTAAATTAAGCAAGTGCGTTTGTAAATAACATGATTACCTGTGCAATTTATAATGCGCAGTAGTTCACATTAGAAATGATTACCCACAGAAACGTCCAGTTCTTGCTCAACAGAGAATTAAAGTGCAGTAGAGAATAATATTGTCTCTTATTCAAATTTTTATAAAATTTGTAGGGAAATTTTTAACTCTGTTTACAACTTTATTATTAAAGTACAGCATTATAAAAAATTTTAGACTTTACATTATTTTATATCCGAGATGAATGTGTACAGTTATGCTACAGGAGAGGCATAGCTAGGAGTGGGAAGATATATCGCCATTTAAGGCGCAATAAGACATAACTCAAATTTTGGCCTTTTGAGTTATATTCAAATTTTAACACAGGATCACTTGAAATAAACGAATTTGGCAAAAACAACTTTGAATCGCTGCTACTCCCAGTTTTGTTATCGCTCCATTCATAGAAAAACATGTTGAGGAGAGCGAATTTTTTTCCTGTCTTGAAAAGTTGAGGATATTGAGTTATGTCATGCTGCGCCTCTATCAGCGATATATCCCTCCCCGTATTATATCTCCTCCTAAAATATTATATTGTTAAGCCTTTGATGCTCAATCACCCATGATGTATGAAATATAAAGTTAGCTTACCTAAATTGTAACAACCCATATTGAAAGGGTTTTCTTTCAGATTTCCTTTCATAGTACAAATGTAAGGGTTTTTTTTAAGTAATCCAATTTAAATTAATAATTATGCATGCATTATGTATTATATTAATTGATTGTGAAAATCTATGTTAGTAATTTTGGGTAATTTGCCCTAGTATCAAAATTATTTCTGTAAAAAATATATTTATAGAGTTTAATAATGCATAATAAGTGCTTAAAATTTAAAATATCATTTAAAATCAGGAAAAATCTTTCTTATAACTTCTGGTTTCACACCTCAAAATGTTTTTTAATGTTTTATGTTAGAAGCGTAACAGGGCTCGATTTGAGGCAGATCAGGCCGGAACTTTCTTTTTTAAAATTAAAAATAACCCATAGAAATTTTTACTTTAGAACACCTCAAATCATACAAAAGAAGGTTACTTTTCCGGCACTTATATTTTTAGAAATCGAGCCCTTAGCGTAAATAATAAAAGTGCAAATTAGAAGTTCATCTTTGAAATAAATTATGGAATAACCATACAAAATAATCATTAAGATATGAAAGAAAATTTTACCTGTTTTGAGCTTAGTGGGATTTTTACTTAATATATTTAAAACTAGTTTAGATAAAATGAATTTTCCCAATTCAAACAAATCAAAGACGACAGTTCTGACCCTTTCAAAACTAATTTACCCTCTTTGCTAAGCTTGCAATTCAATATCATTTAGAGAGCAAGGGTTCCCAAAGCCGGTCCTCTGAAGAGGGGAATTTAAAAATAGATTCCCTGCTTTTAAATTTTAGGAAATACCTATTAGCTAAAAGGTAGTAAAAACCTAAAAAGCATAAAACTCTAGATAAAACAAAGTAACAATTATAGAACATACATAATATAATAGTTAATATCACATTAAACAGATATGATATCGATATGACTGGGGAACTGTTGGAAATTCAATTTCTCCTAAGGATGCAGCAACTTGAATGAATTTGGGAACCCCTGACTTTGACCCAACTGAAAACTTATCATTTTTTTATTCCATGTTAGCTCCATTAAAAACTGCTCTATGCATTGCTCAACTCCATCAAAAATTATTTATTAAAGTATCTTAGAACTCTACAACGGGCGTACACAACAAGATGCAGCTGCCCCACCTTTTTTTTTTTAGTAATGGATGGCACCCTCCAAAAATCTGTCCTGTCAATAGCCAATAGACTTTTTAACCTCAAAATTTGCAGTCTGCCCCCCTCTAAATCAGATCCTGAGTACGCCCTTGAACAATTATAAATATAATTTAAAACAATGGGAGTTTTACAATTACCAGCAAATAGAAAAGTAAGGTTATTTGAAAACCAAAGAGCAGCTACATGCATATTGGAAAAAATCCACTGATGCCCTAATTATTTATTAATACCAAATCTTCAAGCCCAGTTTAGAATTGTGGTAGGCTTAGAAATTTATCAGACAAAT
Source organism: Tetragnatha montana (assembly GCA_963680715.1). Taxonomy (NCBI): domain Eukaryota; kingdom Metazoa; phylum Arthropoda; class Arachnida; order Araneae; family Tetragnathidae; genus Tetragnatha; species Tetragnatha montana. The sequence continues at coordinate 42,589,770 of OY796679.1, read as the reverse complement.
GCAACACAGGGCCTATTACTGAATAATTTTTATGACTTGAGGCTTTAAATGAATAAGTAGTTGCTGTGTGTTTTATCTAATGTTTAACCAAACCCAAATTAGAGTCAACCAAAAATTTAAAGATCTTAAGAGTTAATTAGGCTCCAACCAAGATCAGCATAAGAATGATATAAAATTAGATACTAGATCTATTGCTTACTAAAAGCTTTTCCAATCATTTTGCATTTATCAGATACTAATAAAGATAGAATTAATTCAATATTGTTTCTTATTGCTTAGAATAAAAGTAGGAAATTAAGCAACACCAAAAATGTATTAGTATAATCTTAAAGAAAATTAGAAGTACTATAACAAAAAGTAAACCTTTTTATTTTTTAGAAATATTGTTGAATTACAGTAATAATTAACATAACTGATCAAGGAGTTCAAATACTCCAGAGATATTTTTAATGCCCATAAACTTTTTTTAAGATTCGATAAGCTCAGTTTCTTTATAGAAGAAAAATATAATATTTGAAATGAAATTATTTACTTTTAAAATATAATGAGTTTTCATAATCTCTTCAGCTACTACAAATTTCCAAACTCTAACTCAATGAATAGTTACTTAAAATGTTCCCTTTATTATAGAATTAACTATATTTGCATGGCAGCATCATAAATAAACAATCAGATTTTAGTTATTTCAAAAATTTAAATTTCCTCAATCTACTTATTTTATAAAAATGTGAGGTTTAGTTATTTTATAAGAAAGCAAAATTATAAGGTAATTAAGTGTTTTTGGGCATATAATCTATCTTTTTTTACCTTGGAACTTTATAAAGTTATCAACTTTAATTTGTGTTCAAGATCAATCCATACATATGTGCCAAAAAATTTGCCAAAATCAAATATATTATTTTAAAAATACTTAAAAAGTATTTTTTAAGATCTAATAAAAGTTTTATCCATGTCTGATAAGTAAAAAAGTTTTAGAAAAATTCATTATTTTTAATCTGTCTGATGGTGAAAACTAACTGGAGTAATTTGTTGTTAGAATTTGAAAGTTTAAATACATGAGTATTGTTAGTAGAATTTTGCTCTTTTGATGTAATATTTTGTGAAAAATTAAGTTTTTTATGTTATTTATACAACATGAAAATAAATATCTTTGAGAACCAAATTGTTTTATATATTTCAAAAGTATTTTATACAGTGCAATACATTTCAATTTTATGTAACTGATATTTCTAAAACTGAAATACATACTCCAAAATTAAGTTAATCAAGGAAACATGTTTCCCAGCAAAGTGAATAACAGTACAAAGTGTACACAATTTTTATAAAAACATAAAAAGTATAAAAATATATTTTGCACAAACATATATAAAGTTTTATATGGTGCCCATATAGAATACATTGAAAATATCATTGGTACTAAAAGAAACCTATTATATATGTATCTAATAAGAGTAATGTGTGTCTAATAAATACCTATATACAAAAAAAAAATAATAGAAGATCATATTTCTTCCGAGACTGGCACAAATTAACCTTTTAAATTCACACTTTAAAAATAGTAGTTCCCAATTTCTGTCTTAGCATTTCACCAATAGAAATACTTCTTTCTGAAACACTTAAATACCTACCTGAACTCACAGGTTTAATGTACATTTTCCTAACACTATGTTTGATTTATAATGAATATTTTTATAAAAGAATATATTGTGACCACTTCAAAAGCTTAAGAATACAATATTAAACTAGTTTGATTGTGTAGTAAGGAATTATAATTAGATTCTGAGAATAAATGTATTAGTAACTGTTAACTTAAAGTATATTAATTAACAACCACTGACAGACATAAAAATGAATGAAAGTATTTTGGATGCTTAAAAACATCTAATACAGAACTTTTGAAAGTATAAACATCAATCAGAAATATTGAAATTTCATGTCCTACAGTTTTAGAAATATTTGGGTCTTATAGGCTAGAAAATACATTATGTCAAATGTTAGAAGTTTTTATGTTTTTAATGTATGAACAGGGTAAACAGAGCACAGAGAAAGAATAACCTGTTTTCTTTTTAATAATCACTAGCTCTTTTTAAATAAGAACATAAAGCATCAGCAAATGGAATAAATATAAAATAGGCACATGCCACACATAACTATGAATCTGCAGGAATATATTCATTATGAAGAAAATTAAAGATATCCACAAAAAATGATAAAATACAATGAAAATATATAAATATATACAGCTCCTGTAAAATAAAAATCTTCATTTCACTGAATGATGAAGAAAAATTAGGTACTTTACCATTATCTTTCTGTTAGAAACCTCAAAAATACACAGGGTGATTATAATTAAACTGAGACTTTTAAATACTGTAAAAATTAACAACTAATTAAAATAACCCGAAATTTTACATGAGAAAAAAATTGTAAAAGTATCAGGTGGTGCTATAGTTCTTATGAAGAAATTTTGGGCTTAACAGCAAATTAAAATACAATTCTTAAAATAACTCATCAGTAGTGATGATCCTGTGTGCAGAGTAATCCCTCTTAACTAACGCCCGCATCAATCATTGCTTATCAACCTCAGTTTGAATTCAAATTCAAATCAAGAGCAAAACCCTGAACCTGTATGTAAACATTATTAACCTTTATATAAAGTTTAAAGTCATGATAACCAATGGTTCTTATTTCATAGTCAGTTAAATAATAACCAACCTGTATTTGGATGTATAAGATTAGAAATTCGATCCAAAATAGCAAATCAACTGCTTTTGATGCCATTTTAATCTTTGAAGTCCAAAATACCTTGGTAATTTTTAATTAGTTGGATAGCAGAGTAGTACTTAAGAGACTTCATACTTCCAGGTAGTAAGGAATTGTCCCATTTATTTGTATAGAACTTCCGGAAATATACCTGGAAGTTTTTATTGGTAAATTTTACTTTTCCTGACTGTTAAAAAAATTGTATTACTTTATTTAGGCAACTCAAACACATAAATAAGAAAGCATTGCTAAAATTTCTTTAAAAAGTTTGATTTTGCAGCAAGTTTGATACATGACTTATAAAAGTTAAGAAATATTGAAACTTTTGAATGAAAAACTAGCAGATAAAAATTCTAATTAACATTGAGAAAGTACTTGAAGTCAAGGGAAGAAAATTTCTTAGGAAGTATGTAGGTTTCTAAAAAATTAAGGGTCAAGATGTATTTAAGGTAACTTTATGTAACAAAGCAGTGTGTAACACAATTATTATAACTGAAAAAGTAACTAAAACAAATGGATGAATAATAAATAACAAATAATAATGAGCGATGCAACAGTGGTATCTTTTACATTTAAAAGACATAAAAACACCAGTATACCAAATTAAAAAGAAGGAAAGAACATGGAAACATAATTCGAGCCGTTTTATCAATTTTATTTATATCTTTGATTCGTGGAATGGATGCTTTTAGTGCACTGGCACCTCTCTTCAAGCTGCTTAGTACATAAGGCTTTTTGTGCCTCTCAGAATTTCTTTCAAGAGATTTTCTGTTAAAACCCTGCGAGTAGTATGTCCTTGTTCTTCGAAATGAAGGCGGAAAGTGTGTATCTGATGAATAAGTAGAAGTTTTGTTTCTACGACGTAGATAAGGTATGGGAGAGACACGCACATCTTGTAGCTCAATTATTTCTTCATTCTACAGAAGAGTTAAGCAAATGTTAACATTAAGTGTTTACTACATCAAAATTATTAATTTTGAAACCTATTAAACCTACTCCCATTAAAAAGTATAAAGAATTTCTAAACCAATCCCAAAATGCTCAACAGATTACATTGGAAATTGTATAAAATAAAACTATGGTACACACAAATAGAAGTATGAACAGGTAAATTTGCTAAGACATGTGAGGGGATAAGTGATGAGCATGTTTTATTAACAAAAGCTGTTCATTAAATCATTAAGCCTTTTCACTTTTTAGGCAAAGGAATACTCTGATGATAGTTGTGAAAGTTTTGGGTTTAGCAATTTGGTGTTTATAAGCTTGAATCTTGGCCTTATTTCATTTAAAAGTGTTGCATGCTGTGCTCTTTTTTTTCTGGGGATGAATTTTTAAACTAAAAACATTTTCAAAAAATAAATAAGCATGACGTTTCTCAAACTTTTACCATGTTTGATAACATTTGCCCTTTTCTTTTTACTGATATTTCAAGGTGGAAACTTTGTGGAACCTTGTAAACTTGTAGCAAATTATGGCATTAGACCACAAGTTTCATAGTAAATGTTTTCTTTTTATTTCAAGTATACATTTTTGAGGCAGATCCTAGATCATAAATTTTATAAAAGATGAGAGAGGGGTTGTTAGAAATAAAGAAAGGATGTTAGGGTAACACCACTGCAAGGACTTAGATTAAGAAATTACATTAGTAGGATATTTTTGAAAACTATTTCCATTAAACTTTTATACATAATTTTCAAAGAAATGAATGCATATAAGATAACTAGACAACTAAATTACAATAGTTATGAAGTCACAGTTCCTTTTGCTCTAAACTGGCTGGCCAGTCCATGAGGGACATCTTTAGGGATAGTCGTTGGTGGCCATTGGCCGCTAGGGCCTATCAGGGACACCGAGCTATCGAGGCAAACAGCCTCGGATGCTCGTAATAAGAAGTCACAGTTCTAAAAATTTACTCTTTAGAGTTTTTTGTTTTCAATAACAGATTATTAATAATTCAAATGCCACCCTGGATAAAAACTATATCAATGAGAAACGATGGGAAAAATTTTCCTAGGAAAGAAAACTATGGTTTGAAAAAGGCAGAAAAGATTAAATTCTGGAAAAATAAGAAGTTACCCACACCTAAACATAAAAGGATATTAGGGAAGAATATATTTAATCAGTCATCACTTAAGAGCATATATCCAAATCAATTTTGCAATTTACTTGGGCAGCAGGAAATAAACACACCAAAATCACACTCTTTAATCAGTAAGTAAATGTTTTGATAAAGTTCTAATACTTCAGTAAGTATGAGAGGACTGGATTTCAATGATTCCAAGTCTAAAATTTTCCACAAGTCTACAAATTGCACTTAAAATTTTTCTAAACTTGAAAGATAATCATCAAAGTAAACCTAGTGGCTTAAAAATGTTTAAAAGGTTTTTGCAAAAATCAGATGAATAAAAAATCAAAGAATTCAAAAGGCTTATTAATAGCATTCCTTGCAGTTTATGTAATACCAACAGTCCATCTTTCTGTTTGAAATCTATACCTTTTTTATAGGACATAGTTTTGCAATTTGTGTAAAAAGGTATTAAATCCAAAAACTACGATCAACAAATATAACAATCATGTGCTTGATATAAAAAGCTAAACAGACTTGTGGGTGATTAGAAGAAACCATCACGGAATTTTAGACCATTCAGTTTTCTCTTATCTTTTACTTAAGTAAATTTTTTGTATACCTTAATAATATTATGGATAACAATCAAATTAAATATTGTACGTATATCAACCTTTTATGGTTCGTGTAATTTTTAAATCCTTTACTTTTTCAAGGAGGTGAAAAACTAATTAAATACAAAGAGTTAAAAATAAATTTAACACTTGTTAGTTATGATACCATTAACCACAGAAGTAATTTTGTTTGAACTTAAAAAAATATTATCCTTAAACAAAGAGTGCCAGGGCATTCATAACCTGTTGCCTAGTGTAATAAATAAATAATAAACACTACCCTCCTTGCTTGTGATAGGATCATAGACCATAGTTATTCACACACACAAAGAGAGAAATTTGCCCAGCTTAAAGTTACCCCCACTGTATTGAAGTAACTGAAAAACTAGGACATCTTTCAAGAAATATGAATGACTAGTGATTTTAATCACAAATTACCTAACTGAAATATTGATGTAAACTAAGATATATTCCTTAAAGTCAAAAGAATAATCAAAATATACTTACTGTAGGACCTTCCGCAACAGCAGCAGCAGCAGCTTTTGAGTCTTTCAACTTCTTAGCCTTTTTCTTGGCTCGAGAAGATCCCCAGTATGTGTAGTTCACAGCTGCATATTCCAACAAAGCAGCAAACACAAAAACGAAACACATCACCAGATAGATATCAATGGCTTTAACATAAGAAATTCTTGGAAGGGAAGATCGAACACCAGTACTAATGGTAGTCATTGTCAAAACTGTTGTAATTCCTGAAAGAAAAGATAATATTGTTTTAGAAGTAACATTTTAAGAGCCTATAACAAAATATTTGGTACTGAAAAAATTCTGTTCAGTGAAACTTGTATTAAAAGTAGGTACTACTTTTATGAATTCTTTAAGTATGCATAAATAAAAGTTTGACTGCCAAAGAACTAGCAATCAACCTAATGAATTTTCTGAATAATGTAATACAGTATTATAATTTATGCTTTTCAGGTTTTTTCCAAAAACAAATAGGCTTTTGAGTTAGGAAGGCATTTAGATAAGCTTGGTCTCAATGTATCAATTTATGCTTCTTTTTCTGGGAAAGTACAGATATTTTGTCATTTTCTTGACTTGAACCTCCAGGTTCTTTATTTATAATACATGTTTATTGCTCAAGAAAACCCTATAATGTTAAGTTTTAGGGAAATTATTATATTCAACTAAAACATCAAAGTTCATAATAAATTTTATTTCCTCATGTCAATCCAGTAAGTAGCATGGGAATTTTTCAGTCAAGATAAAAATAATGACTTAACAGTTATTACATTAAATCGCTACCATGTCACCTAAAAAAGTTTTACAGGTAGTAAGACAATCATTAGCATTAGTAAATCATTGACAACATCATGAACAAAAATAATAGAGCTGTAATTGTCAGGCCAGTTCATCCCAAAAGTAAAAGTAAGACAAATACAGGGATTCATCTAGGAAGAAATCAAGTCTATTTATGGCCCCTTCACAAAAGTGCAAAGATGAAAAGTCCCTTGTAAATTAGTTTCCAAAATATGTTTTCACCTCTTCATCATAGAAAACAAAAGCTGATACTTTTTATGAAACCAGTATTGGAACATCAATTGATTTTTTCTTTTGTGTATCTCTAATAGCTACTAAGATAGATTAAACTTTTTGTATATTTTGTGGCAGACAGATGTGTAAAGTGAACAAATAATTTAACAGCTATCTACACTTAACTCATTATCTCAGCAGCCCTAGTCAGCCAAGGCTTCTGACCTTCATTTTTATTTCAATAAATTAGATAGCATAATTTTTCGATTTACTTTTATTTATAAAAAACATCCAGGGAGAAAACACATTTTTTGAATACATTGAACGATTCTGTGATTTAAAATAATTTTTAAGAAATAAGTAGGTATCAGACAGTGTTCCAGTTAAAATTTTTGTGACTTCTGTTTGGAGACCCAATCCTGCACAAAGATTTTTAATCGTTTCTATGCCATAAAATATACTTTTGTATCTATGAAGAGACTTTAAACAGAGAATCTATAAAGACTGAAGAGTGCTTCATTACTGAAAATGTTTGGGAACTGCAGTTCTAGTGCTAAAATAAAATTGTGACCCAATTTCTATTAAAAATTAAGTTTGGGAAATGAAAATGTTTATCATTTAAGAGTTATAACATACCTAATGCCACTCTAGCAGAAGTAGCTTCATGATTAATCCAAAAGGAGACCCAAGATAACATAACAATAAGAATGCAAGGCAAGTAGGTTTGAAAGATAAAGTATCCAATGTTTCTTTTTAACTCAAAACTTAATGATAGACGCTGATATGTGCCTGAAATGTAAAACAAAAATAATTATGAGATACGCAATAAAAAACATTTAAAATCAACTTTTAAATGCTATTTGAAAGAGTGAATGGAAGAAAAAGGTTATGCAACAAAAAGCCTTCTTGATACATTTGACCTTAAAATTTTTGTATCTTTTGCGGTCACGTACCTCTTTACAACACAGAAATCTCTGTCCAAGAGAGATTGTGTCTATACTAAAATGTAGGTCTTAAAGTACCCTATTGATCCACTAAAATTATTTATTTTACTTAACAATGTTGCATGCCTTCTTCTGCAACTACCCCTTCATTTATTAAATTCATAAATAAACTTAGAGGATGCTTTAAGATGCCATAACCTTTCATATTGAAAAATACACTTAAAGGCAGACATTGTTGAGATTGGAGTGGACATGGAGGGATGCTGTTCCCCAAAATATTTGTGCTGTCCTCTCAAAATACTGGGATTTAGGTTTAAAAAAATGGAAAATTCCCACTGAAAAATGAAAAGTAGGTACAGTAAAACCTCTCTTGAGCAACCATCTTCTGTTCTGAGAAAAATTGGTCATTAAGAGGAGTGATCGCTCAGAAGTGGTTAACATAAATTTAGAAAGAGATGGCTTTACAACTCTATCAAAAAAAAAATCCATACTATAAAAGGTAAAAAAAGCTCCAAAACAATTGATTTTCACACATTATTTGATACAAAACATAAGAAAAGGTTACATTATGTTAAAAGAAAAAATATCTGACTGTTTCATTTTTTTGCCACATGCTGCTCTAGAGTTAAAAATTAGAAACACTCTTCTTACAAAGGTTGAAGGTTCTCAGTAAATGCCTACCAACTAAACCGAAGTACAGTAACTGAACTGGACGCCTCACTTTTCAAGACCCTGGGAAACACAACAAAGTTTACTCTCCAATAAGACTTGTAAATCTCTCTTGAGTACGGTCACTTGTTGCCACTCCTGTTGTTTTGGAGGGTGCAATAAAACCACTTGTGGTAAGGAAAAGGGTCAGTTTAGACTTTTAGAACCCTCGGTTTATTGACCCAACTGGTATCAAGTCCCTGGGCAAGATGGTAGATAAGAGCACACAAAGGGAATGGTGGGGAGCTCTTTGTGTGGTTTGAGATCCCCTCCTCAATCATGTGCGAGGAAGGCCTTCCTTTTGTGCATTAATTAACTTATAGTGCTCTTCAAGCATCTTTTGAGCCATAAAACGAAAGAAAATGAAAGTCTATTGAATTTTATACTGTTTCTTTCTTTTTCTACTGGGAAACTTTTCTGTGAATTGGGAAATCTGGTTTGCTCGAAGGGGTTTGGGTTTTTTGCTGGTCGTTGTATTGTGGTATTTTTTTACATTAGGAGAATAAGGGGAATTAAAGCCTTCAAAAACTAGTCATTAGAGGAGGTGGTCGCTGTATAGGGATGGTTGTTCAGAGAGATTTTACTGTACTTCTTACAGCAACTCATGGGTAAAGGATATTAATCCAAAACTACACACACATTGGTTAAAATAAATTTTTAGTTTCAATTAGACTACTGCATAAAGACCAATATACATAAAAGAAATTAGAATCAATTTGTATGAGCAACTTTAAAAAAAAGGCTTGATAAATTTATTAAAAACCTCCCATTTTACCTCCAGAAGGTTTTAATGTAGAACGTAAATATAAAATTAGCATTTTATTATGTTATTAATATTAAGCTCTGATTATTCATTCACAGCAATTGATATTTTACCTGAGGCAAGCGTTTCTTCACGATTTGTTGTTTCAAATCTTAGAATTGAAAACTGGGGAAGCTCACATTTTTCAACACCAACTACAGCTTCTTTCATCCAAAACATAACAACATCTTCAACAGTATATCCATCTACAAAAAAAAATAGTTTTAACATATCAAACTTTTTAAATTTTTGGGTAAAGATGTTATCAATATCAACGAAAAAAAATTTCAGTCCAAACTTTAGATAAAATACCTCACAAAATGAGAGGCATTAATACTGACAATATTCTACAGAAAAATTTGACTCTTTCTATGAGGTTTGATTGAAAATCTAGAGATAAATTATTAGACAATGTTAATGATTCAACCCAGATACAAAAGTTATTGTTTATAGAAAATATATGTGAAATTTAAGCTACCACATTAAAAATATCAGATACTTCAATTTTGTAAGACTTGCTGCTAGTTATAATCTGCATTCAAGGGATAATACGTTAAGACTTTACTGGATATAACAATGTTTCTTTGTTTTTCTTTGATTCTGTTTTTATGAAAACCCTCGACTTGGTGCCAATATAATTGCTTGTTATTTCTTGTTATTATTTAGAAAAAATCACAAAGCCTGCCAATGGCATGCAGGCAGACTTGGAACAGACAGACCTAATTGTAATTATGATAACTTTTCCTCATTGATAAAGACTAACAGAAAGGAGAACTTTGAAAAATAAAGGAGGAAATTATATAACAATAAACCATCATTATTTTTTAATCTGCCTCATAAGTTGCAATTTTAGGAATAATTATTTTATGCAAAAAATTAATTGATTGTTATTAATGTGTGGCTTAAATTAGATTGCAATAGCTCCCTTTTTTAAACATTTCATCTGAAAGTCTATGTGCCTTTGGTGAATTGGTCATAGTTGCATATGAGAACTGGACCCAAGGACAGTAGAGAAATATATTTCTTTAAAAAAAATTTTAATTTCAGGATATCCATTTAGCATGATGTATACATTTTATCTTGATCTGCTAGATAATAAGATATAATGACATCTGCCTTAGATACACAATACACGCAGTCAATAGTAATAGCTTAGCTTTTGACTAACTACTGAAATCAAAATTAATGATTACATATGTAGTCTTAATTAAATGTAATCATGAATACTTCAATCTGATTAAAAGTAATCATGATTGCTTTCAATCAGATCATAAATCTGATTACAAAATTAGTTGATTATGCCAAACTCTGCATGCAGGTAATACACAAGTTTCGACTTGCTATTAGAGTCCTTTAAACTGACAGGAAGTCATGTTCATCAGAATGAAAATTGCATCTGAGATAAAAAGACAACAGCTGAAATTTGTTTCTTACATCAGTCTTCAGCAAGATCTATTAAAGATAGTACAACAGACCACAAGGGCGGATCCAGACCAGATTTTCGGGGGGGGCCATGTCAGAGTCGGAGGGTATTACATTCGAAATTTTCAGAGCCTCAGAATTTTTTTTGAAGAGTGCTTGCTTATTTTAAGCAGCTTTTTAGGGGTTTATAGTAACTTAGAGGATATCCAGGGCCCGTGCTATTGTTTTAGAAAGTGGGGGGGGGATGAAACCTTTTTGTAGGGGCATAACAATACTTAAGTTTCGCGAGGTGTTTGGTTCCCAATTTTCCGAGTATAACATAAATAAAATGCGAAACTTTGTTAAAGTTAAAAAGATTGCATCAGGTAATATACTAGCTCGAAAGCAAAAGGGGGGTCTGGGGGTCCTCCCCCAGAAAATTTTTGAAATTTGGCTACAAATAGTAAGTTTTTTTACTCAATTTTTGTACATTTGGTACCCATTGGATAACACCTAAAGAGGGCAACTTTCTTGTACTCCTAAAAGGAGAGGAGAGAAATAAGTTCAAGGAGAAAACAGTAAATAAGTAACCATGAGAAATTGATAGGGGGTCTGGGGGGGTAACCCCCGAGAAAAATTTTGAAACTTTGCCTCCAAAAATAAAGTTTCAGCTCATTTTGAAAGCATGTAAACCACAGAATTTTTAAGGATGAAATTATAAATAGATGCCAAATTTTGAAAAGGGCTGGGGGTCCTCTCCCAGAAAATTTTTTGCAAATGCGCCCTTTTAAACTATAGTATTCATCTATTTTAAAACTTCCCAAAAGAGAACAGCTTCTTTTAAGCGGTAGAATTTTCAAGGAAAAAACACTCTAAAACAGATGTCACATGTCAAAATATTAAAGGGGGGATTGGGGGTTCTCCCCCAGAAAATTTTTGAATTTTAGCATTAAGAAAGTGTTTTTTAAGCTATTTGTTAGGATTCTCGGGGGGGGGGGCCATGGCCCCCAGGGCCCCCCCTCTGGATCCGCCACTGACAGACCATTGGTTTCAAGTTTGACCACCAAGCTTTCTATATCTGAGATAAAAAGTTTTCTTATTTTATTTAACTCTTTAGGCAGGTTGCAAGGAAAGCAAATACCCCTTTCAAAATCAAGATATGTTTAGCTCGTAATACTGAACTTATAATTTATAAATGACAGGCTATACCCTTTCTCTTAATTTGAATGAAAATATTTTGTTATTTATATGCTGAAATTCAACCCAAAAATATTTTTAAATGAGAATGAATATTGCTGCTACCTTCTGACTGGAATCTTAGCTTTGATTAACATCTCATGCAATTATTTCATAATAATGCCAACCTCCTCCTTATTAAATTACTTAAAAAAAGTAGGGTTAAAGTATATCAAAATGACTTCTAATAACTTGAATAACTTTAACCTAGGAAATATTTTAGACAAATAATTAATGTTATCTCAAGATAAGAATTTACATTTACAAAGATAGGTTCTTTTCAGAGATAAAGTGTTTTTACTGTCAGGAAAAGCAACTGCTCCAATAATAACTGTAATAGAACATTTTCCTAAACTATTAATATTTTGTTAATTTAAAAAACTAAAATTATTTTTATCTTCTAAATAATTTCTTTTTCTAAATGCTATACAAACATACTTACAGCTTTCTATTTCCAGAGTACAATTTTGAGAATCTAAAGGATAATAATGTAAATCCATCATACAGGCCAATGTTGTAGTAAACCTACAAGAAAAAGAAATCTTAGAATCTGTAAATATTAATTTGTAGTGTGTGTTTAAAGAAAATAAAAAACTTTTTATATGTGTCATTTATGTAAATGAAATAGCTCAAAAAATAACTTTGAAATAATTTGAATAAAATTAATAACACAAGCCAAATACATACGATTCCAATGTTTTAAACACAAATATGGTAAAAAATTCAAAATTGGTCCTGGTGATGTTTTTTGTAATTTGGAGTTACTGTAATAAGTGATACTTTATCTGAAAATTTCAAAATCTTTTATATAAATTAACCAAAATTTTTAAATCATAAATCTGAATGAATTACTCAAGTAAGTGTCTTCAAGAGACAAGAAATTATATGGATAAACTGAAGCATTGAATAATAGTTTAAAGGATTTTTACCTCATTCCATATTTTATGTTACCATCTGATGAGAGCCTGACCATTTTATTTTTCTCTGTAACATCATGCAAGAAGGAATTCTTATCATTGGCAAAGAATGTGTCAGGAACCCAAATTTTAGCAGCAAAATCTCCAGAGAGGGTGAGTTCAAAAGGCTCGCTGCTGAATGCCAACCTTTCATCTTGCCAATACTGATTCAAGTATAGCGTGAGTGTGTAATCCTAAAGGTAAAATTTATCTACTTCATCCAAGTCATTAAAAGCAATCAATTAAAAGAATCATAATAAAAATAAAGAAACCATGTCTTGTCAGAAAACACAATCAGATTTTTAAAAAATAAACAAGTTTATTTCATAGAGATCAAATAATATTATTTAAAAAAATTTTATACTTTTAGATGCTTATTTTAAGCAACTTTTAAAATTAAACAAAAGGTAAACAACTCATTTTCATGCCTGCATCTTACCTAGTAGAAAATACTTAGTTCAGGGGAACTTAAACAACTAAAATGTCTTTGATTTGAAATTAAATCGACTATAATTCGAAGATTTCTCTTGAAAGTTCTTTTATTTTGAAGCTTTGGATAATTCGAACCATTCGAACTTATTTCGTGATCACATCAGCATTCAACACAACACAAACAAAACAACAACAGTGCTTCAGCTTCAATAAATAAACAGAACACAGAACACCAACTCCAACAGTGGCGTCATCTATTGATAATTGAACAAGCCATATTTACAAAGTTCAAATATGGGAAGATATAAAACCACGATAACACGCAAACCCTTAATATAAAATTACTAGAAAAGTTTTAAATTACTTTGAAAAATTTTTGCCATGAACCAGTTCTAAAAAGAAAATTTTCTAGTATTTTTTTTTCAAGAATAATAATATTTTGAAGCAGTTTTACCGATTCCATTTTTGTAATATGAATTAAGAAATTTTATGTTCAGAACAACTTATAACTCAAAAAATTCCTCCCAAATAATTAGCTGTAACTTACCATATTGACTTCAGAAATCGCATCAAAACTTGCGATCTGTAAATCCATTCCAATATACAAAGGTTGTCCTAAGAAATCCATAGTTAAGGGTCAAGACAAAGCTTTTCCAACAGATTACATTCATAATTTATAATTAGTAATGCTATGCAAAAAAATTCCTAAATTATAATTTGATGAATGCAATGTATCACTTACCTCCGAAATTTGGACGAAGTCGAATATCATAGTTTACGAGAACTTTTTTAATGATATCAGTGATGTTTTCTACTTCTACAGTTTTCGGGTAATGACAATTTCTAAAAGAAAAAAACGCGCATTTTAAAATAGAAATAATTGATATTTTTGTGATCAGGCGTGTAAGATTAGTTTTAAATCTTCCAATGCATTTCCCAATAATATTCAGTTTATTTATTTCAAGGTGTCTCCCGGATATGCGCCTTCCTGAATTCCAATCTATCAGTTATTGTCTACAGCCATGACATAATAAATTTATTTGGGATCGAGCATCAAAATTTATTTCGAAATGTTTTCACTAATATAAATATAAAAAACTGAAGACCATGTTTTCATAGAAAATGTAAAAACCTTGCCAGGTAGAGTCTAAATGCCTCTAACAATTTTTTTTTTAAACATTACGTCCATGATGAATGAAGGACATGATATATTGCTTATCAAAAATGCATATGATTTTTAAATGGAACCAATAGAACCCCACCCCTCTCCACGCATACATGCACCATTAGTGGAAGAATAATACAATTATATACACATTATAACACAGCAACCCTCTTTATAATTTTTGGGACTCACATAGAACAGAAATAAATCCAATTATCTTAAAATTTGAACAGATTTAAGGTAACTGTATACCAGGGCTTTCCAACTTTCCAAGTACTCGAGGGCCGCAATCCAAATCACAAGTCAAGTGGCGGGCAGCAGAGTGATCTGGCTCCTTTTTATACATGATATTATATTTTTCGGGGGTAGAGTCTTTAATATGGAACTTTTCCGACGAGAGAAGGACGAAGGTGTTTTTTTACATATTGTGGGTACTAGTACTACTGTATTTTAAAAATTTCAGAGGCCCTAAAAATAGTGTTTCACCTAATTTTTGGATACTCCATTTCGTCATTCCTCTTAATAAAGCTTCACTTAAGCCTTTATAACCCCTTGCTATGCTCGGGGGAATTTCAGGGTATACAACCTTCCTCTCGAAACCTCAAACTTTAAATTTTTCACCATAGAAAACGACCTACCAAAGCTACTCTATAATCTAAGAGGTAAATAGGGGGTTCGGGGTTCATCCCCCAAAAAATGTTTAAATTTTAGTATGCGAAAAAGTGTTCTGAAGCTACTTTTTGAAGGGGGGTAGGTTTAAGGAGCTTCGCGGGCCGCACAAAATGACCTGGCGGGCCGCCAGTTGGAAACCCCTGCTGTATACGTTCGATGAAAAAAAAGTTAAAAGAATATTTTTTTAATAATATATGATGTTTTTAGGTTATCTTAACTTAAAAATAATATAAATGTAATGAAAAACACACAATTTTTTTAATTTTAATATGGGCATATTTTAGTGAAAATTTGTGCGAAAATCAATATAAACCCCTCACGCTCTAACACAAAAAAATATTAAATCAATATTAAAAATTTTTGGAAATAATAATGAGTAAATACACCAAGAATGTAATGAATAAAGATCTAATTAAGTCATTGCTAAAGTTGTTAATTAAAATTAAATTATATTTTTTCATAGTCCACAGCACAAAGGTGAAAAGTTGAAAAAAAAAGACAAATAAAATTAAAATATTAATCATAAAGAAAATCATCATAAAAAAAAGCTAAAATACTTTTTAATTTAAAACAAATTGTATTTTAGCTTAGTTTACAGCGCAAAGAATAAGAAAATAAAGAAAAATTACCTCAAATTTTAAGTTAAATAAAAAAAATACAATGAATGGACATCATTTTCACCAAATTCTAAGGCTATAACTGCCTATAGGGGGTAGTAATTTTTCCGTCTTCCCTCTCATGTGTGTAGAGCGAAATTAGGAATTATTTTTTTAGCACAAAAAGTCATTTCCATTTTTCAAACTGGCGGGCGATTCAATTGCGGTGTAATGTAAAACCCATGTTTTAGACAAATATCTTTACAAAAGAATCGATCAGTCATCTTTAAAAGTTAAGCACAGTATTCCCTTGTTAGTAAATATACCTCAAGCTCAGTGAGTATTAAAAGAGATAAAAAGGGTATTTTAGTACTTCCCCTCTCAAGTAGCAGCATTCATCCTCTTCAGCTCAAGAATAATTTTAGTCTAGTCTCAATGTAGCATTTATTTCTGACAACTACTGTCTGGTAGGCTTTATTTTGTTACTCCGATATTTATTATAAGGATGCGAAAACCAATGAATGACAGCTTCAAACGTCAGCTGCATTGGCACATACTTTGGCACTCACTAGAAATTCAACTCTCGTAATGGATGTTACGCTTTCATTCTTTAGTTGGTAGAATCTACAGCGAACGATAACGTTTGGTAAGAATTGGGAGAAAAGAGCTTGAAGAGACAATGACAGTTTTTGTTTGCGCCCGGCGAAAAGATAGCAAGACGGCTCTTCTCAGTCTCTAAAATAAGATACCTTTAAAATGTGTCACAAGCTAAGCTTCTGGGTACAAAGGCATTCCAAGCGGGACTGAGTGTCGTGTTAATTGATCGTGATGGAGAAAAATGAGGGAGATACCATTAGTTCGATAGAAAGTTGAATTGGCAACATTTTCAGGGGGGCTTATAGGAGAAAGTCTCTGGAGGCTCAGTATACTTTTAGGATCCTGCTCAGGGACAGGGGAAATGGAATAACCCCAGCTAAATAAGTGGATAGAAGTGCCTAGGTTCAAAATTTTTTATTTGACTCTCAAAAATAGAAATTTTGGATTTGGGTATAGAACACAATACAAATATTGACGACCAACTACAGGCGTGAAGCCCAGCAAGGTTGGTCCATTTAACTCAAACTACCGGATTACCAGTATTTGTCAATTTTATTCTTAAACTCCTTTACTCCAGTGGAACTAACTATCAATTCTGGCACCTCATTCCATCTATCGACAACCCTGCTAAAAATAATGGTTTCTGCTTTCCCAGTTAAATTGTGCCTTATTCAATTTGAATCTGTTACCCCTCGTTCTATTATCAATACTGAAGTTCAGGCCCTCTGTGTCCCCTAGCTTTATCATTTTTTTTAAATTCACAAATTCAATAACATCGCAAACAACTCAATCAAACAAATGCTCAATCAAATTTAATGGAATTTACGTAACTGTCCCAAGACGTTCACGCACTTAAATTAAAAAGACAAAACGGGGACTAATCTTCGATGTTTGTGCTGTCTGGGTTGAATAAACCTTTTAAACTAAATCATAATTATAAAAATCTGAATCTTGAAATACGTAAATTTTTCTTGGAAAGTTAAATCACTCAGAAAATAAAACCTTTTAAATGAATAATCCTTCGAAGTATAAGAAACCTTAAGAGAAAAATTTTGAAATATTTCTTACTTGACGTCGCCCGGGCTAATGAAATATCTTCTTTAAGTAGTTGAAGGTTGAAGAGTTGTTAGAAAATAAGCGAAATTCAACTTTTGTGTAATATACTGAAGTTCATACGCCCAACAAATTTTATTTAAAGATTTCCGTTAAACCAACAGAGAAAAAAATATCGAATAAAGGCAGTCTTTAATGAAGAGTGTTTATATAATATATCTCTAAAAGTCTGAGAAAATTCACACTTTAATTTTGAAAGCCTTAATTAAAAGTTCCATTCATGGGTGAATTTACGAGGTAGGGTGTTTATTTAATAAAGATAACGCATCCAGGGAAAATATAAGTGAAAATAGAACTGACGCAGTGCTGCGCTGCCATTCCTGTGGAGATACTCACAATTTTCATTCCGTTCCTTTCATTGTCCCTTCCCGATGTTTACAAAATCCCTCCCTCTTGAAAATTCTCTTATATTTTTTTTGTATATTTTTATTTATAGAATTTAGATTAAATGAATGATAGAAAAAGAGGATGGAAGAGGGTAAAGTCCCGTTTGATAGTCTTAATTTTACCCTAGTTTACCGGTCTGCCGTTCACCTGAAAGTTGGCTTCCCCCATGTTTCAATTGCATTGCCAGAAACACTTATCGGAGGGAATATTTTCGCCCATGATTGCGCCTTTGTTTATAATATGTTAGCATTGATGTTTTTGACTTAGTGTTCGTTTAGGAGAAATTTTTTTGGTTTGATAGCTCAAACTATAGCAATTTAGTTATGAGTTAATTTTTTAAAAAACTTTACGAGCTAGGAAGGGCTTGTACAAAGTTATATAAAATTTTATATATTTCTTTAACTTTGTAACTAACAACTTTTTTTACTAACAACAGTATTTATCTACTACCACACTGTAATACTGTTATAAACAATATGGAGGATTAAAAAATACCGGAAAATTTATTATTTTTACAATAATTGAAACTTAATTACATAATTGAAACTTTTTTACAATTTAAAAAAAAAATAGGAGGTTATTTTATGTATTACTTATAAACATATAAAACTATGGAGTGATTGTGACCAAGAGTGAAAACCCGAAAATACACATATTGAATATATGAGAAATCCGACTTTACGCCAAAACACCCGCCATGGAAATTCGTGACCAAAGCCAAAAGCTGTAGAAATGCAGGATAATATATATTTCTGAGAATGAAATACCGATATTTTGACAAATGCTTAAAAAAACGTAGAAAATTAGATCCGTTAAAATACTCGGAGAGTAAATCGAAAACCCCGGATATCCGAAATATCCCCTGAACACACCTCTTAAATTTTATAAATATATAAGTAACTAGTTATTAATAATAAGTTTTTATTCTGTTTGAAAATATTCACCAAGTCTAAAACAATTATGTTCACTACTTTTTTCTAAATATTATCAATCAATCAATTTTTATTAACAAAAAAAAATTACAAAATTTAAAGCAGATTCCCAAAAGTTTACACATAATTAAAAGAAAAGAAAAAAAGACAAATGCAAATATATCCCAAAGGAGCCACAGTTAGACTATTCAGTAGGGAAATTAAAATTTATAAACAAAAAATGTCTGTGAGAGTAAAACTTAATAATCGGTTAACAAAACATATGATATAGTATTGAATCGGTTTGAGAAACTATAAGAATAAAAAATTATAATTTTGGGTTGTGTAGTCTTAATTTTCAGATGTGTAGACAAGAGTTTGGATAAAAGCTTGTTCTCCACTTTCTAACACCAACAATTTTTCTCGTTTTAATCTGAGAAATCGAATAAATTAACCTCATATCAAATATTGTATGCAATATCCCACAGTCAATGTCTGCCAGGATAAGCAAAATTTTACTCTCACTGTCATTTTATGTTCCCAACTTTTAATTTCTACACTGAATATTTTAAAGGAGTTTACTACTGTTTTATGGCAAGTTATACAATTAGAAGGAAATATTTTTTAAAAATATTAATGTATATTTGCCTTAAACATCAGTCAAACACCTATTCACAGGATGTTTCAACAAGTTCACCCAAACTTCACAGAAATAGATTCTTTGAGTGGAGTAGATAAAAAATGCCCAAAGAATTATACCACTACCACGTAATTTCCTTTTTGAAAAATGTGACGCCACATCCAATAAACTTAATTTTTTCATCTCAAGGCTCGCGCATAAATACATTTTTAACGTCTTAGTCTGCAAATATATGGAAATAACTATTTTCACGTTTTACATTAATCTTTTTTAGGGTAAACCAGAATGGCGTCATACCGTTTACTGTCAAATTTTCTCAAAAACTATGGGTCGTTAAGGTATAGTTCTTCGAAGAATTTTTATCTACTACACTCAAGGAATCTGCCTGTGCAGAATTTGGTCGGACTTGTTGAAACACCCTGTATATTAGAATCGCCATATTTGTGAATGGAATAAGTCCAAAAATCAAACTTTGGTAAATTTGAAGGTGAATAATCATAACTGTAACTGTATAAGTATCTACAATTGGTAGAATTTTTATACTTTTAACCACCTAATAAATTTTTACCATAACTTCTGGATTCCGGACGCTATTTAAAGAATAGAACAGTGAATAAAAATATAAGTAGAATATCTGGTTTATTTGCTTCTCTATAGACTTATAAAGATTTCAGCAGAGTTAAATCTTTTTTAAAAAATTTTAGATTCAATATTATGTTTCTGATTAGTTTACAGCATAAATGTGAAAAATGAAAAAGCAAAAATATAAATCATGAAATAGATTAAAACTGAGTCATTAAGAGACAGTTTAAGGATGGTCCATGGAGAAAATCATCCGTAGGATACATTACAATTTTTATAATATTTGCTAATTGTACAGCAAAAAAAGACCCAGCAAAATTTCATGGCCAAATAATATTATTTAAAACTCAAGATTATGAGTTTCTTAAATCTTAGAGGATGTTTTGTTGAAACTTACATTTCTTTGAAATCCTTTCTTAGTTCTTAAAATTTTCTTAACTTTTAAAAATTTCTCAAATTTGTTTTGACACTTAAAAAATGGTTAAATAAACTATACTTGTAAAAATATCTGTTGGATATTTCTTATAGCAATTTATCTTATAATTTATTTTACATCTCTTAGCAATTTATTTCACACATGCATCAATAATATTTTTTAAAATTGGAACTAATTATAAGTATAATAAATAATATAACATTTATGTGTGTGTCTAATTAAAAGATATTTCCTCAGTTTAAAAATTAAACTACAAAACGTAATTTTCAATACTTATGAAAAAAAAAGAAGTCAACGTTTATTTAAATTTAACTAAGTATTTAATACGTATACTGAATAAAAATAGGTTTTCTTAACACTTTAAAACTGTCAAACTAAATTCAATTAGCTATGGTGTAACTTATTAACATACAAATGTAAACAAACCCCTTACATCATTAACGGCAAATAAACACAACAGGGATGGTCATTGCTCATACACAAGAAATTCAATAATTATGAAAGTTTCTCAAATTTACATAACACATAAAAATACATATAAACGCAAATTATTTTACTGATAAAATCTTCCCATCATGTTTATTTTAATATCTCATGACTATGTTTACTTTGTAAAGAGCGATAGGTACCTTATATAAAGGACAACAAACTTTTAATAGCACGTAATGAAACGAATAATGTGATGGTAAACAAATGTTAACTTAATAAAAACTAACCAAACAACTCTCGATATATCGACAGAAGAACTTCATTCCCTCTATAACTTCCATTCATTCAATCGCAAATCATGCAAAAGCACGTAAAAAAAATAAACTGAAAGAGAAAGAACATACAACTCACCCAATTTTAATAAAACCGAAAAGAAAAATGATCCCACTTAGAAAACTTTTCAACATCTTCGCTTCCCAACAGAGAAGGCATATCTTTAAGTTGTGCCGAAGATAGAAACACCGCCGGTAGATGGGGGCGCATGCGTTTAGTCGTGACGTAAAATGCGTGACACTTCTCCGCTAATTGCTATGCCAAGCACCCCTTACCACAGACAAAA
Organism: Tetragnatha montana; assembly: GCA_963680715.1. NCBI lineage: Eukaryota > Metazoa > Arthropoda > Arachnida > Araneae > Tetragnathidae > Tetragnatha > Tetragnatha montana. Next base: position 42,568,172 of record OY796679.1, on the reverse strand, counting down.
AGTAGTAATATTCTAATATCCATTATACACAATAAAAAAATGAAGTCAGCAAGCAAATAATTTCCATGTAGATGAGCGTGTCTCTAGTTGAGTGATAGCTCATTTGGGTTGGGTTAGGTTAATATAATTGAAAACTATATAAACCCATAAAATATTAATAGAATAACCCTCTTAAAAGTGATAAACTCCCAAAAGCCTCGTTAATTTTTTTTTAGTCAAATTTACACGGGATAAAAAATTTATACACAATAATAAAATAGGATGAATTTCTGTATTGGTTGAAAGGAGTTATTCTCGATTTGATACATGGGGAATTTGACTTATAGGACTCTTTAGTACTTTTTAAATAATTGAACTAGATGTGAATGAAATTAGAAAAATGTTTATTCTATGAGACGGTTTGGAAAATAGTATATTTCTGTAATGTTTAAGGGAGTGGTTTAAAAATTTAAAATACTTCATTGTATTAATTAAGCACATTTATCTCTGTATATCCACATTAGACATAACAAAGGCGTTGTTATTTTTTAATTCCTATTCTTTACGTATGCTTTACAGTATAGTTTTCTTTCTTAGTGTCTAAATAGTGTTCTTTTTTATTAATCCGCTATAAAAAGATGACGCTGTATGCATAAAACAAATTCTGCTGTACTAGGAAACTGTGAGTGAATTCTTAAAATTGCACAAGTTTTTGAATGTCGCGTGCATGGTCGTAACGAAGATAGGGAGGGAAATCAATCTAAAGAGGTTAAAAGGAAATAAATATTGACTTTCCATCATAGATCTTGGCTACTTTCATGATATCTTCCATCATTCGTGAACGAAGCAGAAAAATAGTATCATGATCGTTAGACACATTTCCTTTTCCTTACTTTGAAATACTATGTTTAAATTAAAATCCTTAAAACTATTCAATTCAATAATATTTTAAATCCTAGTTCGTTTAGAAGGTTCTGATACCAATTACTTTGTTTTAAAAGAATATTTTTCAAAACCAATAGTAGGGATATTCTTTGGGAGAGCAGAAAAATGAACCAGAACTTTGATTTATTACTTTTTACATCAAAATAATACAAAACATATTCTGTTAAAAATTTATACAAAATTTCAAAAGAATGATAATACGAAAAATTGAACATAACACACCTCAAATCTCTCAAATTCTTATTTTTCTACACCCCTGGAAACGACTCTCGTCCATTTTAACCTCCTTTAAAAATTCTTTAGAGTAAATATACATATTCTTAAAGTTGAACAACGTTCTTTTTATTTCCCCAAATTTAATAAATATAACTATTATTTATTCATCTCAATCGCTCGTAAGAAAAAGCCATTAGTGAAAGCCAGGAGGAAGCACTTTCGAAACAGTTTTGCTTGAGTCATAATCCATTCACTCAAACGTTTCATTTTTAAGGCCGCAGGGTCCAAGAAGAAAAAAGGCCCCGCATTCTCTGATTTATTTCGCTCCTACTCTTCAAAAATAACCGTCCTTCTCTAAAAAATTGAGTTATGACGCTGGCAGCAGAGGCTAGAACGAGCTGTCCGTGTTTCGTTTACACTTTGCTTATGGTCCAAGTTAGCAGAACTGTTCATTAATTAGTTCTATCCTATTTATAAAACCCTCCTCTAAATCCCTTGCCAACTCGAGGAGCAGACGTACGGAGGAAAATCCCCATCTAGCTTTGACTAATGCACATCAAACGGAGCCTCACCGGTTCAGCCAGGCAGATTTCGGGGTTAATGAATGTTGGGTTATTTTTATGCAAAACGAGAGAAGAGTTATTGAATAACCGTTACTAAATACATAAACGAAGTACCCTGTAAATATTTCTAGGGAAGAAATTTATATTTAAAGAGGTGTTAAACCCCCGTTATATGTATTTATTACAACTCACAGCAACAAAAAATCAATTATTCCATCCCGTTTTATCAATATTGGACAAAACATTACATATAATCGCCCGACATACTATATTACCTAAAATAATCAATAACGGTTATTCAGCCAAGAGTTATACATTTTTAGTGATTATTTATAATAACGATTGATGTTATTTTACATTAAAAACATAAAAAACAGAAAATTTTCAGCTTGTTTTTCCTGATCATTATTACAAATAAAGAGTAGAGGTATGTTATTTACAGGTTTAATTTAATGTTCATTATAAGGTAATGAATGTTTACAGTTAGTAGATAATGGCAATACGTTACTATATGGGAATTCCTAAATAAGTTTTTTAAAACGATACCTACATGAAGCTCAACCCCCCCCCTTCTATTTAAAAAATGCATTTCAAAAACAAATTGCGGACGAAAATGGAGAATCCAATATATAGTTTTCAAAAGGAATGTAGGATACCTGGATTTTTTCCTAATTAAAATCCCTGCCAAATCGCGATAGCGCGGGAGTGCTCGCTTATTTTTTTCAGTCTAAAAGTAACACTTCTCCCTTGTGATACAATCTGCACCTCTCAGAAGCTAATCTATATATAAGATACATAATATGCTGAAAGGAGAAGATGATGAAGGCTTGACGGAGGTTGAGAGAAAATCGTTTTATACTAAAAAGCGTTTTGAGACTTAAAAATTTTTCCATTTTAACATAAACATTTTTGCACTTCTTGTAGAAAATTAATGAAACTACAATTTTTGAAGGTGTTCTTTACCACTAAACTGTAGTTCTTAAATTATATCTTCAAGAATAGTTAATATTTTACTTAAAAAATTTGAATAACCTGAAGAATTAAAAATTGCAAAAAAAAGGTTATGCCTTCTTCTGCTACTGAAACAAGTAACTTACTAAGCAATTAAATGATGGTAGAATGGAAAAGTAAAACATACTAAGATGTTTGGATAAAAATTTTTAAAAACATAGCAAGAATTCTCAGTTCATATTTAATCAAAAAGCTTAAAAAACCAAAGCTTAACCCTTTAAAAGCTTAAAACCAATATGAAGCTGAAGATTAGGTCATATAGTAAAATTCTGGAAAAGTAACACGCTGCGCGATTTTTCATGGATTTTCAAGAAGATTGAATCTTGTTTGGATCATACTTTTTTCTCTCTTAAGAGAGGTGATATTTGGAAGGAATTCTCATTTTTTGCAATTTCTGCTAAGTTTTCAGGGCGCGTACTCTTAGCCTCACATCGTGCGTACTTTTAGCCACCACGTCGGATAAAAATGCACATTTAATTTTTATTTTCTTTATGATTTTCAACATTTTTTTTAAAAGCCAAGAGTTTCGTTTCTCGTAAGTTGATTTGTGAGTCAGTAAACTTAGAATCAGTAAATAATTTTTCTCGCTCTAGTTCAATTTTATACCTAAAAACCATTTTTGTGCGTACTCTTACCCTTCTTTTCCCCATATTTCTTTATATTTATTAATATCTAATGAATGAATACAGCTACATTATTTTAATAGAACAAAAAATAGGACAAAATTGTGGATTGGATACACGATTAATTAAGATAAACCCGTAAGTATTATTTGATGAAATAAACAAAGAAAAATCCAAGTGTCGTAAGGAAAGCTTTTGGATAATCAATACTGCCCCAAAATTCTTTCTTTTCGACCACAGTTTTATTACACTTTTATTGGTCATCAAAAAGGATTTAAATGGTACTTTTTACGATTACTTTTATAGAGCCCCGTGAAAATCTAGAAATAATAGACTGAGTCTTTTACTACAATTGCTTTTTATGAGTATTGTGATACCTGCTTTATTAAAATAGACTTTTTATGATCCATTATGTTAACCATAATAGTGGGTTATTCTATTAATGTAAATGAAGTTAGGTTTTTTTTAAATAAAACTAGACTGACCCGTTTTCTGTATTATTGTTTCTTTTTGTGTTATCATCTGGAAAATTACATCAAATAAATTTCTTAAATTTATAAAATTTACAAAGTTTACGTAAAAGGACGTCCAGTTATTTTTATATTCTCAGTCATTAAAAAAAATTCAATCTATTTTGTTTTTAAGTTAGAGTTTAGCCCTGTAGTTATGATTAAAACGATTTTATTGAATTAACTCGTTCTCCTGATTTAAGAATTTTCATCACAATATTTCTTAATGAATGAATAATCAGTGAGGGTTCATTTTAAGAGTGTCAATCCATTCAAAACACAAAAAAAATTCTGTAGTATTTGGAACTTCCTTCTTTTAGGCCTATGGCTATCACATTTAAATTATCCTGTTTTGAAAAGCTTTTGAATCTAGTCACTATCCTCTATAATTGTTTTCATAAAACATAAATTTCATGAGAAATATTGCTGGAGCATCTTTAGTTGCACCTTTAAGCTTTATAAAATGCTTGCGAAAAACTCATGGAACATTTGTTCATTGGACCCCCAGGTTTATTAGCTTATAGATCAAGTAAGAGAACCCTTCAGCATAAGCGTTTGAAAGCAATGGGTCTTTTTTTATCACAAAATTAAAGATGTCACATAAAATTAGGTTTAGTCATGAAACTAAATCCCTACTATGCTCTGAAAATCGCAATACTAATGTAATAAAAGTCTGCAAGTTGATTTTTGTAGTAACCCTAGATACCCCAATGATCTTGGATCTGTCCAAGGTACACTGCTTTCCTTAGATCCAAGGTACATTACTTGATCATTTACTGAAAAACATCTAATCCCAGTGTTGAGTCTAGCCCCATTTCAAGTATATAATAATAATAAGGCTAAAACAATACACTTTATGTTATTAAAATCACTGTTAAGAGAATCAGTATATTTTTAACAATAACACAAAAATAAAACATAAAAAATTACTTTTGATGGGTGAAATCAGTTCTCAACATATCGTTACCACCACGCCAAAACACGAATCTGCTATGTATAAGAATAGCAGATTCGTGTTTATGGCGTGGGTGGTAACGATATATTGTCTCAAATTGTCGACTTATCTTGAAATAATTTAGCTAGGCTGATAGTTCTGGTGATATAAATGCAAACTGCATGTGTAGTGTTTCCATATCACTATCAGTAAAGCTAAATATAAAATAAGACCAAGGTACACCACTTTCCCCATACATGATTTAAAGAAGTTTTAAAAACTTTGTAAACCTTTGAGCTTTAATATCCTTTGTGTTTAATTACGGATATAAAATTAATGTTGTAGAATTGGCTTTAGAAAAATTCATTTCGGGTTCCATTTAATATGAAGGACGGTCCCTTAAGGAATGAGGCCCATTTGGTAAGGCAATACTATTTATTCCAATTTTCAACCTTATTTGTATTCAAACATCATCATTGTGTTTCATTAAAATCCTAATCCTAATTCATTGATATTTTCCCTTTCAAATTATTAAGAAAGAATTTAGCATTTACAAGAACGGTAAGTTCAGTAATGAACTAACTAAACATGACCTTGATTTGCGGAGCAACTACCATTCTTTGCCCCCCCCCTGGATACGCCCATATGGTTCCATGCAAAAGCTGTCCCCTCCCTTAGAACAAATTCAAAGTCATTAACTCGTGTTTTCCGTGACTCAGAAGCTAACGTCGAAGAGGGAACGACACTCCCGTAAGAAAAGACACTCTGAAAGCTTTGGCGAATGATTTGGCGTCTTCCCTCAGACACCACTGTTCTTCAGAAGATTTGATTAAGAAGTTCCCGCCGAGAGTCTTACTTTCACCAGTGGCTGGAGCGATGCCTCCTAGATACCCGAGAACAGGTGATCAGAGGCTCACGAACACACTGGCGACACAAGTAACGAGTTAGCGCTCATAGACTTGATGTGGAAGTGACGAATGACAATTTTAAGGGGCAATGTCATGTCGACGGCCCGTAGAAGATCAAATCCTTTGTTCTTATTGTATACGGAAGTTGTTTATGACCTACTCATGCCTTTTAATTGGCTGGTTCTTGGAGCATTTTTCACTATAGGGGTTCGCAGGTAAGAGATAGTTTCTATTATTTTTGGTATTTTTTTAGATCTTTAAAAATTATTTTATAAATTAAATATTTGATTCATGAAACACTTTATTTTACTTTGAAAGCGAAGAAAATTTGCTTGATTCGTCATCTTGTTAAAAGTATGTGAACGCATTTTCCATCCTACATTTATTAAGAAAGGTTATAACTAAATTTATCAAAAGATTTAATGTTATACACCATGTCAATATAATTAACTTTGTCTTATATGTTGAGGAAAAGTTCATTTTCATGTTGGAGAAATAATTTACACTATTTCCAAATACGCTTTACCTATAATAAAAACGCTAAATTTATTTTTAACATTGCTTAATATTTTAAAACTAGCATTCTTAAACTACTGTAATAAGATTTTTCTAAATATTATATCCCCTATCCTTGTTACTCAAATGTTTGGAAAATACAATACGAAAGTTATTTTGTTCTAATTACTTTTAGATTTTTAATATTTTTCTTTGCTTTTGTTCCTATTTTATTCAAACTTATTAGTTTCATCCTATATTTTTAAAATTAGTTATTTTCTTCTTTTTAAAATAATCAATATAAGATAGAATGATTGTTGCCTTTTAATCAATGGATTTTTCAAATAGCTAAATAACTTTAATAGTTCTATTTGATTTTTTTAGTTGCAATTGTGTGTGTGAATCATTTTTCCCAAGTTTCAAAAACTAATTGATCAGTGTCTAACAAGGCCAATCATCAATTCATCAATTTTCATTGTAAATTGGCATTTTGGCATGTGAGGACTGCTTCAATGGGCCTTTATTTCTTAATTGAACTGAATGTATTAGTAAATAAACTCAATAGATAGTCAAAAGATACTTGAGAAGACAGTTGAAAAGTTTTTTGATGGTTTTTAATGGGCTCAAAGAATAGATTTCCGTATCATCATTTTTTATTATCATTATTTTATGCAAAAAGCTTTAGTAGTTAGAAATGTGATAAAATTTTTAATTACAAACACATGCCGATTATTTACTAATATCAGTTATAATATCTTCTTTTCTAGAGCACAATTTTCTTTTAAAAATTTCTTTGTAAAAATTATTCTTTTAAAATAATTTGGATTCCTTTTTTTATTTGATAATCATGAAAAATCTACTTTCTAGTAATTAGTATTTATTTTATTTAGTAATTTCTTAAAAAGGAGATAAAAACAAATTACATCTAAAAGTTTTATTGGGTTATTTTCAACTGCGATAAAAAAAAAATTACAACTAATTAACCCAAAATAAATATTTCTTTTTTAAATAATAAAAATTGCAATAATAAATAAAAAATATATAGTCTTTGGGGTCTTTGTGACGTTACAGTTGAACTCGTCTATAGATTTATCGTCTATTCATTTATTTGAATTCATAAATTTGCCAAATTATATCACTTATATACTTTTATGTTAATAAGGTAGAAGATTTTCCTTCATTTTTGTGTTTGGTTACTAAAGCCATATTATATAGATGTAATTTTAAAAATATCTTTATTTAAATTTATAAATTTAGCAGAAAGCAAAACCGTCTTTTAATGTAAAGAAATTTAAACAAAGATCTTTTGGGAAATGAAGAACCTGAATTTTTTTCACTATAAGATTTTTTTAAATGCTAAAACTTATATCCGTCCATTTTTTAAATGTCGCTCTACATTTGCAGTATTTCGTTATTAAACAAGTTATCAATTCGATCGAAGTACTATTAAAAAATGTTTTTCTAGGACCATCAGGTTTAATTGAATTTTACAGTAACATTTTAAAGGGGCAAATATGTAAATAGATCCTAAAGTAGGGCAATTCCATAAAATTGATCTAATTTTTTTTTAATTAAGTTAAATTTAGGAACAAATAAACACCCCAGACATCCTTCTAAGCTATCTTTACAAAATAAGTGACACATTTTTCAAACACCATCGAATTTAACTCTAAATCTGAACTAGATTGGGAAATAAAATGAGCTGAAAATGTACAAAAACTGTCAGATATCTGATAAAGTTAAGCTCTCAAATTGTTAGAGATAAATTAAAGGCAGCACTATATTTTAAACCAGTTCATGTTAGTTCATATTAGTGTAAGGCTCGAATTTGCTCGAAAAAACTTACTAACAAAATGATGCAAAAAGAGTATTTTTTCCGAATCATATTTCTATAACTATTTTTGTACTTTTTCGAACTATAAGAATATTTTTGGTTAAAAGTTGTCTAAAATTGTGAGAAAAACTTAACTGGATGGTCCTGAAAAGTTTAATTCATGGCTTCTCAAACTTTCAATACTGGCGACCAATCATATTGATACATAATTTCATACTTAGTCAATTCAATCATAATTTTCATCGCGCGCCCTTTTTAACAAACAACAATCTATGCAATGCAATAATAATATATTTTCACACTAAAGCTACAATACGACCTTAGTCCAGGAAAGATTTTCGGAGGGGCTATTCCCGGGGAAAGTAACTTGACTCTTCATTCAAGAGATGTACAGAAACATTTATTTTAGATTTTAGTTCCATGGGGGGTGCATAGTAAGGTAGGTCGAACCGCACTACCTATAACAGTAAATTGTGTGTGAAATTTTAGGCCTATCAAATTATATCTTCTGTTCTGTAGTACTTCGGACTAAGGTTTTAACTTTTTACCAAAAATTTGCTGTTGCAGAAAAATCATGTGGCCTTCCGAAGCTCAGATTTTTTTGATTTTTTTCAGGAGGTGTCTAAAAGTATTATTCCGTATACCCCATCCTAATAGGGTGTTTCGAAAGTCTATGGTAAAATTTTTTTTTTCAAATTTCCTAGATGCCCCCCCTCAAGTTGTTACAAATACTAAAACATAATTACCTGCAAATTTTCAGGTCTCTAGGACGATTTTTGACCCCCGCGCCCTTCAAAAGTAGGTTTCCCATGTTGTATAGGGAAAATATTGAAAATATCGTCATTTTTGGTTCTTTTCAATTTTACGAGCCTGAACGCAGTCAATATCGAATTAAAACCTATACATCATCTTTGGGACATCATTGCCTCAAGATCCTATCGGAAAAACATTCCATGGCACCTACTGGGGGGTAGTTACACGGGGGTGAAAAGCGAGCTTTCACCGAAACAGAGGATGCTTGCCGCGGGTGCTGGTTATGCTCGCCGGCGTTTGCGGAGGGACCTGGATAAAAGCCTATTTAAGTGTTTATTGAACATTTTTCCTAAGGTACCTCGTTCTATTCTGTTTCTATTAGTAAAAACCCATTAGTTAGCTCCCGCCGCTAGCGCCCGCAAGCATCCTCGTTTTTCGGTGAATGCTCGCTTTTTCACCCCCGTGTAACTGTCCCCCAGTAGGTGCCATGGAATATTTTTCCGATAGGATCTTGAGGCAATGATGTCCCAAAGATGATGTATAGGTTTTAATTCGATATTGACTGCGTTCAGGCTCGTAAAATTGAAAAGAACCAAAAATGACGATATTTTCAATATTTTCCCTATACTTTAACATGGGAAACCTACTTTTGAAGGGCGCGGGGGTCAAAAATCGTCCTAGAGACCTGAAAATTTGCAGGTAATAATGTTTTAGTATTTGTAAAAACTTGAGGGGGGGGGCATCTGGGAAATTCAAAAAAAAAAATTTCTCCCTTTCCTCCAACGGGAGCTGGGGTTTTTTGGTCGGGTGCGCTGCTGGTAATGTTGGTTTTCCCTCCCAACACCAACCGTGCGTCCGCCATCGTTGCTCGTTTTGCTTCAAAACCCCACGTAAACCAATTATTTTCATAAAAGGGACCCAGAACCCACCATTGAAAGGTAGCCATTCAATAAGTATTTATTGTTAGAGGACATATAATTATGAGACAGCGTATTTTAAGGTAATTTTCATTTTGGACAGTTGGTTTAGCTAAAACTTTTTAAATTTCACTGTACTTTTTCTTTAAAGGTTGTTAAAAATCAATTACAGTCATCACAATATCAAAAATGTCGTTTATACTTAATTTTTAAGAAAAATTTGGGGGAATTCTACTAATTGTGTGGATGTAATATGAAACGAATTCAAAGTAATACGTTTGTTAAAAATTACACATTTTAGGGTACCATCAACGAAATATTAGTAATTAATAAGTAATTATGAATTTATGTAATCATGACAAAGCTGTTTTTGGAATTATATATTGCGGAAAGATGTATACTATAGTACTTACTATAGTTTAAAAACTTTAAATGCGACAAAAGGAAGACTTTAAAGAATATTAGTTGTTTTTAGAAATTAAAAGCTCTTGTTTTATAACTTCAAAAAATGGTACTAATTTTACCCTTGCCGATAATCATTAGTATATAACTCTTTCGTATGTAAAGTAGTAGTAGTTCTCTTATACTAAATAACGGTTTATAAACGAGTTGCATGTGTACTTATATGCAAATCCATATTTTATCCTCGTATATAGGTAATCAATTATTAAATAATTTTAAGAATAATAATAATACAACCTAAAAACTCCAATACTTTTAAAAATCAAGGAATAATTTAAAACTTTTTGTGTCCGATTTTCCAATAAAATCTGTATAATAGTCTTTCTTAGTGAAAACTATACTAAATCAATAGGTTCTTTTAAATTCATTTTATTTTTTTCATGTAACTATATTAATTCAAATCATGAACTCAAATTTCAAAGTATTGTTAATTTATAAAAATCCTACTTTACAATAATTATAGTTATAAATACATAAAATTAGACAATAATAGTTTTAATTATTTTCAATTATGCATTATATCTTGTTCTAATGTATCAAACTAATTATATCATGAAAATAGCTGTTTTCTGAAGTATTTTTAATCGCGTATTGCTATAATTTTTATTATCATTACAAGGATAAAACTATTCTGATAGTTTTTAAAATTGTCACATATTTGAACGTGTTCCAGAAAGAATATAAGAGTGCGATTTCTTGAAAAGCTAAAAAATCTGATTATTTAAATGTTTACTATGCATTTTAATAGTGTCTCGTCATATTATTCATGGGAGCCAACAGAAGCTGTCACTGATTGAACTCGTGTGACAATGCCTTTGTACTGAATACTATTCATAGAAGCAGGGCTACTATTTGAGAATTAGCCAACAAAAAAGAAAACGGGAGACGCGAAAAAATTCTCTCCGTATTACTCCAAGATTTTTTACCCTGTTACGAAACAAAACATGTGTGAACAATATTTATTATACAAGTCTGTTTCAGAGATGAAGGGTTTAAACTCTTTTAGGGATGTATCAGCTCATGATAAAATGGTGGAGCAAATAGAATAAACAACTTTGCTTTTTCCCGCCCTCCAAGGAATGCGTCCACATTCTGCGCGGTTATCATCTAATTTTAGTAAACAGAAAGTTAGCGCTCACTTTATGTAATTACACTCCGTTCTTCCTTGTGACCACAGAGACTGGTCTGTATTTAGAGATTGGAGGAAATCCTGTGTTGTAGGAATGCAACAAAAATAGCAGGCACCTCCATCATTTTGCTGAGACTTAAGAACGTTTTGCAATTTTCTTTTAAAATGAAATGGATGTGTAGGAATAAAAACCTTTTTTGTAACCAAAGACTGGCATGGAACTATGCCAATTTCATCACCACAGGTAGGTTTTGAAAATTCGTCAACCATGAAAAAGTGTTTACTTACTCTATTACGTTTTTTACGCTATGGCTCCTTTTTATACTTAAAAACTGTGTTGCTTTTTCTGATTTTATCTCGCTTCTTTTTTTTAGTTCGCTTTTATTTTAACCGAATATATTAGAATATAACATACGGCCCTTGGCTTTGTATGTGACCTGGCAGTCCACTTTTGGCAGTAACTTTTTGTGGCGTCAGAAGCCTTAAATTACTTACTCTAAGTTTTTAATGCAATTTAAGCAAAAATTATATTTTTTGTTAATCCCTATAAGGTGTGCGAAAAAATATGCCAAAGGAAAATGCTGTTGTTTCACCGATTTACAAATAAAAAGCGGAGTGATGGAAAAATTTGTAATCGTCAAAAATATAAATAATATTTTGTTAATATCATACTGTACAAACTAGAAGTATCTTTTCAACGTACAATTTGCAAATTCTTTTATTTTCTATTAAATAACTCAAAATAGCACTTGTATAGTCATTAACAGGCAAGGAAAATTTGATTGATTTTTGTGGCCTGCAATATCGTTCCAGATCGATTTTTCTTTTGTGGCCTGCGGCTAGTAAGGAGAGCATAATTTAGCCGACAACACAGTAAAAGTTTGGCAAGCCTGCCCTAGTACGTTTCTATCAAAATGTTACTTACCTTTTTAAAAGTATCTATAAAAGCTAAACCGGGAATTAACAGCATTCAAATTTTTCTTTTATTCATTCTTAGTCCTTAAGAGAGAGAAAGTATTTTTAAAACCAATTGCGCTCATTCTGAAATATTATAGTTATAAAAAGAAAAAGTCCGTCCAAACTCTGCAAAGTTAGATTTTTTTTGCGAGGAGTTTATAAAAAAAGCCCATAGAAAATAAAATTATGAATAAAAAAATTATATACAGGGTGTCCCAAAACGACCGCATAAACTATGCATAGCTAGATTCCTCGTTGGGAGTACATAAAAACTGCCCAAAGAAGTGCCCCTCTACGATCCATAGTTTTCGAGTTATAGGAAAAACAAAGTATGGCTGTTACCCCTGTGGTCCCAGGTCAATCGGGATCGACTGCTTGGACCATATCTGTTGCCTGAACGGCTCTCGGGACAGTCATACTTGGTGTTTCTCAATGAGGTCTTAACCGAGTTCCTTGATGACATACCTTTAGCGGCAGTACAGGGACTTTGGTTTCAGCATGATGGGGCTCCGGCGCATTTCTGTGCTAATGTACGTGGTTGGCTCATTATGGAATACCCCGGCCGCTGGATCGGACGTGGGGGTCCGGTTCTATGACCGCCACGTTCGCCAGATCTTTACCATTGGATTTTTTCCTATGGGGCCAGCTCAATGAACTGGTGTATCGAGATGAAGTGACAACACCAATGGACTTAGTTGCTCGTCTGCATGCTGCTTCTACTTCGGTGGACCCCGCGATGCTGCAAGGTGTGATGGCATCCATACCACGGCGTGCTCAAGCCTGGCTCGACATGCGCGGAAGACACTTTGAACATCTGCTTTGATTGTAGTTGATTTGTTCAATAAAGTGTTTTTTCTTGCACCGGCAGTGACCTCATACTTTGTTTTTCCTACACGCAAATCAGTTCCCAAGTGGGGTAACAGCCATACTTTGTTTTTCCTATAACTCGAAAACTATGGATCGTAGAGAGACACTTCTTTGGGCATTTTTTATGTACTCCCAACGAGGAATCTAGCTATGCATAGTTTATGCGGTCGTTTTGGGACACCCTGTATATATATATGTAACTTACACAGTCTTTTAAATATTTACGTAGTAAGGTTTAACTTTACAAAATATATGCCTTTTTCATCCAAACTTTCGGGGCACCCCCTAAAAAGTATCATTATTTGGTATAAAACTAATACTCTGGAGATTTCAGCTCAAAAAAATATTTAAACCTCGTTTGTCAAAGTTTCGGAAAAAAGCAATTTTTTTTCTCTAAAAATAGCCCGTTTTCCTGTATAAAATCTAAACGGTTGGTTGTAAAAACAAAATGTAGGATTTATTTTGTAGATATTTTATTCAGCTTCAACTTTTTTAACTGAAACTTTTTTGTAGAACTTACAGATAAAGAGATACAAGGTAGTTTCACTAACCTTACCAAAATATCTGTTTCTTAATGAGTGTCGGTTTCTATGATAACTTTCGTATGATTCAATAACAAATAAATAATGATTTTGACTTCATATAGGTATAAAATTTGAAAGAGCTTGAATGGAAAAAAAATTTTCCTAAAATTTTATAAACCTAATTATTTCAAATAACAGCAAGTATAAGGCAAAATATTGAACTATAAATTATAATAGAAAACGCATAAAATCATAAAGCAATTAATAAAATGAAATAAGTCACTTTGATGGACTTAAACTTTTAAAATAAAAAGTATGTTTAATCATTTAAAAATGATAAAATATAATATAATGATGAATTATAACTACTATATAAACTTTTATCAAAGAATAAACTATTAACCATGTATTGAGATAATTCTCTAAGTTTTTGAGTGTCACTATTTTATTAGGTTTAAATTTATTTAAATATTTTGAAAAGAAATTAAGTGTGTAAAATTTTAAAAAATCATTAGTTATCAAAATAAATTTAAATTTATTTTTTAAACTATCAACTTCTTTTAACACCGAATCGCCTGAAAAAAAAACGCCGTAGAACCGTTCCTGTCGTCAGTTTTGTTATCGCTCCATACATAATACATAGTTTTTTACCTCTCCTGAAAAGTTGCAAAAATTGAGTTACGTCATATTGCGCCTTAAGCGATGACAAGCTAAACCAAAGCTAGAAAAAAATATTTTGATTGCTTTGTTTCAGTAAACAAAATCAGCTCTTCAAGGTGTTTATTCACTACGAATTAATTTTGCTAGTAATTAATATAATAATTTGCTAGTTTTAAAATATTTTTTATTCCTATTGCTAAACAGAAAACTGGACCACAAGCTAGATTATTTAATAGTTAGGAATTTTTTAATCCCGGTTGCACAAAAAAAAACACCCATTTTCCTAAAAAAAATCGTGTTACTTTTGGCGTAAATGGTAACATTTTATGGCTTAAAATGTTTTTATGACTAAAGCAAGTTAAGTAATAATTTTCGTTTCTATATTTAAGTACCCACTACTATTTTCCTTACACGATAAGGGTAAGAAATATGTACTACATTTTTTACGCCTGTAAAGTTGTTTTTATGCTCTTCCTTCGATTGGGAAGAAGAGACGCTAAATTCACCTCAAAGAGGAGAAAGTACATTGCGTGTCATTTTCCCCCCAATTAACCACATAAAGGAATTTACGAATGGGATGAAGTGCCGCTCACCCCCTGTTACTTAAGTGTTCTTAAATCCAACCTATTTTCATATTTCCCTATCCACAACATATGTCTATCCAATAATTTGCATTATAAAATATCAAACAAAACCCAAACATCAAATCAAACAACACCCATGTATTGAGAAGAAAACATAATAGCAATACTATTATATTAATCTATTCTGTTAGTATTCTAACAATTAGCTTTCATTAGGTACTACCTTTTTAACAAGGCTTGGAAGTTGATTTGGAGAGAAACTTAATTTGATTAAAGGGAAAAAACAAAGGAACAAAAAATATGTTTAATTCATTTGACATAATTTATGAATGCATCACAACTTTCCCACTCTATAGCGAATAAAATATCGGACACACCCTGTATGTATCAGACATCCATATATGTTAAGTACATTTTTTCCAGTAAAAGAAATGGTACTAAATTCAAAAATCGACAGTAAAAGTTTCAAAAAGTGTTAGTTAATGTAATATTTTAAAATAAAAATTGGCAATCGCTTTGCACTTGGAATGACGTCAGATCTGTTAGATCTTGGCCCGAATGACGTCAGATCTGTTATGGCCCTACTTTAAAGTAAAAATCAACAATCGCTTTGAATCTTCTAAAGCACTGTTTAAAACCGATGTTTTGGATTGAATGACGTCACATGCTGTTTTGCGCCCTTTTTAAAAGCCAAACTTTGAAATTAAATTAAAAAGTAAATAAGCATCACAATTAAAAAAATTTGCTCGTGTATTCCTTCTTGGATATCTCTATAGAATAAAAAATAAAATAAAAATGCGGAAATTGCCCATTGAAGGATTCATTCAACTTCGATGCAAAGAAATGAATCACTGAACTTGAATACACTAAGTAGTTATAAATTACGTGCGTTACTCTCAAAAAGCAAGATAGATCACTAACCTCATCAAGCAATGTGCCAGAGTTTATTTTTAAGATAGATAGGGCGGAGATTTTTTGCCATCATCTCTAATCTTTCCAGCACCTTAAGAACTCCATCAAAGGATAGATAGAGAAACGTTGTGACTACTTTACTCTGCCAGTTCTATTATTAGATTGAAATTTTATAAGAAAAATATATCTCGGTTATGGTAGACTTCATTACATTCTTTTTTTCTGCTTCGGGGCGGATCTCCAATGCAGGTGAAAAAATTTATCCCTGACAAACGTCTATTAAAAAAAGTCGGAAAGACCAGATCGTTACATGACAGCCTTAAGATCTAACTTTTGACGTTTGAGTTTTATGGATAGGCTTAAGACTATGAGTCGAAAGTTTCCAAAGATGTGATTAAGATTTAAGTAATAGAACCGGGTATATCTCGTGACTGATCTCAATTTTACCTAAATCATCAGGTACATGTCTAACCCCATAATTGAAGTTTAAATAAGTTAAAGAGTTACATCATCTCTCTCTAAAACTTCAATCTACACGTTTTAACATCTAAAGAAGATAAATCTGATTTCTTAAGTAGGTCATGATTTTACTGGCATTATGTTTTACCATATGGAAGTTACCATGTTTTTATCTAAAATGTGATTTTATGTGCTGTTTCCTTAAATTGGCGCAGTTTAAATAGTTTCATAGCTGTTGATTTTTTCATTTTTAAATTATTTTCGGTAAAGTATGAAAATAAATGTTATTCTATATTTCTTTATTTTCTAAAGGTATTTTCTACCATTCCTAGAAAATGGAGGGGAAATAATTGTTTTGTTTTATGATTAATTTCGAAAACAGCTTCAATATTTTATTTTTAGGGTCATTCTTGAATCGAGCCAACTTAAGAACAAATTACTAAAATTAAATAGTTTGATTCATTTCGTTCATTCTAAAAATTGAATAAATGTTTAAAATAAATGCAAACTCATACAGTAAGTGGTCACGCCATTTCAAAGTTCCACAAACAAAAAATACAGGATTGCAATTAAGATAAAAAATAATTTAATAGAATATCCAATAAAAATTACACCTCTTTTAAATATTTCCTAAATTTTTCACACGTTTTGTTTACTTTGTCTTTAACAGTTTATGACATTCAAATTCATTGCTAAAATAAAAAAAAGAATATCATTTTCCAGCGTTTTAATAAATTGGTGATAAAGTTTTAAAATAAATCATTTAATTGAATTCAATATCATTAGGATAAAAAGGAGTTTACTGCAGAAACGTTTTTTTTTTTTTTTGGATCTGAATGTAAGAATGACAGTCGTAACATTCTACTGGCTTTTCTCCAAATGAGAAGTGGGGTGATCCCAAAGAAAAACAACCTAATCTATTTCTTCGCTTCTTCCCACACATTAAAAAATTACCTTTTGCTTTTTAAATTAAACCGATACTTTTGAAACCATGTGTTGAAACCTCTGGTGTTTATTCTTTCTCAAGGATTGACATTCCCCCTTTTTGGATTAAGCTCAATGACTCTGTATACAAAATCACTTTTGGAAGCCTTTTCAATTTGCTTTACCTCTTCGTTTAAAACTTTGGAATGGAAACTCTAATTTCTTTTTTAACAGGGATTTCCTTTCTCATGCCGTATGCCTCTTGTTAAAAATATACCTATTAAGCAACTGTACAATACATGTTTGTGTTATTTGGTATTTTTTTAAAACATTTATTATGATAAATTGCATGGAAATAATTAGCTATGGAATACTTAAATCTTGAAATAAAAAAAACAGAAAAATTATCTAATTTAGGGATATCTTTTAGTCGTCTTATAAGAGGCTAGGGTCCAAATTATTTTTAAAAAATGCATTTAAACTTAAAATTGTATCTTGTATTTAACTTTTTTGTAAAAAAACCCTGCAAAATTTCTATTAGTACAATAGTTTTTACCCTTGGTGTGCATTTTCAATATGCAGGGCGTCCAGTCCACTCTTAACGTGGACTGACAGTTAAGTTTTAAACCGTTCCATATAGGTTATAGATGCATACTTTTAATTTGAAAAATATTTGAAACGAGTTATGTTAGAAGTGTTTTTTTTATTTACATATAAATATTACGAACAAAAAATATTCAAAACTAACTAACTTGTAAATGGAAAAAACGTATACCTACTATACTATAAACTAGTTGAGTTATGAAGCTCTTAAAGTTGAAGAGGGTCGTCTGCAAAGCTACATAAACCAGTAGATAAAAAAGATTCCTCAAACTAAAGCAATCCAGGGTAAAAAAAAGCTCTAAACTCAAAAAATTCAAAATAGTAGTATCTCGATTAAATTTTGTCATAGAATTATGATGTTTTTAGCATGTTAGTATAAGAATATTTTATTATTTAATACTAAGACCTTGAGAAAGTATCAAACTGTTTTATCTAAATAAAAAATTATTTGACCCAAAAAGCTTAAAATATACTTAACGTCACTTTAAGTAGAATTATTATCCATCTTAAACCAGCTTAAACATGCATACTTTGTATAAAATAAATCTTAAACCATTCATGTAGTCAAAAAGTAGAAATTTTCTCAATTGACAAAATGTTTACGTGTATCTTTTTATCATCATCCTCTACATCATCATCATCATTAATATTGTATTATTTTTATTATTATTATTTATATTTCTGCTATTATTATTCATCCATAGTATAATTATTATCATCAATTGTTGTTGGTTTTTTTTGTTAGTTAATGTCAGGTAAGTAAACCCTTAAATGTTTACCTTTTAATTTCTTTTACAGCAACGAACTTCAAAAGTTGTCAAATACGACCTACCTTTTGGACAATTTATTGTCTGACAAATATGACAGGCGAATCCGTCCAGGACTTGGAGGTAATTTTCCTGAAAATAAAAATTATAGAATTAGCTTATTAATGACTGTTAATTTCTAATTTAAATGAAGAATTCAACTTTAAAAATGTATTTTTAAAGAAAAGACAAGGTAATACTTGTCATATTAATATACCTGGAGATTCCAATATCATGGTTCAAACTTTTAGGAGTATAGGGACTGCTCAAAGACGATTAGGGGTAGAAATAAAATCTCAATATCAAGTTTCATCCTTAGATATGTTTTAACTATGTATTTAAAGATCCGCTTCCTCATTTAATGTGAAAATTTCAATACCGCAAAAAAGTCATCTCTTTTTACAGCAAACACATCGTTGTGAATATTAGCCCATTGCATTTTTTTTTTTAATTTCCAAAGTTTTTAAAATAAGTTAAATCATGAGAATTGACTTTTGCACCTTTATTTCTACCTCCTTCCGTTTGTTGAAAAAAAATCCATTGCATTAATTGTAATGGACTTTTTTACTGGTTCTTTATGGTGTTTTTCCTTTTTTATTATTATTGCAATTGAAGAGTACACTAGACATTGTAGAGAAATTCGACTATATTTAACTTCATAGACCTGGTGGCAGTAATGTAAATTTCACTAGATAAAACAAATAACGTAAACGAACTATTAAGTACAGGATTCGTTTAGTAAATTATTCAAATGTCGGTATATTTCAAAAGTTTTTTTCTTTCCAAAACTCATTGTGTTATAAATGTTCTCAAGGGGTAACATTTCGCGTAGATAAACAACAAGGCTTTAAAACCACGTATTGAACCGGATCCAAAAGAAACATTATGCGGGAGAACTACCGTTATGAAGGCTCTCTGAAAGCAATTCTTAAACATTTAAAGACTAATTGGTAATGACAGCGCTAAGTGGTGTTAAGGTTTTACTCTAAACTCCTTGACTAAATCGTAGCTCAGCTTGATTTACACTGTCACAAAGTAATCTATTTATAGAGTTTGTGAATATCAAGCAAACAATTGTTGTTTATTCAACACACAAATCCTTGCTGTCAAGAGACACGTTTTGGTGTGAAGAAGCATTTATCCTCTTAATGGTTGGTAAAACAGTAGTTCCAAATTTTTCTATAGCATTTTTAATGGCACTAGTATTTTATGCTAAGACTCATTAAGTGTGATAGATTAGGTTGCGTATGTCTTGGCTGTGAGAAAAAGAAACTAATTTTAAAGAGAAGAAAAATATTCCCACTCACTTCATTTAATTTGTTAAGCCACCTTTAAAAGTGGTTAGAAGCTGTGACAATATTTAGCCATTCGGTTCTTTACTTTGTTTACTTTATGAAATAAAAAGTTTGAGTGGATTTATGTTGAAGTCATTCTTTTAATATAATCCTAATTTGTACAGTCCCATAAATGAAATAAACAGTCAAAAATAGTAAAACCTAACTTAGGGGAGTGCTCTGAGAAGGATGGTATGAAGCAAGGATTTTTAATAAGAAGAATATAAAACCTTTCTCTTAAAATTGTTATTTTTTATGATGTTTCATACAGGGGTCGGCAACATTATTTTAATATGTGAAATAGCCACAAAATATCAGTGAGGATTATGGTGATTTCAGTGTTTTACATAGTAAAAACAATCTGTGCTGGAGTCTAATATCACTCACACACTCTGCACTCTTAACGGTTACGGCCCACTTAAATGGAAACATCTTTGTCTCCCAGGCAGTATATGATCAATGAAAATCTTCATAGTTTCCTTTTAAATATCAGCTGCAGGTATAAAACTTTTTATTTAAACAAGAAAATAGCATTTAAAATTTCTTTTTCAATGTTTACTCACCAAATGTACTTCGACATGACTTAGAAAATTCATATAGGTTTTATTTTCAGAACATCAGAGAAAAATTAACTATAAAACTCGGCGGGCCGCATGGTATGACTGGTGAGGTAAATGCGGCCCGCAGAGAGTGGGTTGCCGATCCCTGAATCATGATATACATTCAATAATGGTAAGCATAGTCATCAACTTACGGCATTATTCACCGCTAACCTGACCGGTGGTTAACAGGCAATCAAACTTCTGATTGACAGTTAAAGAATCTAGTTTTCCGCCAATCAATTGTTTGACTCTCGGTTAACCGCCGGTCAAATTAGCGGTGAATACAGCCGTTAGTTGCAGTGTATGTTTTTTGAAGTACCTACCCTTTACCATTTTAGTACTACTATTTCCGCTTAAGAAAAGTTTGTTCTCAATATCAATAGTGGAGGGCAATTTGGTTTTCAAGCAGTTAGTAATGGTGGCCATTCTTTAAAATTCCTTATCCCAACTTCCCCTGTTCCCATCAACAAGCAATTCTACAAAATTCGGACGTGGTAAAATTTATCTTAACTTATGTTTTACACTAATACGGATCATAAACACACAGACACACTCAAGTATCTTTTAAGAGAATTTTATATTTTTATGAAGATTGGCTTAATTTGAAATTTTCTTTACACCATTTTATTATTTAATGTTGTATGTCATTTAGGTCCTCCTACTGTGATACATACAGACATTGAAATTAGGAGTTTTGGACCAGTGTCTGAGGCAGAAAGGGTGAGAGATTTTCTTTGAAAACTGGTTTTGATATTCAATTCCAAGACTTAAGTATAATTTTAATACTTAGTTTAATCCTGAGTTATAATTTTCTTTCAAACTATGTTTCACTTACTCAAAGGTCTACTCAATGGATTGCTACTTCCGACAAACTTGGTTCGACTCTAGACTACAATTCCATACACAGCAGGAAGTTCTATCGATGGATTGGAAATTTTTGCAAAAGGTTTGGATTCCAGACACGTATTTTTTAAATGGCAAAAGTTCATATCTTCATAAAATAACCGTTCCAAATAAGTTCATTCGTCTAAGAAAAGATGGACAGCTCAAATATTCCATGAGGTAAGACTTCAAGTTTAAAATATTTGCACTTGGACAATTAGTATTAATTATTAAAATAATTATTTATTTTCGTTATAGATTGACTGTGAAAGCAAGCTGTCCCATGCACCTTAGAAAATATCCATTAGATACACAAGCCTGTCCGTTAGAAATTGGAAGTTGTATGTACATTGTTTTTATTTTTAAATTATTTTTTTCAGGATTTCCAATTTTACCCATATAATAGTGGTTTATTTCATCATACATAATGCAAACTTACAGCTACAAAAATAAGATAAAAGTTTATATTGTACACATTGTTCCCTACTCTTTTATTTCATTCAATATCAATGAAAAAAAGACTGTGTTGATAAATTAATACATTGAAATTTTATCTCAGACATATCTGAGAGAATAAATTAAGATAAATTTATTCTAAACTCAACTAGGCCTCTATGTGGTGGGGTTCTTAAATAGTTCAACAGCAAATTTTAAAAAAAGAATTTAATGATCCCCAAGCCTGTGAAAAAATTTCTGTATTCTAAACAGAAGAGTTGCATGATTTGACTTCATTTAGTAAAAATAAGATTGTTTTTCAAAAAATACCTGAATTTTTGAAAGAACATAAAGTAAAAGTGACAAACGTTTTATAAAAAGCTTGTTTCTTTTTTTTTGTATCTAGACGCTTATCCTGTACAGGACGTTCAATACATTTGGAAAAATAATGATGCTGTTGCTTTATCTCCTGGTGTGCTGTTATCCCAATATGATTTTGTAGAAATCCCAAAATCAAACCGGACTTACACTGTAAAAATCGGAAGTATGTAAAAAGTGCATTTTTCTGTGAGTTTGTGGATAACTTTAAATTTTAATCAGAAAATACAATTTAAAATTGTGCATAGACCTGTCGTATTTATGAGTTTAAACTTGGTTTTATGCTATTAAACACAATAATGATTTTAATTTTATACCCAATTTATGATGCGAAATTAATAAAAAAAAATTATTACAAACAGATTTAATAGAGAAAATGTAAAGTACGAACGCAAATAATATGTAAATTTTTGGTAAAGCTTATTCTCTCCCTTTTATGGGATTTATTTTCAGATAGAGATGACCAAAGATCTGTACTAGTAGTTCATTTTATCATTACCAGAAGAAGAGGATATTTCATTCTTCAAATATATGCACCCTGTGCAATGATTGTTGGGGCATCTTGGGTTTCATTTTGGATAAACAGAAGTGATGCAGCAGGTAGAGTTGCTGTAGGTAAGTCATATAACATGTCTTCAAATACGTTAGGTCATAGATAAAATTTTGTGAATTATTGACTAAATTCCAATTTCAAATAACTTTTGAAAAAAACTAATAAATTAACCCTTTGTAACTCAGCCGGGAAAGAGGCTGATCTAACCCAAGAGGTCTTGTTTATAACTAACTGTTATGGGGAGATAAATTACTGTACAGCAGAAGGGTTTGTATGTACACATTTCATTTTAGGCTATGATAAAATCTGTAATAAAACGTTCTGACCAAGATGTTTTCACGATTAGATAATATCTTAATTTTATCAAACCTCCAAAAATATGCTCGAATAAAATGGGTATGAAGCAGGGGTTACCAAAAATTAACCTGGTCCACCGTTCCTAATATGAGGGCCGCGGTAGCTGACAGGATTTGCCCATTATTTAATTTTAGTAGGGGAATATAAGTATATGCAATGTAAATAAGATAGTAGGATTTTCTAAATATAGAGTAACATAATTAAGTTATATGAAAAGAAAGAATAGTAAATCAAATTTTCA
This sequence comes from Tetragnatha montana, assembly GCA_963680715.1. Taxonomy (NCBI): domain Eukaryota; kingdom Metazoa; phylum Arthropoda; class Arachnida; order Araneae; family Tetragnathidae; genus Tetragnatha; species Tetragnatha montana. The sequence goes on along the minus strand of OY796679.1, from coordinate 42,544,816 downwards.
AAACGAAAATAAATTCTCTCATAATTTAGCACTGTATGTATGTATTGCCTCTTTAAAGGGTATAGTTAGAGTGCCTAGTCGAAAAGTGCGAAATAGTGTATAAGGAAAAATTTTGATGATTTCTGGTTAGAGTTACAAGTGTAGATTTCAAAACCGATCTATGCCACTCTGGAAGTTTTTACCATTTTTTATAAATAAAGAGGGCGTCCAAAATGGCTACCGATGAGAAAAATCTTTCATATGTAAAAATAAAGCAAGTATATGGCATCATTTTAATAATTTTTGGACCTAGGAAACACAATATATTATAACGTTACTTTTTTAGTTCATCGGGTTTTTTAATATTTATTTAATGTAAACTGCTTCTGCTTTACATTTTTCAGCTTTATGTGTAATTTATAATGTTTTATGACTCAAAACTAAAAATAAGGATACCTCACAAGCTATATTTAAGTGACAAAATATCACATCTCTGTACTACGGCTGTCATGGCCACCATCTTGAATTCCTTAAAATGCTCAACATTTACGAGGTGGCATCAATCAGTTCTTGAAGCTACTCGTTATTAGCTATCAAAATCAGCAAAAAATTTCCTTATACGTGATTTCGGGGTTGACCCCTTTTATGCCATTTGGCACCTTGACTAATACTTCAGTGTAGCCCGCAGGAATATGGATTAGTAAATGTGTCAATTATATATATAAGAATTAGTTGCATTGTATTAGCATGTTTTTCTAACAAATATATTTGCTTTAGGCGCTACGACTGTACTGACAATGGTAACCATGGGTTTTGGAGGAAAAAGAGAAAAGGTTGGATCAGCTACAGCAATTGACTGGTTTGTCATAATGTGCTTCACTTTTGTGTTTGCGGCGTTGGTGGAATATGCATTCGTTAATTTCATCGACAATTATGAAAAGCAACAAATCAAGAGGCAAATGGAGTTGGACAGAGAGAAAAAGAAAAAGGAGGAGGCAATTGGATCTATCGTCGAGCCACCGGTAACAATAGTAACATCAAATTTCAAATAGAGTAAACTCGAGTCAGAAAGTTGAGCATGAGCAGTTTTACTCTTCATAAAAAGCAGTACGTCTCTTAAATGGAGATTTAGGGTTATTTAGGACACACTATAAAAAATCAAGGGGATACTTGAGGGAGTACCTAGGTCATTGGACCTTCACACTCCAGTAAAACCAGCCTCACTGGGTGAGGCCCTAAGCAAAGCTGTTACAGAACGAGTGACTAAAAGTCACGTTTAGCTGAGTGGCTACCTTGATGCTAACCCAGTCTTGATTTCCCCAAGTAAACTTGGTACTCATTTTATCGCCGGAGGGAGAAAGGGCTGAGTCTGCCTTACCCGCGAAGCGCTTCTACTATGCCACCGGGCTTCTAGGGACACTATATTTTGAGACAAATGCATTTAAAATAAAATTAATTTTGTAACTTTTTCTTCTCTCACAACTGATTAGCATAAAATACAAAATTTACAATTCGAAACAAAAGCTCAAAACATCGAAAAGTGTTTCTTAAAGTATCTGATTTAAGAATGCTTGCAGGCTGATGATATTTAACAATCCATATTTATTCCTACTATTATTTTATCCTAATATCGTTTCCCTCTTTCTCTTAGGAACCTCCTCTTAGTCAAAGAACTAACACTGGATTTCCATCAGTGAGGTTCCAAGAAACTACTCCAAAAGACGGACGAAAAAATATCGCTGATGATAATATGCATCAACAACAAATGCAATTGCAACAATTGATGCAAGGCCAACGACTTTCATCCCTTAGACGAAGGCCATTTACTGCTGGCAGACTGTCTTTAGAAAAAAGTGCATACAGAAATCGACATATTGCCAGTAAAGTTGACAGTTACGCTCGTGTTGTTTTTCCTGTAACATTCGCCGTTTTAAACGTTATGTACTGGACATTGTTCCTTCACATTATGGATGACGAAATAGTTGGCCCTGAAGAACTGGAAAATACTTAAAAACGGTCTAATTTCATTAGAAGAAATAACTTCTATAAACCTATTGATCTCACAATGCAAAGTAATGTACAACCTAGTGATTTAGTAGGGCCAACTTGCGGAACGACATCCCAGAAAATTTGTTGGATTTTGGATTTTTTTTTAATCCGAATAAATATTATACTTAAGTGACAGAAATTATATAGCTATTTTTAACAATGCTGCAATTATAAGCATTTTATTAATCATTATGGCAACTATAATTGTTTCGGATGGTGCGTTCCGTAAATGACTTCTTTCAACTAAATCACCACCATGAGTTGATAAACGATATATATGTTACGGGCAATGTGATTCCGGGCATTATTAAAAATTCCCGCGTATTTCGGGCAAAGTAATAAAAACTCATTGATAAATGCCATTAATATCACATTGCCCGCCTCACTTTGGGCATTATTAATAATGCCCGTTTTATCACTTTGCACGTAATATATACTTTTAAAATAAATTTTTATTTATTCAACAAGACTTTTGTAGCTAGCTTCTATTCTGGAGTTTTTCAATCGCTATTTTCTCACTTTCATTCCAGATCTATGCTTGCTAACAATCTTTGAATTATTTGGGGATATATCCAGCCCGCGAGGTCAACTTGAGTCTCTTTTCATGTATTTTAAATATTTAAGCACGAGTCTGTAAAGCAGTAAACTTTCAATTGGATAATTGAATGGTCACGGTCAGTTTAAAAAAAAAAATAAAGACCATATTGACGTTTTAAGCTCTTATCTACAAGCATCTCTCTACAAGTGAGTGTTATTGGGAAAAAATAACATTCTTATTACGGAGGTGAAAATTTTAACGTTACTCTCATCATAGTCTTTATTTTGTCTAATTAAGTATTTCTATGTTTATTGGTTGATTAGGCTGTGAAGGTAGAAGCCCCCCATATACCATCAACCAAACAACATAAATAAATTAATAGATGAAAATTTAACAGTAATTAAATAATCTTTTGTTAATTGATAAATTAAATAATGTAGAAAATCCAGTTTTATAACAATAAACTAATTCTTATTTGAATTTGAATCGTTCTTCACAATTAGAGTAAACGTCTACAGCAGTCATTTTTTGTGTAATTAGTTCTTTTTATATCCAGATTCTTTCAAACATACGCAAAGTACAAATCAACGCAAAGTTCACTCATTGCCATTAAAAACAGCAAAACAAGAAGAAAAATGGATATCAAAGCCAAATTTATATCTATGATTACCCATAGTATTCAGATTAGTTGATTAAAAATTCAGTCTTCCTTGAAGATGGGGGGCCGAGAAAATCAGTAAAAAAGTATTGACTCCATAGGTGTCATTAACCACCGCCACACGCCATGGTATTGAAACCGTTTATAATGTAACTAGCTGATATGCCCTGCCTTGCACGGGTGGATGTATCAATTTATTAAAATTTTCTCAAGTTACATGCCTAATTTTCTGTAACCATAATTACCAATCATCCTGGTATTTTTTCATATCCCGGTGTTCCCACCCAGTATTTTTTCATATCCCGGTGCCTTTTTCATCTTGGTGTCCCCGGTGCCTTTTCATCTCGGTGTTCCCGGTGCATTTTCATCACCGTGCTCCCTGTGCCTTTTCCCTCCCGGTTCCAACTGTGTAAATCTAACCTAACCATCCAGTTCCGGTGTTGCACATTTAATTACGACAGTTACCCAATTATCCATTCTAAGTGAAAAAAAATCCATTAAAATTATTACAGACTTTTGAAATCCCAAAATTTGTAAATACCCCCTGTTTAAATTGAAAAAAAAAATCCCGTTAAACTACACCAAAGAAACAAATTATAAGGTTAAATAACAAATTGATCTAGTGTTTCTATCATCAACTTTCTAAAAAAACTGCATGATGTAATCTTTACTTTAACCAGTCTAATTCTTAAAACTTTCTATTTCAACTTAAAGTTTCATGGAAAATGAAGTTTTTAATAAGAAAATACTGTTATAAAGTCTTTTATAAGGGCCGTTTTTAATTTTTTTAAATTATTAATAACCTTTTTAAAACATTTGAAACAATTTTAGCCAAGTTTTATCTTTAAATACTTTGTTTTATGTTTAAAATTGTTTTTGTTGTATTATTTGCAACAATGCGAGTTAAACAGATCTTCTTTAGTGGAGAAGTAAGGCGATTTTTACAAAAAGGCCTTATAGGGGATGAAGGGGTGGTTTTAGAAATTTGGAAATGATGTCATTGTCTTTCCCCCGTCCCCATACGTATGTGTACCAAGTTTGGTTCGATTCGGACGGGTAGTTTTGGAGAAATTGAGCCAAATCTGTTCCGGACAAACCCAGGCAGGAACCCAGGAACCCAGCCAGGCAGGCAGGCAGGGACACCTTCATTATATATAGAGATTCATATATACACGATTCTCTTCCCCCTCACGAATTTTACTAAACCATGTAAACTCATCACTAAGAAAAGTGGGAAGTCATCAAGAATATTAAGATACTAGGGTAAAAAACTATGAAAGAGTCAAGGTATTTCTGCAAGATGTTGGTCCTTACAATAAATAAGTAAGTAGGATTTAATAATCTCCTCCTTTTAGTCACAGAAGATATGCTATATAGATTTTGTTTGAAGGCCACATGTACGCCTTATAGGACTTATAGGAGATAAGGGGACGTTCATAAATTATGTGAGGTGCTTTTTTCCAAATTTTGAGCCCCTCCCCCTTGGTAATTTAGGGAGATTTTGTTAGACCCTCTCTCCTTCAAATTCTCACGTGAGATTTTCTTTATTACTTTTAAATAAATATTTTTCTTGATATTTTCTAGACACGTTTGTTTCGTCTAATTGCATTGACACTTAACATACACATTGCAAAAGTTTTGATATAAATATCATATTAAAATCATAAAGATGGTCTTATACTTGTAATTATCCCGACTAATTGGTTAATGAGTCGCTGTTTTGACTGATGAGCGCATTTTTCCTAAACTTGTGCTAAAAAAATGAAAGAAAAAACGTATATATCCTAAACTAACTCGATTTTAACTGACGACCCCCTCCCTTCCTTTTTGACTTCACGTAATTTATGGACGTCCCTTTGCGAACACGTAAGGTAAGGCTTATTTCACCACATGTTGAAAACAAAAAGTATTTGAACAAAGCATACAATGAGCCATTTCGGTTATCTTCAAATAATTTTGCTTACATTTGTTGTCCCGAAGGAAAGACACAAAAATTAAGCCATAAAATGATATTAAAATTTATATTTGAGCAGTGATTTTGATTTAAGTAAAGATTTTAAATTGAGATACTTTCAGCCTTTAACAATTAACTTTTAGGCTAGCGGTTTAGCGGTTTTTCTTTTAATTACAATTTCTAAATTTTGAACACGGGTATTGGCAAGATGTCGTAGTTTGTCTGGGTTCAAACTCAATATTTTCAAGGCCAAAATTAGGGAAAATGTTCTTTAGTTTAGTAAGTAAGGAAACGATTATAGCCGAATTCACCAAATTCAGAATGCTAAAATTATATTTTCAACTTTCCTATTTCATTTAATTTTCAAAATAAGTTTTAATTTAATTAACATGATGAGAATTTAATTAATAGTAACTAGATGTGAGTTGTTAATTTTAAAAATAAAACTAAATTACTATAGTATATACATCTTTTATTTTGTTGTTGTTAATAAATTTGGAATATTATCTATCACCAAAAAAATTAAATTTACTGAAATTAGTTCTTTAACTTTTTCCCATTTTTATTTTATTTTTTTATTCCACAGAGATATCCAAAAGAGGAATATACGCCCAAAAATTTTTCAATTCGATGCTTATTTACTTTTTAATTTCATTTCAAAGTTTGTCTTTTTAAAAGGGTGCGAAAACAGTATGTGACTCCATATTACCTAAAACATTGGTTTAAACAGTGATTTAGGATTCAAAGCCATTGTTGATTTTTACTTTAAAGTAGGGGCGAGACAGATCTGACGTCATTCAACCCGAAACAAGTGCAAAGCGATTGTTGATTTTATTTTAAAACATTAATTGACTAAATTTTTTTGAAACTTTTCGTGTCGATTTTTGCTACTGATTTTTGGAGGCAAAACTCTCTTGTTGTCGTCTCTCGCTCTCTACAAGCTCCGCCTACCCACTGGTCTGTGATTCCACTACTCTGTGAGTCTATTTTGAGTCAACCGACTCAACTCAACTCGACTCAACTAAATTGTTTATTATTCTTTGTCTTTCTGGTCGTGAAGTTCGTTTCGTTTATCATTCTTTCAATTCTACCTGCATTTGTGTTTTGCCATGAGTTCTTATAAGGATTTCCTTAATTCGAATGAAAATAATCCTAACAATTCGGATTCTGACTCTGATGAAAGCGATGAAGACTACGTACCGACTGGTGCTAAACTGAGCGGGGAATCTTCATGTGATGATTGTTCCGACGACGAAATTCTAGAAGATGATTTAACAAAACAAAAGTCCAAGAAAGACAATGTTGAAAAAGAAGTGTCCAAAATTGACGTTCCTCCCATAGATAAAAAAAGAGCCAATGAAATATGGTCTGATTTCTTGGCTGATGTGGATAATGCGAAACCTAAGAAATCAATTGCTGAATCTTCTAATGTCCTAAAACTAGATGACAAGGCTACCGAGGAAGGACAGTTACCTAAACCTTCTAATGATGTTGGAAACGCACCAAAGATTGATGTGGTTGAATTTGCTGGTGAAACATTTTCTCTGTCTTCTGGTAGTGCACTTGTCAAAATGCCTGGTGCTTCTAACGACCCCAAGCCCATGATAAATGGAAATTCTGGTGTAACTGATGTTAAAACTCCTGTCAGTTCTCCTTCTGTTAGTGCCCCTTTAAAACGAAGTGGGGGTTTACAGTCTGTTCTTGGAAATTTATCCCAAAAGAAAAAGAAACTGTCAACTTTGGAAAAAACCCTATATGATTGGAAGTCATTCAAAAAAGATGAAGGCATTGAAGAAGAATTACAAAATCATAATAAAGGTAAAGAAGGGTACATTGAAAAGCAACGCTTTCTTGAAAGAAGTGATTGGCGTTCATATGAAGTTGAAAGATCTCTTAAATTTAATAAGCGTAAATAACCATGAACCAACCCTTTTGATTTAGTATTATTGATAACAATATTTCAGTGTTGACTTATTTTCTTCTTTTGTACTTTTTTATTGTACCAGGTTGTTCAGATTTCTTTCAATGTTAGTACATATTAATTTTGTATGTATAATGTCGTCCAAAACTATTCACATGTATGACAAGTTACTCTAACATTTTAAGTACTACATTCCATGGTAAATCAATCAAAAATTTCAATCTAAGTATTCATCATGTATCATTTTTGCTCTGTGTAAACGTTTCATTTAAATCTGTATTATGTAAGTCAATTTAAAAAATTAAAAGAAAATTAACTGATTTAATAGCTTTGAATTATTTTGTAATATGGTTTAATACTATGAGAAGCATATTAGTTAAGTATTTGGTTCTTCTACTCTACATTATCCAATTAACTGTTTTGCTGAAAACAAAAATCTGTAGCCGAGCCCAAAGGCCATTAAGGATGAATCCTAGTTGATGAGTACACGTTGGCGATAGATGACGTAGTCGGAGATAGATTGCCAAGTCTGGCGATCGCGAGTTGAATGACGAACGGTAATGCCCGATTCATCTAAATGACATAAGAATGCGCTCTTGTTTTCTGCGTTGTATTATAACATTCCGAAATGGCGAATTGAAGAGTGATGACGCAATTGACTCGGAAAACCAATAAGCTGTCATGTTGTGCGTTAGATATGCGCTTTTTTTTTCAAATCTTGTGATTTCTGCGCATTTTAAATAGGTTTTGATTCAGATCTGAAGCTGAAGTGAAGTAACAACATTTGTGTTAGGATGTTTTTGTTGTGTGGCTTATACTTTGTAAAACTTCACGGATTATAATAGGTAGTCATTTTTTTTTAATTTTATTCAGTGCATTTTATTTTATTCTAAATGAACCATTGCTTCATTTATCGCACGACATACGACAAGATGGGAATTATATTATTATTGTACCGTAGTATTACTGTCTTCAAAATTCGTCAATCAAGTGATAAATACTTTAAAATATGTTTAATTTGTTTCCTTATTCAGTTTAAGTAGTTTAGACAATGTTTTTAGCTTTCCGCAACATAAAATTTGGCACCTTTCGCATTTAGCAGCGAAAAAAACTTGGCGCCTTTCGCATTTGGCGATGAAAAAAAACTTCGCGCCAAGGTGTACCCATGAAATAGGATTTTACCGGCCATTAACTGTGCCACTGAAACTGACAGTCAATGGGATAATACATAAGAACCTAATATATTACTATAGTTAAATTGTGGGAAAATCAGGGTGGTACTTGCATATTAACGCCACCACAGCTGTTTTGATTTTAAATAAAGTGTTTTATTTCACAGATAAAATTTTAAATAAAGTGTTTCTTTTTAAAGTGCTTTATTTAAAATCAAAACACTTTCAAAATAGCTGTGGTGGCGTTTTATATATATGGTGGGGGGAATATCAGGCAGCCTTGAGGAAATTTTTGCCCCAGTTTATAAGGAAAAAAATCTAATAGTCATTTGCTACAATGAATAGTGTTCGGCAACTAGTGGTCAAAAAATAGTTAACTACTAACTAGTCTGGGAAATTGTAGTTGTAACTAGTAAACTATTTTTTCCTGGGACTAGTTGCAACTAGTAGTTAACTATTTTTTCCTGGGACTAGTTGCAACTAGTAGTTAACTATTTCCCAAAGTAGTTAACTAGTCTATTTAATTTCATAACCTACTTTTTGGCAAAATTCTAATGCATCTTTCTTATCGTCATTATTTCTGGTTATGGTATTTAAGTACTCTACCTTTGATAAAAATTTTAATTTTCTTTTTAAATTTTAAATAAAATTTTTTTTCAAGTAGTTGAAAATTTGAAAGTAGTTTTAACTAGTAGTTAATTAAAAAAGTAGTTAAACTAATAGTTGAACTACTTTAAACTAAAAGTAGTTAAACTACTAGTGGATCGGTGGTTAACTACTAGTTGCAACTAGCTCTAGTTAACTAGTGCCGAACACTAACAATGAACGACATTAGTGTGGCTAGTGACTGCATCACACCCTTTTAAAGTGAATAACTACAGTTCTTGCAGAGATATGGGACTACTATTTTTTAAGGAGTGAAATGAAAAAAAGTATAAACAATATGTATACAGAGACAGGTTTCTTTTTAAAAATATTTACTTTTTTCATGAACCAAAAAGAAAAGGGAAGACAGTTTTGGTTTTTAAAATTTAGTATATATAATATATTTTGTTAAAAAATAAAACTTTCTAAGGCACAGTTGGAATAAGAGTCCTCCATTTGGCGACCCACGTTGTGGTCGCCAAGTTAGCGGCACGATTAGTTATAGTGTACAGTTGGCGATCGTGACGCGATCGCCAAATGGAGAACTCTTATTCCAGCTGATCCCATTTTAAATTAAATATTTAATTTACATTAAAATTTCAATCGCCTGTTTTGCATTTTCAGTGATAATTCTTTGAGCTTGTCAAAGCTTAATTTCTCTCCCATTTGGAGGCTTTCTTGTGAAAAACCTTGTTTTGTAAAAAAAAAGTGCCTTGTGCTGAGGACTGAGGAGAAAAAAATTCTGTAGATTTCGGAGACGCACCTTACATGTTTTAATTTCCCGAAATCTATAAAAAAAATTAAGTGTGAGAATACGCCTGACTAGTTTTTTACGCATATTTCCGATTTTCAATACATGAAATATGATTGTAGAGGCATTAAAAATATCTCTGGGTTCTTGCTAAAAAATACCTTCATTGTTGAATAACCTTAAGATTTGTTTCCTTGCACTCTGATAGATATGCAAGGAAAACAATCTCTCTTCTTACTTTCAGTGATTTTCATTAAAAATCATGTTCTTATTAATCACATCAATGTTTTTGACTTTTAAAGTTAAGTAAAAGAGGGGAGTTTTACTGGAGTGTAAATTTAAGAAAAATATGGGGGGGGGCAAGATATATATTACAATAGGTAATATTTTAATAAAAGAGGATCTTTTGATCTGATTTGACTTTATGTATTAAAGATGGTAAAAACTTCAACTCCATTGAAATTAAAACTTAAGAATTAGTTGGAAATTGTTGAACCTTACAGGAGGTAAGTAATACTAACTTTTAAGATTTCAAGAGTGCTTCAAGGAATATCAAAGTGTCTTCTAAATAATGTAATATTTTCCCTTGATTTTTTAAAATTTATAGAGTTATTTTTGGGGAATTTTTTGACTAAAGATATAGTGTTCTGGCTAAATATTGGAACCTGAAACATCTTTTGCACTCCTGGGTAAAATAAAAAGCAGAAATTTATACTTGTAGATGCATCAAATTGGCAACTTACTTTAAGCGATAAATAGCCTATTGTAGCCTTTAGTAACATAACTTCAGTTCTCAGAAATAGTCTAAAATAACATCAAAAGATTCAATATCAGAGAAAGCATCTGTAAGTCTAAGCTTGTGCCAAATAACAATCTTTTTAAATTAATTTAACATTATTGATAATAAGGTTATATTAAAACATCTTTCAAAGTAACTCTTACACTACACCCATCCATATTCTAAGTAAATGTGGTTACCACATGATTTCATCAGGTGTTTTTGTCATTCTACATACCTTGATTTCAGGGAGTAAATCTTAATTGTGTAAAATTGGCTCATAGCTTAGTGATACTCTCTTGATCTTTAGCTAGAACAAAACAGTATGTCATGCCCACAGCAAGTATCTGACAAAGGCTGTCAGATACTGTTGTACTGCTATAATAAAGTATGTTAACTTTGTAAAGGTCATGTCCAACATATATCTCTATGCTGACTCTTAAACTAGTAATTAAATTTCGTTGTGCATTTTTGCATGAAACTTGTTCACCATAGCAGAGGATGAAACAACTGCAGTGTTGAGAATCCGAACTTTTTCTTTACTGCTATGAGAAATTAAGACTTAGCGGTTTTCTTACTGCACAATGCACCCAGGCCCTGGTTATTGCCTAGGCCCGGGCCTTGGGCCCATGAATTTTGGGGCCCCCCAAATGGTCTGAAAATCTTTTTTTCCCACAAAATATTAAATTTCATGTGATAAAATTTAAATTTTATACTTAAAACTATTAGAAAGGTATTCTTCTAGAAATGCATTAAAACTAAAATAAAAAAGGGGTGGTGTATAATTTGTTTCTAGGTTAGCAATGTATTATTTGTATATGCGTATGTAGCAATAGTATCCCAATGACGCAGTTTCTTATGCATTTTTGTCGTGTAGGGGGCCCCAAAAAGCACCTGGGCCTTGGGCCCGGACTAGCCTTAATCGGGCCCTGAATGCACCTGCTTGGCAATTTATTAGAATGTTATAGATTTCAAAACTTATTTTTTTTTATTTATTTTTATAGAAGTTTTTATAACATTTTTTCTGTTAACTGCTGGGGCAGGACCCCTAGGGATATCAAGAGCAGTGCAGCTGTGATTAACTTTAAAACTTAATTATAACTTCTCCCTTATTGGGTTAACTTTTGATACAGGCGCAGTATGCGGATTGTTAAAAGTTCCTTTTTAAATACTAGTCTCTTTTCAGAGGAAGAGGGTGGGCGGTCCATTTGTGGGGGTGTCAGTGTTTATGGGAAAGTCAATGCTTTAAAAGTTGCCATTAGCGTCTATGGCGATGAGACCTCTGGCACAGAGTCCATGGCCATAGGCGATAATGGAAATCGAAAAAGCATGGAATATGTCTTGTGATAGGGGCTATTTTGGCGCTGGGATCGTGTCACGTCACGAGAGGCGGAGAAAAAGCTTGATCCTCCGAAAGGAGCATTTCTCACGGGGCCCCCTCTTGGCGGTCCTCTCATCTTTTGAATTGATTTTTGAAATATCCAAATTTTGGCTTGGGCCCCCTTTTTCATAAGGCCCCCTTCTGGGTGGCGATCGCCACCCGGGTCAGTCCGGCCCTGAACCTTGGCATCCAATAGAAGCATTCGCACGACATCACTGGAGGATAAAAACAACGTTGCACGTTGCTAAGGCCGTTGTTAGGTAAAGTCATGTGATTGAAAATGCTCTATTGGATGCTTCTATTTCCCGCCCCTAACTACAGCCTTAGCAACGTTAATTTTGTCCTCCAAGTGACGTCATGTGCGAATGGTCTATAAAAGCGTTTAAAAACAACCAACCAACCAACTCTCTGATGAGCCGCGTTTGTTTGAGTTGAGATTTGAATGGCAATACTTTGTGATCGCTGGTTTATGCATATTTGTATATGATGTTTAGTGTTTAGAATATTGACGTTTATCAATGAATGACGTTGTAGTTTAGAGATAAAGTACTCAATAAAAGCAGCTGGCTTGACCCTCTCAAGGTATTAGGCATCTTGAACAGTTGTTCCTGCCGGCAGTCTCCTACTCACAGTGAAGATCATCGTCAGTTTTGACTTTATGGTTTTAACTATCATAGCAGTAGTCAGTCTTGTGTATAAGTAACTTATTTTTATTCTAAGTGAATTTCTTAATCGAATTTATTCTTTGTTGTTGTTTTTTTCATGTGTAGTGTTTATTATCATCTTGAGTGGTTTAAATTTTTATCAGTTTTAAGTCGCTTTGTATATTGCAATTTATTATTATTTATATCGTTTACACGAGAGAGATCTTTACTTTGTTTAATGAATATTAAAGGGGTGTACCTCTACAAACCTTGGGGGTGTACCTCGAATGAATCTTGAAATAATCTCTCATGTCTGGAAATTACAACTTTAAATTAATTTGAGCCTAACAGCGCAAAAAAGACTCGCTTGAATCTTCATAGTTATGTTTCTTATGTTGGTACTTGCGTATTATCCCGTCGTCCATTCAGCGGCCGTGTAATTCAGCCGCACAGTTCTAGTAAAGTACTAATTGGGATTTGATAAGTTTTCGGATTAAGCGACACTGTCGACGGGATAATATGCAAGAACCTTTTTTTTTAATGATAGGCTTGTCAGTAGTTAATTAGTTCTTATATTAACACTTCTGATAATGTTCTGTCAATAATAATGTATACTATAGATGACTAGTTTTTCTTGATAAGAATATAATTTGATATATTTTGGTAATTGCTTTCTTTTAGTCTTGTAACCTTTATCATGTTTATTTAAATTGTACGTTAAAGTAATATTTCCAAGTAAAATTTAATTTGAAAGTTATTGCGCTTCAGCAATATTAAGTATTATGAAAAATATTGGTATAAAATAGTGAACTTGCAAAAATAGAGCATAACTTTTGTGATGTGTAAGAATGTAAAGTAAGAATGTAAAGCTGGGTACTATATAGTCTTTGGAACTAGTCTTTCCTTTCTTTTATGTCACATTACTTTCTTTTATTTTTAGGTTAGATTTAAAATATAGTCTTCTAAAAGAAGTAGCTAAAGCATTTTGTACTTAAATTATAAAAAAATATAATTATGAACTTGTATAAATTGTTTACATATAAATATTTATTTGTAAATTGTAGGGTCGGGTAAGGTAAAATGGGTATAGAGATTTTAACAATTAATATTTGATAAAATTCAATGTTTTTTGAGTTGTTGATTTTTATTGAGACTCGAGTAAAATCAGCACACCATAAAAGCATTAAATTTTATAAATATAAACAACAGTTAAACCTATTTTACCCCACCTGACGCTATGTTTTATCGGTAACCTGCATGAGTCAGTGGGTAATACGAAACAGGTTTCTTTCTGATGTGTTTGAGAATTTTTTAATATATTTATTAAAATTTTTAAGGGTTAACTGCCCACCTTCTGGGCTATGCGTATAGTGATAACATAAAATAATTACAATGCTTTTTCATTTTGAATTAAAGTTTAGAGAATATCTAACTTCAGGTGTCTACTAATATTGGGGCTATATGCGAGACTTGTTTCAATGCACTGTATATTTCTGATATATGAGAAAATATTAAACTCGCCCAAATTCTTTCAGGCTGATGAGTGAGGCCGCCTCTCCGGTGAGATGTCCTGGCGTCACCCGTAATTGCCCCGCAGTCTGGAACTGCGCCTCCGGCACTTTCAAGGATGCAACCAACTGCTACAGCTTCTGTAACAAGGTAAAACTTCTTGAAATCGATGCATGTTCTTTTTTTTAATTGAATTTCTCTTATTATATTTTTGAAAGGGGTTATATAAGTTAGGTTTAAAATCTTATAGTCAGGGTGCCTAGTCAAAAAGTGCGAAATCGCGTATGGCTTAAATGTTTTGATGGTTTCTGATAGAGTTAATAGTGTAGATTTCTAAACCGGTTGATGCCACTCTGCAATTGTTGAGGAATTTTTAAAAATTTAAAAAATTTAAAAATGGCCCAAAACAAATTTCAAAAAATCATATAATAGTAATTGGGACTTATGATACATGTTTATAGGCTATTTTTCAGTGCTGAATACAAATATTCCAATTAAAAAAAAAGTTTAAAATTTAAATTTTTAAAAATTATTTGAAAAATTGGGTATTCGAAAAAAATAAAACATCGCTCAAAACCGCAAAATAAGTAATTCAAACGGTTATCCCTTAGAAATGACTTAAATAATGACATACTAAAATTAAAAGAAAATCCGGGCGATAAAAAATTTAATTTATTGCAAATTTTCAATTTTTTTGGCCTCAAAAATCGACCTTTTCAAAAATTCTTGTTAAAAATGTTTAAAGCATTTGAGAAGGTCATTTTTCCATGGATATTGTAGTTATATAGCTATATAACATAAAAAAAACACAATTGATGATTAAATCATTATTTAATTAATTAATTTATTAAAATGAACATTAAAAATACAGGTAAAATCATTCAATCAAATAAAACAGAAAATATTTTAATAATATTCAGTGAAAAATCATCTAATAAAAAGTTAAATTAAAAACAGGCAAAATTTTATTTAAAAAATTAAATTTTTAACAAATTTAAATTTTTAAAATTCGTTGTATAGGCATGTGATACATGTCTGTAGGCTATATTTTAGTGCTGTTTACGAATATCAGGCTAACTTTTAAATAAATTTTAGAATAAGTTTGGAAACATTCAAAACAAAAGTATTAAGATAAATGCTTTAATTTTTTCACACTTATTTTAAATTTTATTGAAAAGTTAGCCTGATATTCGTAAACAGCACTAAAATATAGCCTACAGACATGTATCACATGCCTATATACAACGAAATTTAAAAATTTTTAAATAAAATTTTGCCTGTTTTTAATTTAACTTTTTATTAGATGATTTGTCACTGAATATTATTAAAATATTTTCTGTTATATTTGATTGAATGATTTTACCTGTATTTTTAATGTTCATTTTAATAAATTAATTATTTAACTAATGATTTAATCATGAATTGTGGTTTTTTTATGTTATATAGCTATCTAACTACAATATCCATGGAAAAATGACCTTGGCAAATGCTTCAAACGTTTTTAACAAGAATTTTTAAAAAGGTCGATGAGGCCTAAAAAATTGAAAATTTGCAATAAATTTAATTTTTTATCGTCCGGATTTTCTTTTAATTTTAGTATGTCATTATCTAAGTCCTACTTGTACTACTAATATTGGGGCTATATGCGAGACTTGTTTCAATGCACTGTATATATCTGATATATGAGAAAATATTAAACTCGCCCAAATTCTTTCAGGCTGATAAGTGAGGCTGCCTCTCCGGTGAGATGTCCTGGCGACACCCGCAATTGCCCCGCAGTCTGGAACTGCGCCTGCGGCACCTACAAGGACGCATCCAACTGCTACAGCTTCTACAACAAGGTAAAACTTCTTGAAATCAATGCATGATCTTTTTTTTTTATTGAATTTCTCTTATTATATTTTTGAAAGGGGTTATATAAGTTAGGTTTTTTTCTTTTGGCATGAAATTTCTGGAGCCGCAGGCAACTTGATATAAAAAGAATGAAATAAATTAATTTTTTTAAAAAATAAAAAAAATTAAAATTTTAATAAAATAATTACAATGCTTTTTCATTTTGAATTAAAGTTTAGAGAATATCTAACTTCAGGTGTCTACTAATATTGGGGCTATATGCGAGACTTGTTTCAATGCACTGTATATTTCTGATATATGAGAAAATATTAAACTCGCCCAAATTCTTTCAGGCTGATGAGCGAGGCCGCCTCTCCGGTGAGATGTCCTGGCGTCACCCGTAATTGCCCCGCAGTCTGGAACTGCGCCTGCGGCACTTTCAAGGATGCAACCAACTGCTACAGCTTCTGTAACAAGGTAAAACTTCTTGAAATCGATGCATGTTCTTTTTTTTAATTGAATTTCTCTTATTATATTTTTGAAAGGGGTTATATAAGTTAGGTTTAAAATCTTATAGTCAGGGTGCCTAGTCAAAAAGTGCGAAATCGCATATGGCTTAAATGTTTTGATGGTTTCTGATAGAGTTAATAGTGTAGATTTCTAAACCGGTTGATGCCACTCTGCAATTGTTGAGGAATTTTTAAAAATTTAAAAATGGCCCAAAACAAATTTCAAAAAATCATATAATAGTAATTGGGACTCATGATACATGTTTATAGGCTATTTTTCAGTGCTGAATACAAATATTCCAATTAAAAAAAAAGTTTAAAATTTAAATTTTTAAAAATTATTTGAAAAATTGGATATTCGAAAAAAATAAAACATCGCTCAAAACCGCAAAATAAGTAATTCAAACGGTTATCCCTTAGAAATGACTTAAATAATGACATACTAAAATTAAAAGAAAATCCGGGCGATAAAAATTTAATTTATTGCAAATTTTCAATTTTTTTGGCCTCAAAAATCGACCTTTTCAAAAATTCTTGTTAAAAATGTTTAAAGCATTTGAGAAGGTCATTTTTCCATGGATATTGTAGTTATATAGCTATATAACATAAAAAAAAACACAATTGATGATTAAATCATTATTTAATTAATTAATTTATTAAAATGAACATTAAAAATACAGGTAAAATCATTCAATCAAATAAAACAGAAAATATTTTAATAATATTCAGTGAAAAATCATCTAATAAAAAGTTAAATTAAAAACAGGCAAAATTTTATTTAAAAAATTAAATTTTTAACAAATTTAAATTTTTAAAATTCGTTGTATAGGCATGTGATACATGTCTGTAGGCTATATTTTAGTGCTGTTTACGAATATCAGGCTAACTTTTAAATAAATTTTAGAATAAGTTTGGAAACATTCAAAACAAAAGTATTAAGATAAATGCTTTAATTTTTTCACACTTATTTTAAATTTTATTGAAAAGTTAGCCTGATATTCGTAAACAGCACTAAAATATAGCCTACAGACATGTATCACATGCCTATATACAACGAAATTTAAAAATTTTTAAATAAAATTTTGCCTGTTTTTAATTTAACATTTTATTAGATGATTTGTCACTGAATATTAGAAAAAAATATTTTCTGTTATATTTGATTGAATGATTTTACCTGTATTTTTAATGTTCATTTTAATAAATTAATTATTTAACTAATGATTTAATCATGAATTGTGGTTTTTTTATGTTATATAGCTATCTAACTACAATATCCATGGAAAAATGACCTTGGCAAATGCTTCAAACGTTTTTAACAAGAATTTTTAAAAAGGTCGATTTTTGAGGCCAAAAAAATTGAAAATTTGCAATAAATTTAAATTTTTATCGTCCGGATTTTCTTTTAATTTTAGTATGTCATTATCAAAGTCCTACTTGTACTACTAATATTGGGGCTATATGCGAGACTTGTTTCAATGCACTGTATATTTCTGATATATGAGAAAATATTAAACTCGCCCAAATTCTTTCAGGCTGATAAGTGAGGCTGCCTCTCCGGTGAGATGTCCTGGCGACACCCGCAATTGCCCCGCAGTCTGGAACTGCGCCTGCGGCACCTACAAGGACGCATCCAACTGCTACAGCTTCTACAACAAGGTAAAACTTCTTGAAATCAATGCATGATCTTTTTTTTTTATTGAATTTCTCTTATTATATTTTTGAAAGGGGTTATATAAGTTAGGTTTTTTTTTCTTTTGGCATGAAATTTCTGGAGCCGCAGGCAACTTGATATAAAAAGAATGAAATAAATTAATTTTTTTAAAAAATAAAAAAAAATTAAAATTTTAATAAAATAATTACAATGCTTTTTCATTTTGAATTAAAGTTTAGAGAATATCTAACTTCAGGTGTCTACTAATATTGGGGCTATATGCGAGACTTGTTTCAATGCACTGTATATTTCTGATATATGAGAAAATATTAAATTTGCCCAAATTCTTTCAGGCTGATAAGTGAGGCTGCCTCTCCGGTGAGATGTCCTGGCGACACCCGCAATTGCCCCGCAGTCTGGAACTGCGCCTGCGGCACCTACAAGGACGCATCCAACTGCTACAGCTTCTACAACAAGGTAAAACTTCTTGAAATAAATGCATGATCTTTTTTTTTATTGAATTTCTCTTATTATATTTTTGAAAGGGGTTATATAAGTTAGGTTTTTTTCTTTTGGCATGAAATTTCTGGAGCCGCAGGCAACTTGATATAAAAAGAATGAAATAAATTAATTTTTAACAAAAAAGAAACAGACTTAAAAAATGCGCCTAAAAGTAAGAAATAATTTTTATCCAAAAAACAATACTACTTTTTAACATAATTTTTGAAGTCGAAACACTTTTACAATAAATTAACATTCCTCGCTAACATTAAAAAAAGAACACGTAATTAGCATATAACATAAGATAAAAGAAAATTTACAATTAAAGGCACAATATAGTACTTAACTGTTTTCTTTTCTTCATATAATAAGAAAAGGCTTAAACGCCTTGTTTTTTTTTGGATGTACTGTATATTTCTGATATATGAGAAAATAACCTGCCTGAACCTGCCGTATTTTGAATTTGATTTGCCGTATTTTGCCGTGCTCTTAATTGCGTGGAAAATTAAAATAAAAATTATGGTATGCAGCGAGACTCAATCTCGGGACCTTTGGGTTGGGAATCGCAACTCTTCCCGCTACACCACGATCCGCTTACAAGATGAGAATCTTATTAAATATATAAGTACATGTTAAAATTTTTAATCGCGATTTTCTCCAAAATTTCTGAAAGTTGCTTCTTAATATTTTCACAAATTGATGTCCTAGTCATGCACTACTTACACACCAAAAATGAACCAAATCTGTGATGACACGTTGGGATCCTCTCCTTGTTAGATAAAGTATTTAACACTAATTTTAATCTCTAAAACTAGTTTACTTTTTAGTGTCCTGGTGAGGCCTGCAGTCTTATAAGCAACCATTGCTGCTCCAAAGGTCTCCAAGCCTGTGATCCTGCAATTTAAATATATAAAAGGCATGGCACTTTTCCTGCCCATCATCATCATCATCATCATCTAGGACTTTTTTTTGTTGATTTAGATATCAACTTGGTGTTTTTTGTGAACTGATAATTTTTTAAGTGTAATGATTGTTTGAGGTTTTCTCTAATGTTGTTTTCTAAAAGGAGCTTTGTCTCAGTGTTTCCCCCTGTATTGGCAGAAGTGGTTGAGATAGGTCAATTGTTAGGAAAATTCGGTTCTCCCACTTCTAGAGGGAATCAAACCTTTGTGTTTAGTGTATGAGTTTTTAGTTCTTTGTTGGCCACTAGTTTTAGGCTGTATTTATGCTAATTACAGTGTAAAGCATAAATATGGCCTACCTCGAACTTTCGATCTCCTGTTCAACCACTTTCTATGCTACCCAATCTAAGTATCTCTTGTGTTAATCTGCATATTATTTTTGCTTTATTAAACGTTAGTTTAACTTTTAAATTTGTGTTGAGTCATTTATTTGAAAGCTTCCATACTCTGCAAGTTGAATTTAATTTTTAACTGATAATTTTTTTACTGGGGTTTGGTTTGAAATCCTGTCAATCATTAACGTGCCAGATAATTTGCCTGTCATTTCATTTGCACTAGATAATAATCTGTTGCATTTTTGAAATATGAGGGGGCTTAATATTTTAGGTTTGGGTGGTTGTATAGAGCTGCATCCCACGATCCCTGGATTTGATCATAAAGGGGGGCTAACCCCGAAAATGTGACCTACTAAAAAAAGTAGCAAGTGGCTGCTTATAAACCTTCGTCAAGTAAGAGACACAGAAAGTACACCCAGGGCAAGGCTGGAATTGAACCGATGATGGGTGTTATTTCAGGTTTAGTGAATCCCATAGGAATAGAAAATCTCCATAGAATGTTCATTTCTTTTTTTTTCTTTTTTTGTTATTGTGTTTTCTTTTCATCTTTGTTTTTTCTTTTTGTTTTTTCTTTTCGTCTTTGTTTTTTCTATTCGTCTTTGTTTTTTCTTTTCGTCTTTGTTTTTTCTTTTTGTCTTTGTGTTTTTTCTTTTGGTCTTTGGTTTTTTCTTTTAGTCTTTGTTTTTTCTTTTGGTCTTTGTTTTTTTTTCTTTTGGTCTTTGTTTTGTTTCTTTTGGTCTTTTTTTTTTTCTTTTCGTCTTTGATTTTTCTTTTCGTCTTTGATTTTTCTTTTCGTCTTTGATTTTTCTTTTCGTCTTTGATTTTTCTTTTCGTCTTTGATTTTTCTTTTCGTCTTTGATTTTTCTTTTCGTCTTTGATTTTTCTTTTCGTCTTTGATTTTTCTTTTCGTCTTTGATTTTTCTTTTCGTCTTTGATTTTTCTTTTCGTCTTTGATTTTTCTTTTCGTCTTTGATTTTTCTTTTCGTCTTTGATTTTTCTTTTCGTCTTTGATTTTTCTTTTCGTCTTTGATTTTTCTTTTCGTCTTTGATTTTTCTTTTCGTCTTTGATTTTTCTTTTCGTCTTTGATTTTTCTTTTCGTCTTTGATTTTTCTTTTCGTCTTTGATTTTTCTTTTCGTCTTTGATTTTTCTTTTCGTCTTTGTTTTTTTTCTTTTCGTCTTTGTTTTTTTTCTTTTCGTCTTTGTTTTTTTTCTTTTCGTCTTTGTTTTTTTTCTTTTCGTCTTTGTTTTTTTTCTTTTCGTCTTTGTTTTTTTTCTTTTCGTCTTTGTTTTTTTTCTTTTCGTCTTTGTTTTTTTTCTTTTCGTCTTTGTTTTTTTTCTTTTCGTCTTTGTTTTTTTTCTTTTCGTCTTTGTTTTTTTTCTTTTCGTGTTTCAGAGTTGCAACTGGCTTCTAAAAGTGATTATTTTAAAGGGCTTGCTGACTATGCCTACTATTTTTGTTAAAAAGTGATTGAAAGCGACGAATTTAGACTCTTCTGCAACTATTTATTAAATTTAGTGAATATTTTACCCCTTGTGGCTCGACCACGATTTCGGTGTTCATTTTGCTTGTGAACTCAATGAATGACGTCATAGCTATGATCTGATGATTTTCCCCTGTAATGAGATTTGTGGTAAGAGGAAATAGTAAGAAACAAGTCTGAAAATAACAAGGTGAGTTACATTCTTTTTTTTTTTCATTTCAACCCGTCTTTTCGTCTTTGTGTGTTTTCTTTTGGTCTTTGGTTTTTTCTTTTCGTCTTTGTGTTTTTCTTCTTTTCGTCTTTGTGTTTTTCTTCTTTTCGTCTTTGATTTTTCTTTTCGTCTTTGATTTTTCTTTTCGTCTTTGATTTTTCTTTTCGTCTTTGATTTTTCTTTTCGTCTTTGATTTTTCTTTTCGTCTTTGATTTTTCTTTTCGTCTTTGATTTTTCTTTTCGTCTTTGATCTTTCTTTTCGTCTTTGATTTTTCTTTTCGTCTTTGTTTTTTTTCTTTTCGGGTTTCAGAGTTGCAACTGGCTTCTAAAAGTGATTATTTTAAAGGGCTTGCTGACTATGCCTACTATTTTTGTTAAAAAGTGATCGAAAGCGACTAATTTAGACTCTTCTGCAACTATTTATTAAATTTAGTGAATATTTTACCCCTTGTGGCTCGACCACGATTTCGGTGTTCATTTTGCTTGTGAACTCAATGAATGACGTCATAGCTATGATCTGATGATTTTCCCCTGTAATGAGATTTGTGGTAAGAGGAAATAGTAAGAAACAAGTCTGAAAATAACAAGGTGAGTTACATTCTTTTTTTTTTCATTTCAACCCGTCTTTTCGTCTTTGTGTTTTTTCTTTTGGTCTTTGGTTTCTTCTTTTCGTCTTTGTGTTTTTCTTCTTTTCGTCTTTGTGTTTTTCTTCTTTTCGTCTTTGTGTTTTTCTTCTTTTCGTCTTTGTGTTTTTCTTTCGGTCTTTGTGTTTTTCTTTCGGTCTTTGTGTTTTTCTTTCGGTCTTTGTTTTTTTTTCTTTCGGTCTTTGTTTTTTTTCTTTCCGTCTTTGTTTTTTCTTTTTCTGCTTTTTCTTTTTTATATTTTTTTTGCTTTTTCTTTTTTATATTTTTTTTGCTTTTTATTTTTTTCTCCTCAACTCCTCAACTCCTCAACTCCTCAACTCCTCAACTCCTCAACTCCTCAACTCCTCAACTCCTCAACTCCTCAACTCCTCAACTCCTCAACTCCTCAACTCCTCAACTCCTCAACTCCTCAACTCCTCAACTCCTCAACTCCTCAACTCCTCAACTCCTCAACTCCTCAACTCCTCAACTCCTCAACTCCTCAACTCCTCAACTCCTCAACTCCTCAACTCCTCAACTCCTCAACTCCTCAACTCCTCAACTCCTCAACTCCTCAACTCCTCAACTCCTCAACTCCTCAACTCCTCAACTCCTCAACTCCTCAACTCCTCAACTCCTCAACTCCTCAACTCCTCAACTCCTCAACTCCTCAACTCCTCAACTCCTCAACTCCTCAACTCCTCAACTCCTCAACTCCTCAACTCCTCAACTCCTCAACTCCTCAACTCCTCAACTCCTCAACTCCTCAACTCCTCAACTCCTCAACTCCTCAACTCCTCAACTCCTCAACTCCTCAACTCCTCAACTCCTCAACTCCTCAACTCCTCAACTCCTCAACTCCTCAACTCCTCAACTCCTCAACTCCTCAACTCCTCAACTCCTCAACTCCTCAACTCCTCAACTCCTCAACTCCTCAACTCCTCAACTCCTCAACTCCTCAACTCCTCAACTCCTCAACTCCTCAACTCCTCAACTCCTCAACTCCTCAACTCCTCAACTCCTCAACTCCTCAACTCCTCAACTCCTCAACTCCTCAACTCCTCAACTCCTCAACTCCTCAACTCCTCAACTCCTCAACTCCTCAACTCCTCAACTCCTCAACTCCTCAACTCCTCAACTCCTCAACTCCTCAACTCCTCAACTCCTCAACTCCTCAACTCCTCAACTCCTCAACTCCTCAACTCCTCAACTCCTCAACTCCTCAACTCCTCAACTCCTCAACTCCTCAACTCCTCAACTCCTCAACTCCTCAACTCCTCAACTCCTCAACTCCTCAACTCCTCAACTCCTCAACTCCTCAACTCCTCAACTCCTCAACTCCTCAACTCCTCAACTCCTCAACTCCTCAACTCCTCAACTCCTCAACTCCTCAACTCCTCAACTCCTCAACTCCTCAACTCCTCAACTCCTCAACTCCTCAACTCCTCAACTCCTCAACTCCTCAACTCCTCAACTCCTCAACTCCTCAACTCCTCAACTCCTCAACTCCTCAACTCCTCAACTCCTCAACTCCTCAACTCCTCAACTCCTCAACTCCTCAACTCCTCAACTCCTCAACTCCTCAACTCCTCAACTCCTCAACTCCTCAACTCCTCAACTCCTCAACTCCTCAACTCCTCAACTCCTCAACTCCTCAACTCCTCAACTCCTCAACTCCTCAACTCCTCAACTCCTCAACTCCTCAACTCCTCAACTCCTCAACTCCTCAACTCCTCAACTCCTCAACTCCTCAACTCCTCAACTCCTCAACTCCTCAACTCCTCAACTCCTCAACTCCTCAACTCCTCAACTCCTCAACTCCTCAACTCCTCAACTCCTCAACTCCTCAACTCCTCAACTCCTCAACTCCTCAACTCCTCAACTCCTCAACTCCTCAACTCCTCAACTCCTCAACTCCTCAACTCCTCAACTCCTCAACTCCTCAACTCCTCAACTCCTCAACTCCTCAACTCCTCAACTCCTCAACTCCTCAACTCCTCAACTCCTCAACTCCTCAACTCCTCAACTCCTCAACTCCTCAACTCCTCAACTCCTCAACTCCTCAACTCCTCAACTCCTCAACTCCTCAACTCCTCAACTCCTCAACTCCTCAACTCCTCAACTCCTCAACTCCTCAACTCCTCAACTCCTCAACTCCTCAACTCCTCAACTCCTCAACTCCTCAACTCCTCAACTCCTCAACTCCTCAACTCCTCAACTCCTCAACTCCTCAACTCCTCAACTCCTCAACTCCTCAACTCCTCAACTCCTCAACTCCTCAACTCCTCAACTCCTCAACTCCTCAACTCCTCAACTCCTCAACTCCTCAACTCCTCAACTCCTCAACTCCTCAACTCCTCAACTCCTCAACTCCTCAACTCCTCAACTCCTCAACTCCTCAACTCCTCAACTCCTCAACTCCTCAACTCCTCAACTCCTCAACTCCTCAACTCCTCAACTCCTCAACTCCTCAACTCCTCAACTCCTCAACTCCTCAACTCCTCAACTCCTCAACTCCTCAACTCCTCAACTCCTCAACTCCTCAACTCCTCAACTCCTCAACTCCTCAACTCCTCAACTCCTCAACTCCTCAACTCCTCAACTCCTCAACTCCTCAACTCCTCAACTCCTCAACTCCTCAACTCCTCAACTCCTCAACTCCTCAACTCCTCAACTCCTCAACTCCTCAACTCCTCAACTCCTCAACTCCTCAACTCCTCAACTCCCTTGGACTTAGAGATCGGGGCTGGGGTTCTCGAGCGTTCCTCCCTGCTTAGTGGGCTTTTCGCGCGAAAAGGCCCACTAAGCAGGGAGCCTCCTTGCTCTCGAACCCTGGTTGCCGGTGGGTCACTTAGAGATCGGGGCTGGGGTTCTCGAGCGTTCCTCCCTGCTTAGTGGGCTTTTCGCGCGAAAAGGCCCACTAAGCAGGGAGCCTCCTTGCTCTCGAACCCTGGTTGCCGGTGGGTCACTTAGAGATCGGGGCTGGGGTTCTCGAGCGTTCCTCCCTGCTTAGTGGGCTTTTCGCGCGAAAAGGCCCACTAAGCAGGGAGCCTCCTTGCTCTCGAACCCTGGTTGCCGGTGGGTCACTTAGAGATCGGGGCTGGGGTTCTCGAGCGTTCCTCCCTGCTTAGTGGGCTTTTCGCGCGAAAAGGCCCACTAAGCAGGGAGCCTCCTTGCTCTCGAACCCTGGTTGCCGGTGGGTCACTTAGAGATCGGGGCTGGGGTTCTCGAGCGTTCCTCCCTGCTTAGTGGGCTTTTCGCGCGAAAAGGCCCACTAAGCAGGGAGCCTCCTTGCTCTCGAACCCTGGTTGCCGGTGGGTCACTTAGAGATCGGGGCTGGGGTTCTCGAGCGTTCCTCCCTGCTTAGTGGGCTTTTCGCGCGAAAAGGCCCACTAAGCAGGGAGCCTCCTTGCTCTCGAACCCTGGTTGCCGGTGGGTCACTTAGAGATCGGGGCTGGGGTTCTCGAGCGTTCCTCCCTGCTTAGTGGGCTTTTCGCGCGAAAAGGCCCACTAAGCAGGGAGCCTCCTTGCTCTCGAACCCTGGTTGCCGGTGGGTCACTTAGAGATCGGGGCTGGGGTTCTCGAGCGTTCCTCCCTGCTTAGTGGGCTTTTCGCGCGAAAAGGCCCACTAAGCAGGGAGCCTCCTTGCTCTCGAACCCTGGTTGCCGGTGGGTCACTTAGAGATCGGGGCTGGGGTTCTCGAGCGTTCCTCCCTGCTTAGTGGGCTTTTCGCGCGAAAAGGCCCACTAAGCAGGGAGCCTCCTTGCTCTCGAACCCTGGTTGCCGGTGGGTCACTTAGAGATCGGGGCTGGGGTTCTCGAGCGTTCCTCCCTGCTTAGTGGGCTTTTCGCGCGAAAAGGCCCACTAAGCAGGGAGCCTCCTTGCTCTCGAACCCTGGTTGCCGGTGGGTCACTTAGAGATCGGGGCTGGGGTTCTCGAGCGTTCCTCCCTGCTTAGTGGGCTTTTCGCGCGAAAAGGCCCACTAAGCAGGGAGCCTCCTTGCTCTCGAACCCTGGTTGCCGGTGGGTCACTTAGAGATCGGGGCTGGGGTTCTCGAGCGTTCCTCCCTGCTTAGTGGGCTTTTCGCGCGAAAAGGCCCACTAAGCAGGGAGCCTCCTTGCTCTCGAACCCTGGTTGCCGGTGGGTCACTTAGAGATCGGGGCTGGGGTTCTCGAGCGTTCCTCCCTGCTTAGTGGGCTTTTCGCGCGAAAAGGCCCACTAAGCAGGGAGCCTCCTTGCTCTCGAACCCTGGTTGCCGGTGGGTCACTTAGAGATCGGGGCTGGGGTTCTCGAGCGTTCCTCCCTGCTTAGTGGGCTTTTCGCGCGAAAAGGCCCACTAAGCAGGGAGCCTCCTTGCTCTCGAACCCTGGTTGCCGGTGGGTCACTTAGAGATCGGGGCTGGGGTTCTCGAGCGTTCCTCCCTGCTTAGTGGGCTTTTCGCGCGAAAAGGCCCACTAAGCAGGGAGCCTCCTTGCTCTCGAACCCTGGTTGCCGGTGGGTCACTTAGAGATCGGGGCTGGGGTTCTCGAGCGTTCCTCCCTGCTTAGTGGGCTTTTCGCGCGAAAAGGCCCACTAAGCAGGGAGCCTCCTTGCTCTCGAACCCTGGTTGCCGGTGGGTCACTTAGAGATCGGGGCTGGGGTTCTCGAGCGTTCCTCCCTGCTTAGTGGGCTTTTCGCGCGAAAAGGCCCACTAAGCAGGGAGCCTCCTTGCTCTCGAACCCTGGTTGCCGGTGGGTCACTTAGAGATCGGGGCTGGGGTTCTCGAGCGTTCCTCCCTGCTTAGTGGGCTTTTCGCGCGAAAAGGCCCACTAAGCAGGGAGCCTCCTTGCTCTCGAACCCTGGTTGCCGGTGGGTCACTTAGAGATCGGGGCTGGGGTTCTCGAGCGTTCCTCCCTGCTTAGTGGGCTTTTCGCGCGAAAAGGCCCACTAAGCAGGGAGCCTCCTTGCTCTCGAACCCTGGTTGCCGGTGGGTCACTTAGAGATCGGGGCTGGGGTTCTCGAGCGTTCCTCCCTGCTTAGTGGGCTTTTCGCGCGAAAAGGCCCACTAAGCAGGGAGCCTCCTTGCTCTCGAACCCTGGTTGCCGGTGGGTCACTTAGAGATCGGGGCTGGGGTTCTCGAGCGTTCCTCCCTGCTTAGTGGGCTTTTCGCGCGAAAAGGCCCACTAAGCAGGGAGCCTCCTTGCTCTCGAACCCTGGTTGCCGGTGGGTCACTTAGAGATCGGGGCTGGGGTTCTCGAGCGTTCCTCCCTGCTTAGTGGGCTTTTCGCGCGAAAAGGCCCACTAAGCAGGGAGCCTCCTTGCTCTCGAACCCTGGTTGCCGGTGGGTCACTTAGAGATCGGGGCTGGGGTTCTCGAGCGTTCCTCCCTGCTTAGTGGGCTTTTCGCGCGAAAAGGCCCACTAAGCAGGGAGCCTCCTTGCTCTCGAACCCTGGTTGCCGGTGGGTCACTTAGAGATCGGGGCTGGGGTTCTCGAGCGTTCCTCCCTGCTTAGTGGGCTTTTCGCGCGAAAAGGCCCACTAAGCAGGGAGCCTCCTTGCTCTCGAACCCTGGTTGCCGGTGGGTCACTTAGAGATCGGGGCTGGGGTTCTCGAGCGTTCCTCCCTGCTTAGTGGGCTTTTCGCGCGAAAAGGCCCACTAAGCAGGGAGCCTCCTTGCTCTCGAACCCTGGTTGCCGGTGGGTCACTTAGAGATCGGGGCTGGGGTTCTCGAGCGTTCCTCCCTGCTTAGTGGGCTTTTCGCGCGAAAAGGCCCACTAAGCAGGGAGCCTCCTTGCTCTCGAACCCTGGTTGCCGGTGGGTCACTTAGAGATCGGGGCTGGGGTTCTCGAGCGTTCCTCCCTGCTTAGTGGGCTTTTCGCGCGAAAAGGCCCACTAAGCAGGGAGCCTCCTTGCTCTCGAACCCTGGTTGCCGGTGGGTCACTTAGAGATCGGGGCTGGGGTTCTCGAGCGTTCCTCCCTGCTTAGTGGGCTTTTCGCGCGAAAAGGCCCACTAAGCAGGGAGCCTCCTTGCTCTCGAACCCTGGTTGCCGGTGGGTCACTTAGAGATCGGGGCTGGGGTTCTCGAGCGTTCCTCCCTGCTTAGTGGGCTTTTCGCGCGAAAAGGCCCACTAAGCAGGGAGCCTCCTTGCTCTCGAACCCTGGTTGCCGGTGGGTCACTTAGAGATCGGGGCTGGGGTTCTCGAGCGTTCCTCCCTGCTTAGTGGGCTTTTCGCGCGAAAAGGCCCACTAAGCAGGGAGCCTCCTTGCTCTCGAACCCTGGTTGCCGGTGGGTCACTTAGAGATCGGGGCTGGGGTTCTCGAGCGTTCCTCCCTGCTTAGTGGGCTTTTCGCGCGAAAAGGCCCACTAAGCAGGGAGCCTCCTTGCTCTCGAACCCTGGTTGCCGGTGGGTCACTTAGAGATCGGGGCTGGGGTTCTCGAGCGTTCCTCCCTGCTTAGTGGGCTTTTCGCGCGAAAAGGCCCACTAAGCAGGGAGCCTCCTTGCTCTCGAACCCTGGTTGCCGGTGGGTCACTTAGAGATCGGGGCTGGGGTTCTCGAGCGTTCCTCCCTGCTTAGTGGGCTTTTCGCGCGAAAAGGCCCACTAAGCAGGGAGCCTCCTTGCTCTCGAACCCTGGTTGCCGGTGGGTCACTTAGAGATCGGGGCTGGGGTTCTCGAGCGTTCCTCCCTGCTTAGTGGGCTTTTCGCGCGAAAAGGCCCACTAAGCAGGGAGCCTCCTTGCTCTCGAACCCTGGTTGCCGGTGGGTCACTTAGAGATCGGGGCTGGGGTTCTCGAGCGTTCCTCCCTGCTTAGTGGGCTTTTCGCGCGAAAAGGCCCACTAAGCAGGGAGCCTCCTTGCTCTCGAACCCTGGTTGCCGGTGGGTCACTTAGAGATCGGGGCTGGGGTTCTCGAGCGTTCCTCCCTGCTTAGTGGGCTTTTCGCGCGAAAAGGCCCACTAAGCAGGGAGCCTCCTTGCTCTCGAACCCTGGTTGCCGGTGGGTCACTTAGAGATCGGGGCTGGGGTTCTCGAGCGTTCCTCCCTGCTTAGTGGGCTTTTCGCGCGAAAAGGCCCACTAAGCAGGGAGCCTCCTTGCTCTCGAACCCTGGTTGCCGGTGGGTCACTTAGAGATCGGGGCTGGGGTTCTCGAGCGTTCCTCCCTGCTTAGTGGGCTTTTCGCGCGAAAAGGCCCACTAAGCAGGGAGCCTCCTTGCTCTCGAACCCTGGTTGCCGGTGGGTCACTTAGAGATCGGGGCTGGGGTTCTCGAGCGTTCCTCCCTGCTTAGTGGGCTTTTCGCGCGAAAAGGCCCACTAAGCAGGGAGCCTCCTTGCTCTCGAACCCTGGTTGCCGGTGGGTCACTTAGAGATCGGGGCTGGGGTTCTCGAGCGTTCCTCCCTGCTTAGTGGGCTTTTCGCGCGAAAAGGCCCACTAAGCAGGGAGCCTCCTTGCTCTCGAACCCTGGTTGCCGGTGGGTCACTTAGAGATCGGGGCTGGGGTTCTCGAGCGTTCCTCCCTGCTTAGTGGGCTTTTCGAAAGTGCTTAGTGGGCTTAGTGGGTTAGCGCGAAAATTCATTGAATTCATTGCTAAAGAAGTGGACAGACTCATCAACGAAGGGATCATTGAACAGAGCAACTCACCCTGGAGAGCTCAAGCATTTGTTATTAAAGGAGATAACAAAAAATCTAGAATGGTCATAGACTACTCTCAGACAATAAACAGATTCACTATGTTGGATGCCTATCCGCTTCCCAAAATAGAGGAACTTATATCCCAGATAGCAACGTATAGAGTCTTCAGTAAAATTGATTTGAAAAATGCCTATCACCAAGTCCCCATACTAGACTCCGAAAGACACTTTACAGCCTTCGAAGCAGACGGGAAACTCTTCCATTTCCTGCGAGTGCCTTTTGGAGTTACCAATGGAGTTGCTTGTTTCCAGCGCACGATTGATGAAATTATCCGAATTGAAAAACTAGTCGACACCTTCCCTTACCTCGATGATGTCACTGTCTGTGGTAGAACCCAAGAAGAGCACGATGAAAACTTGGCAAAATTCATAGCTACTACCAAAAAGTATAACCTCACACTCAATGAAGAAAAGTGCAGTTATTCTACCAAATCTATCTCACTATTAGGTTATATTATAGAAAATAGAACTATGAAGCCTGATCCAGAACGACTAAGACCTCTCTTAAGTTTGCCCATCCCCAAAGATCCTGCTTCGCTTCAAAGAGCTATGGGCATGTTTGCTCATCATGGGAGGTGGATCCCGTCTTTTTCAAAAAAGATTCGACCCCTTCTGGCAAATGGCTCCTTCCCTATGTCTGAGGAAGCCATATCTGCATTCCAGTTCTTAAAAGATGACATAGCAAGTGCCTCTCTCACAGCCATAGAGGATGGTATTCCCTTTAGAGTCGAAACGGATGCTTCGGACCACGCGATCGGGGCAACTTTAAGCCAAGCTGGTCGCCCCATTGCCTTCTTCTCCAGGACGCTTCATCAATCTGAGCAAAGGCACTCTTCCATTGAGAAGGAAGCTTATGCGATTGTGGAGTCCCTTAGGTACTGGAGGCACTACCTTATTGGACGTCACTTTGAAGTTTTCACTGACCAGAGGTCAGTAGCTTTCATGTTTAATCAACTACATTCTAGCAAAATAAAAAATGAAAAGATTCTACGCTGGCGCCTTGAGCTAGCGTCTTTCAAATTTGATATAGTCTACCGACCAGGCAGCAAGAACGCGTCTGCAGATGCCCTGTCCAGAATAACAGCCTCCACTGCTCACCATAGTGATCTTAAGGATCTTCACTCAGCCCTTTGCCATCCTGGCATAACCAGAATGTACCACTGGGTACGCTCTAAAAACCTCCCATACTCATTGGACGAAGTCAAAGAAGTAGTTAAAACGTGCACTATCTGTAATGAACTAAAACCACGGTTCCTAAAAAATACTGGCACACTCATTAAAGCTACCTCCCCGTTTGAAAGGCTTAACCTTGACTTTAAAGGCCCTCTACCATCTGCTTCCAAGTACCGTTACCTCTTGACAATAGTTGACGAATTCTCACGATTCCCTTTCGCCTTCCCCTGTTCGGACATTTCGGCAGCTACTGTCATATCTTGTTTGCGCTCATTGTTTTGTCTCTTTGGTACCCCTGCTTATATTCATTCAGATCGAGGAACTTCCTTTATGTCCCATGAGCTTAAATCATACCTAACTTCTCAAGGCATTGGTCGCATAACAGCCTACAATCCAGCTGGGAATGGGCAAGTAGAGCGGTACAACGGGATAATTTGGAAAGGAGTTGAACTAGCCTTGAGGACGAAAGGCCTTGCAACCCAGCAATGGGAAACAGTTTTGCAATCAGCTCTACACTCGATAAGATCTCTGCTGTGTACGGCTACAAACGCAACCCCCCATGAGAGGATGTTCTCTCACGTAAGGAGATCTCATTCAGGATGCTCCCTACCCTCATGGCTAACAACTCCTGGCCCGGTTCTGATGAAGAACCATAACCGGGCTAACAAGTATCAACCACTTGTCCAAGAGGTGGAACTCTTGGAGGCCAACCCCGAGTATGCTCACGTTCGGCTGCCTGATGGTCGAGAAACCAGTGTGAGCCTGAGCATTCGCCACCTAGCTCCAAGAGGAAATCCCCCCTTTTCGGAGCCAAACATGAATGATTCCTCACTAGAAAGCCCAACACCAGCAGACATGCAAGAACCCACCCTGGACCCGTCGCCTGAAGTAAAGGAAATAAGCAGTGAATCTCTGAACTCTCCCCCACCCAACACAGCTCCCATGGATAACTCCCTAACGCCGGCCCCGGTTTCTAGATCCCGGCGTCGGGAAACTAAATAAATAAATAATTCGGGGTGAATGTCATGATATGAAACTGGCAACAGTTGAATAATTTGAATGTAAAATGTGAACCTGGCAACCGTCCTACTTAAGCCATGTATTCTGTTGTGTAAACACGTGTATTCTTTCAGTAGATTAAAACTTCCTAAGTTCTAATTACTGTATATGCCTCTTATAACATTGTCCTAAGCTCTAATTATAGTATAAGACTCTTATAACAATAAATAAACAAAACTCTAGGCATGATGGGATTGATTTTACGTAACAACTTCGACTAGTCACGTGATCAGTGACGTCAAATCCCTGGATTTCAAGAGTGGCCATGTAAACGGGTTTTTAAGCACATTTTCAGATTCCCCTCCAAATCCCAAAATCCTGCATTTTACCCGGCATTTTCGGTGGGCTATGTAAACGGGGCCTAAATGAACGCGTCACAAGCTTTGATCACCAAAATGAACTGCCTAATGTTATGTTTGTCTTTTCTCGCTTGGTGGCGGAGATAGCATTGTGGAAGGCAGAGAAAACCGGTTTTCACCGCCTCATGCTGCCCTCTACCTTATACAGATATTTTAAAACAATCTTTTGGACCCCCTGTTAGGATTTTTCTCCGTAGCTACGGCATTTCAATGGTAAATTATAGAAATAATGGTCAATTGGTAAGAATAGTTAAATAATACCTGGAGAAGTTTAGAACTGTAGTAATGCAAAATTTTGCTGGGTTCTAAGAAATTTAAGGAAAACAAAGATCGAAAAATTCGAAGTTGTTTTTCGGAAACAATATAGTAATAAGTTGAAAATAGAGAGAGAATTTGTGTTTTAAATTAAAGGTTTGAGTGGACTCTTTTCTATTTCGCATGTCGGGGACGTTTTAATAAGCTCCGCCTTCTTAACCAGTCTGTTTATTTGTCTGTGATATAGCGCTAGAAAACGGATATAACCAACTCAACTCACCTCACAAAGCACGTTTGTGTAGTGTTTTTTTTCTTTCAGGTGGACGCTGGACGGTTAATTTGTTTTTAGAATTACATACACCATTTGCCGGTAAGACCCGAACACTACTAATAAATAACTTAAGTAAAATAAAATGATGAATATGAAAAAATACTAACTACTCATAGAGATAAAGTAGTCATATTTTGATACATTGAAGTGGATCATCTTGTATTGTTGTGATTAATGTGTAGTTGGTCGCATTAGTATTTATATTTTACTGTTAAACCCTGTTTTAAATGTTGATCAAATGAAATTACTATTAGAAGTCTAATAAATGTTTTGAATTATTTTTCAGAAGATGGCTGATATGCATACCATCTATATAAACAACCTGAATGAAAAAGTTAAGGAAGCAGGTAACCATTTTTTTTTTCAATATTTATGTTAAATAGAATGTAAACAGTGTAGACTATTTTTCTACTTAAATAGAAGTTTTGCTATATTTTGCCTACAAATTTTGGTATTTCTCTGTTATTCCATCGGACAGTGCCGCTGAAAACAACTGTACAGCCAAAGCCAATAACTGTGCTGATGGAACTGAACTATATATAAAAATATTTATTTCCTATATTTATAGAATGTTAAAGGTTATGACTTACCAGGGGTTTGTTAAGACATTTGCAGGAGAAGAAGCAACCAAATGTATCTTCCTCTTGTCCCACCAGCCTATCTCAGCTTCCTTTCTCTGCAAAAATTATTGCCTCGTCTTTCCATTTTGGTAATTCAAAATTAACATTGCTTGGGTTCTTTCAGCCATGGTCCTGTTTTGGTGATATTGTGAAGTGTAAAAAAATGGTACTTCAGTATTATCCTGTTGACCATTTAGCTAATTCAGCTATAGCAAAGTCAATAGACTTAGATAATGTTTTTGGATTCAGTGGCACGGTCGACAGGATAATATGTAAGAACCAAAGAAACATGGTAAAATTATCATAGAGAAGCTTAAAAGGATCCTTTTTTCAGATAAAATAAAAGGTCCAGTAAAGGATAAGGGTCCCTAAACAGACCCCTTATAATAATGTTTATCAATTATTGTTAGTTTTAGAGCAGATTTGAATCAGGTCCTCTATGGCAACTGCTCTATATTAGTGGTCGTCTCTCGTTCTTGGCAACCCATTGCACTTTTTTTTCACCATGGAGAGCTTGTTTCCAAATTTGTTCCAATGTTTTTTATACTTCTAATTGTCTAAATTAGTATTTTTTTTTTCTAGAGCTTAAAAGATCATTGCGAGCAGTATTTTCACAATTTGGACGTATTGTTGAAATATTTGCCTCTAAAAGATTAAAGATGCGAGGACAGGCATTTGTTGTTTTCGAGGACCCTGCAAGTGCTGCAAATGCCTTGCAAAGAATGAACAGATTTCCCTTTTATGAAAAACCTCTAGTAAGTAATATTAATTGTATATTTTTAGTTCATTTTTTGAACAGCTTACTTAATCCTTATTACTTGTGCTGGTGTATTTGTAATGGCAGGCGAAACATCTTGTTGCTGTATATTTTTGTGCAGAAATATTTTTTGGTTATATTGTTTCAAGTGAAAATTAATGTTACTCCTAGTTTTAATGTTAAACAATCAAGGTAAAGATTAATTGATTTTTGCATGTTTTCTAGCAACCAATTGGTGCTGGGTTAGTCAGGTTTAAAAGTTGATAGTAGGTAGAACATACTATTCAAACAAGTGAATCGCAAATTTAAGTTTTGGATTAAATAATTATTTTCAATTTTTATGAGGTGCATTTGTTAAGATTTTTTAAAATTACAGCAAATATCTTATGCAAAGATAGACTCAGACATAGTTACGAAGCAAAAAGGTACTTACATAGAACGTCCTAGAAAACCAAGACCAGCTTTCAGTGAGAAGAAGAAGAAAGACCAGGACCCATCCAGAATGGGTCAACATCCACAGTTACCACCCGGTCTTATGCCAGGAGTAATCCCAGGTTCCATGGTTCAAAACATGGCTGCTTATGCTAATCATCCATCTGTTGCAGGTAAGATTTATAATTTGGTTTACTGTTAAAATACTGAACAACTTTACTGAGCCCATAAAAACAAGTTGATGTTACAATGCAACTTGAAGTATTAAAGTTAGGTGATCAGTTCAGTGATCTGAAATGCTTAAATTCTTCTGAATGTGTAGTTAACTTAACAGTGAATATTTATTGGCAGAACTCACATTTTGATCACCTCCCAAACATTTTGGATAATATTTTTTTGTGTAATAAAGAAACAAAACCTAGCTTCTCTGGTTAGTCGTCTCTTTTCAACAATGAATGGCCAAAATGTTGTAATGATTTGAAACAGGGTTTGTGCAGGGCCTTGAAAGTCCTGCAATTTTAAATTTAATTTAATAGGCCTGGAATGTCCTGGAAAATGCAAATTTTTATACTAAGCCTGGAAAATCCTTGAATTTTAATTTCTGAAAGGATTTCAGGTTATTTCAAGGTGTTGACTAATTACGTATAAGTTCTGAAATTTCAAAGAAATATCATGATTTTTTTTATTTATGCTTATTTATTCTCCTTTGTTTGTACTGGATTTTAAAGACTTTTTTCAAACTAAAAACATGTAAACTGAGTATTCTGATATAATACTGTAAAAATAAAAGAAAAATTCTTGTTCTTTTCTCCTCCAGCTGCTATGCAACAACATACAGTACCTCCCATTGACCAACCACCCAATAAAATTTTATTCTTGATTAATTTGCCGCCAGAAACTACTGAAGTCATGCTGAAAGTTTTATTTAACCAGTAAGTAAAGTTTATATTTTTTAATATAGACGATCATGTATGTTACATCTTTTTTTTTTACTCATGAAGTTCAAAATAATGCAAGTATTTTGAAAATGTTATTTTACTTAAAATGTTTTATAATTACAATGCTGAAAGTATGATGTGAAATTAGAAAATTTCATTAGCGCAGAATATTTTGGGACAAGGTAGTAACTAGACTTTTGTTTTGGGAGTATTCTTTAAACATGATTTCTGATGAACCACAAAATTATTACCCATTATAAAAATGCACATATTTGAGGAATACTAGTGTTGAAATCCATCAAAATTAAACTAGATATAAACAGAAAAATGTACTTGGGGTCTTAGGAAAATATAAAAGGAAGGGAAAATTACCTTTATCAGGAGGGAGGGTGGAATCAGTCAGCTTCATGTGATGCCCCTTGTGTTTTGACTAAATATGATTGATATCTTATAGCTTTTTGAGTAGTCCTATATAATTGATATATGAATGAAATATGATACTGTTAATTTTTATTAATATATTGTATGCTTTATCTTTGCAAAGAGGAGGGATGCTATTACTTACTGTAACTAAGGTCAATTTTCAAATAAATTAATTAAAAAAAGAATAAGTTGAAATGCCTTGTTCAGTTCTTAGTTTAGGAAAAATGAACATAAACAGCTTTTTTATGACCTCATATATTTACTACAGAGTTCCCACGGTCCTTAAAAGTCCTTGAATTATTTTCTGCTAAAATTAGGTCCTTGAAAAACAGCCTATGTCCTTTAATTTTGAATCCACTCCGGCCGCCTTTCACTAATTCATCTAAATTTCCTTCCCGCAGTTACCGGCGATTTTTGAAACGCTCCGATCATGAAATTACGATAGTAACACTCTCTTGGTTCCACAAATGAACCAACAAGGTAGAGCCAGTTTCTGGTTGAGTGAAAAATGCACAGAACTGTTATCTCGATGGTTATAATTTTTAAATGTCTGTGAAAAAAGGTCCTTGATTTTCAATGTTTTCAAAGAGTGGGAACCATGTACTAATTAAATATGTACTGATTTTTGATTAATTTTTTCA
The DNA here is from genome assembly GCA_963680715.1 of Tetragnatha montana. Classification (NCBI taxonomy): domain Eukaryota; kingdom Metazoa; phylum Arthropoda; class Arachnida; order Araneae; family Tetragnathidae; genus Tetragnatha; species Tetragnatha montana. The sequence goes on along the minus strand of OY796679.1, from coordinate 42,508,077 downwards.
TTCTCTTTAAGGTTTAATGGATTTAAAGAAATTCGCCTTATTCCTGGAAGAGCCGATATTGCCTTTGTTGAGTTTGAAAATGAGATGTTTGCAACGAATGCCAAGGATGCGCTGCAAGGTTTCAAAATAACACCTACAAGTTCATTAAAAATTGCTTTTGCTAATAAATGAACAAATAACTTGCGCATGCATTTTAACACTTGAGTCACTACATTGTCATGCATACAACTGTAGTTTCATTGTGTACGTAATTTAGGGTACATAAGCCCCAGCTTATTTGTGTTTAAACGTCTAAACTTAACATTTGTGGTTTGTATGGGAGTAGAAAACTTTCACAACCTAAAATTTATAAAAAGAAATTAACAGGGTTTTTTTTTTATTTTTGAGTGCCTTAGCTAAAGAAAATAAAATGTTTATTGGGATTTTATTTTTCATGTGTACTTGACATCAAAATGTTCGTTCTTCAAACGCTCCTCCTCTGATCGGTTGAAACTATTGCAAGCAAAGCTAGGGAGCATGCATGGCCAATGGATAATTCCCGTATTTTTAAAAAATAGAAATAAAGCAATTTTTCCCGTAAAACAAACTGTTCTAATTTAAAAAATCAGCATTAAAAGTTACAAAAAAAAATACCAGGGTTAGCTGACATATATCAATATATCTTGATATTTATCCAATAACAAAATGAACAATTCTCGATTTAAAATATCATGAAATTCATTTTTCAGTACTTTGTTGAGATATTAAGTTATGAAAAAATTTTAACTTTGTAATTACAATTCAATACCTATGAAACCTTAAAATCACAAAGTGAAAATATATTTATCAAAACCTGGTTAGATCCCAGCAACACAAGCGTAAGTTATTACCACAATTTTTTATATTTTGTAGTAATTGCTACTTGTAGTATTGCTATAATCAGGAATGAATAAATTTTCCTTCACAATTTATTACATTATAATGAAACCAGACCTTTACAGGTAAAAAATATTTTCTATGAAGCGGAATAATGAAATTATAATATTCCTGCATTAAAAAATTCTTGGTACATTGATATGTTCTCCTAACTATTAGATAATGTCCTCTGGGTAATTAAGATTTAATTAAAAAGGCTCCTAAAATTTAATTCTTTAGTCTAGTCTAGTATTCATGTCTTAAGTATTTCCTACTTTAAATCTGAAAATATCTAATATACATAAAAAATATCCAATATTTTGATATTTATATAAATATGTGTGATATTTGCTAACCCTGAAATTTATTTAATTAGATATTTGAAAACAAAACTAGCTAAATTTATGTTGACCACAAAACCTTCGTGACGTAATTTGATACAAAACAAACATCGAGAATTGTTGAAAGGCTATTCTTGATTGGCTGTTACTAGTGTTTTTTGTACCAACTGATGTAGCAGCCGATTTCACGCCTTTTTAAAAGACATACTTTGAAATTAAATAAACAAAGTAATTAAGCATCAGAATTAATATTTTTGCGACAAAATTTCTTTTTCAACCATCTCTAACAAATAAAAAAATGCAGGAATTGTCCATTCCATGCATGTAGGACAAGGATGTTGCTGGGAAATTTTTCTTTGTTGAAGTGAGTTTGTCCAAGCTACATCCAGCCCATAACATTACAACAACACTATGTCGGCCGTCGGTTCGATTCCGGCCTTGCCCTGGGTGTACTTCCTCTCTCCTTGTGTCGGTGAAAAACTCTGTTGTGTCTGTCTTACTTGACGAAGGTTTATAAGCTGATCCTAGAGATCAAGCACACAGACCGGAAGATATATGTAACCACAATCCAATCCAACATTCCTGTTGGCGACATCACGGGTTGACACAAGACACCATGATTTCTAGCTACCTAATTAGGGAGTTAGATGACTCTCGCTCGCTTTGTCTTTTTCGCCAATTAGATGGAAGTGTGGCGTCTTCTTGCATCACTGACAGGAAATGAAATGTTGTAGTTGGATCGTAACATTGCAAAACAATTAATGTAGTATAATTCTTACCAAAAAATATTTATTAGCATCAAAGAATTTGTTTATTTTAGAATTTGTTTATTTTTGCTCTCCAAGTAATTTTTTTTAGCTAATTTCTTCTCATTGGCGAGTAAAATTTTTCTGCACACATAGCTTATGTACCCAAAATTACATATTTTACTTTATGCAGTGATTGTATATTAACCACTTTACTTGACATTCATATATTGTACAATTTATACTTATCATTTCATGAATTAATTACATTGTTTTGTCAAAAGTAAATTTACACTGTTTTTGTTTTCAGGTGTGAATTTTAGAAAAATAACCTTATACAGAATTAAAGCTGAGTTTTTATTTAATAATGTTTCCCATTACTTTTAGCTTTTACATTCTTCTCAATCAAATTAGGCTGTGTGAGAAAACTTTTGCCAATGCTTAAATTATTTGTCATAAATTTATTCACATTGGAAATAATCAAAACTTTTATGCTATATATTTTAATTATGAAATAGGCAAGATATATGTTTACAAGACAGTTCAGCACTGTTTAACAGAAGATTCTAAAAATACAAATTCATATATTACAGTATCTTATTTAGACAATTCTAATTTGTAAACAGTTAAAAAAAAGTTATACAAGAGGAATGTTCTTATTGAAACTGTCCTAATACATATAGGACCTCATTTTGTTTAATTAATATATTACATCTTCAAAACATTTGCTTGGCACGAACTTGAAATTGAGGAACCTTTTTACAATATTGTTATAAAAAATCTTTCAAAAATTAAACTTAACATATTTGTGCAAAAATATTGATATAATTACATTAAATTAATGTAATATTTTAAAATATAGTTTGCTAATGTCAGTTTTGCAGCAACTGACTATTCATTGCTTGATTCTTCATAAAAGTTCTCAAACACCTATAGGTTTAGAAACACATGGAATGTTAAATTTTTCAAAATTTAAATATCCTTCACCAAAAGTCTTTTGGCAAATGAAGACTAGCAGTTGCTTTTAAAACTTCATAGCCTGATTTTGCATAAGTGTTGTTACAAAAGCTATAGCAAAACAAGCCCTTAAAAACATCTGTATATAATGTTATGTAAATAAACTAAACAGCCGATGATAGGAGTTACGTTTACTTGCTAAGAAGTAATAAGTATGTCCAGCGCTATATCTTCAGTCAGTAATCAGCATCACAACACATCAAGAACTGCTCAATAATGGAATGGCTTCAGTTTTGAATTTCCACTCTTTTCTTGCTCTTGATTTGATGGCTGTTTTGGAGATTTTTTCACCGATGGAATCTTGGTTTCTGGCAAAGCCTTTGAATTTTTATCTAGGCTAGATGTGTATGAGGTCTTTGAACCCACACCATTACCAACTGTCTGTTTTCGTCTTGTTTTATACTCTTCTACCCCGTCTTGAGAGAGGTCGCTAGGAGCTCGACTTGAAAATTGACTGCCTTGACGGCTAGAGGGTCTACTGCTTGGCTTACTGCTGAGATCTGAAAATTCAATTCAATTAATAATCATGCTTTTTGTATAAAGCTTCATTTCCTTCCCATCCATGTCTCGTAACTTTAAAAGTTTTTTGATTGTAAAACTCTTTCTGTAATACCTGGAGAGAATTTGTTTTATGCAGTAGACAGTTTAATCTTCTAGCTAAATATATATGCCAGGTTTATAATGTTGCTTTTAAATAACCTAAATTTAAGATTTTAAGAGGTGCTCCCATTCACCCCTATCTGCGGGGTGAATCAGAACACCATTAAATTTAAAAAAAAAAAAAATTAAATTTTTTTCCAAGACATTTTGTTTTTGCTCAAAATTGAAATGGGACACAATCAAGTATTCTAATCAAACAATTTCACCCAAAAAATGTTTTTTATTACTTATTTTAGCTTTGAAAGTTCATAAGTCTTCAGATTCAAGCTGTTATGTGGTAAAATTGGATTTTTAAGAGTTGAAAACTTATTTTCAGGACATAATGGAGATATTAAATTTCTCTTTTACAATTATAATGTGATAGACAATCTTGTTATTAGAAGAAATTAAATTAGGTAATGACTACGAAAAATGCTTCTGAGAGAGTTTTTAAAGGTACCTACTTTTTGTGCTGAGGCGAGAATGTGTGGTTCTTGAAACACTAGATTTGTTGCTAAATGTATCGGTTTCACTGAAGCTTGGACCACTGATATCACTACTGTTTTCTATTGAAGAACGGCTTTGCCTCATCGGTGTGCTTCTTTCACTTTTTTCTCGAATCTTAAATAAAAACATTAAGACAGTCAAAAGATAATTTTTAAAAATTTCTAAGGTTATTTTTCTTAAAAAGTTTAAATCAATCAATGAATAACTATTTTCTTTGAGTTTTGATCTTTTAGGCAATGCATATATAAAAATAAAATTACAATATAAAGTAAAATAAAAATATTTTTTAAATATGAAATGCATTATTAAATCTATTAAAAGATAATAGTGATTCATTAGGATTGCATTCATAGCAATCCAGTAATATTAGATTATTAATATTTAAATACAAACTAATTTTTATTTTAGAAACTTTAAATTTGACTGATGTACTAAAAAGAGGATTTCTTTCAAATTTCCTTAAACATAATAAAGCCCATTAATGGGAAAAAGGTGGAATGAGGAGGTATTCAACAAAAAAACTCTAAAACTTATGGGGAAAATGTTTTTATGAGAAAGCACAAGATGTAGGCTCACCAGTCATAATTAAGTTGTTAATTTGGCTCTCTGGCTAAAAAATTTGGAGACCCCTGATCTAAGACCATTATTAACAGATATCAATGTCAAAAAAGAGGTATGTGACTACAAAAGATAAGAACAAAAAAACTTTAAGGCAAAGATCTCAAAACAAGCTTTTTGTTAATACCTCCCTCTTCCACTCCAGCCACCACATATTTATGCTCTGAAAGATAAAAATTTTCATACTTGTTATGTATGGCGTATATAATTTTTTTTCTCCCAATTATTCAAAATTATTAGTCCCAAATATTCCCTAAAACATTCATTATCAGGCCCTACCTAGATTTTTGCACTGGGGGAGAGGACCCAGACTTATCCTCAGCCCCTTCCATGCGTATTTAATAGGTTCAATGTTGATTTTTAATACTTTTCAAAGTAGGGTTTGCAAAGTTGTGAACAATAGAATTCAAAGTACTGAAGGGGGTCTTTGGAAATCTGACCTTAACTATAAACTCATTTTATAACATCTAGTCTGAGTTTTGGGGTGGGCCTTATGCATCCCCTTAATAAACTGGGTGTAATATCGATACTACAATTCAAACTTAATCATCTTTAAAGAATTAGACTTATCAAATAGTTAAAAATATTGGATGAACTTTTTTTAAAGCTTTATTATGTCTTGCTACCAGTCTGTGAAATACCACTTATCAATCACAGTGTTAACTTAAAAGAGAACTGAAAGCTTATTTTATATTCAGATTGCTTAAATATATCTAAAAGCACACATCCCATGATTTTCACAGGTATTTAAATATACCCATATCTAAAAGGCATATTAAGAGTTTCATTTTTATTATGTTTACTCTGATGCATGTTTGTGGTTAGAAATATTGGTAATCAATTATCGCACACTTTCTAGAAAGCCCCAAACTTGCCACAATACAAAATTTGATCACTATTAAAATATGATCAAATAAATTTTGGCATTCAATTAATCTTTTTAATTTTCCATTTAACTCATTGGAATAGACTATTCCACAACCAAATTTGCACAATTGCGTAAAAATGATAAGAAAATGTTCCATCATCTCATTCAATCAACTACCATTTTCAATAATTTCTGTAAAGAAATACAAGTTTTTTGCTAATTGCCTTTGAACAATGAAGAAACAGATTATGATTAATTTTTCTGTATATTTGGAGAAAATCCATGCACTCCTTCCTCTTAATGAACATGGAGAGACATATTTGAGTTTTTAATAATTTGTTTGCTAGACATTTATATTGGTTATAATTTTTTCAATACCATTGTAATTCCAGATAATGAAAACATTTCAGGATACTTCAGAAATACATTAATTTCAGGAATAGATACATCTAAATTCAAAACACTTTTACCCAACAATAGACGGGGATCCTTGATCCTAATTCAGAATTGACTGGCCTATAGAACATAGGTCTTAAATCTTGAACAGGAATACATCGCATTAATAAAAAGGATGCTGAAAAGTAATATCATAACTGAATATCCATATAGGTTTAGTTTGAAAATCTTGGCAACGAAGAAGCATCAAAATGCAGTCGATATAGGATATTCTCCATATCCCACCTATGTTTTTAAAATAGTTTTAGTACTTGCTACAAAATTAACCCTTGATTCCTGTTCAACCAAAAGCAAATTATATATAAAATTTTTTATGGAAACAACTAATTGAAAATAAACAAAATGCTATCATAGCAACACAAAAACATCAGCACAAAACAATAAAAAGCATTATTGAAGCATATCAAACATTGCTATGAAATTTCAAAATGACTAACAATATTTTTCATGAAGTAAAATTTCTTTTAACAAGGCTAGAATAAACACTACATCAGAGTAGCAGAGACTCCTTTTGATATGAACCTAATATCTTAGTTATGTCTAGAAGTTCCTCTTTCAATCAAAATAGATCAAAGTTCCCACTATAATTTTACTAACAGTAAAATAATATTATGAGAGCAAGTGTTTAAACTGGGCTCAGTGTTAAGAAAGCTTACAATTCACAGATATGATTTGTTTGGAGCTTAAAGTAACACCTTCCGTTTTTGCCTAGTCAACAAAATAAATTTTGCAATTTTAACCTGTCTTAATAGACAGTAAACTCGTTTTAATAATTTTAGAAAATAAAATAGCGAGTGTAGAGTTAAACTAGGCTGATAAGAATGTAAATTTAAAAAAAATATATATACTCAGTACCAGGCAGGATTCATTTTACTTCTAATTGTTATAACTTGTTTATGGTCATATAATCTTGTTTTGCAATGATAAAAATGATTGTGAACAAATTATATATCCTTTAAAGCAAACAAAAATAATACAATCAAAATAAAAACACTTAAGTAAATCTCTTCCACCATATGCATATTACTGGAAAATTTCTTTGCAAACCTTTGTAATAGGCCCAGTAGATGACATAGTGTTTGTTGCACCACTCTGAGAAGGAACTGGAGAATTGGGACTAAGCTTGGGTTTAAATGGTGTCATTGATTGACTTACACCATCAGCCAAAATGAACTGCTCTCTCAGCTCTAAGTTGGTCCTTCCTTTTGCTACATGACAGTAAATATATTCATGCAGGTACAAATTTTATATTTACATGCACTGATACATTAGTCTAAGTTACTTGTAAGTTAATACTAATGTGTTTTTGATATTAGTGAAGTAATTTAACTATGTAAGGTTTCTAGACAGTAAACGTGTTATGTTTTCTGCATATGGAGGAAAAGCACTACATGCTACGTAAAAAAGAAAGAAAGAAGGTAGAAGAGGCTATTAATCAAGGAATCATTGAAGGTAGAAATGTTTAAACAGCAAAATCCTTTTTTGAATGCTGAATTAAGAGTTTTGTTAGTTTTAATGCTTCTTCCCTGCAGCCTATGAAAGCAGAAAGAAATACATTTTTAATAAATGAAAGATAAGAAATAGAAAGTTATATCTTATACAGCATACTCTCAATAAGACGAAAATAGAAGGGACGGTCAAAGAGTTTTTGTGATTACAAGAGAGCCTCCAAAAGTTAAATATTATGAATTATACGTAGTATATGGGTGTGTCATATAAGAAGATATATACATAATATAGCGTCTAATTTACACTTGAAATTTATTTTTAATGCGGTAAACATTTTGTTGGAATAAGAAAAAAATATTTCATTGAAATAAATTCTTTTTAAAAATTTCAAAATTTAAACTTCGCATTTTAATACCCTTAAAAAATCCTCAAAGTCATAATTTTCTCTACGTTTTCAGATCTGGTGTTCAATTTAGAAACAGTAAGTTACTGAGTAAGGAACATAAGTGGGGAAGAAAACATCTGCCAATAGGACAGATGTTAAACAAATTTTTGATAGCACACCATACTTTCATGCACCCTTAATCTTCTTGAAAGTCATGTACTCATTCTGCTAAACAAAAAGTTATCACCTGCCACATTAAAAAGTAGAAAAATTCATTTTTGGTCCCGGAAAAACTTTTTAATGACAAGGGATTTAAGAAAAGTATTTGACATAAGAATGGAAATTAATGTTAAAGGAATACCTAATGTCAAGAGGGAAATATTTTTTCATAAAATAGAGGAGGGAGGATTTCATAAAATTTGGAGGTTTTCAGCATAACAAAGTTTGTCATATTGAGAGTATACTGTATTATGAAACAATTATAGTTAAGGAAAGTAATGAGACATGAGGTATCAGAGAATACAGAAATAGAATGCCAATTTAAGTATTAAATATTAATTTGAAGGAGATATTTAATGTACTAAAAATGGATTGGTACTTTTATACAAATGAAATACAAAACATTATACCTAAAACAAAATTATGAATGACTAGTTTTAATTTGTTTCTGAATTACCAGATACTTATTAACTTACAAAAAGTTCCAAATTTATAAATTATATGAAACAGATAACTCATTTAGTTAATCAAATCTATATTAAATTAATCATCACTTAGGTGTTTAATTTTAAATATTCATAAAAAGATCTTACCACGACAGGGGTCATTTTTGACCAAAAATTCGTCCAAATCCACCCAACCCCCTCCAACTCGAACCATTACAGTGCTTCGTAATATTCTCACTAGTCTCAATTTCTGAGATTCACCAAACTGAAAGAAAGGAAAATTTAAATGAGATCTTGCAGAATGTTAGCTGAAACAATACATTCCTAAAAGAAGCATTAATATTACTATTTTAAAAGCTCTCAGTTAGAGCTCTTTTTAAAAGCTCTATGTCCTATCCAAAAATAAGACCTAGTCATCAGACACTTATGATCATATAATCAAAGTGATAAGTCTAAAGGTTAAACAGTTCAATAAACAGAACACCATCCTTAATGGAAATGGAAAAAATATTTCAGCAGTCTTAACTGTTATAGATACATTCCGAAAACTGGAGATAAAAATAATGTTTTAAAGGACTTACACATGACTTCTGGAAGAAAAAATAATTAAAAATATGCATAAAATATATATATATAAATAAACATACCCTATACTTTCCTTCACCAACTTGCAAAACTTTAAATCTATGCACACAAGTACATTTTGCAACTTGCCGCTGTACTTCATGCTCTATTTTCTCAGCTTCAGTTTTGGGACCAGCCTAAAGTTTGAAAATTAATTGCTTTTATTAATTGGGTACTAGGAAAACAATATTTGTGTTTGTTGCATAAAATAAAGAAGTTAGGTAAAACATTAAATATTTATAAATACACATACCTCTTTCTCAGGACGTAAGGTTTCAAGGTATTCTTTAGTATCAATGAATCCATCATTATTTCTGTCAAATATATCAGCAACGCGTTCCATCTCTAACCGGTTGGTAAGAAATTCTAAAAGATAAAACATCATAATCTAACATAACTGAATTTTTTGAAACAGAAATTATGCAGATGAATACCTTAAAAATTTATCAATGAATAAAATATATTTTAAAAACTATTTTCGGAAATAGATACTTTTAAACTTAAACTACAGTCATCTCTTTTCTCCTTAAAAAACATCCCTCAGATTTAACAAGTTTAAAAGGACATAACTTTATAAGGTTAGTAAAACGCTTTCTCTTTGAGAGATTATCATTTAATTCTGAGTTATACTTACTTGATTTAAGTGTACCCTCTATGAATTCCTGTTTTGTAAGTTTTCCAGTATTATTTTTATCTATCTTTTTATACTGATCCATAATTCGGGATTTTTTATTGTTCAGCCATCCAAGATACTGAAAACAAAACATAATTTTTTATAAAATAGACCATCTCAAGATACTTATCTACAAAAAAAACTACATTTTAATTCATTATTTCATGAAGTAGTAGTAGTTAAATTAATGAATGAATGTTCTTCAAGAGATATAAAATCTTTTACTTAGAATTCTGACATACAAAGTTGTAAATATTTTTGTAAATAAATAGGAGACTTGATTTTAAGATGGAATTAAAATCAAGTCTTATTTTCAGTAAAAAGAAAATTAAGTTAAAACAAGTTATATCACAAGTATTATAAGATAGATTTTAAGAAATAATTACCCTGCTTCTCCAGTCATTGAAATCAAAATGCTGTATTTTATCAAGCTGAAAAAGAGACATTTATCAATTTTCATGTGCTTTAAAAGTGAAAATAGTTAAATATAGTTTCTTTAAATCCATTTAATTAGAACACTAAAAACTTTGTACAGCCTAAAATATTTAATAGCCTTACATCATGTAAGTAGGTGTTTCTATCTTGCAGTCTTCTTAACCTCTCCATAGCAAGGAGCCACACAATACGCCAATTCTCTAATAAAAGTTTTGCTCTAGGGTTCTTAATATCAGAATCCGCTTCAGAGCGTCTGTAAAAAATATAAAAATTAGTAATTTAGTTCAACTTATTTAAGTAGAAACATTTGATTCAAAAATTCAGGGTTTATTTTTATTCAAAACTCTCCACTATCTAACTGATGACTTTATTCCTTTCTTTCCAAATAGATTTCTATTAATTTACTCTTGACATCCTTACATGATAACATAGACAAAAAAAGAGCAATATGTAATAATAAATGAGTTCAAAATTATTACAGTGTAGACTTTGATGTAGGAGTACTGGATCTAGAGAATTTTTCTCTTTCCTTTGATTTTTCTTTCACTTGAGTTGAAGTTGATCCTTTATTTTGATGACGTTTGGAAGAAAATGCCTTAGATATTTTTTCAACATCTGATTGCTTTTTCGACATATCATTCATGAAAACCTAGTAGCAAAACGTTTGTTAGTATAATAAGAAAATATAGGATTCTAACACACAATAATAGATTATTTTCTTACCAAGACTACACTAATACATTCATGTTACGATCTTAACTAAAACTACAGATGACCACAGAGGAAATGTTACAACAAATTTTTCAATTACTCTTTCATAAAAGTAATCTACAGGCTAGGAAAGGAAACATTTTTCTATTTTGATATCCTCTCTTAATCAAGGGGATGTATCTGGCTATATTTATACATAAATTTACTGTAAGCTTATATTACATAACATTATAAAATGTAGGATTATTCAAGAAAATAAAATATGTGTTTATACTTGGTGTTCTTTGATGAGAATATCCACTTCTGACAAATCATCTGGTAGTGGTTCAGCTTCTAATTTTGTTAAAGTAGATTTAGCATCAATTAACCATGACAAAAGTTGTTCTAATAGATCATTAAGGTCTCTCAATGAAATTAAATGATCATGGAGTCTTGTATCACGCTGTTTTGTCCAAGTAGAAATCTGAAATGAAAGACACAAAGTCAGAAGTTTAATAGTTTGAAGAAAAACCAACATTTTACAGAAGATCATTTACAGTAAAACTACTTAAATAGCAAATAGTGTATTTTGATATTCAGTGGAATATCTATAGCTAATAACAACAACCAAGTCAAAGTAATATAATATTTACCTCATCCCAACGCGATTGTATGACCGTTATCCAGTGTCGAATAACAGACATTGCATCCGGGTGGCACTTATGTAAAATGTCTTGAGCTATTTCAAGAGTTTCATTCTTTAATATTTCTTTACTCTCCATTTCTTTCAAGAAATTATTGTGCTCTGAAATTTGTTTCTTTGTCAATTCTTCATCATCAGGCAGAGAACCAAAGAAGCGTAACTTCATTTCAGCATCAGATAACCATTCCAAGAGAATATGCACCAATTTATACAGTTTTTCAGCCTAAAAATATGTAAATAATAATATTTAGTGACTTAAGATAAAGATAAAATTGTTTAAGGGGTTTAAAAGATTATTTAAAAATATGGTGCAGCCATAACAATCTTTCCTTTTAATACTTAAAAATGGAGAAAATTAATAAAATATTTAAAATGACAGCACAAATATTTCTAAGATGTAATATCAATCCTTAGATTTTCAAAGTGTTTCAACAAGTTTAATAAAAAAATACATGAAATTTTGTTATTAATGAATTGAAATGAAATTACCAGCTGGAGGGCTTGGGATAGATTTTTCTTTTTCTCTTCACTTAGGGAAGACACAGTACTGAATTTAGATTTCAATTCATTAATTTGTGAGGATATGATTTCCAAATCAGAAGAACTAGCTTGCTTTTTAAGGTCTTCAGAAGTTTGAACAACTGATTCTAAACTTAAGCCTCTGTTCTTCAACTCTTCTTCAAATGACTATAACAGGGAAAATAGTTAAGATATATTTTATATACAATTTGCTTTTGTTTTAATAAAGATTGACAAAGCACTTACTTTATGCAGTTCAATTAGAGAAGTGACTGTATCTAAATCACCATGGTAAGGTTTATCTTCAGATAAAGTAGTAATAGCCTTATCAAACCATTCCATCAAAGCAATAACAGCTTCCTTAAATTGTCCAGAGTACAAAAGGGCTTCTTCAAGTTTTCGCTGCCTGAAATTCAGTGGGTAATTAATGACAATTGTCTTATTAGTTTGGAAAGTAAATAAATAAGTTGAGAATCAAACCATAACCATACACCAATAAAAAAATTTACTTCTGATACTTTTTCTCTAAAAGCCTTAGTATATAGAAAATAAAAAGAGTATTACTAAGGGAATGAAATTATTACAAACCTGTCAACAGCTTTAGAACAAATTTTGGTCCACCGTGTTTTCAGCTCATCAATCATTTCTTGTAAAAGTTCAACATCTGGTTTTGGACACCTGTCTTTAAGAAGTCGTCCACTTTTCATAGTAGAGTCATAGGCACCTTGTTTTGATCCTAAAGTTCTCTGGAATTCTTTATGCTTTGTCAAAAGCTTTTTGATTTTTCTGGGATCATTGCCAATGGGGGTAGATGAATCCAATAACTTCTCAGCTTCATCTAACCATGTTGATAACGATGTCCAAGCATCATGAAATTCTTTAGACTCTTTATAACCATGGTCCAATGCCCTGGTTCTTTCAGCAGCTTTCGATACAACTTTTTCCCATCTATGTTGTACACTTATAAGAAGATTTTTGATGAGGATGACATCTTGCTTTTGACTAAAGTATTTTAGATGTGTGCCCTTTTTGTCTAAATTTAACATGACCTCTCGATGTGATCCTAAATCTCTCTGAAAGTTCTATTAGAGAAAAGAAAAGCAATATAAACAAATGGACACAAAAACAAAAAAAATTATGCAGTCTGCACTGTATTTTCTGTAAAAAAATAAACTTTTACTCTTTATAAAACTAGTAGTTCTTAATATTTAATTGTGATAAAAAATTTATTTAAAAATAAAGTAAAATAAAATCATCTTTAAATATCTCTAATAACAATTAAATATATGTATCAATATATAGAGTATAAACATGAAATTAAAATTTTCCATAATCAAAAATAGGAAAGAAAAAATAATACACAAGTATTTAACCATGATAATTAAAAATAATTTATACTTAAAACACATTTCTCAAAAGTTATGCTTCTCCTTCTTTCTTGAAGACAAAGTAAATTATTCAGTTGACTGTTTTATAAGCAATGCAAAATTTTAATGGGACAAATCAACCATTTACTTCTGTTATGTAGAAAACTTTTAAGTATGTCATGTAAGACAAAATGTTAGATTCTTCATGAAAGGCATATTTAAATACCAATTTTACTAACCACACCCTGTCTTGTATAAATGTAATAAACAAATAAAAAATTACAAACAAAAAGATGCTTACTCTATGTTCTTCAATTTGTTCTAAAACTGCCTTCATATATCTACTAACTGGTTTCAAACCACTGAGATACTTTTCTGCATTTGTTAACCATTCAACAAATGATTGCAAGGCCTCATGAAATTCAGTTGCTTCTCTAAGAGCAATCTCTAATTTGATCTAAAAAAAGAAGAAACAATTAAGTATATGCTGATGTCACTATAATTTCAAAACTTTACATAAGTGAAAACACTTACCTTCCTATCATTAGCTTTGTTTAACACACTGTCCCACTTTTGTTTCAAAGTTTTTAAACTATGTTGTAAAGTTTTAGTGCTACTCTCTGACTTCTGGATATATGATTGTCCTTTTTGCATAATATTTTCAATTTTATAACGATTAGCATCCATTTCATTAAACAGATCCTGCAAAGAAAAATGAATTAAATATTCATAGTGATTAAAAACCTTCAAAAGAATTTAAAATACCTAATAAAAATATGTAAAAGATTATAAGAAATTTTCAAGAGATTTGAAATGGAAACAAGGATAACTTTTAACAGATATGTTCACCATGAACTGGACCTAAGGTTTTTTGACAACTCTGATTAGCTTAAAACTTGTTTCCGTTTTCAACTACCAATTAGGAGTTTTGATTCCAGGTTAACCTTACTTTAAGTAAAATGGTGGTTAGTGGTAAATACAGCTATAAATATAGTTCTTAAAAAAATTATAAGAATAAGATTTAAGGGCTAATATTTAAATGAGAGTGTTGGGAACTCTGTCACACATATATTTTTTCTGTTTTAAAATCACATTTTGGAAAATTAAAAGATATAAAGCAAGTAACCAATAAAAATACCATGAATTTATTCAGTTCCTCTCTTGCAGTTTCAGGTAATCCTCCTACAGGTTTAGTAGTTGCCAAAAGTCCATCTATATCATTCAGCCACATCAAAAAGTCTTGAATATCTTGATGAAACAGTTGGGCCTGAAGAAATAAAGATTAATTTAGACCAGGTTTTTTAAAAACATAAAATGTAATATTTTGGAGTACAATTTAAAGTAGAGTATTAAACTGAGCTAGTATATGTACACTAATAGATTAATATCCATGGAACATACTTCTCTTAATGCATCTTCAAGTTCTTGATTACGTTCCGCTGATTTGTCTTGCAATTGTTGCCATCTAGTCATCAAGCTTTTCAACTTATTTTGAGTACTTTTGGCATCTTCACTTTCTCTATCAGAATTTAAAAATTCATGACCAGCTCTGTTAATAGCATCAATACTGGATTGGTGGGCTTGTATATCATTTGATATAACCTATCAAAATGAATAAATTAGTTTGATCATTAAATTTTCCATATTAATCAGTGACAATATATAAAAATATCTTGAAACTACTTGAAGTATTAATTAGATTTCAATACAGCATTTTGAGGAAGTATTATTAATATCAATCACTAATGTAGTTAGTTCTTTTGTATTTTATAAAATGAAGTATCACTTATAAAGGGAGTAATTCATTTTCAATTTTAAGAGAACTTTATTCAACCATAGGTTAACTCTTTTAGTTAAAGAATATACCAACATTCATTACATTACTGTAATGGTACTTTTTCTGCTTTTTAGTTTATGTTGTCATAAAATGCAGTTTACCTTATGTTTTGCCAGAACAACTTCAATAACCTGAGGATCACCAAACACTGGCTTCAAACCATCTAATGTCTTTTCAGTTTTTGTCATCCATAACATATGTTCTTCTAAAGCATGTTGGAACTGGCCTAGTTTCAAGAGAGTACTTTCCATTTCTTTCTACATGAGATAAAAATAATGGATGCAATGAATCTATAAGAATATATATACGAATAAAAAAGTTTAAAAATATAATTAACATACTTGTCTCTCAACAATGCATTTCAGTAGATCCTCCCAACGCTTATTGATATCAATTAATGGCTCTCGTATTGATACTGCTTGATCTGAATTGGTTCGCTCCATAAGCTCTTGAGCTTGTCGATTTAATGCTTCCACTTCAATCATATGAGGATCTACTTCTGTCTTAAAAGCCTAGTAAAATGAATCATACATGCAATGAAATTCAAAATAAAACATACTGATAATTTTTAAAAATGCAAATTAACTAAAAACTACAACATTTATATAACTTTAAATTATGGAATATTTATTCACTTTGGAATGCCTAAAGTTATAGACTTAAGAGTGGTATCTAGGTAAAGAAAAGTCACTATGCCCTATTCAATGAGACTGTTTTCAATTACAACTAAGCCAATTTGATTTTTAATTTAATAAGTAACAGTATTTTCAACTTCTAAATAAATAATTCAAAATACCTTGAGTTGATTAATTTGACTCTTTACAGATTCAATATCGGAGGATACAGGTCCAAGTTTGCTGAATTTCTCCTCGAATGTATCTAAAAACTCCAATAGATTCTGTAAAGTATCATGGAAGACCATGGCTTTTTCCATAGCATCTATCAGATTTTGCTCTCTTTTGGCATAAAGTGTGGTCACATTTTCCCAAGCTGAATCTAAATCTTCAATGTGCTTCTTTACATCTGGTTTATCTGGTTCTCCACACAACTGCATTAGATTTTGTCCAGCTTGCCTACAATGATCTACCTCAGGTTTAGTCTGCGTAATTTCTTGTTTAATTTCCTGGAATTAAGTAACAAGATTAGGATCCCAAGAGTTTAATAAAAATTTAAATATTACAAGAGTTATAATGAAGAATTTGTGAAAAAAATTTTACAAGTAAAACTTCCTGTTGTTGTTGGACTGCTATAGGTTCAACTGCTGGAGGCTCTTGGCAATTAAGGTTACCCTGTAATTCCTTCAAAGCCTTCATGACAGCTGTTAGTTCATCCCAAAACTTTTCTGCAGCAACCAGTGCTTCTTCCAGGGACTTTCCTCTATTTTGTGCAGCTGTTTGTATGGTGACCCAAAGGTCATTCAAGCGATCCAATTTAACTTTAATATCTGCAATTTATGAATTGAACAAATGAGCAAATTATAAAAGAAAAGGTTTCAAGAGAGACTATTTTGTTCCTTGAAATACTAAAATATATGAAAATCCTTTTTTTAGCCATAAAAAAAATCTCTATCAAATTATTTTACACTATTTATTTATTTAATATTTAAAATTACTGTGTAGAGTAAAAAATCATACATACCTTTAACAGCAGGTTCATCAATAATGTTAGCTCTGGTTATCACATCATCGGCAGCCTTTTTAACTGCTTCAAGTGTAATTGTCCTTTTGTCAAGGTCTTGTAAAACAGCTTTATTGTCATTAATTTGTTCTTGGATGCGTTCAGGGTGAGCAGATATTGGTTCAGCATTGTGCAGCTGATCAGCAGTAGATGTCAAGGCATTTAGGATTCCTTCCAACTTGTCAGAAAACTAGCAAAACAGAAAGAAGTTATAATATAAAGTTGATCCATTTAATGGTTATTAAAAATCCCTTCCCGTTTTCATCTAATGAAAATTTTTAACAAGAAACCTTAAGAAAATCAAAGAAGTAATTACTTGTGAGGTGGCTTGCAAAGCTTCTTCCAAGGCATTTTGATGTTCTCGTAGGATTTTTCTAAGAGCATTATATCTGCTGTTATCAGATTCAAGAATGATCTCTAATTTCTCTGATTCATCATCTTTACAAAGCTTTGTAAGAGCAGACCCAGTTTTATTAAGTTTATCCACAAGAGGCTTGTGTTCTTGAACTGATTGAGATAGATCCTAAGAAAATATTAACAGTTTTATAATTTGTGTTATAATGCCCAAAAAACATTTCAAAAATCACATTTTTGTATCATTGAAGTAAAAATTAAATGATGTACAAAATGAATTTAGTTATTTAAAACCCTACAGAATTATTTCAATGCAGTATATTATGTGTTTTTAATATCCTATTTTCACAAAAAATTAAAGGAATTATACAAAAATTATGTGCAACAAATATAGTACTTACTTGATTTTTTTCTTGTTGCTTTTTGATCAAGAGAGGATTTAGTGCAGGGGCTTTAAGTTCATCTGCTTCCCCTTCAATTTCATCAAGCCATTGTCCCAGGTCAGAATGGGTTTCGAAAAAGTGCCTTGCCAGAGGTAAAGCTTGTTCTAGAGCACTCAGTCTTTCTTGGCACATGGTAGAAACCTTAGTAGAATGAGATTTCAATTTCTCCATTTTTTCATGAATGTGCGACAAATCTTCTGAAGTAGATTCTCTCATAAGCTTCTTTGCAGTGGTAATCACTTCTCTAACTTTATTTTTCTGACTATTTAAATCATCACATATAGTCTGGAAAATTGTAACATAGATTACAAATAAAGCAAAACATTTCACAGTTATACATGACACAAAATCAAAACTACAACACATGGAATCATTGAAGTATTCTGTTTATGAGCACAGAATGAAGCCAGAAGGAGACATGTTAAAACCTTGACAATGTTAGGAAAATATAATTTTAAAAGTTCATAGACATACTGGAAGTAGATAAGTAAATTAACTGGGAGGTGTTTGTCTACAAAAGACAAAGTATGAAGGAGTGAAAAAAAATATTGGATACAACTTCCATAGTCTCATCAAAAGAACAGTAAAAAATATTTTCTATATTATTATTCAAATTCTTACTAAGGTAATTATAATTCAAAAACTAAATGTCCCAAACTAAAATGTCTCAAAATTTTAAGAAATAAATTTTCTTGATTTGAGATTGTAACAATACCAAAACTTACCTTTTGTTCTTTTAAAAGCACAGATAAAGTATTCGGTTCCAAAGAAAGCCCCTCTGCACTAGTTATTTGGTTCTGGATGTCATCAAACCATTCAAAAAGTTCATCAATGTCACTAATTATCTAAATAAAAAAAGGAATGATCAACTAATGAGTTTAACATGTGCACACAATGGTGTTTCATATTAAAGAAGTGAGCTACCCATATCAGACTTCCAAAACAAAACAGGCATTCACAAATAACAAGTGAAAAACATTACACAATACTGGTAGAATTAAAATTTAGCTCTGTATAGTTATTATTAACTATGAATAAAATATATATTTTAGTGAATTTAAACTAATTAGACCAAAGAATACTAAAAGTGCTATCATTGACTCAGAGGGAAAGATGAACAAAAGACTAATTAAAAAAATCTGTGTATAGAAATTAGTTTACTTTGGGTACTGATTATGCAATAAAATTAAACCCAATCATAATTTTTTTAAGTTCCTTCATAATGAAAAGTTTTATAAAAAATTCAAGAGAAATAAAGAAGACAATTACATCATATTTCCTCTGAAGGGTCAGTGTAATTCGTTCTGCTTTCCTTTGAACTTGTTCACAGATCTTTTCAAACCTTTGATTTGCTCTTGAAATTTGATTTTCAATAGAAACTGCTCCTTCTCCAGCAGATAGTTGGCAGAGTCTAGGTCCAGTATTATTGATCACATCTAATACTGATCTGTGTGTGGAAATGTCTTCTTCCAATTTCTAAAAGAAAAAAAAAATTGAAGCTAACTAACAATGCAAAAAAAATACTTATTTTTGTACAAAAAAATTGAACCCAAAACTGGCTACATTAAATGTAATTAGTGGTAAACATATTGAGGCATTGAATGTTTTATAAAAAAGGATTTATTCTAAATCTCCCATAGTTATATTGATATACACTAAATTCAGTTTTTCTTTAAAAACCTTTTAGAAGTGTCACCCACAAACACACAAATGCACAGACAAGGGAAAAAGAATTTTAGGTTAGAGTGATGACTATGATTACAGGTTTCAAATATATTACTACACATAACATCCAGCACAGTAAATCTTCAAAACCTTGTAGCATCTTTCATAAACATTTAAGTTTTGTAAGTGGTTCCAGCCAAGAATGATAATAAGTTTGAAAACACTAACTTACATCAGTTTTTGTTATTTTTGTACATTTAAGATGATTAACAAGAACTTAAATGCATTATAGTGGCTAAAATAGAATTAATACTTACTTTAATAGTTTCACTTTGAACATCTAAAGAACTGCTGTCAATAACCTTAAGAGAACTTTCCACAGAATCCATCCAAGTTGTAAGCTTTTGAATAGCAGAGTAAAATGATTCTACCAAAGGAAGAGATTCCTCAGCAGTTCTCAATCTTTCATTCAGTTTGTTAGACATCTCAGATAGTTTCATGGTTAAAGAATCCAGCTTTTCTTTCAGTTGAATAGAATCTTCACCTAAAAGAAAGGTGGAAAATGAGCACTCTACATTTTATAACATCTTGACACAGTTTCCAAAGATTCAATGCTTACCTGATGCTATTTTCATTATTTTTTCCCCTGAAACCACTACATTTCTTATATCTGTATTTTCCCCACTCAGATCATCTTTTAAAGTCTAAACAAAGAACATAATGTATAAATTGATTGAATAAAATAAGCATTATAAAGTATAATTGTATTGCATTTATTTTAAGCATAATAATTTTTAGCATTGAGCATAATTACAAGAATTGAAATACATATAATATAAAAAAATAGGTGTTTTCAAAATTACCTGCAAATCTTTTACTTGATTTTGGAGTTTATCAGTGTATATACTTAAAACTTGGAAATTTGTCAAGTGAACAGATGTTCTTTCCAAAAATGTCATAACTTTTGTGTAGGTTGTGGAGAAGTTGCCTATTCCTTTCATTGCATCATTCAAAGAAGAGTCAATATTTTTGTTTGATTCTTCAATTTCAACAAAATGCTGGTTAATAGATTTGACCTTCTGATCCAAAGAGTCTGATTCAGAATCATTAATAATATTCTTCAATTTTACAGCAGTGGTATTAATCTGTTGCAAAGGCTTTTGCTTGCTGACAATTTCTTTGGATAATTTCTACAAAAAGAAAAAAATATAAATTAGCTATCTAAAAAGCAAGTAATTGAAAATTCCTAAATATGAAATAATGTTTGTGTGAATGCAATAACCATTTTACTTTTTAAAAGTGTGCATGAATAATTGTTTTTTAAAATAACAAAAGACATTAGTTTATATATGTGGATTTAAATAGTTAAAATAAACATTAATATTTGTGACTGCAGGGCATGAAAACCATATTTGAAGTCCACAGACTTGACACCCCTGATATACACAAACATCACATAAAACATAAAAGAATACCAACTAACATATTTTAGGTAGATGGATAGGATTTCTTCCTTCCTTGGTATTAATATATACAATGAAAAAGGTAAAGAATTTGAATTAAAGATAAACACCCTACATACATAGAAATAATCATCAAATCCAACCCACTTAATTATTACCCCTATAATAGTCATTAAAATTAGATTTTGATGTTTAAACACATTACCTTATTTTCAGACAACATATCTTTTATGCGCTGTTCATCAAGAGGAACTGTTGTCAGAGAAGACAACCTCCTTTCAATATTTTCTAACCATTCCATAAGTGGAGCTGACATATTTTGAAATTCTTGAGCAACTGGAATGGTAGACTCTAATGTTTTCATGCGTTTTTCAGCAGTCAAAATGAGCTGATCAAAGCGAGTTGATATATTTTTCATTAATTTATCATTCTGCTCCAATTCAGACGACTTTGTGCCACTCTGCAGTTCAGTTCCCATGGCTTTCAAGGAAACGACACTGTTTTGCCGATCTAACAACATTTTCTTCAAAAACTGAAAGATAAAATAGAAGAAATTTTAATAGAGTGTAAATGAAACATTTTCATCTAAACCTATTAATCAGACAACTTGGAACTTCCAAATGCTCTTTGAAAGACTGTCATTGAAACTACAGCTACAGGATTTTTACATACAGAGGAAAAAGAGGGGAAAATAAAAAAAGGGTAGCTCATATAAACCTTTTGCTCTTGAACTTGAGCTCTAAGAACCTTGTAGTCAGAGGAAGGAGGCTTCTGATTAGCAACCAATTCTTCTGTATCAATAAGCCATTTCTCAACGCCACTTAAGGCTTCTTTGAACTTTCCAGATTGAAGCAGAGCGATGTCTAATTTTTTCTCTTTTTCATTAATCTGAAAATTGAAAATATCACATAAGAACAATTTAAATGGTAGTATTATAGTGTAGTAGGAAAATTACAATGAAAAATTACACTCACAGCTATTTGAAGATTGCTCCATGAAGCATTCACTGCATCCATTTTCTGTTCTATGTCCGATGTATCAACACAACTGGCAGATGACTGGACCAACCCTTGGCATAATTTATTGAGTTCTACAATAAGCTTGCTAAGAGGCAGGACTTCCGAATCATGCAACTCCTGTTGAATAATACAGAACAGAAATTAATTTTAAATAGTAATTAGGAAACTGTGGAATTTCAGAATTCAATAAACTTACTTTCAGTTTCTCTTGTTGAGAACGAACAACATCAACATCTCCAAAATTGACTTCAAATGACTCTTCCATTTTCAACAGCTTTTTTAATTTACCGTTTACTTCATTTAATGTTTTTTCAAAGCTTTCAATCCTGGTTGTAACATTCTCAATGTTTGTTTCTCTCTCAGTTATATGCTCTTCTAACCTTGTAATTTGCCTACTTAAATAGTTGATCTGCAAAAGAGAAAGTTTTACATGATTAAAAAATTACAGATAATTAGTACAATAATTATTAATGAAGTGGTATGCACAGGAATTTAATTTGAAGAGACAGCAGTATAGAGTAAAACTATAACTGAACAATTAAAACAAGATATAATTTCATAACAATAATTTGTAAATATTTTTATAACAGGTATAAGTCATTAAACTTTTCAATAGTTAAATGTGTAAACCCACAAGGCTGTTAACTATTCATTGAGTTTATGGATAATTTAGAAACATATTCCAGTGATATAACTGGAAAATTTAATTGCAAGAGTATATTGGGGAAAATGGAATGAGATAATTTTATTTCAATTGATAAAAAAGAAAAGCTTTAATTTGATGGAGTATTTCATCACAATATTCCCCTCCTGGCTTTGATCCTATTCTTAAATATAAAGGTAAGAAGAATTTAAAAATATATTACCTGTTCCAAGTAACTTCTTGTATCAGATATATTTTCTTTAGTAATATTCTTATACATAGTTTCAGAAGTAGAGAACTTTTTAGTAACAGTCATGAGATTTGATTTGAATTCCTGATGATTGAAAAATATATGTTCATTAATTAATGTACACAAAAAGATCTGTATGTAAAACATAATACAAAGAAGAAAAATGAGCTTAACATAAAGATTAAATACTGTTTAAATTCCAACAGTTAACTTAAAAAATAATTAAAGAATGTAGATCAGTAATTAATAGTTAGTAGATAGCAATTCTACTTCAATCAAATGCATACCTTGACTTCTTTCAATTGTACCCTGAGTGTTTTGAGATCACGAGCAATTGGTTGAATTTTATCATAAGTCTCATCTAAGTTATTAACTTCTAATCTGAGGGACTTCATTTGTTCCTGGAAAAAACATAAAAATTTGAAATTTGCTAATAATTTTAAATTTTAGCTTATCTAATAAGCATCTAGAGTAGTGAATAATACTTTTCTTATTTATAAGCAAATTAATGAAATCATAAAAACTTAACCTCAGTTTTAGAGTATTATTGCATACTGTAAAAGTATTTGATTGTGTAAGAGTTAAGTGGGAACATACATACCATGAAGACAGAGATGACTTTGTAAGTCGATTTTAAAGTAGCACATCGCGATTCCAAATCTTTAGTGAGTGTTTCGTGCCTATTTTTGATAGCCTCCAAATTATTCATGAGATCAGTAGTGTTTAAATCTTCTTTAGCCTTTTCAATGACTATCTTGGAAAATTTATAAAGCTTGATGATTTCATTCTTCATGGAAGTTGCTTCTTGAAGAAGAGCCTAAAAGAAATTTTATAAACCACTTCAGATTTCAATTTCCTCCCAAACATTTAGATCATAAAAAATAGTAATAAAATTTAAAATATTAAAAAAATTGCACTTTTATTGAAATGTTCTACACATTAAAAAGTTAGTGAAGTAAAAAATTACTTATTTTCTGCTGAATAAAAAAAGAATATCATTAATACTTTTTCAAGAATAGGAGTAGAAGGAATGTGAAGATTGGAATAATTTAAGCTTCTGTTAATAGAAGTACAGAATAGCTTAGAGAAATTTATTATTTTAAGACTAGTCAGTGCAGTATATTTGCAAATTAAAGTTGATTTTAACATTAGACAGTTTCTGAAGTTTTACAGAATATTAAAATATTTGTTAATTATTCTGATACTTTGTAATTGACAAATACACATATGAGAAAATACATTAAAAATATACTTTCATGAAGAATAAGATATACCAAAGATAATATAATACTAAATAAATTTGAAAACATTTAAAATTAGTTACATTTAAACGTTCCAGCAAAACTGGATCACAAGAGACATCTCCAATCGCATCATGAGAGCACATTTTGTCTTCTAATCGTTGAACACCATGTTCCACATCTCGAAACTGTTCTTCATATTCGAGAAGAACTTGAGACAAGTCTTCAAATGATTGTGTCTTTTGGATAACTTCTGCAAACATTATTAAGAAATTAATATTTTCATATGTGAGAAAATTTAACAGTTGATGAAGATTGCATTTTTAAACATGTACATAGAAACTGGTTGTCATTACATGGCAGCTTACCCTCCCGAATATTTAACAATTTTCAGTAAAAGGAAATGTAAATTTTTCTTTATTAATGACCAAATACTAGTAATGTCACATGTATGTTACATAAGACAAAGTAATGATTTACAGACAATGTGGTGCTTCTATTTATTGCAAATGTAAGCTTAAAAATACTCATTAACATACCAGAGTTGATATCTTGCCACTTCTTTTTCAATGTACTCAACTGCTTTTTAATAGAACTTTCATCTATTTCACAACTTGTGAGAATGAGTTCACCAAGTTGTACTACATTCTGAAATTCTTGATGATGTATTGATAGATCACTTTTGATTGCCTGAAATTAAGAAGTTTTTCAAAATTAAAGCTAATAATGCAGAGTTAAGTAAAATCAATAGTACTAGGCAAGGGTAGTTTAAGAGATTTTAACTGGAATTGATTACATTAATGAAGTCTGTTAACCTAGGAAAAAAATATAAAATACTCTAAAAAAGTTATCATATAGTCGTCATAATAAAATATTCATTAAATGGTTAGAAAAATATGATAACTGAGAAAACAATATACCATTCACAGAAATCATGCAATAGGAACAAATTTGTACCTGCATTTCTTTCAACTTCTTATTTATTTCTTCTCTTTTTAAAACTGAAGGTTTTACAGTTTTACATTTCACTTCTATGCTCTCAAGCCATGGAGAAAATGAATTAATCAATGATTCATACTTCTTACAATTTTCCAAACATTTCTGAAGACAAGTTCGCCTAAGAAAAGGTTAAAATTTCCACCATAAAAATTTATACTCATACTAAAAAAAGGACCCAATTATAGAATATAGTCAAGAAAATAAATTAGAATCAATTTATTTTCTATATCCTCCATAAAAACAGCATTACCTCATAATAAATTTTAAAATCAATTTAGTGAATCAATTATTCTAAAGTAAATTAAGTAGAATAGAAAACAATCCACTAGATGTTGAGCAGGATTATGTTTACATTATTTAGTTACCTTTATTATTTAGTTGTCTCGTCAACGGATTTATGGATCTGGTCTGACTCTGTCAGACCATTGGAGATAAGCAACAACACAACAACAACAACATTTAGTTGTATTTTTAATGATAATGAGGAAGATTTCAGACATACCTTTCAATTGCATTATTTTTCAGTTTGTGAAACTTTTTCACATTATCCAATTTTGTTTTCAAAGACAATTCTTGCTTTCCTGATATCTTAGTCAACATATCTGAACCTTTGCTTAGACACAAATACACTTCATGTTCCTTATCCATAATTTCTTTGTATAATAACTGAAAAATAAAATATGCATGAAAATAAAAAGTTGATACCATTAATCTTGAAACTGTTATTGAAATTCTAAGGGTATTTAGGGATGATTTTTGTCATTTTCTATGATTAAGGAAAGACATGTGTTGTGGCTTGTGTTGTGTTGCTTGTTGTGTTGTGTTGCAAGTTGTGTTACTTCATGTGTTGCTCATGTGTTGATGAAAGACATGTGTTGCTTCAGGCTATGACTATCAGCCAAGAAATAAAACATAATTCTCATATAATATTGAATCACCTAAAACCAAAAATTTTTGCCAAAGGTGCTTTTTAAAATTTTACTGTATTAATAATCAATTGGTTCAAAGACAGGGATATTTGGTGTCATCTTTAAAGTTTATTGAGTTTGTCCTATTAGAAAACATTATTCTAAAAAGAAAGAGATGATACATTAGATTTCAGCTAGATGGAAATTAGGGGACCATAAGAATAAACAACATTCAAATAAAATAATCTTTTACATTTTCATTGTTTGATTTAAAGAATTATCACAGCTTTACAAACAAGTAAGTCCCAAGTTCAGGTTAAAAAACAATAGTATCAAGTAACCCTAAAATACCAAACAATATAAGCCATCAATTTCAGATGAAACTTTTAAATATCAAGAGTTCTTTACAAATCAGTTTTCCATTGTTAAACTATGTGTATAATCTTATAATTACATTCATACTTACAAAATTTTTTGTTGAAGATTTTGAACTAATTTAATACTAAATAATTGTACATTTAGTTAAGAAAAAAATTACTTTAAAAGCTATGTTAAGAGTATATCAATAACAAACTTACTTCAAACTCTTCCGTTTCCTTTATCAATTTTGAAACACTAGCAGACAAAGGATTAAGACATTTAAATGTGGATTCTTTAGAACTCAGCCATGCATTGATATCATCACAGGTTTTTAAAAACTCCTTATCTTCATTTATTGACGATTCAATTTCCGCTTTTTTATTGTCTGAAACAGTATTAAAATTAAAATACATGAATTTATATGTAATAAATTTAAGATGTATGAAATTAAAATGAAAGAAAATAAAATATTGAAACAAAAACATTTTATAACTAATAATAATTAATTACACCTACACATTAATCTCTCTACAATTAACTAATTATAAAGTTCATAATTGAAGTTCTTGAATTCACAAAAAAACACTAAATGAAAAAAAATCGATTTACCTATTTTCTTTCTAAGGGCATTATATGTTTTTTCCAAGATATTCACTTTGTACTTAATTTCAGATTTGGATGCAGAATCACTTAATATATCACACAGTTGCTCACTAACACTAACTGCATCAGCAAGTTGGGGTCTTAGCTTGTCTAAATCTTCTTCCAATTCCTAAAAAAAATCAACATAACCACTTATTTTAGATTGTCATTAAAATTATTATACTTATTTTATCATTTAAATAAAATATTAGCTACTCTAAAAAGTATTTGTTTTTAATTTCAATCTTGTTTTTGTTGGGTTTTTAGAGACATTTTCTAATTAATTTCAATAAAAGTATGAATGAAGTCAAATAAACTTTATCCAATTTTTAGACTTTTGTAAACAAAAACAAAATTAATGCCAGTGTTTTAAAGCTATAAGTTCAGGGTGCATGTACAGAAAAATGACAAGCTCATATGTTCTAATCATCAAGCTTCTTTCCAACACAAGATTTATTTTTCAAAATATTATAGTTTCCCCTTTACGGCCTTATAAAATTTTTAGACATTTTAAGCACCAGCAATCTTTACATATAAGTACAGAAGGAATTGGAAACATAAGAAGAATGCTGTAATCACTTTTGAAAGCCTTATCTACATTCAAATTCATCTAAGAGAAAGAATAATAGAAGGATTCAAACTTCTTTTAAACTTAATTAGAATTTTTAAAACTTACTGTAAGTGTCTTTAGATATTTTTCAGTACTTGTGTTTTTCTCCTCTAGGCTGTCAAATTTATCACTTGTTTGTTGAATTTTAACTTGCAACTCAATCAGGGACTTATGGAAATCTTTTGTAACTCCACTAGCAGCTTCTAAATTTTTCTCTCTTTGAATCAGTCTTCCATACATATCATTCCATTGTTTCTGAATTTCTTCCATTTCTGCATTAATTTTATTAGTAGACACTCCATTCTTTTTAAGATATTCCTTAACAGCTGAAGATAGTAAAATCAATCTTTCTAAGAAGGATTTTTGAGAATTGAATTCGTCTCTCATGACCTAAAACAATAAATACTTATAACACATCACAAAAAGCAATAAATGCATGAACCTCAAATTTCAAGGCTAAAGATATTACTTTGGGTAAAAAAAATCTTAAAATAATTTTTTTTCAGATTTTTCATCTTATTTTAAACAAAGAAAAAACATCTCATGCCACAAAGAAAAAAATAAAAAAAAGAATAAAAATGAAAATATTTTCAGAAAGAAATGCAGTGTCTTTTAGAAGTATGATAAAAAATGAAATTTAATTTTTCATAGTATTTATTGAAACATTCTTATTTCCAAGTAAGTGTAAGGATGAAATTCATAAACTTACTTGAACTTGTTGAACTTGAGAAGTAACCATACGTGGTTCAGAAGCAATAGGTCCTAAAACTTCAAACATTTTTTCTTTTTGTGTCAACCAATTTCCCATTACTAAAACTAATTCTCTATATTCCTTTTCATTTTCTAAGTATACAAGATTTCTCCTGATAGTGTTTGACACAGAATTCCACTTATCCTCTGCAAATCAAGATACATTATTTTAATTACCAGGTTGTAAAATACAATATTAATGATAATACAATGTAATGAATTCCTCAATTTCAAGTGTTAGTATGAAAAATGAGCAAGTGCAAAAAAGTTGTAAATCAACATACATGTGCGTCTTGTCCCAAATTAAGTTCCCAAATTGGGAGCAAATTAAAAATAAAATTGCTAAATGGGGAAGTATGCCTAAAATTTTCAGAAGCTTCAAAGTGAGATTATGGAAATTTGTTTAACAAACAAAAAATTAAGCCCAGCTCACATTTAGCAAGTATGCATCACCTTTTGCTTGCAAAATACAAGTATCTAATCCTAAATCCTTGCAAAATTATAACCTTGTTAGAAATGGACTTTGAAAAAATACTATTGATTAAAACTGAATTTTACTTCCTACACACAATGTCCTCGTTATTTGGATCAGATCAAAATTGAAAAATGAAGAACAATAACATAAGCAGAAGAAACGCAACTTAAAATATAGAACCCTGTCTATTGATACATAAATTGAAAACTAAAGTTTATATAGATTTTAATATAAGGGATTATGAATTGTAATAATTATATGATAATTAAAATTAAGATAAAATATTTGCTTTGGAAATTTTAAATCTTTTCAAGATTTTAAAAATCAATAGCTTAACATTATTTATTTTTTAACTTACCAAAGTTATGCAATTTGTCTTCAATAGCAGTAGATCCTTTGGCTTCTTTTCGTTGACTTAAAATTGTATGGGCTTTAACTTTGACATTTTCAACTTCGGTTTGCTTTTCAAACATCTCTTTTTCAACTTCCTAAGGAACATAAGAATCTTGTAAATATAAATTAATAGCCTTTGAATAAGAAATTAAAAAAAAAACTGTAAAAACAAAGACCTTTAAAATCTTAATGTGATTTTCAATAGTTTCTTTTGACTGTGATGGTCCTTCTTTTGGCAGAAGCTTTTGCTTTGATTCAATAAAAGCATTCAACAGATTAATAGCACTATAAATAGATTTTACTTCTTCAGAAATAACTGTTGCTTCTTGAGATCGATTTGATAGTTTAGCACCCAAAAGAGAATATCTGTCATTGATTTCAGACAATTGTTGTTCAGCTGGAGTCATATCTAAAACACACAGAATAAAAATATATAGTTCTATACATATAGTTCTGCAAAACCAAGTTAATTAACATAACCATTTAAAACATTCTATAATTTTAAAATGTTATTAAGTTTTATAAGAAAGTTTTACTGAACATAAGTTATTTAAAACTTTTTAAATGGTAATATTTATATGTTTAGAAACTTTTCAAACAACTATTTATGAACAGTGAGTAAATTTTGTCTTTAAAATGTTTATACACCTAGCTTAATGCATAAATCCAATGGGGTGTAAAAAGTTTTAGTCTAGCTAGTACCACTAGAACTAAATTTCCATGCTCTGTTGTCTTATTTTTAACATTTTCTCAAGAAAACAAATTAGTTTATTTTCCTTTTAGCTGTCAACAGTATTAAAGTTATTCAGTACCATCAAGTCCACCTATATTGTCAGAAGAACTTCTACTACTGAATCCACTAGAAATAGTTGACAGAGGGCTTAGAGCAGAAACTTGAGTTTTAATTGGTGAGACAACAAAATTTTCTGTTGATCTTGACTCTAAAAATATAAACCCCAGATATTATTAAATTTTATAAACAAAAAAGGTTTTTTTTTAGCAAACCCAATTGAGAAATTATTCATAAAAACATTTTGAATTGCTTACTAGATGGTGACTTTTT
The DNA here is from genome assembly GCA_963680715.1 of Tetragnatha montana. Lineage (NCBI taxonomy): Eukaryota > Metazoa > Arthropoda > Arachnida > Araneae > Tetragnathidae > Tetragnatha > Tetragnatha montana. The sequence continues at coordinate 42,477,689 of OY796679.1, read as the reverse complement.
TATAGGGCTGGATGGTTTTTTAATAGGACTATCAAGTTTTCCTTTACTTCCATCTTTTACAGGGTATTCTGAAGTGTTCCCCAACTGGTTTAGTTTCTCAATAGTTGAAGAGTAATCAGAATACACTTTGAGTATTCCCTACAGAATTATAAAGAAATATTTTTATAAGTGTTTAAAATATACATAATAAAATAAATAACAACTTTAACTTATAATATAAGATACTTGGTCATGTGAGAATCTGATGGGGCCGATGTAATGGTTTACTAACTAAAAACTTAGTTTTTAAAATAAGAGGAATAGAAGTATATAAGACAAATGCAAATAAGTCTGTCAAATAAGTCTGGTTTGAAATAAATAAAATTAAAAATAAGTGACAATAATTTTAGAAAGCTGCTTCTCTTTGAGAATGCAATAAAAACTTTATCAGGCTTTTAAAATTAAGAATAAAAGCAAAATGCTAACTGAATAAACTATAATAATTCAGTAAAATTTTAAAAGATAAATTAAAAAATACAATGAAAATTTAAGAATAAAAAAAAGCTAATTACTGATGTTTCTGTAGTTTGTTTCTTCAAAAGTTCTTGATCAAGTGACAAGGGCTCTAATTTTTCAAAATTTCGTTCCATTTCTAGTAACCACTCCAAGATTTTAATTCTCAAAGTTTCATAAGAAGCCATCTGTTCTGATCTTGCTTTTCCAAGTAACCTCTTTTCATTTAATTTGTCTTCCATGCATTTCCATTCCTTTTCTAACTTGGTAATTTTCTCTTTCACCAATTTTGTGTCGGCAACATCTCTTCTAGAAACTAAGCTATTACTTATATTTCGAATTTGTTCAAAATCTTGTCGTTTGGATTCCCGCTGATTAATTAAATAGTCCACTATAGATATAAAACCATCAATGTCAGTTCGATGCACACTATCAGATGTGTCAATTCGTTCTGAAGTAGACACACACCATTCATCAAATTGCAAAACAATTTCTTCAAACATATGAACACTTTCAGAAACCTGAAAAAAAAACATCATTTAAACATCTTAATGACTACAGTAATTTTAACTGATTAGGATAATTTAATATTAATAGTTCTTTTTTGCGAACCTTTTTCCAACTTATCATTTATTTAAGTTAACAATATTTGAAAATAAAAAATTAACACATTTAAGTAAAATAATCGTATTGTTCACAAACATTTTTATGGTAGAACAAGATTTAAGATTTTACTATGAAAGATATTTAGATCAGATAAATGGTATAAAAGTATTAAAACATCATATATAATTATGGTTATTGAAATAATGTGGTTATTTAAGGGTTTTAGAATCACACAATAGGAAATTTTTGGTAAGTGATATGTAAAAAAAACATACTTCTTCTAGTTGTAACAAGTGCTTTGATGTTTTATCACAGATTTTATCGAATCTTTGTGAAATGTCCTTTAGTTTTGCATCAACTTTACGAGCTAATTTTGGATTAGCTTCTGAAGATATATCTTTTGCAGATGATGTCAACATTTCTATGCTTTGCTTCTGATTATCTATATCTGACTTAAGGATTTTATAATCTTGCACCTAAAGAATATAAAAAGCTGTAAGTTTTACAAGCATTTAACTGTAAATAGATAGTTTTACAGTTTTAAATGTCACAAAAAAGTTAGAACAAGTTTTAAAAAAAATCAATGTAGACATTATAAATTCTGAGAATTAAATTTCCTTATGCATACCTGTCTATCCAGTTTATCAGTGATTAAACTAATAGGTTGATGATACTCTTTAACAGCTGCCTCGGTTTCTTCTAACCACTTAGAAACTCGTTCAAGACCACCTTGAATATCTTGAGAATGAATCAAAGCTATTTGCAGCTCTTGAATTCGTTTTGCTATGGACTCTAGAAGATTTGAATATTCATTTTGAAGAGAACTCAGAGTACTTTCAATATTTTTACTTTCACTTGGAGCAATGAAGCAAATCTCTAATGAATCAGTCAGAAGTTTGACAGATTGGAAGACATTTTCAATAATTCTACCTTGTCCAACAACTTCCATATTTATCAATTTTATTTTATCCAACTGACTTTGAACAGCTGATGGTTCGTCAGCCACAGGCTCATTGATAACCTTTCTGGAAGACTTTTTAATATCAGAAATCCACAACTTAGCCTTATCAGCAGCTTCAACATAAGAATTGTATTTGCTACAAACCAAGGTATAATTGTCACTAAATTTATTAACCTCATTAAGAAAACTATGAAAAACTGTGGTGACTTCTTGAACTTCAGCTTTTATTTGACTATCACTAACTTTTATTGAAGGCATCTTCTGGCGCATATTTGTACGGAGAGAGTTAATAGCTTTTAAGTAGTCCTGAAAAAAAATAAACATTAATAACTGAACAATATTGAATTAAAGTTAAAGTAGAAAAACCTCTTAACACATAAAAAATTTAAGTAACAATGAGGTACTCTGTAAATTAATGTTAGGAAACTAGTAATAAAAGTTCAAGGAAAATACTTAATAGTTAAACTATAGCAACAAATTTCAAAGGGCAGAAATTTAGATCAAAGTATTTCATAAATTATATTAATCTATTGTACTTTTTAAGATTAAACAAATATGAAATGAATGAAAGGTTGAAGCCAAATAATTGATTCATTTTGAAGCTGAAACTTCTTTCTATTAGAACCACCTAATTTTAACTTGTTAAGAACACATTTGATTTAGCAAGAAATGTCATTACTTTTCATATGGATCTTGTATATTAAAAGAATTTAACAAATTACCTGAGATTCAGCTATAAACTTTTGAGCAGCCATTGTTATAAATCGCAGATCAGCTTGATGAGCAATCACATCACTGGTGAAAGACTGCAATAAACAATTAGTCTTACTATTTTTTGTTGCTTTGCACTAAAGAAATTTGCAAAGCTTTTAAATTACTATTAGAAGGAATTATATGTAATACTACATAAAACATTAACGTAAAAGTATTTATAAATTCATGAACTTCTTTACTTTTTAAAAATATTTATTTCAAAAATACTATAAAAGAGACATATTTGTGTTTTTATTATACTTTAGCTATTCTCCCTCATCCCTTTACATGCAAATAGTTTAAGTTTTAAATGCATTACATAATTACATATTAAATAACTCAACTGTAGATTTTCTTATTTATTAACCTTTATTTACATAGAATTAAAACAAAATTAAACATTTATAGGAAAGGATGGCCTGCCAACACAAATTCTTTTTTCATTATTTCTTTAAATTTACAAACTGAACACTAAAAACTTGAAAACCAACAAAAATAAAATTTCTGTTTGAAACTTAACTAAATTGCTGTTAAACTGTAAGATAACACATTGTTCATAACTCACCCTTATTAATTCTGATTTATTTCCTAACTCTGGAAGAACTCCAATACCAGATACAATATCTTGAAATTTCTTTTGAGCTTCATTGAGCCACTCTTTGAATAATTTGGTTTCAGACTGAAATAGAAATAAAATACTTTATGATAAAAATTTGAGAATTCTATACTCTCCTAAATTTTTCTTGTAAAATACTCTAAAAAAAAAAGAAGAATGCAAGTTTCTCAGACAGAGTCATTATGATGTTTATTAGTGTTATAAACTTATAATTCAATTTTTAACACCAAAAATTTTAATCTCATTACTTTTACAAACTGGCTGGATTTTTTTATTAGATTAGAGAATAAAAAAGTAATTGGTTTTGTTGAATTAAACAAATTTAACTTAGATACTTTTTAAATGAATTAAATTAAACTAAGATAATTTAGGAAGAAGAGTCAAAGGCAATGTAAAGTGTAAAAATCAACAGTTATATACTTTGTATTTATGCAATTCCTCATAGGCTGATGTAAGCCGCTTCAAGAGTCTATCACATTCATGAAGAAGTGAATCATATTGAGTTCTAAGTGATATCAGATTCTTCTGAAGGTAGTTTATTTCTTCTTTGTTTAAAACTTCAAGCCCCCTTTGAGCTAGCTGTCTCATTTGATCCACACATGTTGTGATTAATGAGTGTTGATTTTCTAAATCCATCTTTAAGGTCTAAAGAAAAGTGAAATAATTAGTAGTTAAAAGCAAAAGAATCAATTGAAAACTTCCAGAATTCAAATTAAATTTTCCTTAAAACTGCTTGAAATAAGAAAACTAACTCACTTTAACAACTGTTATTTGATGATGCAAGTTTGGTAGGCCTTCTTCAACTGCTCCAACAGAAGCAAGGTTTACTTCCAGATCTTTCATCCAAGTTTTTAATTTTGTATTATTTTCCTCACATACTTTATAATTTTCTTCCACAGCAGCCTTTATTAAACATAGTTAAAGCACTATTACTAATTAATACATTTATTATAAGTGCAAAAACAATTTCAATTGATCAAAAGTTAAGTTAGAAGCAAATATTAGCAAATTTTGTGTTAAGAGCAGAAAAACAGTAAACTTCTGTTTTATTTTAAAAGAATATACTGTAATCTTTAAACAATAATTTCATCTGCAAAGAAATTAGATACAAGCTAGCATACAATAATAAATTTTCAAATATTTGAGCACTTGTTTTATGAATAAAATAACCAAGAAGGCAGGACAGTCTACATAACAGAAGTAATATCTATATTGACAGAAATAAACCCAAACATTTGTAAAACCATGTTTTTTTCATACATGATACCTAAAAATTATTTTTAAAGAACCTAAAAGTAAAACAATATTGAGGTTGACACAGCACTAAATGATAGTCAGTATGAAAATTCATTAATTTAAAATAGAAAATTCTTCATAAATATAAAATAGCAAAAAATGTATAGATATCAAATGAAAAATCATTGAAAATTGTTTGGATGATTACTAATTTTTATTATTTTAAAATCCCTTTTTAAGCATAATTTTAAAGGTCTATTGACCCATTTTCTTCCCAAACTAAAAGGGGATGAAATAATCCTGTAATTAAATATTAGGATTTTAATGACATTAGTTTACACATTCTATGAACTTTTAATGTACATTTGATACACAACAGACATCTTATACAGTATATTTTCATTTTCAAACTAGATACAATTATGTACCATATACCCCTTTTGAGCTTAAAGACAGGGTAGATTCTTTTAACTATGAGCAAGACAAATTGCTGAAACCATTTTGGAAGAACATGAACCCATGATATTGAAGTGGAGTTTTAAAGAGATTTTAAATCTACACTGTCAGACACTATTTTTTAGGGTTTGCTTTATTTTTTTGTCAAATTTATATAAAGAAATTTTCTTTGTAAGGCATAGTTGATAATAACTCAATGAAAATTTTCTACTGCATTGTCATTCTTTTCACCTTAACTTTCATATTATCATAACCTGATTAAAAACATCAAGAGAAATGCAAGGATTTTTATACAAAGAGCACTTAAAGCCCCAAACCATACCACTTTTATTCAATATTAATATTCATATTTAAGCTCATGAACTGAATAACTACTACACTATTAAATGTCTCTGATCAGTTCACCCTTTTCATTGGTAAATCTGGTTTGTTTAGACATCATAAGAGGCTTAAAATCAACTCAAAATTAGTGCATTGTTCTTATTTTCTTTTCAGAACTCAAAATATATTGATTGGATGATTAACAACTATTCATGAGTCAAGTAGTGATAAACATTATTAACCATAAAAACGCTAATGATTTATATCAAACATTTTTAATATGCTATTGCTTATCATGATTCATGACAACAAAGTAAAACAAAAGAAGTTAATCAATCTCAAATCTGTTTGATACAAAACAAAAGGGTTTTAATCAGTTTGATTTTTACAATTAAAATTAATTTTCAAACTAAATTAGATTATACCTAATCCAAAAATATGAGCAAGTTACAATGAAAGATTCAAACTATCCATTTCAAAGATTTTTACTAGGTAGTATATATATTTTAAACAATTTTTGCTATTCAACTTAAAAAATAAACCTCCCAATAGTAAAAATTATGAAGAAGGAATTTGAAATTCAAAATTCTAATAGTATTTTGCAATAAGTTGGTGCTCAGAAAAATTAAAAGTGCAAAAGAACAGAAATATTTAAGAAATACTCACCCAAGTTGATTCCTCTGAAGTATTAGGGCCATGTATGTCAGATAAAGCAACTTCATTAGGATTTAAAATAGTCAAAGTCTGATTAGGTGGAATTAGATTGTCATCAACTGCTTTCTGTAACAGCATCCATTCATTATTGATGAAAATACTACATTTCTCAGGATTTACTAGACCCGAGTCTAAGGCATCTCTTGGTGTAACTTCTGAAATGTTTGTCGTTAACTCTGAGTATGCATCATGATGCCCACTAAAAGTAATATTTTCATTGGATACCAAGTATTCAGGCTTCTTTTCAGATGAGTGCTCACTCAGTTGAGAGATTTTAGTACCAATATCTACACCAACATGAATGTAGGGGTTTCCCATTTCTTCTAAATACCCTTGATATGTTGTTTGAGATTCAAAGAATCCAGAGAAAGCATTTTCATTTTCAGATTTAATAAATTCAAGGTTCTTAGTTGTTGTAACAGAAAAGCTCTCTGGATTCTCTACTGGGTATCTAGACTGTTTCAACTCATCTCCTTGCACAGAAAATGTCACCTGTGATACTCCTGAAGAGTAACTCTCCATTCCTAGATTTTCATCATTTGAATAATTGTCCATTGATGGATTTTCAACAATCATCATACTAGTTAATTCATTTCCCTTTTCAAATTCTTTTCCGATAGATTGGGATACAAGAGTAGGCTGGTCCCTTTTCATACTCGAGAAAATTTCCCCACTAGTTATACTTTCTCTTGTTTCATCAAATTCATACTTAGCTTCTTGCAAAGGATTTACATTCTTGGCTGATTCCATATAATTATATTCAGTTTCTTTAGTAAGTTTTTTAGCACTTTTGACAGGATATTTAATTTCTCTTATAGGAGACTTAGTCTCTTTACTTGGAGATTTAGTTTCTTTCAAAGGAGATTTAAGTTCTCTTATAGGAGACTTAGTCTCTTTACTTGGAGATTTAGTTTCTTTCAAAGGAGATTTAAGTTCTCTTAGAGGAGATTTAGTCTCTTTACTTGGAGATTTAGTTTCTTTCAAAGGAGATTTAGTTTCTTTCAAAGGAGATTTAGTTTCTTTCAAAGGAGATTTAAGTTCTCTTAGAGATGATTGAGTTTCTGTAAGAGAAGATTTTGGTTCTTTTGAAAGAGGTTTAGTTTTTAAAGCAGATTTGACTTCTTTGAGAGGAGATGCAGTTTCTCTTTGAGGAGATTCAGTTTCTCTAATAAGAAATTTAGAGTCTCTAGGGGAAGGTTTAGTTTCTGTCATAGGAGACTTTGTTTCTTTTGGAGGTAATTTAGAGTCTCTAGGGGAAGGTTTAGTTTCTGTCATAGGAGACTTTGTTTCTTTTGGAGGTGATTTAGATTCTCTCAGAGGAGCTTTAGACTCCCCCAGAGGATATTTAGATTTTTTTGGATCAGGTTCTGTTTGCTTTGGAGGGAATTTATCTTCTCTTAGTGGAGATTTAGTATCTCTTAGTGAAGATTTAGTATCTCTAGTAGATTTATTATCTCTAGTAGGAGATTTGGTATCTCTTAATGGAGATTTGGTATCTCTTAATGGAGATTTGGTATCTCTTAATGGAGATTTGGTATCTTTAGTTGGAGATTTAGTAACTTTTAAAGGTGATGTATTTTTATCAGGTGATTTAGTATCTTTATCAGGTGATTTAGTATCTCTAATAGGAGATTTCATGTCTCTTAGTGAAGATTCAGTATCTCTAACAGGAGATTTGGTATCTTTAGTAGAAGATTTGGTATCTTTTAGAGGTGATTTAGTATCTTTAACAGGCGATTTAAAATCTCTAATAGGAGATTTGGTATCCTTTGACGGAGATTTAAAATCTCTAATGGGAGATTTGGTATCACTAACAGGAGATTTTGTTTCTTTAGGTGAAGACATAGTTTCCTTCTGTAGTGATATTTTTTTGATGGGAAGTTTAATATCTTTGGTTGAGACTATGGTTTCTTTTTGAGGAGATACTGCTTTGCTAAGATTGATTTCTGCAATAGAAGGTTTAATTTCCTTACATTTTTGGGTTTCTTTGTCAGGGGAATCATCTATGCTCAGAGGTTTCATCTCTTTAGTCAAGGATATGGTTTCTTGAGGGAGAGGTTTAGGATCTTTGCTTAAGAAATCACTGGCTTTCTTCAAAGATTTAGTTTCTTTTAAAGGTGATTGAGGTTGAGAGAATTCAAATTCTTCAGAGGGAGATTTGGTATTTGGCTCAATGGGAGACATAGTTTCCATACAAAGAGATGTGGTTTCTTTTATTGATGGTTTAGTTTTTTCTGTTAGAGGTTTAAAATCTTTCCCAGTGGTTCCAACATTTTCAACAAGAGATTTTATTTCGTCATTAGAAGATAGTTTTTCTGTTTGGGATGGTAAAGTTTTCCTTAATAACATTGGAGGAGTTATATCAGTGGGAGATAGGGGTTCTGTACTGGGTAATTCATCCTTGATAAGGGATTTTCTTTGCAATAGGGTGGTTGAATATATATCTTTGGAAGAAACAGGTGGGACTTTTGAAGATATAGGTTTACCAGAAATGTTAGAATCACCTTTTGAGAAATATGGATATTCATCTGTTTCAACTGAGTCTGTAGAAGGATACAGACCTACTTTGTCAAGTTCATCTTTACTCAACTCATTTTTGGTAAGAGATGAAATGGTATCTTTTTTTAAATCAATATTATCAGAAGATATTGTATCAAAATTTGTAACAGAGACCTCTTCAGTACTGAATTTTTTTGGAACAGAAAATTTCATATCATGAAACTCATCAGGAATATTTTTTCCTTCAATAGATGATTTAGTTTCCACCAAAATATTTTCTGTTTTTGAAATGAGATATTTAGTAGTAGATTCAGGATTAGTTTCTGGAGTAGACAAAATTTCTTTCACTGGTTTGGTATCTTTCTGCAATTGAATGTCAAAATCAAAGTTATCATTTACAACTGAAGGAATAAATTCCACTGATTTTACTGATGTAAAAGTTGATGATCCAGAGGTAGTTACATTAATTTCATCCCCATCACTACCACTTTTAATGCATTTAGGGGATACATCTTCAGAACTGTATGGGTCAGAATAAAATGATTGCTTCTCCACAACTTTTGTTGGAATGTCTGTATCCAATGATGGTAAAGTAATTGGTAGAGAAATTTCCTCCTCAATGTTCATTTTTACAATAAGTTCCGAATTAAAATCCAACTTTTCACTTTCATAGGACTGAATATTTCTTTCTACCAATGAATTATTTGATACCAGTTGATCATCCTCTATTTGATCAGTTATTGGGTGAATGATTTTAGATTTTTTCTTGGATAATTCAGAATACTCTAATGGGACACTGATTTCAGCAGTTTCAATATGAGTGGTTAAAGAGTGAGGAAAAACCATTTTTGATGTTTCACTTTTTCCTGAAATTCCTTGTATATCAGGTTGTTCAGGTAAGGACTCTGTATGAATTGATGGTTTAGAAGGCAATGTACTTTCCGATAATTCATATACTTTTTTAAATGTTTCAGTAGATTGTTCTAAACTCACAGTCTCTGAGGTGGAACATAGGACTGATTGTACAACCAAGGAATTATCAGGTGTTATCTTTTCATCATCTTGACTGAGAAATTCATCTTTAAAATCATCAATTCTGGATGAGTTTCCTAGAGTTTTTACTAATAACTCACGGGGAACATTAGAAGTAATCCCCTTTTGAGGTATTTGCATATCCCTTTCTTTAGAATTGTAGAAAGCAGCTACTTCATGAGAAGAGGTAGGATCTTCATCACTTCTATGTTCTATGTTTTTACACTTTTCTTTCAAGCTTTGTTTCACATCATTAACATTAGATACATTGCCTTTTTCCAAATTGCCAACTTCCTCATAAGATTTTTCAAACATAACTGAACTGTCAACTGATTTTACTTTAGGAGAACTCTCAACAAAATATGATGTAGGGGATTCAATTTTGTTACTTGCTTCAACTAAATTTCCTAAAGATTCTTCAACTTCAGAGCCTTTATCAATATCCTTGTTCAAGCATACACCAGACAACAGTTTAGAGGCTTCGGAAGAGGTTTTTCTTGAAGGTTCGAACTCAGAAATACTGACTTGTGAAGCATCAATAATAGTATCTTTTTCAAAGGACCCATATGTATTTTTATCAAAATCTTTAACTGGTGTAGAGCTATTTAATGTATTAATGGTAGATAAATTTGTATCAGGTGCAGTAAACTCAGATACGGATATTTCTTTTAAATTTACTGTAGAATTCTGATCTATAGAATCAAATATTTTTCTTTGTCCATCCAGATCTTTACCCTGTGAAATATTGCGATCCTGGGTGTCTTTTGATACATAGATTTCCTTTGCATTATCTTCAGACAGGCTTTTATTATCAGGTGAAGAAACTAAAGTTTGGAATGGTTTATTGAGTTCGTCACCAGTTGGTATATCAAGGGAATAATTTACATCTATAGTTTTTGGCAAATCATCTATAGCCATATGTGTAGAAGATATCAAAATGTTCCCAAAAGATGAGGTTGTCTTATCACTTTCAGTAATTTTAGAGCTAGATGTTTTTAAAGTAAACTCATTTGAAAGTGTTGGGGATACCTTTAATTCATCATCAGACTTAGAGAATGTTGACTGTAGTTGAGAAGGACCAGAAACATTTGTTAACTTAGTAGTTTCTTCTTTTTCTGGAAGCATTTCAGATTTTAAATTCTGATCCTTTTTGAGAGAATCAAGTAGTTTTGAAACACTTGTTGGGCTAAGATTATCATAATTTAAAGACAATTCTTCTCCATCATTTTTAATACTTGAAATACTACCAACTTTCTCATCAAAATCAATAGCAGAGTCAGATTTTCGGTATTCAAGCAAATCTTTATTTTTGTAGGACAAGTCAGTATCCTTAGCTACTAATTCCTTTTGATAATATACAGAACTATCCTTTCTCACAGTGGGTGAAAGTTTATCTTTTGAAATATCATCAATTTCAGAAAGTTTTTCAAGAGGAATATCAGTTTGAGTTCTATTCATTTCACATAACATTTTAGCAGCTACACCCATAGCTACCTCAGGTGTTTTTAAGGATCCTTCGACAGATGAAATAGGGGAGCTAGTAAATGCCAAAACACCAAGTTTAGCTGCATTCATAAAGTGTAATTTCTCATTTGTTGCTTTGTTCAGAAAATACCCAGTTTCAGAACAAATTATATTTCTATTAAGAGCATCCCCTAGAGTTAGTACTTGTTTATCATTGGTGTCATAAAGCAGAGAATTCAAATCAATGATGTTATTTTCAATAAGAGACTTAAAAGACATCAGTCTCTGAGTATCTGGAAGAAGGAATTTTTCACTTTCACAATCATACATTTGGAATGCTTGAGACAAGGAATATTTGTTATCACAGACATCAGTAGCTGTACTTATAGGCTGAAGTAACTGGAATTTTATAGCATCAGGGATTGAATGGGTTTTATTTGTAGTTTCATCATAAAAAGTGCCAGAATCTAAATTTAAACTACCATTCAACAAAGCAGTAGCAAAAGGCACCCCTTTTAAGTTCAAGTTTTCACATTTAGAGCCGAAATTTCGATTGCTAATAGATTTATTAAATTCTAAAGTAGAAAATGAAGATGTGGAAGTGAAACGAGCAGGTTTAGTAATGAGTAATCCTGAACGCATAGCAGATCTTACATCTATAAGAATACCAGTAACTGGGTGCTTAAATGTAAATGAATTTTTATCAATCAATTTTTTATTCATAGCTTCATCTAGTAAAAAGTATTCTCTTTGAGGTTGAACTGGGATGGATAACAAAGATGAACATTCAAAAGCCTTTTGAATGGGAATTCTTTCTCCTGTGTGAGGTTGTATAAAAGTTTTTGATTCTAAATCAATGAAACCATACTGTAGTGCAGTGGGAAAGGTAAATGTAAGCAATGGTGGACATTTAAAGGGAAACTCCCTTGACCTAAACATATTTTTATGAACAGCATCCACAAGAGAGATAGGGCCAGAACTTATAATAATCTCATTAGTATTGCCATCGATAAGCCCTTCTTTTAAAGCATCATTTATGACTATCTCAAGAGGTTTTGAGGAGTCCACTAAGATCGAACATGGACATATTATATTACACATAACTGCATCTTGGACTGATAACTCAACACCACTTTCTGGATGAATAATTTTATTTGAATCATCTTTTATAAAACCCCTGTCATATGCTTGATTTAAACTAAGTGCACGAGCAATAGGGATAAGTAACTTGCCAGATGTACGATCAATTAAATCTTGACAAACTGCATCTTTAATGGTGACATAATTTCCTTTCTCAAAGTCAGGAATTTGGCCTTCACTCACATTTTCTAGTACAAATTTATCCTTACGCTCATCAATATCAGACAGTTTTTTCCATATAGCATTTAAGGCACTACAAGTTTGTTCATCAATATATCCTTCCAAGAGTGCATCTTTAGGAGAAATCATACATGTAGGAATTTTAGTTAAATTTAACCTTTGCTGAGGCCAAAAACTTTCAAATGTCGAGATTGATGTAATAGATTCAGTTTTAACACTGCATACTTCATGCTGTTGAGGCACACTCAATGGCATTGCTTCATCATTCAAATACTTGTTCAAGTTTTCATTTGAAGTAATGTCTGCTATTTTCTCTTGGACTTCTACAAGTGACTTAGGATCTAGTTCAGTGGACTTTGTTGAAATGAAGTATTCTCCTTCAGGCTCCTCTTCCGGGGAGGAAGCAAATGTGATAAGTTCTTCACCAATGGCATTTTTCATGGGCATTTTGCCACCTTTTTTATTATTGTAGTGACCTAATGAGTCTAAAATTTTCATTTCCAAGGCACAATCTAAATTAACAGTTTGTTTTGACATAGGAACCACAACTAATGCAGATTTAGAACTGATAATTTCCATTTTTACAGTCTCTTCAAACGATACCAATCTGTCAGTACCTGGAACAGTGAACAAACCAGATATAGGATCAAAAAGATTTTCACTGATGGCTTCCTTAAGAGTCCATCCATCTCGAGGTAATTGCAAGATTTCCACTTTCTTAGTCGTATATGGTAGCTTTTTTACTTCATTAAAATCACTACCAGTTTCATGAGACATTTTATCATCCTGTTCAACTTCAGTTTCAGCTCTTGAGATATTCTTAAATGATTGCTCAGAGCTTTTTATGGTTTCTTCTTTAGTTAAATTACCTACATCAGTGATTTTATTTTCATCTTGTAGGTTTTCAAGAGGTTTACTACTGTTATCTCTTAAGGAAATTTTAGTCTCATTACTTGAAATGCCAGCTGCATCAGATGAAGAGTTCACAACATGTATGATTTTTCTTGACACGTTAGCTTTGGTTACTTTAATATTTAACATTCCTTCCAATAATGCAGCTCCTGAAGGAGATATTAATTTGCTAGTTACAGCTTCAGTTAAATATGTACATTTTTTAGTATTAGGATCAACTAAGAAACCAGTCTTGCTATCAATATACCCTTTTTTACAGCATTCTATGAGATTAAGTTCATCGGTGTTGTCAGTGATTCCTATTGGCTCACAAAGCATACCATAAATTTGAGGATCAATGAAGCCAGCAGATACAGCTTTTTCTAGTGATAAAGTTTCTCCTGTCAAGTTGTTTGTAAAAATGTTCTTTTCTAAATTAATCAGTTTCTTTTCTACAGCATCATTGAATGAAATCATTTCCCCATCTTTTTGATCTTTTACACTTTCAATATCAAAAATTGAGCTACAGATAACGGATGTAATAAAACCTTCATCAACTGCACGTGGTATTGTTAAATATTCACTTGAATCAGAATCATAGTATTTACCATCAGGTAATACAATACCTTTAGTCAATGCTTCAGGAAGGGAAAGAAATTCATTTTGCTTAGTATCTACAATACATTTCTTTTCCAAGTCCAAAATTCCTGCTGAGACTGCTTCTATAATACTTAATGGTTTCTTTGTGAAAGGACAAATAATGCAAGTATCTTTGATATATCCTAACTCATAAGCATCTTTCAAAGTTAATGGCTTCCAAATCAAATTATTTTTTCGAGCTTCAATCAAGGAATATTTATTAGAGCTGGATATTACTGCCCCATCATCACTATTCAGTATATTTAACTCCAAAGCTTGCTTTAAATCCAAGAGTTTACCCTGTTGGACATCAAATATTTCTAAAACATTTGAACGAAGAATACCTTTAGAAATAGCTTCATCCAAAGATAATTTTTCACCAGACACAACATCTTGGATTTTGCCAGTCTCTCCATCAAATATTTTTCTGTCAATGGCATCAGCAAGAGATATCCCGCCATCATTGCTTGGGGAGTCAAAAACAATAAATTTTTCAGTGACTGCTTTCTTGAACTCATATGTACTGTTAGTTAATGGTTCTTTGAAAACACCTGTTTTAGAGTCTAAGAGTTCTTTTTCAATAGCTTCAGGAATGGAGAGACTTTTTGTTGGAACTATACCCATCTCTAGAAGAGTTTTAATGTTAGACTTCTTAATTATTCCTAAGTGAAAAGCATCAGTTAGTGTTATTGGTTCATTTTCTAGAGGATTCATTAAAGTTCCTCTTCTAACACAGTAAAGATTATTTTTAATAGCCTCAAATAAGGACAGTTCTTCTTTAGTTTCCGGAACATAAATACCACATTTCGTAAAGAAATATTTATACAGTTTGTAGTCAATGAACCCCTTACTAACTGCCTTTTCCAATGACATTTTTTCTCCTGTTTTCAAATCTATTACCACATTTTCTTCAATATTCAAAATATTTTGAATTATTGCTTCTCTTAATGAAATAAATTCTGAAGATACAGAATTAAGAATTCCTGCAGTAGAAAAAACATCACTTAATGCACATTCTTCACTAGAAAGAATAGTTTTTAGATCTTTCGAATCAGGAGCTTCTGAATAACTAGGATAGTCTCCAAGAGTACCCCTAACCATTTTTTGTGGGCTAATAGAATCTTTTTCCGTTTCCTTCTTTGAGGATAATGGCTCATTATTCATTGGAATGTCAGAATCAATAACATCTTGTTCAACTAATAAGACTTGTGTGTTAAGGGTGGAAAGTGTCTTCAAAGAAACAGGCACAGCTTGGGAGATGATGGCGACCCACTATTGAGAAATTCAGAAAAGGAAAGAAAAAGTCAAAGAGACCATTAACCAAAAGTAAAATGCATGCTCATTCAAAAAAGAGTGTTTGCAACAAATACAAGATATAGATACAACATAAAAAGAAAGGCATTAAAATTAAATAGTAATTTGAAGTTTAGCATAACTAAACAAAATTTTGTGCAGTCTAGGATTGTACATTTCCAAAGATTGTAGAGCAATTTAAGCTTAAAATAAAACAAAAGTAGAAAATATATTATAACATAAAAGATTGAATCCTAATACATTTTTATGTATTATGAATTTTATAAATAAGTGTGAGTGTTTTAAAATTTTACTTCATAAAGGTAATAATTTAAAAACTTAAGACTCAAGAGCTTTTTCAAAAATATGGTTTACTAGAATATTTAATAAACCTTAGGATATTTGTATCCTTAAGACAAATTTAAAAATTACTCGTTCTGAAGGCATCATTGATAACCAGTTTTGAAAATACAGTTCATATGTTCAACATGCATTTAGGCATTTAAAACATAAAAACCCACCTTCTCATTTTCCTGCAGAGTAAAGGCCTTTTTCAAGTCCTCAAGATACACTAAAATATCCTGCATTAAAGTTGAATATTGTCGGTTTAAGATTTCAATTTCTCTTTCAATATCATCAGCTCCAGATATTAGAGAAGTACTCTTTTGAAGGCAGGCATCCAAACTCGGATGCTCCTCTTCTAAACTTTCTTTATAATGCTTCAGTCTGAGGTCATATATCTAAAGGGACAAACCAACTTGTACCCAATAAAAATAACATCAATGTTTTGGCGAGAAGGCAGACCACAGAGAAGTGTGAAGCATGCACAAGTCCACTAACGTACAGCAGATGCATATGGGTGCAACAGTTGCAGTCTGAAGGATTTGGGGAGGGGAAAAGCCAAGCCCATGACATACATATGCATGCTTAGTTCTTTGACACACAGGAGAAATTCATAAGCAAATAACAACAGCAAATTTACATAAAACAGAAACCACAAGAATAATGAAAACAGTCATATGTATGTAAGTGCAACTCTTTTAAGTGTACATAGCATTTTTAAACAGTTCAAAAAAATCAAGTTTGACACGTGCGCACACACATTTCTTGGAGAATACAAAGGTCAATTTAAAAAGAAATAAAACCACAAGCTTTTGCTGGCCCAGCAACATATTCAACACAAAAAGAAAAGAATGCAAACTTGCCTCTAATTTCATGCAGACTTTGGGAAGAAATTTTCAATTTCAAGCAAAGCAAATAATGAGAAAACAAAAGCTGAGCTATTTTAAGCAGCACACAATTCAAGCACTTTAATAAATAAAACATCTGTATTAATTAACTAATAAAATAAACAAATATAAAATGTAATTAGAAATTTAGGTTTGAAGATAGTTCATACCTTAGCTTCTCTCAGGTAACGGGCTCCCAAAACATTTGTTTCATCAAATGATGAACCTTTTTCAGAAATCTCAGTGTATAAATTCTAAACATAAAAAATAACTATTACACATAGAAATACTGCATATAAAAGTTAAGGCAATAATATTTAAGTGTACAACAAATAATATGAAATGAAGGTGAAATTATTGTTCCAGAAATATCATAGGTTTAAATGGTAAAGGTAATTTTAATGAATAGTTAAGAAAGGATTGAAAATTGAACAAAAAAGTTTCAACTTCAAAAAGCTTTTAAGCTTAGTTTATTTCTAGGGTTTTAAGATGTTCAGCCTCCTTATTAGGACAGTTAAGTCTGTCCCTAAGTAGCCTAGAAAACTGTAAGAATAATTAAATGGTATATTTGAAAGAGCTCACTCTTTAAAACTTTGTTAAAGAATGTATTTTACATCTAATTAAACTAGCTTCATATTCTTTGGGTAAACTCAAATTTGGATAGCATATTACATTTAAAATTGCACAAATATTAACACTGCACAAATCAAACAACTAGCATAAAAAAATATAGTGTTGATGTGAAATAGTAAAAAATTTTAAAAGCACTGAGGCTTATAAAGATTGTAAACCATATTATAAAAAACATTTGTTTACCATAGCAGGTTCAACTGTCATTTCTATTTCCTTTGTTGTCATTGTTTTCACTGCTTTTAAGCTGTTCATTTTCACTGTTGTTTGAGAAATCCACAAGCCATCATCATGTACTTTGCTTTTATAAGTTTGGAGCAACTCAGACGAAGCACCACAACTTCTTAGTCTGAAAAGATATGAATGGCAAAAACTTAAAATGGCCTAGATCTTAAAACCATTTAAACTAGGATGTATATAGAACACTATTCCAAAATCAATAAAGTTAAAATTTAAGTTTCTCATCTGGTTAGACCCTGACTGCCTCAAAACAAGGGATATAAAGTTTAAGATTAAAAATATCAGGAGGGTTAATTTCTTGGAAATTAAAAAAGGATCCAGTAATGGTGGTAGAAGAGAGCACAGAGAACATTATTTGAAAACTTCAAAAATACTGAAAAACCTAAAAAGTGTATTTAAAATCAATGCCTTCCTATCACAAAATACATCAAAATATTTTTTACCGTTCGACAACTTGAGTTTTGGCCTTGTCTAATCTTGAAGTCAGTTTCTTCAGATTGTTCTCATATTTATTCAAATCTGTATGACTTGATTGCTTTGATCTTATGCGTCGAATGAATTCTTTTAGCTTGGTAGTTGTTTCTTGAGTGTCATCTAATAGATTTTGGGATGCTTGCATCTCCTCCTGAAATGACTAAAATTTTGAAGATTATAAATGGTTGTTTTGACTGATAGAAAAGTACATTTTTAATAATCAAAAATCATAAAATTGTACAGAAAACTCCTCTTTTTGAATCAAATAGAGGTTAAATAATAAGTTAAAATTTCATAAAAAAAAAAACAAAAAGACTTTAAGCATTCTTACTAGCTAAATAAAATGTCTATTTACAGTAGAACTTATTTCTTCAGTATTTTTTACATACAACATAAAATAAAAGAACATAAGAGTTTATATTGGAAATCATTACAATAAACAGCAACATACTAGGAGTTTTTCATGTACTTCCTGCATATCTCCCAACTTGGAGGGCATGTTTTCACAAGAAGCTAGCTTGACTTCAATATTAGATACAGATTGAGTTAAATCACTCAGTTGATTCAAAGCAACTTCAACAATCTTAAGTCTAAAATATAAAAAAAATTAACAGTTTAATACTATACCACTAAGAAAAGTAAGAGTAAACAGTGTATTAGCCTACATACTTTTCAATATATAAATTGGAGAGCTCCCAGATTTTATCCCATGTTTGAATAAGAGTCTCATATTTTTGGTTGTTAACGGCAGACACTCTCATGTTTGGAGATTTAAATGCTTCGATTGCTTCTGTTACTTGATCATCTAAAGCTCTCAATTCAATATCAAATTCCTTAAAAAGAAAACATACAAAATTTTAGAAAATGAAAATGTTACAGACATTAATAGTAAACAAATTATTTATTAGTTTTATTTGAAGATAACATGCAATACCAAAATATTTTTCAAAATATGTACTGAAGAAATTATTTGAATAGTTTGAAGGTTGAAGGTGCATAGTTTTCTCTTTATCTTAGCACGTGGAAGAAATTAAGAAAGCAAATAGTGTCAAACAACAAATTATTACTATCAAAATGCTTCATTCCAGTCACTTTAATTCAGAGTGAAAGGTAAATAATCTCATCATATGTGTCATGAATATGATAATAGCTTCATAATAGGTTAAGTGAGTTATAGGATTTTAAAATTATAAACTCATGAACTTAACCTACTTTATGCTCAAGTACAGAACTTTCTAAAGAATCCATATCCCATAAGATAGAGGTTTGCAACTTGCTCTTCAAAACTTTTTCTTTTTCATTCAATAAATTCAAAATACTAGAAACATTATCAGGTACTCTTTTTCCAACATTTGTTGAATTCTTCAGACCTGAAAACACAACAGTAATATAAGATTATAAAGAGTATGTTTTTGGAAACATATCCATGCATCATAAATCCAATGCAATACAATACACTTCTTTTTAAAAACATGTTTCAGTAGTGTTTTTTCCTAATAATAAATAAAATTTCTAAACAATTTGTTGCTCTATTACTATTTTTCAGGCAAAAACAACCTAACCAGCTATTACACAAATAAAGGCTAATGACAGATAAATTTGTATAAAGACACGGAAGGCACTGAATTCTTAGAAGGCTTCATGTAACAGTCATGGTGAATATCTTGTGAAAATTAAAGATATTTTCATATTTTTTTTATGATAAAATACACATTTTACCTATTTGATGTTTTTTCTACCTTGTTAAAAGTAAAATGAACCTTTTTATTTTGCTCTTAGCACTGCTTAAAATATTTTAATGGATTCAACATAGTTATACACATTACTTCCATGACTCTACAATATGTATTTTCTAATCTACAGCCATGAAACAGGCTTTAAAAAACCTTTATAAATATTACACTAGATACATTATAATTAAATAAAAACATCATACTTTCTACTTGGCCATTTTCAGTAGTCTTTTTTGATGACACAAACAGTGTGTTGCATTGTTCAATATCTTGCTTTAACTTGACAAGGGCAGGATCTGAATCTGTTCCTTCATTAACAAGTTTTTCAGCATCTGCATTCAAGGCCTTCATAATGGATTCTCTTTGAGAAATCTCCATACTGGAACACTGAGAATAAGATTGTTTGTTAATCAAAGATATTTTCAAAACAAATATATTCTTGGGACGATAAACTTTAATATTTTCTCTCAAGTCAAAAGTGTAATGAGTTTTGGTTAATTGATGGGCCAAATCTATACCTTTAGTATAGACACTTGGATATTGATTTAAATATATTGAGCATATATAACTGCATTTATATAAATCCACTTTTTATACATACTTTATTATAAATGCATGTAAAGGATTTGAAAAAAAACTTCATACTTTCAAGTATCTATTCTATCCCTTAATAACTTGGTTGGTTTGAAAATAAAAAATACTGATATACATTGCTAATTTCTCCATTTTTAAAAGATACATGGTCTTACTTTTGACATATCCCAGGACTTGACAATTTTAATTGTAGCAAAGACAAGATTCTGTCGTAGTTTCTTTTGCCGTTGTGTCCACAGGTTCAAAAGATCTTCATACCGCTTCTTTAGGCTGTAAAAAATACTTTGTGTAGCAAAGATTAAAATGTATATGAAATAAAGAAAGAAATGAAACAATATTTACCTATCAGATAGTTCAATAGCTTCTGTGTTTGGTGGAGGAATAGTAAAACATACACTAGGCACTGATACTTCCTTTCCATTAGATGTCAATAACTTCAAGAAGGAAAAATTGTTTTGTCAGAAAGAAAAAGTGTCATGTAATCAAATAGAAACTTTATTTTTAGAAGAATATAGGTAAGACTATTCAAACCATCAGTATCTTAGCAGACTATAATATCATTATATCAGAGTAATAGTAAATAGTAAAGAAGTTTTAAATGATGGTTATTTATATTGCTTTATTACTGCCAAAGAATAATTCAATTAATGATTAAGTTTATCTATAACAAAAATTTCAAAAATTGATAGTTCAGAATTAAGTACATTATACAGGATATGCCACAAATTCATGCCAATTTTAAGAAAAAATATAATAGAAAAAAAGGTGATGTTTAAAAAAATTTGGTTAGAATGAACATTATGACATTGGATTAATTCCATGCATAAAAATTACACAAAATGTAACAGCACAAAAATTCTTTTGCATATCATACTATTTACTTTTAATACAAATCAAACAAATATCAAATTTTTAATTTTTTTTTGCGCAAAACCTTTATCATATAATCATAGTTTATTGTCTTCCCCCTACTTCATATATAAATATTCCTTTTGATAATCAAAGTTTATTACCTTCCAGGTAAATTTCGGAGACATTTCTTTAAGAAAGCACTTTTCATCTTTAGAAATAGTAACCTGCAATTAAATAAAACCGAATAAAAGTCAAATTTTATAGGAACCAAAAAATACTATGACAGTCTACGAAAGAGGATTAAATGCATATTGTCACTTAACTCAATATTTCAGCATTAAATAATTTGTAATCAATCAATATACTAAGAATGAATATCTAATATGCTAATAAACTTACATCAGCAGATTTGTAGCTGCAAATAGACACAACAGGTAGTGGTTTGGATGGTTGAAGCCGTCTCAATTTAAGTGGAACTACTTCTCTACTGTAAGTCACAATGTGATTAAGTGTATCATTGTGTTTGGTTACATTTTCCTTCATGTCTTCCATCTGTTTGATATACTTTTCACCATCATCAACCGAAAATGATGTCTTGTTATAAACAGAATTCAATTTATCTTCAGATGTTTTAAGAAATTGCTCCAGCTCTCGAGCC
This sequence comes from Tetragnatha montana, assembly GCA_963680715.1. Taxonomy (NCBI): domain Eukaryota; kingdom Metazoa; phylum Arthropoda; class Arachnida; order Araneae; family Tetragnathidae; genus Tetragnatha; species Tetragnatha montana. The sequence continues at coordinate 42,455,986 of OY796679.1, read as the reverse complement.
TCTTTGAAAAACTAAAATAAAAACAACTAGTTATTTACACTTAAAAGTACACATAGAAATAATTAAATACGTAGAAAATGAAAAATTGTAGGTATAAAGTTTATGGTAATAGTATTAATGGATTATTTTCAATTTTAATTGAATTGGGCCAATCCAAACATAATTATAATAAGAAAACTAAAAACTACTATTTACCTGTTCGTAAGATTGGGCAGACCTCAAATGCACTTCTAAACAAAATGTCAACTGCAGTAACCAAGACCACTTGTTCTGCAAGTTTTTCAAGTACCCCTAAAAATCATACAAAAAAATTAGAATAAAAAACTACTCTTTTGCTAATTTTTTCTATCTTTCAAAATACAATCAAGCTTTTGACTCTAGTCTTCATGACAGTGGATATAATGTCTATATTGATGATAGTAGTATATTAGCATAATGTGCACACATTGAGAAAATAAAAATTCTAGATACTAACAAAGTTTTCTGCAATTTATGAGCATCATTTGCATTTCTAATATAACTTTAAGAATTCTTAACCCAATAGCTGAATTATTATTTAACACTCTAAATTAAATAGTGAGAGCTTAATAATCAAGATCAAAATAAATAATGAAATTTTAGGACAAAAACTATAAACTAATTTGAAAATGTATTTCAATCAAATAAATCCCCACTAGATTAAAATTAGATAATATAATGTATGTAAAAATACACAGGGTTTTATAAATAAAGTTTAAGTATGATAATAAAATGTGAGACATACATCAATACATTTTGAAGCAGGATGCATTTGACGTAACAAATTTTCCCCTCTACTTTGAACAGCATTGAATTGAACTTCTCGTTTTTCTAAATCACTTGTAAGGGTCTGAAATATTAAAGTGATATCAATACAAAATTAAATTATAAAAACTATACAAATTTAATCTAACACAAAAGTAGAAGCAATTTGAGTAAGTATTTAACAAAATATCAAAGTAATGGTATTTTTTGTTTAACAGTTAAAATATGGAAATTATGATTCACTGGAATTGAAAGATTTCTAAACCTGTAAAAATCAGCGAAGCCACTGAATTATAGATGGAAAGCCAAGATATACCAATTTCATTTTATAAAATGATCAAGCATTGGATAGTTATTATATAACTTATTACTTTCAACAATAAAAAGTTTGAAATGAGCAAAAGCTGGAGGAATATTAAGAGTAAGTAGATTACACTTTTAAAGGGGAATTACTACTAATGACATAATATTCTTAAATGAACTTAATTTAAGAATTGATTGTTACATTAAATTAAGTTATATTGTCAATATTTCATCCTTAAAAATATTTTGTACCGCTAAATATGTGACATAATATGCTGTTTACCTCTTGGTGATGTTCCAACTGGGAAATATTTAAGTTTTTGGCACTCCAATCTCGAGCAATTTCTGTTGTTTCTTTATCACTCATCCATTTAAGTTCTCGTGAGGCTGTCTGCACAAAATCTAGAAAGCTTTCTAAATCTTGCTGCTTTTTAGATGATACAGACTGGAAAAAGAAAGCCTTATTATTACTAAGGAAAGTGATAAAAAAATAATAAATTACTACAACAGACATTAATATTTTGGTTTTCAATTCTTATAAAAACTAAACAATGATAAATTTAAACAAACAATCAGAACAATCTTTAAATTCTAAATATATAATGCTAAGTATATAATAAAAAAAATTATACCTATTTTTTTAAATGTTTATCAAGAAATGCAACCTTGAAAATCATTAAGTATTAGTTTAAGTTATCCCTTTTAAAATCTACATAATAGCATCCAAAATAAACTTTAACCCAAAATAAATGTTGCAGAGACATAGGTTAAATAAAAGAACAACATGGAATACATACCACAAGATTTTTAAATTCAGTCTCAAGTTTTTCTATGTCTTCGGCTGAAACATTGTCCAAGTCTTTGGAATTCTGATAATAAATAGAAAAATAAAAATTTACTACATGGAGAGAAGATATTTTATCAAAAAACATGTTACAATTTAAACAAATATAAAAACAAAAATTTTAGTGCTATGAGAAAAGGGTATTAAATATTGCAGCCTCATATGCCTACCAGTAATGACAATAAGGTAAATTAAATAAAGAATATAATATAATTTTTAGATTGGTATATATAGCAATATACAATAATAAAAGAGCAGTATTTTTTGGAGAATTAAGTATTTATAAAAGCTTTTTTTTACAAATGATCCAGATTGTTGTAATGAGGCACTAGTTTATGCATTAATTTAATATGCTTTTTGTCATGTATTAACCGTGTAACTGTAATCAGTAATATGAGAGAATTTTTTCAATTAAAATATTTTTAACTAACAAGTGAATGGTAACACTAAACAATAAATAAAAACTAATACTGTACTCAGTAAGAATACCTTTTGAGCCACCAGAGGTGATATCTTTTTTTGATATTGCTCAATAGCCTTTTGTTCCACTTTAATGTGGTCTAAATTTGATTTGATAGAAGGGTAATCAATTCCGTATTCAAGAGATTCTATCCGCTTCTGAAATAAGGATATATAATTCAGATATTAGATTTTATGCTAATATGTCTTGTAATCCTAAAATAACTAAATACTCACAAGCTTCTTCTCAATCCAATCAAAATGATCCTTAATTTTTGTAATTTGTTTAGGAGTCTCAGCTAGCTTTTCACTACTTGTATTTCTTGTTTTTGAAATCTTTTTTTCAGACACATTTTTGTCAGATTTTTCTGCAAGGTCCACAACCATTTTATCGTTAAAAGAGCTTTTCACAACCTTGAACTTATCTTTCAGAGGGTCTAACCTGTAAAAACATATTTATGAAAGTTTTCACATACATTTCACAGCACACATATTAATACAAACAGAAAGAAAACCCTGCAAAATACTTAAAATAACAATTTTTAATGAGAATTTAAAAGCAAAAATAAGATATTTGACATAAATTCTTTGAGTCAAGATGTTTAACCAGTATGACATTGAACAAGATGGCAGAAATTGATTTAAGAAACAATACTTTTTAGCTACTCAAAATACATAACCAGTTTTTAAATTCTATTTCTATACCTTTTAATCTCATTTTAGTTTAAACACATTGGTTCTTATTTCTAATAAAAAAAAATTCCAGTTATTAAAGTTACCAAGTCTTTTATTGCTAATAACAAAATTATTTTCCATGGAAGATATAAAAAATGATGATATATTAACATAAAAGTAATAAAAATCGCTTAAGTAAAAGAGAACAGTTTTACTTAACATTTTTACTTCAGTTTTTACCTGTTCTTAAGTTCATTTAATTGAGGGTAGTTTTTGTCACGAAGAATAGAGAAATCTTTCTCCAAACCCTTCAAAACATCTTCTAGTGATTTGAGATCATTCTCAATCTGCTCACAATTATGTTTGGCATCAACAAGATGGAGTCTTTGGATGCGTTTCTCTTCCTAGAAAAAAATATTCAACAATGTCAATAGGTGATTTAGATTCAATAAATTGAAATTACAAATTTGCTTAACCATTCATCTAAGTTTTCTTTCTTTTTAATTACATATTTTATGTCAAATACATAAAAAAATAGTTTATTAATTTTTTTAATAATTTATATTTACCTCTGATATTCGTCTTTCAATGTCATCTATTTTTCCTTCAAAGAGTTTTGATTCTTTGTTGAATTTTTCAGCTAAACGTTGCAACTTTTCTACCCTAAAGAAAGAAAATTTTCAAATATTGTAGCATACATAGTAACGAAATTATTAAGACAAAATTATTATTTAAGACTTATTAGAGAGCATAATGTTATAAAAATATTCCAACATTACTATAATTATGAAACAAATACAGAAAATGAAAGCCTACCTAGAAATCTCATCTTTTACTTTTTGATCCCTCTCTTGAAGTGATGAGGAAACTTGACTCCACGTTTTTTCTAAAACTTCTATTTGTAGTTCTTTAGGAAAAGTGATGGGACTAGTATGACGACTTAGTTTCTGTTCATAAAAAAAACAAATGGTTATGGAAAATCAAAATTTAGAAAAGGACCGTACAAAAAAAGTTTAAAAAACATTTTAAATGAAAAATACCTGGATATCTCGACTTAAATGATTTAACCTCTCTTTTTCTCTTTGCCGCTTAGATAGTTCATCAGATCGAAATTTAGAAGATTCTAACAGCAGTGCCTTAAATTTAAAGATTCATTTAAAAAGTGAATGCAAAGAAGTAGAAAAATTCAAATGGTTTTAAACTATACAAACCTTCATATCTATAAGAGTTTTTATATTTCTCTGACTTTTTAATGAGTTGAGAGTTCGAACCATCCATTCCTGCAGACTTCGAGATAACTCTTTGTATTCTTCAACTTTGCGATTAATATCCTATTAATAAAATATTCTTGATCAATATCAAAAAATTAAGATACAAGTATCACAAATGAAACATGTACTATTACAATGACAAATGGAAACATGAAATTTTAAATTATTCTTACATCATCAGCAAATGGGTGATGAGAAGGTGGTTCGGGAAAAACATCGTAAAATGAGGAAATGTATGTGATGAGTGATCTTTCATCAGGTTCTGGAGTATCAACATCTAGAAACAAATATTTTACATAAACTTCAAAGCATATGACATAAACAAATTTTCAGAAGCAGGACTGTAACATGACTTATGTTTCTAGGGGGCTGATCAAAAATTATTTCAAAGACATCAACTCTTAACTACAAACATACATAATAGATTTGCTGTAGCTTTATAGAACATTAAAAGGTTACTTTAATATTAGAAGAGAATATATATTTAAGTTAATTTGTGCTATTGAAAACTTGTTATACCTTCTGGATCAAGTAATCTGGTAATTCCAAATTCTTTTTCTGCTAAAGAAAATGCTAATTCTAAGTTTTCTTTTGCATTCCTTGATCTTAATGACCTAAAATCTAGAATGTCAGGTCTGAAAAAAAAATTAAAAATCAAATACTTTTTTTAATATTCACATATTCAAGACTTTCATTAAAAAAAAGTGGGTTTAGAGAATAAAATTATACTACTATCAATTGTTAAATTCTTGTTATGAACATTTCCTGAAATTTATTGCAAAGTTTAAAAGGCTGGAAAAAGTTATTATAATTTGAAACTTGGACCAGAGAAAATTTCAAATTATCCATGACTTTGAATTAAGGATATTCAAGCTATCCAAGTAGCACTGTAATTGGATATGGGATTCAATCAAATGCAGATTTACATGAAGATACCATAGGGTGGAATATCCCCAAATCAAATTATTTAACATTTTTTACTGTTAAGAAGGAATTTCTAAGCTGGTGTATTCTTTGTAGCTGGGGACAAAAAGCCCGATTTTAAACCTACTACACTATGGCTAATGGGCCGAAAAGACCATGTTTTAAGCAGACTTGGATAAAACTAAAAACTTTCCGAGCACAAAATTTTCTTCAAACTAATTAAGCACCCCCAGTCCCCATGCTTCTAGCTAGAGCAATAGCAGTAGGGAGAAATAAATTTACTATAGCAAAATTGTAAATTATCAGGGGTTAATTTAGAGAGAAATGGGTCCGTTTAAGGACCCTTCAAAAAATTCCAATACCCAAAAACGGACTCTTCACAAAAGTCCAAAGATCAAAAGTGGTTTGAAAATTGTATTCAAAATATGTTTCTATCACTTTAGAATGGAATTTGCTAGATTTTGGACGCATTTTAAAAGTTATGAGTACTGTACTTGTACTTCAAGGCCCTTCGTTTTCACATAACTCTATTTAAAAAATTCCATTCAACTTTTCACAAAATTCCTAAAACAGGACTCTGCAGAAAACCTGGATGAACCCATGGGCGGATTTTTGTGGTGGACCCTGGGGGCGTAAACTGGAAACCTTGGGGGACAAGCTGTCCCTTATGGCTTTGGAAATATGATTTTCTCTTACAAAAACGGAATTTTCTCAAAAAGTTGGGGGGCATCGCCCCCCCCATGACCCCCCCCTTAAATTCGCCCATGGATGAACCCCTGAATATTTCAAAACACAAAACCATACGCAAAATATTAAAGTTTTCCGTGCTCGGCGAGGGTATCTATAATATCCAAGTATTGTTTTAAGTAAAAACATGAAAGAATCGAATAATTGTATAGATCCATTAATCCTGAGTTCATATTGTTTGTATGGCATGGTAACTGCATAAGATGAAGTCAATAGTCTAGACTAGATTCTAGAAAAATACTTTCTTATTTGAAAAGGTCGGGGTTGCCCCTTTTTAAGGGAAAAAAATTAACCAAAAGAAAAACAGAACAGAAGAAAAAAAAACAGAATGATTTATCATGACTGTAAAGCTTACAAGCTATAAAACTAGGCCTTAGAGAAAAAAGTATTATTGGATACAAACAAAAATATCTTTATTTTGAGTTGCTAGTGAAAAGTCTCCTGAAATAAAGATTAATGAGTCGAAATCATCCAAGTGAATTTAAGGAAGACGCGATATCACTGGTTTGAGATGGATGTTTTTCGCTCGTATTACTATCAAAACTTGAGAAGAAGCCGACTTGATCGTTATTGGCCTGCAAACGCAATTGGTATGGGCTGGATCAATGTTTATCACTTTGATTAAACAAGACCACTCTTAGTATCTACTAAGACACACAACTGCAAAAAATGGTTCAAGGCCCAAGGCATACCAATTGAAAACATGACCCGCGCATTTGAAACAGGAAAGAACAAAAACCTACGTATAAAAATATTCCAAGATTTTTTGGAATCTTCCAGAGAAAACAATATTTTTCTATCAGCACATTCTATTGCTTTTGTTTCTTTTTACTCCGGTATCTTGATCTACAACTTAAATTAATTAATGGATGTACAAATTACAGTTTTATAACTATAGAGTTACTAAATATTCTTACAAGTTTCACCCTTGTCCGATATAATAGGAGCTAAATTTAGAAGAAGATAAATTTTTTAAATAAAGAGTTAAAAAGAGTATAATTTAACATACCTATTTCTGTGTAAAATGGCACAAAACGCTAATCCATCTTTAAAGCTGTTTGTAAAATCAGTAATTCTAACACCAGGGTAACGTTCTGTAGTTCTTTTGGCCCATTTTAAAAGAGCTTCTCTGACTGATAAAGTCTCGTCAGCTGAACCAGTAATAATATCTGAGATCTGAAAAAAAAACAGGATTAAGTTTAAGGAAGCGTTACTTTAACAATAACTGGAACAAGGATACAATTTTCTTTCCCATTTGTTAAATATATTTTTTTAAATCCATAAATAAAATAAACACAAAATGGAAACTTTTCAGCAATATTATTCTATATAAAAGTATAACAGTGCATGGAGATGATTGATGAAACTGTAATAGAAAGTGGATATGAGAACACAGCGTTAAATTTGTTTATAGCTTTGATTTCAATGACAGACATTGAAATCAATCAAAATGAATCCACCAAACTCATATATTTAAATTTTAAAATCCCCCGTTCATTTTTGTTTCTGTCAATAAACTACTGAAATGGATTGTAATGGTTTAAGCATAAAAACAGATAACTATAGAAAATAATAAATATACAGGGAGGTTATAAAACTTTAAATTTATGTAGCACTGGTTCTAGTGGAATAGAAAAGGTGTCTAGGTTTAAGTTTAGCACAAACGAAAAAATTATGAGGCAGAGGCCATATTCAATATTTCTTTGAAAAGGGACAGTTGAAGCATAGAACTAAATTTTTCAACTTTAATTAAATGTTAAAAAGTTGTTGGTTCTATTCTAACTTGAATACAACCTATGTACCGCATAAAAAGCCTCATCAGTCAAAATCATCAACTTTAATTGAGAAGAAAGTGGGAAAAAATCAGAGGAAGAATCACCGAAATAACCTTAAACCACGGTAAAGTTATTTATTCACATTGCTATCGAAACTCAAGGTGAAGCCGACTTTTCAATCCAGCAAAACCGAAAGGAAGCCATCAGCTGAATCCTATCTTTCTTTTCAAAGCAAATCGGGACAGTAAAGAACTCTCATGTGTAAATAAATCACGTTTGCCTACTGAAAGAGTATCGGAAAACTTGTTAATAACGCAGAAGAATCGCACTAGCCTAAAAAAGTTGTTTTTCTTACATCGCGCAATCGGAAAAAACGGAACGCAAAAAAAAAAGAAAAAAAAAACCCGAAGGAATACCAGAGGATATGCGAAGGCCACCCGATGAAAGATCTTTCTCCTAACACTTTTTGTAAAGATCTATATAAACCTATTCCTTAACAAGAAATTTCACATGGGAAAAATTGTAAAATTTTTGGGAAAGGCAAAAAAGTGAATAAATCCGATCCCCAGTTTCTCAGAAACGGAAACTTTGAATAAAACCTTTAAAAAAGAAAAAAAAGTAGAAAATGAAAAAAAAAAACTTTTCCCGTTAGATACTATATTATAGAAACCAGCAATATTTTTGGCTTTATGAAGTTGATATTTTTTAAATATGATCACACATAAAAATAACTTAATCTTCTAATACAAGGGTTTCCAACTGGCGGCCCTCGGGATCCTTTCGTACGGTCTGTGAATCCCCCTGAGAACCCCTCCGAAAATGCTTCAGAACACTTTTTAGGATAACAATTCAAAAATTTATTGGTGGAGATTCCCAATCCTGACAAGGCGTGACAAGGGGTTAGGGGGAGTCCTGTTATTACACAATGTGCCAAGTACTACAAATATATGAAAATATTTCATAAAGAATCTACGGAAAGAATCAATCAATCAGACAATCGAAATAGAATCTTGGGATTTAAAAAAATAGTGAATATGGAATGGAAATGGATTTATGCCATGTTTACATAACCTTATCAAATAATAAAACATAAAATTTTAAAAGGCAAAAATACAAAAAAATAGTCTAAACATGTCCACATGTAACGAATGGTTAAAAACGTTATTAAGTATATTAAATAATCCATTTTTTACCTAATGTGAGAGTCATTTAAATTTTTCCAATTTAGACACTTGAATCTTGACATATCAATGTTGAAAAAAGAACAAACAAAAACTTAAATATACCGGGCTTGGGTTTTTGTGCTTAAACCGACACAAAATGTAAACATTTGTTAAAACACAGTTATAAATATCAAATACCGATAGAGTTTATAATTCAAGATAAAAGTAAATTAACTCAGTTAACTAACTTAAGTTGATTCATGGTTTTTAATATAAATATCTAAGTTCAAATGGTTAAAAACCGACTGGTTTCATAGCTGAGAAGCATATTTGATGATAACTGCATTCAAACAACGTGTTTTTTTAATAAACTGACCATTTGTTGGAGTATTATAAAAACTAACATGTGTTTATGAATTAAAATATCAGTTTCCCACTAAGTATAAAAACAACTGATTTCAATATCATGAGAAAATAATTTTGTATTTTTAATAGAATAAAAAACATCAACAGGTTTTTCTGAAATAAAATTAAACAATCTTAATTTTTTATGATATGGAATAAACCCTTTCGTACAAAGCATAGAAACCAACTGCTGTTTTAAAATTACACATAATTGTTTATTATCAACACACAAAAACTTCGGATTTTTAACAGAATAAAAACGTATTAAGAACACTTTTTTACTAATTTTAGAAACGAACAGCCAACTATCCTAACCTTAAAAGTACAGGTTATTTGGATATTTTTACACCGATCTATACATTTTCCCTGAGAGAAAGTTTCATTTGTTCATCCTTGACATTTCAATGGTACTTTGGTCACTTTACAGCTGTTTAAATTCGTAACAGCAATATTTGAGGCAAACTGTTTAAAGCTCTTTAAGATCAAAACTTCAATATGAACCCCCAAACTGCCCTTGAATAACTACATACTAAACAACCCTCAGCAAAAAAGCATGAGTCACTTCAACCCACGTGTACAGCTCCTTAAACACTTGGGAATGAATAAAGAAAAATAAATACTACTGAGAAAGGAAAAGTAGAACAAACGTAAGGGGCATCCTTATATGGCAAGAATGGAAATAAGGTGAAGAAGCAGCCGGTTTACAGGTAGTATTAATTATGCTGCCTGGAAAAAGTTATGACAGGAATAGCAATTAAAATGTATCAAATGGGTAAAAAAAAATCACTTAGCATGTTTATTAAAATTTACAAGATTAAGAAAAAGAAAACACGAATTTTTTTCCTTATTTTTGCAACAATAGAAATATTCCTATAGAATGAAATATATAGTCCTGAGAACAAACAAGGGTGGATTTACAGAGGTTCACAAGGGACGATGCCTTCCTCCACATTTTAAAATTATCTTTTTTTATAATTATAAATTATGTTTTTAGAGCAATATCAGGGATAGTCCTAAATTCATCCATGCGTAAAAATTAAAAACTTTTTGCATACTCTCGATAAAAATACATAGGACATTAAAAATTATTTTTCTAGTTATGAATTCAAACTTAAGGTAGTTTGGAATTCTAGATAAAATTTTCCAATCATTTCCCTTTTTTCTCAAAATAAGAAATTAATTCTGAGGTTAACCTAGAAGATTATAACGATTTGATTTATTTGATAATTAATTTTTCAAATGTAATGTAATTATTCATTACCACCTTAAGAACAGAAATTATCCCTTAAGGTACATTTAAGTACAGTCAGCGCTGTAATTAGACTTCTTACTCTCAAATACGATTAATACTGAATTTTAACAATTCTGTGATTTGTGATTTTTTGCAATATTTCTTTCGGTTACCTTGTATAACCAAAAACATGATTTAGGTAGGGGATTTTATTATAACGTGTTATGTACAAGAACATGATACATCAAGATTGTAGTTATGGTGCACGATTCAGCTCATTAATATTCATGAAAATTAAGAACAAAAAACAAGCTGAAAACACGAAAGTAGATCTTTCTTTCGATAGAGATGGACAAGATATAGGGAGAGGGAGAGAGAGAAAACCGAGAAAACCAACTCTTCCTTATTTCCCACAAGATAAAATTGAACATTTGAAAGCAATCATTGAATTTATAGTGATTATAATTTTGACTGTAATTTAAATGGAAAGAGGTAACATAAATCAACTATCAACGGAAAAACAGTTGATTAAATTTAAGTTGATTTTGAATGAGAAACAGATACGTTAACAACGGTAGTACTGGAAGTATTGGTAAAATTATACATAAATAAGAAACAATAGACAACTAGGCCTTTACCTCCCGTTACTAACCACCAACCCCTAAATGGCTTCACTATCTCTTTTTTCTTTCGCATTAATAAATTTTTTAGACATTAGGTGCGATTTGGTGTCATATTTCATAGCGTATTAAAATTTAAAATAAAGAACTAGAAATTTAGAACTAGATATTGTTTGGCACCTAAGCTGCCAATTAAATATTTGAGTACTAAGGATGAATATAACTCTTTAATTTAATAAACACAAAATATTTATTAAAAGTTCAATTTCTTAAGTATAGTACTAACGCTCATCACTGACCTTAAGCAATTAAGACTGAAAAATATAAAATATAATAAAAGCACTCGACATCTTTTTCAACACTTCTAATTCAAACAATTAAGGTTATAAAACGAAATAAATCTTTTCTTTATTAAAAAACAGTTATCTAAAAATAAAAAGAGATTAGGATAGTTTAAATAAAGTAATTACTACAGTTAAAATATTTACGTCATTTAAAATTCTAATCAAGAAACAGGGTCTTTGGCTTCATTCATAATAAATTTTAAAGAATAATCAAGTAAATATAATTCTACATAATCTTTCAGAATTGTCTAGATACGAATTAATTTTATTACAATCTATTAAACGAATTAATTTTATCGTAATTTTCAAGGCGACAAACAACGATAAGTGCAAAATGAAAACTTACTAAAAACAATCTAACTTTGAAAAAATAATGAAAGAAAAAGACTAACAGTAGCAATTGCAACAATTAAAATATTTTTAATTTAAAACTTCGGCTATAAAGGAAATACAAATTATTTTCATAGCCAATTATAATCCCCCAGTGCACTTTTAGTGTTAAAGTAGCTAATTTTTATTAATACTTTACTGTTGCTTTATATTTATTTTCGGTTTGGTTAAACCAAATATGTTAAGTACCTTATAAGCCATCTGCAAAATATGAAACAAAACCAGCATGACTCACATTAAATTACCGTTTGACAGACTATAAAATATTCGAACGTTAAAAAAGAAAATAGCGCAAAATAAATAAATATTTCGGATATTCACTGATAGATGTAAATTTCTTAAACGTTTTAGAGCTGATATCGATTCAATCCAGTTGGGTTAAGTCATGATGTGACCATATTACACTGGGGGAATGCAAACTTATTTTTTCAGTATACTCAGTGTATAGCAGAATCTATAGTAAACTTAAAACTTAAAAACATGCAGGTTGTTTTAGTAATTTTTGTGAACCACAAGCCAGCATAGTCGGGTAAAAAAAAAAGGTATTTTAACGAGAGTTTTCTGTTTTTAAGGCTGTCTTTTAGTTGAACGGGTGGAAAATGTTTTATTAATAAATTAACCACGGGAGAGTTTATTCAGACTTTCAAGGAAAATAGCTCAGTTAAACATTTAAACACTTTCGAAATTTGCGGGAAGAAATAAAATGGACAGAACTTTACGCAAACAGTTTTTACAGCGATTAGCTTTGATAACCATCCTAAGAACCAGTTCTAAGGCAAACATCAGATTACACGATGTTTTTCGAGTACAAATCAGGGTAATTATTGCGCAAAATTTAAGTGAAATTTTCATCTTAACACTATCATACATTTATTTCGATATAAAACACGAGAGTTTCAATAACAAACCAAAAGCAGTGGTTCCCAACTGGTGCTCCGAGGAACATGAGTGAAGCGAAGAGGTGAAGTGCTGCACTTAAAAAATTAAGACTTAAAATTATCTAGAGTAATTAAGATATCTATGCGAGACAGTCATTCATGGGTATCATAGAGTGAATTAAATGTCTAAAGGTCGAAAATGCTATGGAGCAAACATAAATTAAGATCAGAACTAGGCTCAAAAGCAAAGGGATACTCAATAACAATTTAATGCTGAATAGCAGAGAGATACTGAAGAGCAGCAATAGCTTAAAAAAAGCAAAAGGGATGCTGAAGAATTTTTTTGAAAGAACCTATAACAGTGATAATAAAAAAGCAAAAGTTTTCGTACTGAAAAATAATACTAAAACATTTTCTAAAAACTATTTTAACATGATAAACTACCGCCTTTGAATTTTGTCACGGCGAACGAGTCCAAGTGATATAGAATAAAAAGGTTGGTCCGTGAATGATATGTTATGCTAAGAGCTTCACTAATTTCTTTGAGTTGGGTACCACTGATTTGCAGGAATAAAGTTTCGGATTTGCAGGAGTAAAGTTTCGGGTTTTTATCAGGCAATCACATGTTACCGATTTGCCTTTGTTGAACATTTTCAATAAAAAGTAAGTAAAATGTGTTTATATTATTTCTGTAATAAAAGGTTAATTTTTTTCAGAAAAGTATTCAATGCAGATAAAAACGAATGAAGCAGAATAAAGAAAGGAAATGTTTGGAACTAAAAACTAAGTTTTGGGATAACTAAGTTTGGGAAAAAAAATGAAAACTATTACATTTTCTTAAAATCGCATAGCGTCTTAATTTCTATATTAACTCGCTAAGAACTTTTACAGATCCAGTGTCACAAATGTTCAATAAAATATAACTCTTAAGTTATAAACCTTTGTCTTGAAGGTATTTCAAATACCCACTTAAATCCTTTATCTTTATAACAATATACATATTTAAATGCATTAAATTATTAAATGCACATAGTGTTTATTGAACATGAAAGATAATTAAGTCTATGCTATGACAGCTAATCCAACGAAAAAATCTAAAGAGAAATCTATTTTGAGCTCAAGCAAGTTAACTTTAAAAAAATTGATTGATAGATTACAAAAAACTGCACAAAAACGTTGTACAAATTTTCAGGGGAACTATCAGTCAGCCCTTTTGTTTCCTAGATTTTCTATTTTAAGTTATGAATATTTTACTTTTATCTACTACAAAACTTATCTACTACTAACTTATTTTCATGGCTGCGTTTGTTAAATTATAATATCTTCTCCCTCTCTCCCTCCGTAAAAAAATGACATTTTCTCTATTTGTTGATCTGACAGTGGATATATCAGCACTTGAGTTCAGTAACAAATTTTATCATCTTGATTTGACAGGATTTGGTTAGTTATAAAAAGATAAATTATCTTACTTTTCATTATTTTTTTGTTTAAGATTTCATGCCCAGGCCCACCTGAATTTCTTCAGGAAAGCTGGCCCTTCACCTCGGAACAAGCAAATTTTACATTAAATTAGTTAAAGATTAGAAAAACTAGGAAAATAATTCCTTTCAGAGTTTTCTTTAGATTTAAGACAGTGGCAGCAAGCCGTAGAAAAGATTATTTTCGAATAATGCACAGTGACACAAAATATTTGTGCAAACAACTGTTCTTTATAATTCTGCTTCAAAGTCTATAGTGGTTCTCAGTACCTTATTAAATTATTATTACGGTAAATGTAACCTTTATTTCCACTTAGAGAACCTCATGGTATTATTTTTATCTTAAAAACGCCTCTAAATACGGTATTTTACATGTTACACACTTATGTTACTTAAGAAAAATTGTCTAATTTAACAAATTTAGCACAAAAAGTTGAGATCTCTTTAGATCAACCTGCTAACCGTGTTGAAGTAAAATTTCCGAAAATAAAAAATTATGTACAACTACAACAAAATCGATAAAATCAATTACACATCTTACTAATAAAAAAGTTATTGATTACTTCATTCTATGATGATATATTATCTATGCTTACATGTATTGATAACAATACTAATAAAATAATATTTAATTTGTTTTGAGTTATGATAAAAAAAAAACATTTTGAATAGGTCGAAAAATTATCTCGAACTTTTTATGCATCGCCCCATGAAAGAATTTAGTTCATGACATTGACCCCTTATCAAAGAAAGGTCCCTAAATATTGTGATTTTTATTACTGAGCGCTGCGTAACTTTACACTCAATTAAGAACTGAATAAAGAAAGAAAAGAAAATATTCACAGAAAGAAATGATTTCGAAAGAAAAGAGAGAAAAACTCTCAACAAGACTAATTAATATGCATCATAAGATAAAATATTCACAGTTTATGACTATATCTTGGCACGCAGAACCACTAGGTTCAAACTAAAGACCAAATGTTTTACCTCACAGCAATCATAACCAGAGATATTTTTAACTCCTCTGAGAGAGTATTTCACTCCTTGAAAATCGGAAATACTCTTTAAAAAACTAGCCAGGAGTTTTTCACTCCTTGAATTTTTTCACAAAGATTTAGCTTAAAAAATGCACCGTACCCCACCGAAATCAACAAATAAGATTTGTCTACTCATAACACCAACTGATCTCAGTGGAGACATTTTCGCCCGCCTTCTGGCCAAAGCCAATTGCCAAAAGCCACGGCACCCTAATTATCATACTTTTTAATAGTGTTTTCATACAGCCATAGTATTTTTTTATTTTTTTTTTATTTTTGTTCTGATGCTTAGATAGTTTGATTGCGGTTTTCGTGTCTCTGTATAAGTATTTCATGCTATTTCCGTATTTCACTCCTCCTAAAAAAGTCAAGGAGTATTTTTACTCCTCCAAAAAAATCCTAGGAATAACACTGATCATAACACAAGAAGAAGAGGTACGGCCAGGCGCCGGTAATGAAAAGGTTGAGCCCATGGATGAGCCAAAAGGGCTTGTCAAAAAATGTCAAACATTGGAAAAAAATTGCAACAAATTAAGAAAAGCACATAAGGCAAAGGCTGAGAAATTGGTAAACCTTTCGTTGTTATCGGCAAACCTGGAAGTGAAATAAAAATCGGAAAGGGAGTTCTAGTATAAATACGCTGATGATTTTGAACGCAGAATGAAAGTTTACTTTAAACACGCTCGATAGATTTAATTTTTTTAAATAGTGTGTCGTCACATCTCAATTCGAAGATTCACATTTTTCTGTGAACGACAAGGAGGGGTCGTCGATACTAAGATACTCTACTCATTTCTTTGTTCACAACCGTCGGAAGAAAACTAAAGGGGAAAAAACGGATCGGCATTCGGAAGAGAAATAATATCCAAAGTTCCGAAAAGAAAAGGTCGAGACTTGATGAAAGAACAAAAGATTTTGGCAGGTCTGCCTTACCATATAAATTTAAGGATACTAAATGCAACTATCAAAAATTAAGAACATTTCTGGTTTTTAAGGAACTTGAGTATAACTTAAGGACAACTATAGCTTTAAGGTAAATTCATCCTTTCCTGTACTTTCAAACTTGCCTGGCACGTCTGGAAGGACTTTCAAACCTTCTCTGACCCCCCATTACCCTCATTGACTCCTTTGAAAACTTTATTGGCCACCAGGAGGTATTGACTTTGGGAACTCCGGATCCGGATAGATAATAATTTGGGATGCAGCCCGTGGCATTGCAATGGATTATCAAAGTGCCCAGCGAGGTCATTTGACCACCTTTGCTCTCCCCAATTGATGCTATAGTAGTAGTTTTCCCACGTGTTAAGAGTGGATAATCCACTTTCACTCTTTAGTTAGCTATGCATTTCACGTCTGGCAAATTTCATACAGTGTAGTGTACCGACCAGAATGATAATATACTGAAACTTTGAAAAAAAGCGGGGAAATCTGACAATTAAAGAGGATTCCGAACTAAAAGGAGAGGAATTTCATATCTATTTTACGGTTTTCAAGAAAAACAAGGAAATCCAAATATAGCATGACACTTATGAGAAAACAATTCCATGGACATAAAAAAATCTTCAAATATTTGTCAGTAGTAACGGAATGGATGAAATGGGTGAATGCTAAGAATGCAATTCAGGGACCATACAGAGATCTCTCCATTAACCAACAAGGTTCATTGACACTATGAGACCGTTAACATGAATGGATTTCCTTAAATTCTATGAACCAAAAACCTCGAAATTACGGGCATGAGATCGAGAAATATAGAGCAATAATTTTACAATTGTAAAATAATTTCTAAAACCAATCCCAAGTATTTTTCCATTATAATATCTCAACGTTCTCCTACAATTTCTTATCTTGCGAAACGCATGAACAAACTGTTTACTGTAAAATTAACGATGTGGGGTTGAGAGGAAAATGTGTACAGAGCTCAAACCTATTGACTTAAAGGAAAAATAGCTGGTGATTTCAAAATGACCGTACAGATAATACGTCGAAAAGATATTGGGAGACAGAAAATCGAAACTAACCTTGGACTTTTTAGTTGGCGAGGCAACAAGCTTAGTCGTGGTGCGGGTGACAGTTCGCACGTGGGGGGCAGCCGCTTTCGATGTGACAGTGGTTTCAGTCACCGTTTTATTCCCAACTCCCCCTGGAGAACTAATCTTCTTCACGACTCTGGTCGTATGCACAGTGCGGCCATTGGCCTGCTCGCGAGACTTGGCATCTCCGGACCCTTCCCTAGTGGTCACTCGGGTCCGGACGATGGGACTGCCGGCATCTTCCCGGACATTCTCTCTGCTGGACGTCACGACCCGGGTCGTCCTGAAGGACGGCTCGCCGGACTCCTCCCTGGACGTCACGACACGGGTGTGGATGAGGGGTTCCCCAGACTCGTCCCGGGTGGTCAGCACTCGGGTCTGGACTATGGGGTCCCCGCCGGACGTCACGACGCGCGTGGTGCGGACGACGGGCTCCCCCCCAGACGACTCCTCGCGGGTAGAAGTGAACACCCTGGCCGTCCGGATGACGGGCTCGCCGGACGACACGATGCGTGTGGTGCGGACGATGGGCTCGCCGCTGGACACGACGCGGGTGGTGCGGACGACCGGCTCCCCGGACGAAGACGACTCTTCGCGGGTGGACGAAGTCACGACCCGGGTGGTGCGGACGATGGGCTCGCACGAGGTCATCACGTAGGGCTCGCCGGACGACGACTCGGAGGTGTGCACACGGGTGGTGCGGATCACAGGACCCTCGCCATGCTGCTCCATGCGTGTGGTGCTGCGGCGGTGGCTGCTGCTGCTGCTGCTACTCGACGATTGCATGACCCTTCCGAAAGGGCGACCAATCTGAGAGTGAGCGAAAGAGCTGCGGACGCCGAAGAAGAAACCTGCCGCGGCTCAAACTGCTCCGGCCACTTCGCGGCCCACTCACCCCTACTACGCGCGGCGGAGACAATGGGCACCGCAAAAATACGATCTTCGCCAGCGAGCATTTGCATACAGTCGGCCTTATCGGCGGACGGAGGTAAATATTGACGGCTCGATGGTATGGTCGTCTGCGGGCACTTGACTTTGGCTATATATCAGTGGCGGAACGTTTTAACTCGTTCTTTTCCTAATGAGCAGATTATAGAAGGTATTTTGGGAGAGCATTTGTCTCCGAGTTTATGTAACTTCGGGTAGTAAAATGGAACTTTGTTATGAACGCGCTACGCATTAAAAGAAAGGATTTCTAACCATTCGACAACAATTTTTTTTAAACAAATGTGTTAGAACTCTGCAATGAATGAAATTGGTCAAAAATGACTAATTCGGGAAACTTGTCCCGTAAGGTATCAAACTACTAAGGTATTACAAGGGAAACCAGTAAACATTTGACAATACGATTCACGATTCAGACGGAATTGTGATATACAGGGGTGCGATACACCCCAAAATCTACCTTATTGGTAACGCTCTTAACTTTTTAAATAACCTGTTGACGCATTAGATTAGAGACCACTAAGCACTCAACACTACAAGTACTATTAAAAAAAAGTTCTATTAAAGTACTATTAAATACTAAACCAACATAATAAACAAACACTAATGCAGTGAAAAAGGCTACTTATTAAAAAAAGTTTTGGAAAAATTGGACATTAAAAAGGATCTCAAAATAAAATTAAAATGAACTCTCTGAGGATAGTGAGAAATAGTTTTGGCAGAGAAATAAAGCCATACGTGACTAGAGGTTAAATGCAACGGACTCGTGTCATGAATAGAATACTAACAGCAGATTCTCTAAAGAGCTCTCTCTTTTAAAATTTTATGACGGAAATAAACATCTAACGGGGTTAGTATACGCTTACACATTTTTAAGAACCTCAACAATACTGTCATCTTTACAGTCATGTTCTTATTCAACTCAATTATAGCACTAGGTTTTTGCATGCTAAGTTTCTCTTTAAAATACATCACTTATGAGAAATATTGAGAGATATGGAAAGAATCATAAACGTTTTGAAATAAATACTTCAATCTGAACATGTTTTTTTTTATGCAAAGACAGTATCGTTCAAACAATTTCAAAAGTAAAATTGGAAAGATAATTTTCAGTTCTAAACATGGTTGGAAAGTTTCCTTCGAAATGGAAAAAAATAAGCTTTAACTTATCAGTTATAATGTTTTTCTAATAAAATTAAACCATCAAATATATAATTTTATGCAAATACTGTACCTATACTGAGTTAATTATTACACCAATATTTTTACTGGAAGGTTTCTTCCAGTAGAAGAAATTTATTTTCCTTCAAAGAATTGGAGATTTTTTTTTATTTTTTTTTTTAGATATAAATGCACTATTTTAGTACAATACAATCTCAAGTTTAACTAAACCTTCAAAATAAAACTAACTTTAAATTAATTAAATAATTACACCACTATTTTAAAATTATAAAAGAAGATATTGTTAAATAAAAGGAAGGGTAGGAAAAGAAAGAAATATTTTTTTTCTATCTTATAAAAATAATTGTATTATTAAAAAAAAGATAAACCTATATCCTATATTCATGTGATAATAATGAGAAGGAATTTATGTAAAAATTTTCAAAACATTAAGCTTTTGTAAAATTGTATAAGATATGTATTCTAGTCAGGGTTGGCGAGTTTCTTTCGTTGTCGGAAAAAAACGTCTAGAAGAAACCAATTGCTAAAGAATTTAATACTAAATGCTTTTCTTTACAGTCAAAATTTGATGTAACCTTCAAAAATATAATTAGTTATTACATGAGTACTAAGTTAATAATTACACTATTTTAAGTAGGTTTCTTTCATGAAAGAAGAAATTAAGAAATGTAGACCATTGAAATTATAAAATTTCAGGTTGATAAACTTCTATAAAATCAACAAAACATCCTAGTACAATTAATAATTATAGTTGTATTATGTTAATTTATAGTTATTTTTTTTAATGTTATATTAAAAATGTAAAATTTTAATAATATTTAAATAAAGAACTGTTAGATAACTTTTATACAGAAATGACAGAAATCCTTTTAGCCACGATCACCTTTAAAAACTTAAGTAAACTGAAATTTAAGATTAAAAGGGTAACTTCTTTTTCAAATATTAATTATTTTAATGAATTAATAATTAAATTAACTTATTTTTAGGATTATGGTTTAAAATATTTATTTTTATAGTCAATAAATTAAAAAATTTGGAGACTTCTGTACGACTTTTAGTTGGTTTCTTCCACTTTCTTTTGGGTTTTTTCGAGTTTCTTCCACTAGAAACCCAACCCTAGTTTTAAGTCTCATTAAGTTTTTTATGGACAAAATTAAGCTTTCGGATCCATAGGACCCTCATTTACAGTAACAAGGAACTAAAAATCAGAACACAAGAAAATATTTTTAATTATAGGCTGTTTCCACAAGACAGCCATGGAGTTACTCATTTTTTATGCGCTCTTTGCAAGCAATTTGGAAGGTGCAGAATTTAGACGATCTTGCTGAAACATCCTGAATAAATGTATGAAAAACACGATAACAATTTAAAATAAAATGGTAATTTCGGAGAGGAAAAAAATAATTAAAAACTATACCATAATAACTAATTTTTTAAAAATAAAATTTACAATTTAAAATGGTTATTAAGAAGCAATAAAGACCAGAACCGTTTAGAAGTGCAACTAATAGCTCAATTGAAACACGTTATTTAACGAAAATTTCTCATCGAAACTTCAATCATGTATTTTTCAATTCAACAAAATCTTTTATCATTAATTTTTTTGCGTCGTAGATTCCTTCCATAACACTGTAACCTTTTACATTGTATTTCTAAATTTGCGAGTTACATCCATTTCCAATCCAATAGATTGAGCTTCATGTGGTGCAATGTTGGTTAGACTACCCTGATAAATATCATCGTGGTGATTGATGAATTAAAAATTCAAAATCCTAAAAATACAATAAGCAGCGTAGGAGATTTGACCCAGACCCGCTCTCCCGCCCATATGATTTGACTGAAGAAGAAATACGACTTTCGTTCATTAACAAGAAAATAAAAGGTAAAAAGTGCACGCCCACGTCATCATCTTAAAAGGAAATAGAGATTATAGAAAATATTCTCACACCAACAAGCTTACATTTATATAAGATTCGATTTCCACTGCTAGTAAGTAGTTACTTCATATCACTAGAAACTTGGTTAATTCTCGCACTAAAAACTTGTAAATTCCAAGATCCGTTCTCAGTTAAGTCCTGCATGGTTTTAAGATTGAGAACAGAAATTTTGTGGTCAGATTCACGAGAGTGACCTTTTCCCTTGATAAATACTAAAATAAACGAACTCATAGGGGAGAAAGAGTAACGATAAACGTAAAAAGGCTTAAGGCAATACGTGAACTTATAAGGTAATGCATTAGTATGCAAAATGCATGGTGGCAAGTTCAAAGTAGTATAAATTTTTCGTTTTTTATGTAAGATTTTTTCGTGCATAATTACTGGGTATATTCAAAGTAAAGCTTGAGTGCACAAGATGAAACAAAGAAAAAAAATCGATTTTTCATAAGTGGAGAAAAAAAGTTCTTTTTAAATTGAATCTCCAATGAAAGGTAAATTATAAATTTTAAAAATATGATTCTACGGTAAAAAAAATTCGTATTTTAGAAAACATCTACTAAATGAATAGGAGAGAAGGACGATATCAAGGAGAAGATATGAAACTATCCACTTGTCTTATTATTTCTTATTTGGAAAAACTTCGGAACGGATCACACTAATTCGCAGTTTAAGAGGATATAATTTTTTATAAGAATTCTCAAATAAATCCATATTCTTTAATATATCATTTAAGATTTAAGTAAAAATCTAAAGATTAGATTACAAAACAAGTTATTTTCCTCTGATAAAAGTTTAGTGTTAGTTTATCTGGGAACAAATGAAAACTATGGGTACTAAGCAGCCCTGGACGAATATAAAGAACAATAAATATATCTCGTATGAGGGAACAATAACTCAAACAAATCAGCAAAGTAAATCTCATTAAGAATACCATATTTATCCTTAACGGAGAAAAATAAAGTCTCATCCGACGAAAAAAAAAATCCACACAATCAACCAATGAAAAACCTCATTAGCCACTACAATTTCACTTAATTGAACAAGAGCACCTTTGGCTATCTTTTTCTCTTTTGTTTATTACTTCGCAGGTTCAAGCAAGAGACTTTATCTGAACAGGTTCATCATTAAAAAAAAACGGAGCTAAGTTGAGTGAAGCTAAAGGCTATAATTTTTTACATTATCAAAGTGCTGAGTTCCACTATTCCGTGGGTGAACATTTCTCTACGATCGCTACTGAGTAGTATAACTAAAGCGAGTAGGTGGAATGGGGGCAAATCGTGTATAAAACATCTGCGAGTCCACCTGCTTCATAGCTCCAAAATATTAAGACCTTCACTTGACATTAGCTCAGTTTTCTGGATGTAGAATTGGGAATTAAATGACACTTAAACATTCTAAGGCGACACAAGGTCAAGACGAAAGTGGTTTAATTTTATGTAATTGTTTAATAAGGACCTAGTGAGTGCTATTATAAAACCAACTAACAGTTTTTTCAGGGAAATTATGTTAAATGCCGTATTTCGCAATCTTCTATTCTTCAAGACATAAGCTACGACTGATCTTAACTAGTCTACATAAAGTTCGCATTAGGTCTTTTTCAAAACACCAGTTTAAGTAGAATAAAAGAGGAGTATTTTTAAAAGTGAGCAACATTTTCTCATATTCTGGGCAACATGCCAATGTTGGAGACGGAAAAGGTGCAACTAGCAAATTAATAATGCAGAAATAAATGACAGAGCGGTGCTAAGTTCTACTGTATTAGACTGAAACGTAACATTTATAAATCAAGTAGTCCAATATTTCGTTAAATTAACGTCTGTCTCCAAGTTAATGTTTCCATGAACAAAAAAATTTGATTAAAGTAAATTACCTACTTTCAATGATTATATACTATTATTACTTTTAAATATTATGGTTACTTCAATAATAATAACTTTTATTAACGTGAATTTCCTATTAAGGGCGCGGTACAACATTCTTATAGCAGTAATTACAATAAAATTGCTTGACAAACAGAAAATTTCTTAAGAAGTTTGAAGACTACTTGAACACAGATTTCCTGCACTACCATTTGAAGAAAAGGTAGCGCAAGAAACAACAGAGCAAAGGTAATAACTTTTTAGCTTCCCTAAATTCATACGCAAGGATAGGAACAGCTTATGGTCATACTGACATACTAAAAAAGACTAAAACCTCAAAACTAGAATGAAATGTCTGTAATACTTAAGAGCTTTGAAAATACAAACAGCATTTGACACCAATAGAAGACTTTTTAGTAATGTGATAATACAAATAAAATAAATTTGACCATGTTCCCTATATAATTTTTGAACAAAATTCTGACAATAGAAAATTAATTATGAAACGTACTATGTGAATGACGACGTAAAAAAAATTTTCAGTATTCAGTAGAACGATGAAATTAGTTAAGTTAACTTAACAGTGATAGTGAATCTTTAAATTCGGAGGGATCATTCAGAATATACTGTAGGCTATAAAATATACGCCCATAAAATTTTCAAAATACGTTTGATTTAGTTTTAATTTTTAATATGAACATAATTTTTTGCAGCGTAATCCTCCACATTGAATTTTTCAAGCTTTGGTTAAACTTTTATTTGTAAAAAAATTCACACAAATGATAGCCAACATTAGAGGACTTGTGTACCCCAGGAGGCTGCGGGTTGAAAAACCCAAATAAAGTTTTGAGCTAATAACATGAAATTTTCTAAGTATAGGAAGATCAATAAATCATAGCTACAAACTTCCTAAATAATCAATTTATAACCTACAACAAATATATGACAAATATAGTATAAAACAGATGGAAAGAACATTAGCGTACAGTTAATGATCATCCTAAGAAAAGGCTAATAAGCGAGAACAACTCCAAAGATAAATTATCCTAAAGCATTAATGTAAAAAAAAACAAAAACAATAGAGAAATTTCATGGACTAAAATGGAAATTCTCCTAATATTGAGCAAGAAACAAAAACTAGATTTCGTGTGAAAAAAAGGAGAGCCACTCCCAGATCTGGGGGCGCTTGAAAACACATGACTAAACCCTGCAAAAAAGATAAAAACACCTGCGCAAACAAATGCTTTTTACAGGCTGATTACTGATTTCCAGAGCATCACATACGAACACTTAACCCTTTCAATACCATAACGGCCGAAATAGCCTTTGACTCTATGGAAAATCGAGCCGGCCAGCCCCGAAAGGGTGAAAAGGAGTATTGCAAATGAAGAGGCTTATTAGGCGGCGGGGTGGTTAGCCAACCCACGTTTTAACCACAAGTCCGACATGAAACAGGTTTCGACCCACGCCGATCGAACCCTATAAGGAGAAACCAAACAGCAGACAACGTAATGAAATAATAAATAATGAAAAGATAAAAAAAAGCACCGACGGCTGTATTATGTACGGAAGCTCCCGGCGTGGAAGCAATCGCCCATCTGAGATTCAAAGGTGAATCGTGCGGTAGGGAGAAACTCAACATGAAAGTGAAATGCATTTCCTGAATGAGAAGGGCGAAAATAATTGAAAATTCTCCACTCTTTCTTCACGATACGCGAAAAATTCCTCGGTCTCTGAATTCGCAATCGGAGATATCTCATACTTAAATTTTATAGCTGTTAGGCAACCTGACTGTGTACATACTGGCAATACTTATCAGAAAAGTTAAATAGTGTCCTTCAAAGATTGAAAAGGCACTCTTTCAAACAATCGGAACCAAAATTTGAGTTATGCAAAAATTAATACTATAAATTTTAATTCTTCTGCATGTGTATGGGTGAATTTACGAGAGGAAGGCTCTTTGCCCCCTTCCAATTACTAAAAAGTATTCCTTTGCTCTTATGATGGATAATTCCATATACTTGTAATATTATTCTCAGTCTAGCGATAAATCCTTAGTCTTTAGGGACAAAATCCATACACCCTTGTACTGCAGAAAATCAAAAGGGGCTGAACACTTGACCAAAGAGGACATTTTTCAAAATCTTCAATTTTTGATGGTTTAAAAAAATTCTGTGCCACAAAAGACTCTTTCGTAGATAGTCTAAAAGTTAAATAAAAAATTAACTCATAATTTATGATTAAGCATGGGAAAAAGAAAGAACGGAACCTAAAGGCGACCATGTAATGTCTGGACATTTTCTAGTACTGTCCAATAAAACAGCCAAATACATGCATGGATTGTGTGACCCGCGTTGCTCAACTAGAAAACAAAACCAAAACAAGTTCTAAATGAGATATTAGCATACTTTCTCATTTCTAAGTGCGTCACTGACAGCACCTTAATTGGAAAAGAAAATAACAGCTTCGGCTCTCGAGATTTCTATGTCAAATTATCGCAAAACACTTTTCACACCTAGCATCACAAATGAAATTACTCTCTACAAGGTTGCGAGAGCACACCCTATGATTACATGTAATCGAAACCTAGACATTACATTTCGATAAAGGATGTTCGTAATTGTTTTATTGAAAACAGATGGTTATAAGAGTGGAAATCTTGTTTTGAGTTTTATATGATACATAAGGATTGAAAAGAAAATTTTGGAGGGAAAGATATAGTTCAAAAAATGAATAAGCACTAAATTGCTTTTATTACTAAAATATCATTCCATAACTTTAATTTATAAATTTTTAGTCTAAAACCCCCTAGAGCTCAACCAAAAAATATTAAATTTTTATTTATAATAATAACAAATATATTGTATGCTTTTACTTACCATATTATTAAAAAAAAAGTATCAACAATTTTTTGGTTATACTTAATTCATTCCCCCCAAAAATATGACCGTCACTAATGATAACAACATAAATAATTAAAAACAACCTTTTTATTAGTAAGCAAGAGAACATTATTTTACTTCGAACTTTTCATATTAATTTGGAAATAGTATGCCCCTAATTCAAGAAAAATCAAATCTCTTAATCAGGGGCGTCATGTGGTGGCTTTTCACACGGAATAATTTTAAAATCAAGTTTTATTCAGGGCACTCTTTACCATCTTGGATTAAAGCGGATGATCTGTTTATTAGTCTTGGAGTATAATTTTGTGGTACTATTGTTTCATTTATTTATAGTTTAACTATAGTTTCATTGAATTATTGTGAAATGGGGTTTCGTGGGTTAACCCTTTTAAACGTTTAAAAAAATTAGGCCCTATATACCATTTCAGAACTTCTCCTAATTGACTGATATTGATTATTTAAATGTCAAGTAATGTTGTTTTTTTTTAAATTTAGATAAAATTTTTTCAAAAAACCAGTGTTAATAGTGGGTTTTCACACATTGTTTTGGATGTGCAGAATAACAGGGATCTCCTTCATATAATTCCTTCCCAAATTCCCATAATTGTCCCCCCTCAACTCAAAAACTAAGAAGGTGAAAACTTACCCACCTATATCAGCACGTTCTCGGGAATGTGAGAAGGAAAGGAGCCAATTTAAAACCTTAACAAAAAGGGGGTTCAGACGGTTCTGAGCGTCTCCCCATGAAAAAGGATTTTTACACATTAGGATTTATCCAAACAATTGTTTTTATTATCTCAAAGGGAAAAAAATAAGTAGAATTCCAGGGGGGAGCAAATTACACCGTTGCGCCCTTAAAAGACGTCCCTGCTTTTAAGGTAATAGTCTGACGCTTTAAGGGATTTCCGATTTTTCGCTTTTATTGAACGTGAATTTATTGATAATATAATTTAGGAAAAATACAGGTGGAGTTTAGGCTAAATTTCATTCCTTGAAGAAAAATTTTTCTAACTCCAAAACTATGAGAGTATAAAAGTCATTTTTCTTTTCTGCCATAAGACCCCAAAACTGCATCAATAGTGCTTTCAAGCAAATAAAAATAAAACTTAAAGCATAAACAAAAGCTTCTGAACTTATTATTCTAACAAAGGCTAACCACGATTTGAAACGGGTTCAAAAAATGCAGACCGACCCTCGTGACGAGATAATTTATTTGATGGAAAATAAAAAGGCTAACTGGCGTTAACAAAGTGCGCTAGATATAAAGTTTCATCAAAAAAGCACAAGCCTGGTGATGACCAGGAGGATTTTTCTGAAGAAAATCTACACAAAAGCTTCATCTGTATACAAAGAGCTTCCTATCTTATTTCTTGAAGATGCATTAGTCCTGAGACATCGGACCCTTCAAAGGAAATCAGTCTCGAATGTGGGGGCCAGGGTCAGATGAGTATGCAAATGTTGATACCATGTGCTTTCGCATCCCTTTTTACTGAGCAAAGATTTGGTTTTCTTCGAAATACCACAAGACAACATTCATTTAACATCACTCAAATACGGTGGAGGAAAAAAAGGATTGTTTACAAAAAGTATTAGCATTTTAGGCTTCAAACGCAATAGCATTGTTTCGTTTTTTTACAATGAGGTATTAAATTTCACTCGAAGGTAGCTGAAACTCTCGAAAAATTTAATAAATGTCTAATCTGTTTTCCTTTGCTAACATGAACTTTGACTCATTGGAAGTGAATGTTATTGAACTTTAAAGTAAAAAAAGAAAATATATTTATTAAACCATTAGTTGTTTAACTATAATTACTGATATTCTTTAAAGTAAAAAAGTGGAAGTAAAGTAAAAGTGAAGACAAACCAAAAATGGCAAAAAAAAAAAAAAAAAATGTTTACAAATAATAAATTGTAAATTTTTATTATTAAATATAAAAGATTACATAATTTTTTTTCAAGAAGCTGCCCATCTAGAGCATGGTTCCCTAAACTACCGTACTTGGCTGTATAAACTTTTACCTTGACTAAGGACTCACATTCTGTAAATATTATTTTGGGTAAAAAAAAAAATATAATTTCTACGTATTCAGATGGTTCCCTTTCAAATAATATTTTGTTCCCGAATTAGAATTTCTTTTGCTTGTTTCTTAATGCCACTGAATTCATTCCAATTCAGCAAGAAAGACCTCCTTACTTTACAGAGACTGTTTCTCCTTTTTTGTCACTTACTACAGTAGAAGTTTTGTCATTTAAAAACCTATGAATAACAACTGCTTTGAATGATATTTAAAATACGTTGAATCATGAAATTTTCAATTCGAACTTTTTTTATTGCTATTAGCAACTTTAGTCTCGAACTTTAAATGTCACAAGATTGCGTTTGCGACCCAACTGCTTCATGTGATTTTGGATCGGATTAAGTGCGTCTACCACTCTCTAAAATTATCCCACTAGATAATTATAATTATTGACTTCATAATTATGCCACTACAATAAATATGTCACCCTATTTGAGAGTGTTATAATTTCTTGGGTACCTCTGATAACGCACAAATACTAATCGGCATAAAATACTGACAGAAACTAGAATTGAGAAGTAAGACTTAAATAAAAAATTATTTCCACCGAGGGTAAAACGAACCTGACAACTAACAAACTAGGTATTGCTGAATCTACGAGCAATTTCAACAGTTACCTACACCAGATGGCTCGAAAATCTGGACTCAGTAAGAATTAAAGTTTACAGATGTGAAATGCGAATATTTGGAAAATACTTCGACCTTCTGCCGCTGCAACACGCGATACGGAGTCACTGTGCTTCGTCAGAAACACGTGGGTGGGAATGTAGGTTACCTAGTGCATCCTATTGCTTTTTGCAGTCAAAGATGAAAAATGCAAAATTGAGGCAAGGGCAAAAAGTCAAGGGACCCCACCTTACCCCAAAATTCTTCCAACTCCTCCAAAATCCCCCCGAAAATACCATGTGCACCTTCAGATTGTTCACCCCAAATCGATGGCCATTCATTACTACCATTCGAACCTTCGATAAAAACAGAAAAGAATTCCATATGACGCGACATGGAACGGGACGAGGCGTTGTCTACATATCGCGATAGACCTTCACCCTGACTCAGCACAGAAGCATAAAGTTGAATGGGCCCACGTGGGCTGCCCACGCCGTACACCTTCGCGTATCTGGAATCTTCCCACTACTAACATATCTCTTGGCGACCCTTCTGTGATAAGAGGTACTTTATTTTCAGAGATGATCTACATCACCCCACCCAAGAATTTCTCAATCATCTGTGAACTCGAATGTTGTAGAAGCATCTTAAAAATAACTAAATATTTATTTCCATGTTTGACATTAACACGTATTGTAAAACAGCTACCAAACAGCAGGTGATAAATTTATCTGACATTTGAAAAGGGGCAGACTTAGGTGAGACACCCTGGGGGGGGCACTGTAAAAAATTTGGAGGGCAAGCTGTCTCTGAAAGCTCTTGAAATATAATTTACCTATATCAAATAGGGGACATTCATTACCCCCTATGACTCTACCTAAATCCGCCTATGCATTTGAATCTAAACCCTCCTAAAGATCTACAGGTATTATTTTCTATAAAATCACCTTTTAAGTTTTGAATTCTACCTATTTTCAGTTAAAAATAGCACGATCTCCCAGAAATCTTAAGATACGTGACAATGAATTTCAGAGAGGGAGTGGAGAAACAGCGAGAAACCGAATAAGCTAACCACCATAAGCCAATAAACAAAAAGTTTAAGTTAACATCTATATCCCTAAAAAAGAAATAAGATCCATCCTCTAGAAAAAATTTCGGTATATGAGAAGGACTTCGGATCTGAAAAGGACTAACATCTGGAACAATACAAGAACATTTGAAATGATAATGAATGGGAGTAAAGGAGCATCCACAAATTACATCACACATCACACCTTCAGGAAAACAAGGAGTATGGTATATGTGATACAATGTGACAAGATATGAGGGGGCAATTAAATTTTTCTAACACACCTATCAACAGCCTTTTCCCCACTGATGTTACAGGGGATAAATGGAGGATTTCTTTCACTGTAGGCTTTGATTTGACGGTACCAAAAGTCACTATTTACAAAGAATTGAAAATACTATCAAGGGGGGCAGAGTGTACCAAAACAGGCTAAAACCCTGTTTTTTAGGGTCAAATTTTCAAAAATTTTCTGGAGGAGGACCCCCATTATACTTTATTATTCAAAACTTTTTATAATAAGTTCATCAAAATTCTAATCCTACTTAAAAATATATGGACTAGGTGTCTAAAATTAGGACAAGGTGTACCAAAAACAAGTTGAAACCCTGTTTTAAGAGTCAAATTTCCAAAAAATTTCTGGGGGAGGACCCCAGATCCCCTTTTCTGCTTGGAACTCTATTGTGTTCAACTTTTTTTTACATTAAGTTCACCCAAATGCAAATCCTATCTAAAAATATAAATCCAAAGTTCGAATTAGGTGTGTCAAAACTAGTTAAAAACCAGTTTTTTAGAGTCAAATTTTCGAAAATTTTGTGGGGAAGACCCCCAGACCCCCTTTAGTTCTTGAAACT
Source organism: Tetragnatha montana (assembly GCA_963680715.1). Taxonomy (NCBI): domain Eukaryota; kingdom Metazoa; phylum Arthropoda; class Arachnida; order Araneae; family Tetragnathidae; genus Tetragnatha; species Tetragnatha montana. The sequence continues at coordinate 42,425,196 of OY796679.1, read as the reverse complement.
AAATTACTCACAACTTTTGTACATTAAGTTCTTTTATATGTAAATTCTAACAAAAAAACGTATAAAAAGCTACAATGGACGTAATAAATTTGCTTAGGAGGGGGTGAAAAATAATTGTGGGTCCCTCCCGAAATAAATTTTTACATACGTACGCCATTGATATACAAGTCCAAAAAAATCTCCATTTTTGACAATAGAAAAGGACCAAATTTATCCTATATCCCCTCCAAAATGTTTCTAATTTCTGTGCCCCCTTTTGTTATGAACATTTTAAAATTAAATATAAACTTTGCATAGTCTTTTTAATTGTAATTTCCGACTTTTATTCATAGTAAAATTCAATAATTCAATTTTTAAGAAACTTTAAGATAAGATTTTAAAATATTCTGAAATTTGATGCGTCTAAATTAGTCTAACCAACCGATAAAACGATAAAAGCAACCACCAACCAGCCTACCGTGCCGATCAGTTCAGTTTCTCAATATTGCTCCTCCGTAGATGCGATGCTCCCATAGAGGATGCTCCCACTCGAATTGTGGTGCTGCCATCTAGTGCAGTGTTGATAAAAGAATCAATCTAGTTATTTAGAGGCAGCTCGTTCGCTTTATAAACTGCCAATGCCAGTCTTTGATATTTTAAACTATTGTAGTTTAGAGACAAAAAAATTAAGAGTATAATAATATTACGGCCGGTTCCCCAAAGTCTACCCATATTACAAAATAACCACAAGCAACATAGTTTGAAAATTTATAAAGTCAAAAATCTCATTGTTTTCAGACTTGGATAATTCGGTTTTTCGGGAAGCCCGCGCAATAGGTTCAGAAGTTTAATGGCAATAGAGTAATTAAACATTATTTTTTTTAAAAAAAGCTTAAAATTTAGTTAAGAGCTTATTTTTAAATTAGTAAAAAAAACTGAAAAATCTAGAAAAAACTTTTGGAGAATAAATTATTCAAAGAATAAAAATTCCTCTCTTTAGAACTATATGTAACATAGTTAAAAAATTATATTTTTATATGAGATGCTGATATGGAGCTATTAAGTGATACATACTATTACAAATTCATCTCAAATGGTCATTAGAATCCTCTCACATTTATTAGTTTATTCTATTGGTGTCTACAAAATAAAAAGAAAGAAATTTAAAAAATGAAATTCTCAAACCTGATTCAATAATTCAATAAACAGATTTGTTATGCCATAGCAGGGACTAGAATTCTAGAAGGGCTTTGACACTTCAGTTCCCCAAAAATAAGCAAATATCTTGATTTTTTTAAAAATCTCTCCCCTACTTTAAACTTTTTTAATATAAATGAAATGAAAAGGTAACAAAATAGAATATAAGATGACATTTGAAGAAACTAGTTAACTCTTTAAAATATGTAAAGTTAATGAAATTTTTGGACCACAGATTTCCAGACTAACATCCTAGATTTGATGCATTCTCGTTTCTTACAGTGATACATTCTAATATTCAAAATATTTTAAGTGATTAGGTATTATAATGCAAACTGTGGAAAGATTGTTTTTTTTAAATGGGATATTACACCACAGATTAGGCTAAAAACCTATAAATAAAATACTACCCCAATACAGATTAGGAAATTACCAACACTCTTAACAAAAACACAAGGAAATATCTTTTAATTTACTCAATTAATATGTTTAGAGAAAAATTAACAAGTAATTCTCTGAGAGCTAGCATAACACATTTTGACTGAACCACATAAGAGTATTAAGAGTTAAATATTCTTTTGAAAATTGTGATATGCACAAATCCAATTTTCTAGTATCATGAATGTATATGTATAAAACTTCAAAAAATGCTCCAAGCAATCATGGGAAACTGTTTTCCAAATTTCTGAGAAGCTCTTTTTCATAGAAAAATAAAATAGATATCCCCCAAGAAATGAAAATATTTCTCTAATTTTTTTTGTCAAAAAACATACTATATTTGAGCACAATTCACTTCATTTTTTAAAGCACAGGTTTAGGAATTCCATAAAGAAAAATGTTTAGCATAGGTCAGGACATGAACAAAAGAGGGTGAGGGTTTTGAACTAAGGATTTTACATAAAGCCTTAACTTATAAATAAAAGGAAGCAAGAAATGTACCGCTAAAACATTTATACGAACATCCTATTCAAACGGAGATTTAAGAGAAAAGCAATATTTAAAAACTTAAAACCAAACACCAGATTTCAACAATTTTGAAGAAAAAGGAAAATTTGCTTGTAATTTAAAAACAACTTGAACATGTAAAAACATTCATAAATATCTCCTCATAACAGTAAAGAGCTTAAAAATTTCACCTAGAAATACTTGGATCCTCCAAAGACAGAAGGACTTGAATTTAAAGGATTTAATTTAATTTTGTTTTCAGACAAACTTTTTTAAATAAATAATAAGATAAATCATTTTGCAGAAGAATTGTAACTTTTGTAATTATACAAATCATGAATAATGCAAATAAGCTTTAAAGAAGAAAGCCTTGCAATAAATAAGATTGTATCACATGTAAATTTTTATTATGCATTAAAATAAAAAAAAATGGGAAAAGGTTTTATTTTAAATACAAAAATCACAAGTTATAAACATCACTAACATTCAACAGGTTCCCTCCTGAAAGTTTCCTTTTAAAAAAGTAGTTTAAAAATTTGTGTTTAATCTCTTTGTTTTAAAAAAAGCTCAAACGTTACTGAAACTTGCTGTCGTTAATACTTTTTAAATATTCAATGTATAATTAAATTTCATGTGAATTTGTGTATAATTTTATGTTGATATTTTGAACATGAGAGAATAAAAAAATCACAAATTTGAGGAAAAAACTGTTTATTGGGTTAAAATAAGCTTAACAAAACAAAATTGTTCTATAATAATAGTGAAATGTAACAGGAAACAAACAAAAAAATAAATTAAATTGCAAATAAAATTTAAAGGTAGGACTGTGTCTAATAATATGATTCATTAAAAACTATTTTGAAGCTTTTGAAACCAGGAAAAAATCATCTAAATATCGTGAGCTTACTGTAGCTAAGTGATTTTATAATAAAGCTACAAAAGGCTAAGAGAGATGTTACTTAAAAACTGATAATATTCTTTTTCATTCCCTTCAGATGATTGTAAGGTTGATTGATTAAGGTAGTATGGCCCAAAAAGGGTCAGAGTTTTAAGCACTTTAAAGTAATGACTAGTACATAACATTACTTTATTTCACATTTCTGAACCAAGCGACATTAAAAAAATAGTAAAATTATAATAAAATTCAACCCAAAACTAAGTCATCATTAAATTTAAAATGTGAAAAACATAAAGTGATGTGGTATATAAAGCCATGGGCGTAGCCAGGTTTCATGTTAGGGGGGGGGCAAGGATACTTACCTTTGCTCTTGATGTTGCGAATACTAGTGACTAGGGGTTGACTCAACATTATTTCCCAGGTACCCCCAAATCCCATGGCGAGTACATTTACACGCTAAATTTTAGGGTACTTAAACAAAGGATTTGAACTTTTGCACAGCTAAAGTAAAAATACGGGTAATGTATGTGAGCTTAAGAATGGAAGGTATGGGGGTCCTCCCCCAGAATTTTTTTTTTTAAATTCGCCCCTAAAGTAGTGTTTTAGCTCATTTTGAGACTCTTTGGGCCGAACAGAACCGCTTCTTGTAAGCCACACAATTTTCAAGGAAAATTATGTACTATTGCTTTAATAAAGTTTTTAAAAAATTTTAACAAACTGAGAACTTAGGGGGGGCAGCTGCCCCTCCCTGCCTCCCCCTGGCTACGCCCATGTATAAAGCAGATCTAACATATCAAGTGATATGTTTTCAGGAATCCAGAATGTATAAAATAATTTGAATATGGAAACAAAAAAATAAGACTGAAAATTCGCATAATAGGTTTAGAATAAACCTAAATTGTTAAAGGTGAAACAGTGGGTAAAATAATGGTTTTGCTGAAAAAAAGTCAAAGGAAAGAAAGGAGTGCACCTTGATTTTGCTCGAAAAGGATATGAATGATTTGATAAATTAAGTATAAAATTTTTAAAAAAATAAGTTTTCTTATAACACGTACCTGAAAATACTGATAAATAACATGCAAATAGAATCTTATAGATATATTGTACCTGGAAATGAAGAATAATAGTCCATATTAAACCTAAAGTGAGTTTTGGATTTCCATCTACGATATCTTCAGGCCTGATGTTTACTAGCCTTATCTAAAATGATGAAAATGAGGGTTAATTGTAAAGACTTAATAGTAACTGCTAAAGAAAAATATCATAAATTTAACCGGAAAACATTTGAATACTTACATTACGACTTCTAAGAAAATCTAATGCTGTTTGCACATTTTGTAGCTGGTGAAAGCGCATTCTACCTCTTTCTCGAGACTAAAATAAGAGCAATTTAAATTAAATAACCATAAAACATTATATATCGCTACCTCAGAACTACAGTGGGACATCTTCCATGCTACCTCAGAGCAACAGTGGGACATCTTCCATGTCCACACATTGGAAGATATCCCACTGTTGCTCTGAGGTAGGGTGGAAGATGTCCCACTGTAGTTCTGAGGTAGCGATATGTACATTTTTTTATTTAAATTCAATGTACAAGATATTCATTACTTAGGGCCACATGAAGCTTCAGTAAAACAAGTCGACGTCATACCAAATTGCACCAACCAAATAATTGGATATAAAACAAGCTTTCAAAACTAAACATTTTTTTCTTGAAAACTCAGGGTAAAAAAAAGGGGTCAACCTCGAATGGCTTGTTCATATTTTGCACACAGCCAGGTTTTGATTGGAATGAATAATTAGTAAAATAGAAAACTTAATTTATTTAGTTGTTTCCTTTTTAATTTGTTTTGGGAAGATGCAATGAGAGTGTGCATTATAAGATGCAGCACTAACCAAGAAGGGATTAAGCAAAAAATTTATTGTAAAGGGTTTTTTCATGAAAATTAGTATGTACAAAATTCGTTGTACTCTTTATACAAAAATATAATTTCTGTACAAAGGGTAAATATTTGCACTATTACTACTATTGATTATAATCCTATTGGTAAAAGAACACCAATCTGATGTTTGACTAAATATAAAGGAGAAGCAAATAAATTTAACAAAATTTAAGCTTTGAATTTTTCATATAAATTTTACAATAAACATCAATTTATAAAACATACCAGAATTTCACCAGAGAGTACTTCCAATAAAGATATTAAGTTATGTCCATCACGTAAATCTTCAAATAAGTCTCCAACGTTAAGATTGGCCTATTGAACAAAACACATTTATAAGAATACACTAAAAAACCATGATTTATGATTTCAATAGTGTTAATCATATTATTTTTGCTACTTATTATTTTATTGTTACACATAAAAATAGTAAACAGTAAAGAATTATTGAAAATATTTAATTAAAAAGTCTTATAATATTCTGCAAGACCACTTTGTCAAAAACTTCAGTAATACCTTGAGTTAAACTGCTAGGAGTAACATGAATTCATAGTTACAAAGTTTCTGAAATTTTGTTAAAAAATTAGCCGGGTTTTTTTAAGAAAGTTATTTTTCAAAAAGACAGGCCTTATTTAAAACAAAGGGTTTTAAGTGAAATGATTGCCTACAATTGATTAACTGTTATCTTAAATATTCGTTAATTTATTAGTAGGTAACAAGTAGGATTCTTAAAATGCAAGGCTGACAGTTGAAAACTCAAAGAAATTCCCAAGAAAGCAAGATAACGGAAAACCATTTTAAGACGACATTCAATCAGAAAATTAAATAAGCAATGGAAAATCAACAGAATTTTTAAATTAAATTTTTAATTCAAATGTTACAAAACTTAAACTCAACAATTTACAAGAGCAAAAAAAATTTGCCAGAAATAATAAAAATTTTGACTTTAAACTACATTTTTAGTTTATAATTGTTAATATTTTTTACACCAATATCCCATCAACTTACTTTCAAAGCATAATATAATAATAATGTAATCGTAAAATTTGTTGGTTCAAAGAAATTATTTTACCTTCGGTTTTGTAATCTCAGGTCCCAATTAAAAAATACTTGTGAACCAGATGAAAATTAACGGTATTTTATTTTCTTTATTTTAACCAAATTCCTTTTTTTATTATTATTAACATGGCTAAAAATGTAAGTTAAAATCTGGTATCAAATATCAAAGAATTTTTCTAACACACACATAACCAGAAATTTTAACACTGGGATTTAGTGACGATATGTCATTGTTCTCTAATAGTTTTTATTTATAAGCGGGTACTACAGTAATTAGCTATAAATAATGAGTTCTAATGTTAGATAAGTTTAATATGCATAAGCTTTGGATCAGATCTGCAAGAATAAAGGGTTAAGGCAGTAAAGAGTAAGAGCAAGCAGGAAAGCAGAAACTTACACCAGGGGCACAACAAGATCGACAGGAATAACAGACATATAAACATGTGTAAGTCTGAAAAATATAGATGGTTAGTAGAATAAGTTATTGTTATGTATAAAAGGGCAAAACCTTTTCCCATGATATTAAAAGTTATTAAAGGAAATTTCATTTTTAATTGGTTAAGTACTGATAATACTTTAGGAATGTATACCACCAAATGAATAGAAAGCATCCATTGCAGCAAGGTTAAGAAGAATACACACTTAATAAGAAACTTTTAGGAAGTTTCAAATTTACTTCACTCAGCAATGTTAATTTTAAAGTTCAAACAATATTGTACAACATTTTTCAATTATACTTAAAACAAAATAAACATTAAACTATTAAATTTAAAACAGACACAGTAAATTTTCATTTTTTATGAAATATCATAGTGGTTCCCAGACTGTGTGCCGCGAGGTCTTAAAAGGGACGCCGCGAACTTCCTACAGCAAATATTCACTTTCTCTTTTATTCCAGAATAATATCCAATATAGTAATTCTAAACCTTTCACTTGTTTATTGACTAGCTTACAACTATTTATAGTCAGTAGGGGAGCGGCGAGTAGAAAAAGTTGGGGAACCACCGAAATTGCATTTTTAAAAGGTCCTTCCATTTCAATTTGTGATGCTGCCATCTAGTTACCGTTTGGGTAGCTAAACGTTACCTCACAAAGAAAGGACGAATCCTTCATCGATTTGGTGCTGCCCTCTAGTTACTTTAATGATAGTTATACGTTTTTTGGAAAATAGAAGGAAGGAAAACTTAGGCTTGATAAATGTTTACTGTTTGTGAAACATATTTTTTTGGGGGAAAAAAATTGACCTACAACACAATCAAATAATATAGGTAAGTCTCATTTCAAAATTAGGTAGTCAACATTTTTAATCGGGAAACTGGAATATTACATCTTAAAAGCTGTCTACCTGTATTTATTATATGATAAAAAAAGTGCAAGATATATCAGCTTTAAAGCACTTTAAATTATAAATTTCCATATGCTTGGTCTAAAATATATGTTTTAAGATATTTATTCAAAGTTTATGACAAACAAAGTAATTGTTGAAAGTTGAAGGGTTAATATAATAATTTCGTTCTTTCTGCTTAATTTTCAGAACTAATTAAAATTAAAAAAATTATTTTAACAAACGTCGCATCCATACAGTTTATTAAATTATATTATTAAGAAATTCCAATCATTTCGTTACATAGTAAGTCCTGTCCTGGACCATGCAAAGCCCAAGTAAAAAATGCATGCATATGAAGTTTTACTAACCTCTAAATACCTCCAGTGCTGTAGGAAACGCAGCAAATGAAAAAGAAAAAGAACAGAAAATTAATAATAAAATATAAAACATTACATTTCAATATCAAGTTATTTAACTATGTGAAAATTATTTGATTATTTTGGATAGATAACATTATAAATTCGGCAATATGAATACTATTAAAACTTATCAAATCATTTTTTTTTTAATTACACAATCATGAATAAGTTATAGGGTAACACTAACAAAGGTTTTTATTTTCAAACCTTATTATTTCTATCCAATTATTTTAAAAGTAAATTATCATTGATATATTTTTAAATGTTTTGTAAAGGGTGCTACAATCATCATCATCTAAACAATGATAAATAAAATATTGATATCTTGAAGCATTGATATTTCCCCATAAGTATTAGTAAATATGCTCTGAATAATTCATATTTAATTGAAAATGCTCTCAAGTGGTAATACTTAGTTTAGACTAGTATTCACTTGAAAGAAACAGTTTTCTAATTTAAATGCGAATACATCAGATATAAATAAAATTTGATATATAGGGTGTTTCCAAAGTCAGTTTCACGGCTTTTATTTGGAACTAACATCTTCTACGGTAATGGAAGTGAGGTGTACCCCTAGTATAGTAATTCTAGGTTAGTGGCTAACAGCTCCCCTAACGACAAAATAAGAAAGTTCAAAAAATAATTAAAAAACTAAAGAAGAAACAAGATACAACAAAAACTTAAGAGAAAGTTGTTGGCGATATTATAAAAAACGCGTAGAAAAATATTTCATAAAAATATATGAACATTGGCGAACTTTTTCTTTTTTGAGGTCTGAAAAAGTATAGTACTCCTAGAATATTAAAGAAATCCTCATGGAATTTTTTCTGCTCGGTTTTTTATGAAATTGCCAACAATTTTCTCAATTAAGGTTTTGTTATATCCCCTTTAGTTTTTTAATTATAAATTTCTTACTTCGCCGTTAGGGGCGCTGTGGGTTATCTCAATGGATTTTTCATGGTCACTTACCTAGGGGTACACCTTACTTCCAAGACCCTAGGAGACGTTGGTTCCAAGCATATCTGCCTCACAGACATTACACAAATCATCTGCGGGTTTTGTAATATGAATCAATATTGAAGGGCGTGGAGCTACGAGCTAACTCCCATGTTAATCGGATCGTTAGCTCATTGACAAAATTGCTTTAATGTTTATTTAAAAAAAAGACATTATCACAATCTTTGAATTTTTCTTCCTTTTCCTGCCCAATTTTATTGTAGTACCAATTTTAGCTTATTACGGAGCGATTTGCTACGTTCTCGACGCTCAACTTGGCCCGCCCGTAAAGGTGGCTTCTCCTCGTCTTTTCATTGTATTGCGGAAAAATGGACTTTTTCATTGTACTCATGGTAATATACTAGTTACAAAACTTTGTTTTTCCGCAATGCACCCAAACATTGAACAGAAGCTAACATTACGGGGCGAGTCACGTCCGTAGCCGCCGTAAAAACAGCTTCTTTCACATTTTTGTGGAATTGCAAAAAATCAACTATCTGGACATTTAAAACTAGATGGATATTTACCTAGGTACTTTGTAATAGAATGATAAGAGGTTGTTTATTCATACACTTATTATAAAAGTTAACTCATTCAAATAAATTTAAAAATAATTTTTATAAAAATGTTCTGGGGAATCTTGAATCATGACTGTTTACTGCAACCATTTTTAAATTGTGTTAAACAGCAATATTTTCATGAGAAGAATTTCTCTTTTCAAGGAAGATTTACAATAAATTTTACTTTTTAAATGAAGTTTTAAATTTCTCAGTTAAATTCTGGATAATCTCTATATTTAGGGAGTTTTAGCTTTTCAATTAATTTTTACTATATCACTCAATATGCATTATTATCCATTACATATTTCCAAATTTTGTTTTTAAGAATAATTTTAAAAACTAAATCGTGTTAAATTTAATTTTTTTAACAAAAATGGACCCTCAAAAACTAAACCTGGATCGACCGGTCGGATTCTCCGAGAGACTCAATAAGTGTCGCATTTAATCACAAAAACTCTTGAAAAATTTCCCGACCCCCCCCCCCCCTGAGACTAATGAAAATGCTCTCTCCCAATGATTTCACTTAAGTTAACCCCTCCACTCTTGAGTTCTAAAATAAATTCTCAGACAGAATCTCATAACCGCCTATGCTTAAATATAAGCATTAAGGACAAACCAAGATTTAAGACAAGGTAGAAATAAATATCACATCACAATGTTTCTAGTTAAAGAATTTTGTTAAATTGGATAAATTTTAATTATTCTTCATTATTGTTATTTAATTCCTTAAACAATCATTATACTTAATATATACTAGCCAAAGAACATTTTTAAGCAAATGCAATGATATAATAGCTAATTTAAAATCGGGTACAATAGTTACTAAAAGCAGTTATCTCGACGTAAATTTCCCATGTAGTTTTTTTTAACTCCAATTAGTAAGGAAAATCAATAATATATCTCCTTAAAAGGAATTTAATAAGCTCAAATGATGATGAGAGAAAAAAAGAAACGACAGAGTTTACAAAGAGTTTATATCACCGCCACACTCCATCACCAAATAAAAAAAAAGACAAATCGATAAAGATCATTACCAAAACTCATTTATACCATAAGGAAATAACACCTGAATTCTATGATAATGCAGATAAACGATAATGAAACGCACGAGCAGAAGTCGGAGAGAGAAAGCTAAAAATAGCCTCAGCAGATCTCATATAGATAAAACCAGTGAGAAGGTGGGAAGACCAAAAATACTTCTCAGTTGAACTGAGCGAAACGAAGTTACCTATCTAAACACATGGCGTGCATTGTCTATGCATTTACCAAGGACAGCATTTCCGGTCCTCTTTGGATGGACATCCGCCACCCCATGCCAAGGTGACACGAATTTCAATGGCACAAATCAAAACATTGTTGTGCCGGTTTCAAAATACTGACCAGACCACCTACTATGCGTAGTAATAGTCCTTTCATGATCTGCCGATAGTGGAATTTCACGTTCTTTTCAACCCATCAGATTAACAAATTGGCTTTTAAGACTTTCACCAGCAGGAACAAAAGGACGGGATGGGAATGTTTCTGGTTGATTTTACTCCTTATTTGTTCCTCTAGTGGTCAGTATAGTCTTGTCTGTATCCTAGCACAAAGAATGTAACACGGAATTTTACGGGGAAAGTTCCAAAATGGCATTTTTTAAGTATTTTTACCGGTAATATTTCGTTCCAGATTTTAGTCAAGGAATTAGTCAATCCAATTTTGTGTTTTTGGACTACTCCCTAATCACAAATTCAACCACTTTTAAAACTAACCTAATCGCTTATACCTGAACAATACCAAAACGGAAACTCTTAATGAGCATTGAGCATGCCAAAACTCTTTTGTACCAGTTTTCTACTGAGGCCTAATTTTCGATAATGTAGCAAGATAAAATTTACAAGGAGAAGGTAAGAGGGTAAGGTGTATTAAAATCAAGACGAAATTTGGTATGTAAGAAGAAGAATACCTAAAAAAAGGGTATTCACCAAGTAAAATATAAGAGTGCAAACGCACTTACAGTTGAAAACATTTTAAATAAATTTCTCCCCCGATACGTCGGATATTTTTTTTCATGAACTTATCCATATCCATCCACCAGGGAAAACCAGCAATTCAAAACGAATCCGTAAAAAAGTACACTTTGCTCAAACGCATTTCAAAAGGCACGAGCGAGCAGGTTTAAAAACCAAGATCAATTTAAAGCGATACACATAAAAGACGTTTGAAGAAATTTACCTAAACGATTTCCTCATTACCCGCCTGTTTAGCCGCATGCCTTTCGTTTGTATTCTGAAGCAAGGCCATCCTACTTGAGGCCGGGAGAAAGCAAACAAATGCCGAATGAACTCTCCGTTTCGCTTAGATTCGCCGCTCATGTTGTGGAGGCGTATGGTGGCAAAATAAAACAATCTACGGAAAGAGGATGCGGAGTTCATCACTTAATGGAAAAATCCTTGGAATTTTCCCAGGAGTTAGGACCACAGCATAGAACCATAAGTATTACTGAAAAATATCCGGTGGTCTGAGAAATTATTCCAACTGTTAATTATATACTAAAAAATTGCATACCATATTTAAATGCATCATACACACTTTGTAACTGAAAATGAGAGCCTAACTCGGCTGGGAAGAATTTAAATGTTTTTTAAAAAGTTTAAAATTAACCCTGACCCTGACTAAAAAGAAACACAGAAGATTTTTCAAAAGAATGTGTTGTTACGGCCGTTAAAGACAATGTAATGGGGAAAAAACCCGCTCTCATAATAAGATATTTGAGCAGTTAAATTAAAATTTTTGAAGGTGGGATGCCATTCAATTTGAAATCCCTCCGCCCCCTCGTCACCTTTGTAGGACCAAACCTTGTGTGTGTCACCAGACTCCCTAAGAATGAGTGACAAATTTTCTGAATAGCTAATCCCAACCTTCGTCACTATTCACTAATATCTCCCGTTTAAAATACTTGTCGATGATATGTTGGTAAGTAAGTACACTGAACACGTAAAACCAAACAGGAGAAGTGCAGAAATATTTTATTGCTTGATGAAGCCAAGCGTTAAACCGTGTTTGCGCTGAGCCCTTATGTAGTACCTATTGTTTTTTATATATATTTCCAAGAAATCAGTAAATTTAGGATAGCATGCCAAGAAAAAGATCGCAAATGATAAAAAGCAGAAAATATCAGAATTAAGTTGAAGCACGAATCATCATGTGCAGGCAAGTTTCCAAGAAGATAATGCCTTCGTTTGAGAACTGCTGACATCTCACCATACAAAAGCTCAAACTATCCAAGATAATTAACAAATATTAGTACAGCATAAAGGAAAGGCAAGATTATATCATCTCTAAGACAAAAATAATTAAGTCCTTAATAATTTAACCAATTCAATTATCAAAGTCAATTTAATTCAACCTCATATTTAAACTTCTTGTTCATTAAAATTCTTTTGGAATTAAATTATTCCAGCTGCAACTTAAGCCTTAAAAACGATTGATTCACAATTAACGTTTTAAGGGGAGTTCAGTATGGAAAACGCCAAGGTGAAACATTGGAAGAACAATAAAGTTTAAATTTCGTAATATTCCACTTTAAAAAAAATTCACAACATAGATTACCAAAGCTTTTTTGCTTAAAAAAAGTTGTCTTTTAAGTATATTTCCTAGTAAAGCTTTTTTTAATTTATTGTTTTGTAGTTATTCTGATTTTAGTGAAAGAAAAAAGCATCCATACATTCAGCAAATGAACAAATCCCCATTTTTTAAAATATAGCGTTCTACATAAGTATTTCTTTTTCAACAGCGGAAAACACTTGAATAATTGATGAACAAGAGCATAAGCAGCACAGTTATTAGTCAGAAAAACATGACTGAATGAAGTCAAACCATTTCACATGCAGCTGGGATAATAAAGAAGAAATTTAAGCTTTTTTTTTCCTATTTGCGATTGTGTAAATCTCCCCCTGATTTTTTTTTTCATTCCAAAAGAGTGTTCTATTGAGGATATTCAAAAAGGTATGCCCCCTCCCTGAAAATGCCAGTGCCGGATAGAGTGGTCATGGTCACTAAAATATAACAACTTGTAATATAAGAAAAGGAATATGTAAAAATATCGTGGAAATGTACGAGGTAATTTGTGAGTCACACCTAACAACCTTAAAAATGAACTTCGGTTCCTAATAAGCTATAACGCAGTCTTTATATCACCTTGAATCATTTAAAACTAAAGAAAGCAAAAATGACATACATCTTCTACATTAATACTTGATGGTTCCTTGAGAATGATAATATTATCTAATTAAGTTTTTCTCTTGCCATTTTAATCACTTAGGTCTTTTTATATGCCTAATTATAAAACAGTCACAATGCTTAGAAAGATACTAAGGGTGCTTCAAGTCAGGATATGAAAAATAATTGTTTCTACTTCGGACACAGTGTAAGATTCCTGACAATTCTAACACAGTTCTTTATTATGGAGAGATGCTATGTTCAATTTATGAAGCATCCGCAGGATAATACGTACCTTCATAACACTTATTTTGTACTATTCTATGGGAGAATTGTTACAATGACTCAACTCCAAGAATAAAAAAAATCATCTCCAAAGATAATAATACGATTTTAAGCAATCAAACAAAATGAGCGACAATGACAGAAATTCTTTCCGTCCAAGTACGCATATTTGACAACTTCATGATCAATCAAAGCAGATATTTCAATCTTCTTGCGAAACTTCTGGAGAAAACATCTTTTCAAGAAGACAATTTGATCGGCACTTATGCAATTCTTGTAACTTACAATAAACAGTTTCTACCTTTCTAATGGAAGTTAACTTGTTAATCCATCATATAAACAGAAAAGAGAGTGATGTATTTCTCTATGTCAATCTAGCGTTTCAAACTTAGTTTTTACTCAACATAGACAGTAAAAATGAATTAAGAGATAATTGAAACAATAATATCATCCCTTTTCTATCAAACTTTTTTAACTAGAAATTTAAGTTTTAGTTTTAAACCATTGAAAAAGATACACTTGTGAGTGTCCAGTGTCCAGTCATCCACACTTTCTGTATAGAGTCATTCCATTGTGACATTCAGACACAAATTAATATCCCTAAAAAGTATTTTTATGTTCTTTCTATGGATGAACTTTTAATATTTGAGCAAAACTAAAACTTCAACTTTCATTATTTTTTTAATTTTCTAAATGCTGTGACGGATGTGACACTTTTAGGACAAGAGTTTTCACTCACCGACACATTTGTTAAAATTCCTGTGAATATGTGAAACTTTCATGACAGAAACATTTTATTCCTTATTAGGTTTAGGAGATACAGATTAAGTAAAATGCAAAACTTTCCCAATAAATTTTAGTTATTAATAACGAAAAGTTTTTGTTTTTTGGCATGGTTTTTGTTTTTTAAGTAAAACTTTTTTTTCTGTAATACTTAAAAAGAATTTGTTTGATGCTGTGGATAGGTTAACCTTTAGGCTAAAAATATACGCCAGGTTAATAATTTTAGTTAAATTTTGTTGTATTGTATAAAAGTTGAATTTTTATGTGCTCTATCTACCATCGAAATTTCAGTGCTCTAGCTTCTTTTGTGGAAAAAAATAAAGTCAGAATGCCAACTAACCCTGGTCTCCCCAAGTTTTAAAATGAACTTTTAAGCCTCAAACTATTTAAGAATACTTTTTAAACCTTAGCTCTTTGTAATTTCATATGGGTCATATCTTTACTTTTAATTTGTAATAGTAATCAAATAAGTTTGAAATTCCAACCCTTACCTCCACTTTTTCATGGAATGGCCCTAAAGTTCCACCTGAGAACCCTATTTTTGCGACAAAGAAGATTTCACCAGGCTTCTTGACAATGGGAAAAGCTTAGGAAGTGAAAAGAATAAATGACATTCCTTGTTTTCATAAAGCATTTTACAAGCAAATTTTAGCATTCCAGTTTGTTTTGCAAACCACAAATTTATTCCAGAGCAGTTATGTTAATGACTCGAATTGAACAGAGAGACCGTCAATTTTTAAAATATAGATTGCATCATGACCTGACACAGGAAATAATGCCGCTTGCCGCATATTTTGCTCCTTTCCAAAGCATAAATCTGACACGATTGTTTGCATCGGACATCTTTTAGCTTTTGACGGCTGCCGAGAACCAGTAGCTAGAGTGAGAAAGTAGCTGGATAAATCTTAATGTCTGACTAACAGTGTGAGCGATGGCCCTAGACAAAGTCATTATTTTAAAAGGATGAGGTAGACACAACAGGATGCAAGATCCGCGTAGGCGTATCCCTGATTGATGCTGTGAAATCATGAAAACTTATGCTTTACAAATGCTCTTTGTTCTAAATGCCTTTTGACAGGGGTCCCTAATCTGCCTTATTCGGCCTATGGACTTCCATTTTGAACTACTCCCTATGATATTTAATAACATCCGGGTGTCCTATCGACTTTTTATTGAGGCGCAAGAAAAATCAACAAGCCAAAAAACATTACATTTTATAAATATAAACTGTTAAATCCTTATATCCATTTTACTCCGCAATAACCATTTCACCCCACTCCACCCTTTTAAGATTGGATTAAAACAAACAAAATCGTTCGATTCAAGCATTTATTACATAAAATAAAACCAATCTGAGAGCTGAAATTTCACTCTTAATTTCTCAGTTCTTATACTTAAAATAAGTCATTTTAAGATTGAGAAATTACGATTGGTCTCGTTAAACATTTACTGAAATTCCAACTCTTAAATTAGTTTTAACGGTTTTGATTGTTTTAATCCAATCAAATAGGTTAAGTGTCAATTTCCACTGGGGATCATCTGCCATACCCGCTTATAAAAGCCCCTAGGTCATTAAAGGTGCATTTCCGATCCCCTTTCTACGTGATTCTAAGTCCCCTAGGTGTGCCCTACCCCCTCTAGCATTATTATCTTCTAATATTGAATCACCCTGTATACACAACACAACATCCTACAACATTTGTATGCATAGAAAAACTAATTTCAATTTCAGAATTGTTACAGTTTAAGAATCACTCACACTCATCAGAGGATTTCCTTAGATTGAGAACTTCTGGCTAAGGAGCCCAAGAGGAATTTCATATGATGACGTAAAATAAATCGCTTCTCTGAGAATCCACCCTTTCTTCACAAAAAAAAATTAAAAAGAGCTTCCATTAACTCCATAATCAGATCAGATAACCAACGCAATTACGCCCAAACAAACGCGTTTCACAAACCATTTGAATAAACTAAAAACTCAAAGCAGATCTTAACGGGTCAAAGTGGCACCTTGGCCGCGCCATAAATTCTTTTGTACTCTCCAGCAAGATGTCCTGTAGGGTGTTTCCTTTGCATCATCATTGAGAAATGGGAAGAGCAGTAAAAACAACCGCGACAAAAGAGAAATAAATCTTACAAGCACACGCAATTCGCATTCCACAGGCTACGGCAATGCTAATCCTCAATAGATTTGTGGTCATCCGATCGCAAGGACAAGGCTAGTCTATCCCTTTTACCTCAGCCAGCTCTTTTTTGCACTTCTTTTTTACACAATAGGAGAGGCTTATTTTCAATTCACATGCGATGAGAAAATAGAGATGTCTGAGACCGGTCCTTTTTATTAATCAGAATCGTAAATTCAAACTCCCAGCAGGGAATATTTCTCAATGAGGAATGCGATTTCATTACATTCTTACTCTTAGGTATTATACTATAGGAGATTCTGAACTTTTAGAAGCCCTTTCTTAAAACTCCCTTCAAAATTTGAGAATAACTTTTTAACGGTTCCCATAAAACTTAAGTCTTATAAAAACCTTTTGGTTAAAGTCCAGTGAATATACCATTTGATTGTAAATTTAGGTTATAAAAGAAAAATATATTTTTAACTATCGACAATAGCTTATTTTTCACAAATATGGTATATCAAAACGCTCATTTAAAATTAATTTGTCCTAAATGTCAATCGACTCGTACACCTTCATTGTTTCCCTCTCGCCTAAATGGATTCTTGGATAGCTAAAAAACCACACCAACTACTTTGGGAACACGTGTTCTTTAACGACCATAAAATGTTATAAATTTTATAATTTAATATTTTTAGTTATTTTAAGAGAACTAAACCAGAAAAGACATGGAATTACTAAATTACAAAATATAATATTTGTTATCGTTTTCAAAATGTTATTTAAAAGATAAAAAATAATAAAAATTTCAAACTAGTGAAAAAATTAATTATATTAAAGCGACATATTTGCAAAAATATCACCCAATTTCCTTTAACACAAGGCACAAACAAGTTTCCTCTTCGCTACTCGAGGATAGTACCCTTTCTACACCTTCAGCTATGCCACAACATTTTAACGATTAGCAGACAAGTACGCCGAATCCCTTATGTATAAAAGTAAATAGGAATGTTTCTAAAAACCATCAAGGCAAAATATTTTAATTTTAAAATGTCTTGATTAAATTAAATGTAAACAAGTTTTGCACTTAAATATACAAAAACAGTTTTTCCATGAAAAACTGGGAAGCCTTCAAATATTTTATTTTATGATGTTTAAATTAATATGTTTATTAGAGCCACTGAAAAATGCAAGGAACGAGACCAAATAAGGATTGTGTGAATTCAATTTTCTTCTAGAAATCGGCAGTGAACATCAAACAGCACTTCCAGAAGATGTGGCTAGTTTTCAAAAAGAGGCGATTTATGCGTTAAAACAGTTTATCGAAGCACAATGAAAAAAGTTACGAGTGTCCTGTCAATATGTTTTTCTTCGGAGACTGTTTCGAATTGACATAGCAATTTATCAAACAGTACGGCCCGTTTTATGTCCATCACAAAGAATAGCTGTGAACCGCTGGATGATAACACGAGCCCAAAGTGGAAAATTCATGCTTTGACACAGCAATCAAGGCAATTGTCAACACCGCGATAGAGCATCGGTGCCTTTGTAGTCTCCGTTTACTTAAGAAATCAGCAATAACTTTTTGATCTGCGGTTTAGCTAAACGCTTGAATACACACATAGCAATCCAACTTTTAAACCACCGGCATTAAAAACTTCTTTTGATAAACGGGTTATAGAGATAAAATCTCTCACGAAATAGGGCCGAAACCAGTTCTCAGTCGCACCCTTCTTGTCACCAAGGGGACCCGCCCTCAATGCAGATGAAAAACTGACACGCATGCCCCTGAGGTTAACAATCAAAACAAGCTATACATGAATGAAAGAGAATACACATGACAGTTAGAACACGACATACAAATTACAACATGGAAACAATCGAATGGAAACTAGCTTACCTTCTTGAGGTGCTTGTTAAGCCACTTGGTGAAAGTTTTCTTCTGTATGGCATCTCTCTCATCTGTAAATTTGAAAAGAGATTTCCACATGTTTGAAAAGGAACACGACTGGTAGCGAACTGAGAAGCAAGAGCTACACACGAGTTCCGTAATGAGCCTGCAGTGAACTCGTTATTCCACTGGTTTTTTGTAATTATAACTTCCCTCATAAATTGCGACACGGGGCTCACACGAATTCATTAGATCGGACCGCACCTCGCGTTTGCTTTCACTGATTTCTTCACTTCCGTTTTCATATGCTATACAGTTAGTGACCTTCTCACCAGGCCATGTCGGCCCCCGAGCCAACACAATAGTCAGTAGTGGCGGCGGACTGTCAACATCGACAAAAAAAAAGCTTCCCGACAAATATTGGAAGATGCAAAAACGAAGTGGAAAGCGACCGCCTAATGTCACAAATGTTGTTTACCATTAGGGAGTCTCTTCGAATAAGGATTCCGAACACTTCTGGTATCCCCAGCGTCGGTGATTATGAATATGAAAGCTCGAAATAGGATGACCGAATTCAAAGCCCCATTTCCGCAGATAGCATTGAAAACGGAACTGGTATAGCTTAGGTGCTAATTCTGAAGAAAAAGTAGGGTATCTCTTTGATGAGCCTTAGTATTTTAACCCCTTAAGCACTGAACACATCCAAGAGGTAATAAATATTTTTTTTATTTTATACCAATTGTATTTTTAATATTATTAGAAAGAGAATTACGTAAATAATTTACTAATTTCAATACAATCATTATCAAAACCGTAGGTCTGACTTAAAATGAGTTGAAGACTAAAAGAATAAACAAATACTTAGATCCAGTTTTAATTTTTAGCTAAATAATATTATAAAATAATAAATAAATAATATTTTGCTAAATAAATCAATATACCTACAAGGGCTAGGTGCCCTGCATCTTTAATAGTGATTCTTATTTTTACTTGCCCTTCTCCTTAATGCATTTAAATTGCAATTTCCCCTAAAAGAATTTTTCCTTCACAAGAAAGCTTTTTGAGTTAAAAAAAACCTCAAGTATCTGTAGTTTACCTAGAAAAAGCAATATTCACTACATTAAAACCATAAAAAATTTCTTTAATAATGAAACCAACAAAATACTTATTTGACGAAAAAATAGTCAGGTTTGAAGCATAAAACAGTTTAAGCAACACTTATAATGAGGGATAATGTACCAAAGAAAAAAATTAATGTCAACAAAGTAGTAAAATTTTTAATATCAACAACTATGAAACGTTTGTAACATTAGTGATAGTTTTAAGGACATCCTTGATAAGGAATTACACCCACAAATAAAAGTATATAAACCTAAAGTTGCTATTAATTTGAAGCACTTAAGCTTAATTTAATTTATTTATGAACGGAAATATTCCACTTTACAAAATTAATTCAATGAAGTAATGATGCCAAAGAAAAGAAGCCTAATTATAAAGCACAGAAAACTTGACAGCATCTTGAAAGACTGAATTTACTCGACCAAACTAGATTTTAATTACAAGTCGTTCGAACTGTTTAATTTGCTTTCACATTTCACAACGAGAATATTAAAATCTTTTAACCTTATCACAACACGATCAAATAATATTTATTGATAACTTATATTCACAATATTATTTAAAATTTTCTTGAAATAGACTAAGTTGAGACTAACACAAAAACTCTGCTCCTCTTATAATACCCATTAGCCATTAAGTTCACAATAGATAATTTAGGAAAGAAAATCGTTGTAAATATTATTATTATAATTATTGTTCGCTTATTTTAAAAACTATGATGTCTTTAAAAATTGAAGAGAGAAAAAGACTTTAACGAGACCTTTTTAAAAGTCGTGATCTTAATTTGCTAGAGAACAAGTGAATCGCTATCTGGTCAAACAGCAATATTCTGTTGAAAAAATCTATTTTTATCGCAAAAAAATTCCGACAAATGAAGGGTTTGACTTAAGTTTTAGTTATAAAGGTTTTCAAGAAAACTTCGAAATATCCAGAGTATAGTGTATTACCAAACATGGCCTTTCAGGAAATTTGACATTAATGCATCTGGGAAAGTGCTAAGAAGCGGATTTACTATTAGACTTCCAGAGAAACCGCAAAAGTAAGATAAACAAACGAAAGAGTTAAGGTTTCTTTCATCCTGTAACTCATCATCAGCTTACTAAAAAAAAATACATTTTATAATTAGTTTAACATTATCCGAATGCAACAGCGAGAGGGAACCATATTAACCAAAATAATAGTTAAGTTTTGCACTTTTTATTTTAAATCTAGAAATTTTATTTATTTATTATTATTATTTTCCAATTTAGTTAATGTTTCAGTTCAGAAAAGTATTTTGTTAAAGTTTCAGAAAAAAAATTTTCACCATACATTTACATTATATGTCACGTCCGTTCAGTCAATAGTGCTTTAACGAGAGAAAAATACCATCGATCTGGATGCCTAAGTCTGGCGCCAATAGCGGCCTTGGAGATCTACAATAATGGAGAGGACTAATAATGTGAATAATGTATTATTTTTTATCTAGAGGAGGTCATCCAGCAATTATTTTAGAAAACTTAAAAATTAGCAATTTTCTTAAGACATATTCAAAAGTCACATTCAATTTTATGGCCGAAAATACTAATTTTAATCTTTCATCAAAATTATTTTTCATCTATAGAATAAAACACATTTAAAGAAATTGCAATTCGTTTCCTGAGGCGGTAGTAATAGAGAACAGTATGTGACACCAATAGATAATTTTCAAAAAAATGTTCAATGAACAGTGTTCATGTTTATAAATAAGATGCATTTGAAAACACACTTCTTCCTCAACTACTTTTTTTGGACAGAATTGCGTATTTCATTATTGTACCCTCATTTAGCATACACACGGGGCGGTATTTTTACTTTCAGCCGATGAAAACAATTTCTAAATAATGCAAAATCATTGAATAATAAAGGAACATAAAAACATAGAAAAATAATTCTAACATTTCCCACAGAAAGTTATGATTTTTTCAATTTTTATATCAAGTTTTTTAAACGTATAAAATACTTTTAACTTCTCCAAACCCATGGAATTCTTCCTCTAGGGAAAATGAGTTTGCCAACTACATTAATCTATGTTTTGTTCTTTGCTTAAACTAATATGGTTATAACCCAAGCGCATATGACGGGTATTAATGCTCTTACTATAAGAAATAATAGTTTCACAGCTGTAATAATAAAATATTTTCCGTTAAGAAGTGTTTGTTCATCCATTACAAAAGAGTATAAAATGTCAAACATTATAGCATTTAATTGCCACTCAAAAGCCTAGTAGTTCTTGATAAAAAAAAGTCATAATTTTTATGGTATTCCAACACGTGGTTTGTTCCGCATCTTTTTATCCAGTTCTCTTCCCCTGTTCTTCTCTTCTAATTAAAAAAAAAGCTAAATTACCGCAATTCTAAGTTTGTACTTCGGCTTTTATTGTGTTCACAAAACAGAGGTAATGCTTTATCAAATAGTTTTGGAACCCTGTCTAAGACTAAAATGTTAAAATTAACAAGAAGCACATAGCAGAAAAATTATAGAAAGATTAATGAGGCAGAAGGCAAACAAGAATCATAGCAAAGAAAATTTAAGAATAAAAAAAAATCTAGGCTTTCAGCAGCAAGCCTGATCAAATTTTCAAGGCTGTGATAGCCTAAGTTCACTCTTTTCTCGTGAATGATAATCCAGATATCCGAGTAGACTTGTTTTCAAGGGCAAGTGTAATTGCAAGGTTCAACTAAAAACAATGCTAGTTATAGTACCAGGGCATCAATCAAAGCGTATAAGTGATTAATCAATTCGGGAATTCTATTTGTGCACCAATCTAATTACCTCTTATCGAAATTCAATCAGACAAGTTTCCCAGGTGAGTTATTTTATCTATTCATGCAAGGCGCTATTCATAACGGGGAGCAAGGAAGTTGGTTTGCATCGAGAGTAAGCATGGAAAAGATAAGAGCAATTTTACAGCAGAATACGAGTTACAAACTTTTAACAAGTTAATTAGGTTAAGTAGATTAAAAAGATAGCAATGTCAGTAAGACAAAGGTAAAGAAAGATAAGGTAGGAGTAAAGAGCAGTGAATCTTGAACCTTTCAGAACCACGGAACCCTCACAGATTATCTTACCTCTCGCATAGTTTAGCATTAAATGTTATACATAGTTATATCAAAAAAATTAATGCTTTGAGGAATATTGGTAAAAATAACATCGCATTTGAGTTGTTTTTACTTTATGCTCATTCGCGTTGAAAATGAAAGTTCCAATAGCAAAGCTATATTCCTAATGGTTATCAGGAATATGATTTTCAAGGAAGAAAATTGAAACATCCGGACATGACAGGGGACAATGCGCAATAATATCATAATTAAATTCACGCATTCATTCGTCAATTATTCATGAGTACAGATCTGGGATTCAGATTCTTAAAATGACGCAATAATTTGCTATGTGATTTTTATTCAAATGAAGTATGTATTTTTAACTGACAGTTTTTAAAAATAAATACAGATCTAAACTTTAAGTTCTAAATCTTTTTAGTAATCTTTTGAGAGCTGAAAAAGTTATCTAATAAAGATCAATCGAAAGCTCCTCTTGTTGGAAAATTTCCTAGTGGCAGAAGCCTAAGCCCTATGCCTAAGCCAGACTAGATAAAATACGGAGTGTCTTGGGCAGGTGGAAGACATTATGCTAGAGATCCTGGAGAATGTATTTACTCTACACCAGTGGCGGATCCAGGGGGGCACTCTGAACAGTGCCCCCCCCTTGGACCCAAAAAGATCACTCATAAGTATATCCGCGCCTGCTCTACACTACAGGATGGCGATAGAAATACCCTTTAAAATGAATTAGTTCAGAGGAACAAAAACTTTAAAGTCATCATGCCCGCATCATAAATTCGCAAATGCTTTTGCTTGGAAAAGTACACATCATAAAAAACACCAGATGTCTTACACGAAATACGTTACCCAAGTTTTAACTCTAAATAGCATTGAAAGATAATCTGCTAAACAATTGTTTCATCAAATACGTCAAAATTTTAACTGCAAGTAAAAAGCTTCCAGATTAACTCTCGACCTTCCTCATTGGGCAGTATGAAAATCAACTAGCTAACCGAGCATCCCCAACTGAAAAGGGAAAATCGAAATGTTCAAATGCCGCAAATAGAAAATTATTCAAGGATCCAATTTTGATACAGTCTCCTGTCTACAAGGTCTACCCAATGAACCCGCAGCTTAAATATCAGCTTGGAAACCCCCGCCCCCTCTCCAATTCATTCCATGAGACACCAAAACACGAACAGCAACCGCATGCTTTCTCCCAATCCAATATTGATCCGATGAATGAGTCAAGGTTACGGCCACCGAGCCGCCAGACAGAGCGATAAAGGGACGACACTTGCACACCTGCTGGATCATACTCTTCCCAGTCTGGCGCTCACGGTGCTATGGCTTATTAAATTCCGCGTGTAAGTTTATAAACGACACGACACTCAAAAGGAATCCCGTCAATTGTTGTCAAATCGTGTCGAAAGTGGTCGAAAGGGACCGAAGTAATGAAGAGCCTCTTCAATAAAACGCGCTTCATTGATTTTGTTTTGAAAGGGCTGGCTGCAACCCAACGGTGAGAGAGTTAAAAAACGCGGGGTGTGTCATCCTGCACTTCTAAATGGAGCTTATTTTCAGCCAGGTAATAATATGCGCCATCCTTTGTTTAACACGAAGACGATCAAGAGTTATACTCCATTGATGCATGAATCCTATAAATTTTGCAGCGAAGGAGAGGGGCAATGGTCAGTATTGAGAAGAGAACTTGTGTCGTTTTTTACAAAAAGTAGACAACACATTGTTTCTCGGCCTTTTTCCTTCAATGTCCCCAATCCTTAAAAAAAATTACAAGAATAAATTGCATTAAAACATCTCTTTAGAAAATTTCCAAAATTTGTAATCGTTCCCCTGTCCGATCATATTGCCAAGTTAAGAAAGACACACGGAGTAGAATCTCAAACTGTACTGTAAACTCTTATAAGGCATGTTTTCTGTATTGAAATCCCCTGTGAATCTTTGCACTGTGAATAATCTTTGTCATTTCATGTTTAAAAGGAAAAACATAGATAGTAAAAGGAAAAACAGGCAGTAAGAGTGACTCATTCCTGAGAGATTTAACCCAATTACTTCATCTTTAAAAAGCAATTGAAATTTTCACCATGGTAGCACTAAATGATAGCTGAAATGGGCTAAATTTAGCATCAACCTGGAAAAAATTTCAGTTTCAATAAGAAAATTATAAAAAAAGCATTGGGAAATACGCACACGATAAAGCATTGGGAAATGCATATAGAAGACAGCTTTATTTAACATAAATGTATTAAAACGGTATTCACACAAATTGTAGGTTTAATGTTGTGATAAAATCCGAAATATAGAAAACAGGAATTTTTCATATGCATCTTCTTGATACTTTTAATAAAATTAGCTCTAATGTAAAAAGTGGTTAGTTTGAAGTCTACACACTAAAATAAAACAATAGATATATTTTAGAGACCTTAAAAAGAGTTACGAGATAGGTAAGGAACAAATTCTTTTTTTCTATATCAGGTGCCATGAGTTGATGACAGCTTGACAGCTCTGACAAGTTTATCACCTTTCTATCCAGCTCAGTATGACACTGATCAAACAACTTCGTGTTTTAGTTTTCTAGGTATAACAACGTTCTCACAGGCAGACATTCAATTTCAACACATAAAATAATTGAAGATAATAACGGCTTTATCGCATAAAGATTAGAACGATTCATGGTCCCCCAATACCAAAAACAATAGAAAAATATTATAGGAGAAAAACCAAGAGGTAAAATACATTCCTTACGTTTAAGTTTTATCCTGCCTATCATATTAACATTAACAGATAGTTAAGTTTTTCCATCAATAAAATACATTTTCTTATCATTTCCAAAAGTGATATTTCAAGTTACAGAAAACACTTTTCAAACAAATTCGCACACTAATAATTTCAAATACTATAAGTCTATTAGAATTAAAGTATCAAATAATTGACTAACTTATGTTATAATCTTCAAATTTAATTAGATATAATGAATAACGAAAAATATTTTAATTAATAAAAAACTTAAGAAAGTTAATTAATAATTTATCAGTGATGACGTGAGAGTGAATTAACTTATAAGAGGGATTTTAAGCACTTCAAGCTAATTCATCGTGTAACAATAAAACTCAAATCTACCATTGTTCACATTCATAATTCATATCTATGTAATAAACGACCCAGTCTTTGTACTGAAGTCACGAGAAAGACCAAAGAACTCATTGAGCTCATCACATCACTTCAGATGAAGGCGTACGATCTTTCTGTTTTCTCTTTCAACAAATAAGTGTGAAATGTCAATGGGCCAGTGTCAGATGTAACAAGGAAAATTTCAAATGTAACAAGCCAAGGCTCTGTTATTAAGTAAAGATTTATGAGTTATTCTACAAGAGTATGACGAAAAGAAATTTTGGTCCGTAGAAAATATGCTTCTTAACACCTACAGAAGTGCGGAGAAAAATCTAGGTTTTGAGATCTTGATATCAGAATTTTTTTTTAGAGTTCTTGGAACTCAGTTGTCATAGACAATTAAATTCTTTAATTTTTACGTAGGAATAATAACTTGATGTAACGAAATACTTAAACATTTTGCAAGTTTCCCTGTTAATGAACACACAGCAGTTGGATTTGCGATTTGCCCACTTTAAATATCATTTTCAGGGATTTTTTTTTCGGACAATTCTTAAAATAGCGCGTCAGAGATTTATTTTTATTTAACTATTTTAGTCTATTTTCATACTTTTTGCAAGAAGCCAATTTATAGGTTCTTGTAGAAAAACGACATTTTTCCAAACGTAACTTATTTGTTATGAATTTTTGAGGTTTGCAATAGTTATTAGTGGTATTAATTAGGAAAATTTTAGAACTTTAGGGGGATAGAGATCTTCTTAGAACGATAATAAATGTTAATAGAAGTTTTACTCAATTTTAGTTGTAACGTTGCAGGATCTTGTTTTAAGTTGGTAATTAACTTATTTTTTATTGTTCCCATAAAACAACAATACATGTTATGAGGTTCAATAAGCTGCAAATTTCAATCATTTTGGAGTAAAATTTCAAATTAAGTAGAAATAATGATAATACTACTCTTCATCCTTCCTCTTTGAATACTTTTCTCAATAAGAAAAATAACTCAATGAACAACGAAAAAAATTCCACCCCTCTCTTTAATACAAGTGAAAGAACGAAACGAAAAGATCTATAGGAAGAACCTAATAAATTAAATGCCTGAAAAAATACCGAACAGAAGTTAAACAAAAAAAAGAACAAGACAAAAAAATACTAAAATACACACGAATTCAAGGGCTTTAGACAAAGTCATTGTTAAGTGAGAAAGGGTCAAACGTATGGGTCAAAAGGCAATTGGCGAATCGTTTGTTCCAACCACGTGAACAGTTTTCAAGAGTTTACAGGTCTCGTCACCGTATTAGCTCGCTCACGCATACAAATTTAGTTTACTTTGGCTGCGAGGCGGAGGCAAAATAAAAAAGCCATAAATCATTGTATTCACACTTTTAAACAAACGCGTATTCTCGAGCAGGCAAGTGACATTTATCCAGACTCTCTAAAGTGTGAAACCGTTTTTAATGCCTTCTGTTGATATTTTGATGCGGGGCGCTGAAACGATTCCAAGCCCACTTCAAACAGATGATCTAAGATTCATAGAGCGTTTCCCCGACACCAGGATCTTCGGGAAGCGTCCGAGGCACTTCCGAAAGCATATCCGCGGTTCTTTTCGAGACATCGCAAGTGAATAGTTCTTTCACGCGCGAAAAAAATTGCCGGTCTAAAAAACAAACTCGGGCGGCAAAAAATTGGAGAGATGCCACACAGACATTACTTGGACCTATACTGAGAAGAGAGCTCTTCTCCAAAAGAGAGAGGAACTCTCCCCACGCTACCTGTAGATAAACACGTAGTACCTCAGGTATTTTTCTGTTGTCAAACAGAATGCTAAAGGGTAGAAATATCTTTAAGGCAGTCACAATATTGTAGCCAAAGCATAGTTTATAAAACTCAACGGATCTATGGGTGTGAAAAATTAATAACACTAATTTAGTGCAGTTAGGGGTTTATATTAACTACGGATTTAATTACATATACACGTTTTTCTACTTAAACGAAATTTAAAGTAATATCACACACATAAAGTAATATCAATACAGTTATTAAAAAACACTCTCATAATATGATTCACCACGAAACTACTATCGAGAACTCACTATGCCATATTCCAAGGTTTTCTCCAATGTACGAAATAATTTCTTTTTTGAAATAAAATTTCTAAAAAAAAAACCTTTAGAAGTATCACTGGGAATCTTTGTGAGTATATTACATTTTTTTCCTATTCATCGAACCTGAAATTTGACAACTTTCTGATGAATCAACAATTTTCAAGACACAAAACTTATTTAGTCAGTTATATCTCTTACTATACCATTCTTAGTATTTAGAATATAATAGACACCTACTCAGTTCTTGCAAATTTATGACAAAATTCTCAAGCAACGTGTGTCTTTAGGTGAGAAAACTAGTCCAACATTTGATAGCAACATGTATTTATTAGAATTCAGGACTACTAAAATATTTCTAAATAGGATTTATTTGAGAGTTGGCAACTAAATACCTGTTCCGGAATTTTTACAGCCGGAAATGAGGAAAAGGGAACAAAGCAGCGAAAGATTTTAAGAATAACAAAGCCTAAAAATATCTTTCACAGCAGAAGCCTTAAACATCCTTCCCTAGAGTTATTTCTTCCGACTGCATGAAAAACCTCGAAAAAATAGTTTCCATGCCATTCACCAAACATAACCAAAAGATGCAAACAATATCTAGAACATTTAGGAAGGAAATGACCCTTAAAAATCAAGCATTCCAAAAGGATATTAGAACCCTAAATGGTAAAATCCAAACACTAAAGAAAAACAAGTTAGCTCAATATCTCTCAACCAGCAAAATTATTTCATAATTTAACTTTTTTATTTATGTTAGTCGTATAACTATGAAAGGAAATATCTTGGAGGGTAACGAAATATCACAGTGACAAACCTCCGCATTTGTATCTTCCAATAAAAAAGTTAAGTTCAACCAACTCTCTCCTAAGTTTATTTCTATTAACGGAAATGCTTCTACATCAATCATGAAAATGGAACACGGGTTCTTCAACAAGTTCATGTTGTTCTACCAATTAGTGCACATAGATGATAATAAAATAAAAATTATGGTTCTGGTGAATGAATATACTAAACTTAAGTGTACAATTAGGCATAAAAATTTTTTCTTATGATTGCGATTCATTTTTACTCATGATATTTCACTCAGTTTCATTCATTCTCATTTTTAGAAAATGATAATTTCTTTTTTAAACAAAAATAACAATTTTATAAAGAAAATTTTAAAAGGATATTTAGATTAATATTTCTTCAAGTGCAACCCAATTCTAGATAAAAAAATATTGAAGGATCATTTCCATTATAATATGCTTACCCCCCCCCCCCATTTCAGAATTCAAAAATAGGTTTTCAAACTACATAATTTCCAAATGAATATATCATAGGTGATTTTAAATATGTTTAAAGTATATGAAAAAGCAATTGGTCATACACGTTTTCCAAAAATTAACGGTAAAATTCTACACTATTACAAAATATACAGTATTCCAGTTTCTGGTATCATACAAAACAAAAATTACTGTCTTAATCTATAATAATCCAATGTATTTTTTAAAGAAAATATTTTTTATTCTTCGTTTATTAATTTTAATTGCAGGCCAAACTATGATTTAGACGAAAACATGAATAACGCAAAACAATAAAAAGCGAATTAATACCGCTTTCCGAATCAACGGCTCACAAATGGTCGAGTCTCTTACCATTAGATATAGTAAGAATGATGTTTCACTCAGATACCATATAAAATATGGATGGTAACAGTACTTGACATTTTAATAAAATTTTCGAATAAAACATACTTACGTTGTTAGAAACTCAAAGAAAGCTATATATATCTTTCTAATATTACTAGTTAACTATATTCCTGCGCTTAAAGTTTATTTAATATTAAAAATTACGGTAAGGGGTCCTGAGAAGAATAGATATACCTTACCCTCGACGGCAGATTATTCTGTTGAAATCACGATCACGGTAGTATTCACGCAGAAGAATAAAAAAAGGTATGATATTCTAAAGTAAATAAACAGTCGTTTGAAATGAGAGTTGCCATTTCTAAAGCAGAATTATTATTATATTTTTTAAAAATAATGATACGGGACAAATAATGCGAGGGACAAAATATTTTATTAATTTTTAAATATATAAAACGTTTTTTCTTTCAAAAACAAAAATTAAATAATAAACAAACGACTCTTAATTTCGGGACAAACGTTTTTTAGCTAGTATCACATTTTTACTGATATTTTTTTACAAAATTTATAAAACAGCTTTTTGTTTTAATTTCTTTACCTAAATTAAATCTCAAACAGAAATTTTGACAACGATTAATAATTAATCGTTCGTCAAAATTTCTGTTTGAATACACACACTTTAAATTAAATTCTCGGAGCGTATATTCAACTTCCGGTTGAACTCGTCTATATTCTCTATAAGTTCCAAGATTCATTTTCAAAATTTGCTTACATTTGCTGTCCCGAAGGTAAAACACGAAAATTAAACAATTATTGTTTCAAACTTTAACTATATTATCCTTTACCGGATTATAATCTTTATAAGGAGTATCTTATTTTCAATACATAGGTTTTATCAAATTGTCTCAAGGATTATACTAGTACGATCTTTCGGCAGATAATAAAAAAGTGAAACGTTGAAACAAAAAATATAATTTTTTAAGGTGTAGGACGTAAAAAATTAAATGTTCCAAAAAACTATTTACTGACTATTGTATGTCTTTTTGAGGGAGCTATTAACCCAGAAAAAAACTGTACATGAACAGGTGACCATCAAGGTTAGTTTAAGAACATGATACTGTTTTATTAATGAATTCTCTTTCCATTTTTTAAACATTAATGAAGGAAGTGGCTTTTTGATAAGAGTGACATTAAGAAGAAGCTTTGATTAAATCTCTGCTTAAACTCACAGGTTGGTAAAACGAGCCAAAGAAGGAAATGTGGAAACCCGATTGATAATAACCGCTTCTCAACACCTGAACACTGAATAGCGCTAACAATTTATCTTAAAACAGAGATATGATTATTTGAATGACATTTTTTTCACATCGACAAGGCATATTATACAATAGCTTTCGACAATATACATTTTTAACAAGCTTATCTTAAAGTTTGAGTCGCAAAGCAATTACGTGATTTAAATCGACTAAGTTACTGGTAATTTTTCAATTTAACAGAGGAAAATCTCGAAAAATGGATATTCATTTATGAGAAAACAATTAACGAAAAGAAACTATCAAAAAGTTTAAATTATATTACCAACTTTTAAAAATATTAGGAGTAATGAAAGACCCAATTTTAACCCTTGATAAAAATTAGAAGTCTGAAAATATGTTACACGCAAATCAGACTATGTTTAAACTTATTTTTTTGTTTAAATTTATGAAAAACAATTGACTTTAGGTTTGACAATATTTAAAATTTGTTTAAACCTTAAGAAAGTTAAACTGGGGGAGAAGCTCTTCAAAAACAGTTTTAGAAAGTTTCTTTTAATGTGAGGTTTATCAAATATGCTAATGTCAAGACTCGCTTTAAAAAACAAAACTAGTTTTATCGGACGATACGTTTCGAGCATTTAAATGGGGCATTTGTAAAAGAACCTATACGAAACTATTTGAAAGTTCAAGAGTTTAACGGTGGTTATCTAGGTACAGTCGAGCTATTCCAAGAAGTTTCCAAGCAAGTCTAAAACAGGAGAGACCCATGAAGCACAACTATTATGGTCAATATGTTTAGGTTTAGAGTTAAGGCATCAAAAAACTTTCAGGTCACAGAAGTTAGTTACTAAGACTTCAGTTTAGAGACAAATATCTTAACTAGGAAATGTTCAGCTGGTTTGAAAATAATTTTATTCCTTGTCGATAAAATGTAATAATAAATTTATCAAAGACCAGTAAAATTCCCGAGAGCCATTGGCATGACTTTGAAGAACACCAGTTCCTAAGACAAGTTCAACCCTTTACTCTAGAAAACAAACAGGGTGGCTACAGAATCTGTGGAAAAAATTTCCCTGATTTCCCTGACTATAATTTTAAAATCTCCCTGATATACCTACATCAAAATTTTTCCAACGAAGATTATTAATACACTGTAAACTAGAAGTTATTTAAACCCAAATACACTTGAATGTAGTAAACATATAATAATTATTATAATGATATATATTTTTCTTATGTAGAAATCCGATATTGTTTGCAACCATTTTTTTACGTAGTATGTGTATTTCATATAGTACAAAATAGTATCTACTAAATAGTTTAATAAAAGCAAATTTTCATATAGTTCCTAGCTACAAAAAAAGGGTTTGAATAAAATGTAATTAAGCTATAGTATATTAACAAAATATTTTCATGTAATTTTGAAATAAATGAACCCATTTAGACAGCAGTGGCATATATAGGAATTTATTTCGGGAGGGGCCCGAAAATACTCCTCAGCCCTTCCCAAACATACTTAATAGGTCCAATGTAGCTTTTTAATACATTTTTAGGTGATTATTTAGGTCCTAAAAAACTTATATAAGAGAAGTTGTGAGGAGCATAATTACAAGTACCAAAGGGGGGTCTGGGGGTCCTCCCCCAGAAAAATTTTGGAAATTTAACTCAAAAAACAGGATTTTAACTACTTTTGGTACTACTCTTAGCCCAAATTTTAGATATACATTTTTATATAGGATTTGAATTTTGATGAACTTAATATTAAAAAAGTTATGAGTAACAGAGTTTCAAGTACAAAAGGAGATATGGGGGTCCTCCCCCAGAAAGATTTTGGAAATTTAACTCAAAAAACAGGATTTTAACTACTTTTGGTACTACTCTTAGCCCAAATTTTAGATATACATTTTTATATAGGATTTGAATTTTGATGAACTTAATATTAAAAAAGTTATGAGTAACAGAGTTTCAAGTACAAAAGGAGATATGGGGGTCCTCCCCCAGAAAGATTTTGGAAAACTACTCTAAAAACAGGGTTTCAACTTGCTTTTTGCATACTTAGTCCGAATTTTGGACATACAATTTCATTTAGGATTTGGATGAATTTATTATAATAAAGTTGTTAATAATAAGTTCCAAGTACAAAAGGGGGGTTTGGGGGTCCTCCCCCAGAAATTTTTTGTAATTTAACCCTAAAAGCAGGATTTTAACTTGTTTTCATACACCTGGTTCGAATTTCGGGGGGGGGAGGCAGGACCCCTCGCCCCTCCCCCATATATATGCCACTGTTAGACAGATTTAATTTCAAAAAATAAATACTATCTTATACTTTCAATAAAACTGTAAATAATGATCAATAGTTATTCTTAATTCTAATGTTGAAAATGTATAAATTGCAGAAAATGAAAAACTAAAACAATCTGAAAGGAATAAAAAAACTTTAGTCCAAAAATTTTAATTTCAACCCCCAAAAATTACCCATATGGAAGATTTTGTAAGATTTTCTTTCTCATACTTTAAAATACTCATATATCCTATTATCAAAACACCTTGTAATTCTTTGATATTAAAACTCTAAAGTTCAAACTACAAATTTTCATTTGCCTTCTTGCAAACAACAGGAAATTCCTCTAAAAAAACCTTAATTTGCCAGCTAAATATTCATCACATTTGAACTACCAATCTCCAAAAACAAGCATTTAAGGCCAAGGATATTGACGCGAAGATTGAAAATGCGATCGCGAACCGACCGTCAAGTTGTTTTTTCTGCCCGCGTTTACGTGCCGTAAAAATGCCAACTTTACAGGCAAATGTCCGGAAGCAAGTATGAAAATCCGGAATTTTTCATTGAAATTCCAGATTTTTATAGGATTTCCAGACTTTCCCAGCCACGAAAATGAGTGAAGGATGCGATAGCAGATTGCGCGGATTTGCGGCGTGGATTACTAAAATCTTCCCTGATTTTTTTAACTTTTTTCTGAATTTCCCTGACTTTTCCCTGATTTTTCCAGATGAATGAAATTCCCTGACTTTTCCCTGATCTCCCTGATCTGTCGCCACCCTGACAAAGTACGTAATTGATAAAAATGCACACAAAAACAGTTATGTAAACCATGACCAGGATTTGCCGGATGAGTGCGACTTCAAACAACTAGCACAATGAGTGAACAAGTACAGCGGGTAACAGAAGGGACGAAAAGTCGTTTTGCAACAAGTATAATTATACGATCCAGATTTAATCACGTCTAGAAGAATATTAATTACAATGCCTGGAGGTGGAGCAAAAAAAATAGGTGTAACTTCTTCCTTATAACTCCATCTGCTAATGAAGAAAATTGGGAGTATTGGGTGGCCAGTAAAACGCGACTCAAAACAAGAGCCTTCGCATGCATACTGAATATTGAGCAGACTCACGTCGTACCTTAAAATAAATGCTCCTGAAAGGAGAGGAATGAAGTGAAGGAATGTCAAAAGAAAAACACAAGACAAATCACCTAGGTCATACGGATGCGTTAATCGACCAAAAAACACCCGAGTCTGTGGTTAGTGGTTAACGAAATTGTCGCTGGTCTGAAGATCTTATTAAAGAACCTCTTGAGCCGGTATACTAGTAATAGTAGTAGTAGTGAAGGAAACTGTTTCCTTTCCATATTATTTCACCTCGTATGGTTTGTTAACAAACACTTTGTAATGAGTACTATTATTTGGTTAAAACAGAGTTTAATTTTGTCTAATATACCATACGAATGTGAATAAAGAAAAAACCTCTTGCAAGCAGATTGTTAGCTAGTTACGGGAACCATTAATGCACATCGTACTACAATATTTTTATCTAGGGTAATTCCGATAGGTTATGTTTTGAGGATAATAAAGCCAAAGCTAAAAAATATTTGATATCATCTTAATAAGTTATCTAGAAGATAATTGAGAAATTTTCATTCAGCCTTAACATTTAGTAAATTGCATACATTCAAATGAAAAACAAGTCATTAAAATGAAAATGACTACTCCACTATGCAGGTGGACGAAAAGAAAGCTGAGATGCTGGGGACAGCAGGTGTTCAGATCTCCATGGTTCAGATATGACTTTTTAATACAGTGCAATATTAAAACCTTTAGGATGCCATAAAAGAGAGATCCAGCCATTAAAAAGGTGAAAAATGATTTGAAATGAAAAGATGAAGATTCATCTTTCTTAGGTTATTGGTTATACATAGCTCAGCGAGTTTAAAATCTAAATAATGCACATAATTTATGTGAATTTTTTTGAATTTTCTTCTGTCATAAGTTCTCTTTTTGTAGAGAAAGAAATTAGGAGAACCAATTAAGAGTGGTTAATGATTCATTGCTAGATCATCCATTATGATATCGGATACATACATACACTGCTGAAAAATAAGCTGAAATTTTAACAATACGTTTCTATCTAACAAAAGAGACCTCTAAAGAATTCAGTATGTGAGCCTGAAGTTTTCACAGAAAATATAACTTGAGAAGATCTTATTTAGAGCAAGATTTTAGCCTCTTCTTAACATTCTCGCTTAACATAAATAATTTTCTCGTTACCTTAAAAAGCATTCTCAAGGTCCTTAATATAATTAAGGCTATTTAAGCCGCAGTAATGGTTCAATTGAGACTCTTTGAACTCATTAAACGCTCGCTTAGATATAAGTTAACCTCAAGGATAAAATTAGCATGGAAAAAAGTTGGTGAAGTGTTTACGAAGTTGCAACTTAAATAGGTTTTCAATACGAAATTAATAGCTTTCGTTACGTTCAGGTCTATTACTCATTATTTTAAGAGTAAAATTGTGTAATGAAATTACTTCCGTTCATATTTTGTATACTTTTTTATGAATTCTGATGTAAATAAGTTTAGTTACAAAACTATTTGGAATAGCCCCACAATTAACCTTCAAGAACGGTATTAGCAACCCAACCCACTCAACTAAGGCGCATCCAGATCATCCACCTCTTTGAAGAAGATCTCAAGACCACAGAGGAGCACTGACAAATCTTGACAAAAGAATACTGATGGCAGGGCGATACTTCTCATCACAGCCAATACACTCATTAGCACTGACAGGATCTCGAACCAACGAAAAGGTATACAACTGTGCCTCGGCTAAAAGATGAATGAAGAAGCAACTTTCTTAATGGGGAGAGAATTAACGGGTTGAAGGTCGGAAAAAATACTAGTTCTATTTCTTCCTCTCACAGCGGGATGATCGTGACCAAAATTCTGCACGACTTCCCACCGGAATAAAAGGAGATCATTCACTTCCCATAGTTCTCCAGTAGTGAGAAGGGTGTTTCCCTCAAGAATGCCTATTTTCTTTTTCGCGAAGGAAAGTCTCCGGATGATGACGGTATTTTAATTGAAGAATTCAACTTCTTTTAAATGGTACGAGGGTGATAACTTCGTTTGTTCCTCACTTTGGTAAAGAGAATCAGTCAAAAAAGTATTTTAATGAGACAATATTAATCGGACGATTTAAGAAAGTCAAACGATGCTTCCGGGATTACAATACTTTAAATAGCTCCAGTTACAAATAAAATAGTAGAAAATCGATCTTCATAATCATAAATAATGAAACACAAACAAGTAGTTTTTATGTTAGCCTACTTTTAATGATTCCAATGAATTGTTTAAGTAAAACGCAAATAGAAATGCAGCTAATAGAATACTTTTACATATCTCAACACCAAGGTTAATAGAATAAGATAAGGTTGGCTCTTCACATAGGAATGAAAATTCGTGTGACGTACTGCTCTCCAGCCGATTACGTAATTCGCGTGATACTCCAGCTTCTCCTTCGATTGGGTCAGATAGAATAGGGATTTTTTTGACAGGAGAGAGGGAAATTTAAACTTTGATCCAACAATTCAGTTTTGAAGCATTTAAGATATGAATCTAAAAGGGTTTTCGTTTTAGATTAAATTGATATTATAGCTTTATGTTGATGAATATCTATTGTTAATTTGAAGTAAGAAACCGAAGTAGATCGTCCCAAAGGCAAGGGGAATCCATAGATTGGTTTTAGGAACATATTAATTTCTTTTAGATTAAAAGCAATTTTGATTTGGGAGGGACAATATATTTCTAGCTCCCTTCATGGAAACTGAAAAGAGTTGAAATAAAATACTAAAAGCAAATTATAGACTTAATGATTATATTATTAAAGCTTGGCAACATTTTTTAATTATTATTATGTGTCATTTTTTAATTTGAAGACTATTCAAATTTTACACTAAAACAGGATCAATGTGACCTCACCTTGGAGATCTTATAAAATGATCATATCGTAACTTTGGAACACTGATCCTACTTCAAAACTAACCGTTTCAGTTCGAGTTTCTTTTGGCGATCGTATGTGGGAGGCGGCAAGTTGGTGAAGGTTTATACCCAATAAATTATCTCCTTCATGTTTGTCATGTTTAATCAAAATTGAATTCGAAATCAACAGATTATTTGATTTTTTCTTCATGTAATTATCACTTAGAATCTAAGTGATAATTTATTATCATCTGATTATGTGATTGTTTTAACACTGATCAATATGTCTTAGATAGATCAGTGTTACTACAATCATAATCAGAATATAAGATACATTAGAATAATAAATTCAAATAGATCAGATTAATTAGTACCTAATAAACTAACTTTGAATTTTAATAAATTAGTAATAAAAGCGATCAGTAGCGTAATCAATTTTATACAAAACATACAAAAGAAGAACAACCCAAAAATAGCTCACAATTTGAGGATTTTTTAGTGATCTAAAAGTATCGGATTGTAACTAAATACTGCTTTAAAAAACGGTATTTTCTTTGTATTTAGAATTTTCTAAAATACAGGTAGTGGGGATTTGTTTAATTTTTAAAATATTGTTACAAATCGATCACTATTGATTTAAGTAATGAACCTCCGTAATTATGCATAGGAATCAGTTTTAAATTTCATAGTTTGTATTTAATCCCCTATTTGGTAAGCTATAAACTTGTTCTTCAAGTTGCTTATGAGAAGGAAAACAAGATACTCATAATTTAATTCAATGAAAAATTTTAATCAGTTTAAACCCATCAGAAGTTAAAAAATTGAATGCACCCATATAGATCACAAGTATTGATATTTAAAGATATGATTTGTTGCTTAGGCAAGTTCACAGGTCTATATTTTCCCTTCCGCGTCTTATATTACTCCCTTCTACGTAAGAAAATCCCTATAAGAAGCTGCGCGATTTCCCTATGTAACCCTGATTGGTCACTCCTGTCAAAACTTCAACGCCTTCCAGCCGATTACGTCATCCTGGCTGAAAGTAATCGGAGAGCCAGATGAGCCCCCCCTGTCTCAACACATGGAACGAAATATATGGATTTGAATTACGACACAACCTTGAATCCTGTTACACCTTCAATCGATAAAATTATAGTTAATGAGCATAATCCACGACAAACACAAATTTACGCCAAACATACAGCGGCTAAGTCAGTTAATCGATTAGGTTTTTGTGGCACACCTGGACACTCGTCTACACGCCAATTGAATATTGAAAAACCACCCGACGAATCAGTATACGGAAGGTCAATGAACGCACAACAATATCACATTTTACAAAAATCCCTCAAGATAAGCTTATTAAAATGAAGAGATAATACTGTTTTCTAAGAATGTAAGCTCCCACCTGCGTAGAATTTTACTTTAACTTTGTTGAAAAATTTGAAGTACTGTAGAACTTAAAAGGAATAACAAGAACTAAGAATTTTTCTAGAATTAGACTAACTCCTACCAAGTATAAAAATTTCCAATGAATTACTTTGAATGTTAATGTAGAAATTTTGGGAATGTTTCCAATTTCGCTTCCGGTTTGAGGAAAAGGTTAACGATATAAAACTTAGTTTTTAATACATATGCTCAATTTTCATACCCAGTATTATATTATTTAAGTTATAGTTATAAAATATATTGGGGAGTTTTTTTGGCATCCTGATATTTCTTGCACCCTAAGAAAAATCAGCATGCAAAAAAAAAAAAAATCTGTCTAACCCCGCATATTAATTTTACCCCCATTCTAACCAAAAGAGTAGAACTATATATTCATTAATGCACTAAGTTATCATCACCCGAACACTACAAAAATCTAATTATAGGTACAGTGGAAGCTCTTATAACGACCTGCTCTTATAAAAATCCTCTCTTATAAAGACCCAAAAATTATAGTCTCTATAAGAGCACAAAAGTGCTCTTATAAAGACTAATCTTCGAATCGATTCAGCTTATCGAATACTTTTCTGGATCGGTATGTTTGCGTCACACATGAATTAGCCAATAAACGAATATCAAAGTATGACAAACAGCACCATGTAACCATCGCATCTTCTTCTCGCTTGCTTTCGCCCGGGGTAACCGGCTACAATCCCAAAACGAAATCTTGCGCTACCCAATGCCTTTGTTGATTTGAGACTTATTTATTATTAGTATTATTATTAGCGTTTTAGTTTTATGTAAGCATCCGAACATTCTAAGGAAGCTAAGCTACGCAATAAATTAATATCAAAATAAAAATTTAATAGCAAACAAAATATTGATCTTAAATTTCATAGCAAAATATAAGGTAATATAACATTAAATTGAAAGTATCAAGAATTCATAAAATAATAAATAATTGCTTAAAATGAGGAAAAATCAATTGGGCGATTCGAACTGTGTTCTAAATCCCAACGATCTAGTATCCTACCCTACTGTTTGGATATAATGGTAAAATATACAACCAAGGGTTTCAGTTAGTTGATTAAAAAAACGTATTACGGGTAACTGCAATTTCCAAAATCCATCCCTTTGCCTTTGACGATTGAGGGTTGGTGATCGTTTTCAGGTTTAGATTTCCTCCAAACTTTATAAACTAATCTACTAAAAATATATCTTTGAGGGAATCGAGTCCACCTTCCCAAATAGCATTAAAATTGATAGTTTAGTTTAACGAGTTTATTACTTTTAAACGAGTGATATTCTACACTCGAGTGTATCACTCGAAGTTTGCTCTTATAACGACAAAAAACTCGGTACGGATTAATTACGTTATAAGAGCTTCCACTGTATTTTAAAGTAAAAAAATGGAGCATCAAAATAAGGGAAGACATCCTTAAGTAACGCTAAGCACCTGGGCTGTTTGAAAAACCCTACCATCAACGTAATTAAGATAACTCAACAGTATTTGAATTCCCTCAACTTTAATAAAATTATCTCTTAAAAACATATTTTTACAGGCAGTAAAAAAATTCAAGGGCCTTACAGTTAATTTCCTCAAAATAGGGTAAGCAAACACACTTTTGAAGTAAATTGGATGATATCTCCGAAATATTTCAAAGACTGGCAATGGAACAGACATTTGTTCTTAAATTGGGAGATTTCCCTCTCAATAATAAGGCACGTCCTGATGGTGCTACGTCGCATTTTCATTACTCAATGCTCCATTTCTTAGAAAAGGATAAAGCAAAGCTACCAAGAAAGTAATAAAGCATACAGAAAACACTTATTACTGCCTACAAGGAGCGTCACGTTGGTGTCATCAGAAGGAAACGGAGAAGTGCTGAATCCACAAAGTAACCGATTTCTGGGAAACCACAACCTAGTGATTTCACCTGACACCAAGATTTCAAATGAGATTAAAAAGTTTTTCTAAGGTGAAAGAAATATTTCCATATCGAAGGTAAAGTATTGGTGATACTTACAATTTTACTGCTTTATTACCAACTTTACACGCACTTAATGTGTTTTCTTATAGTGTTTGTATTGCACTAGCTTTAGTAAGAGACTTTTTAATTTTAAATATTAGGTATCATTCCAAAGATTTAATGAAAACTAAATGTATGTACTGTGGATACCAAAAACGATTTCCAGTTACATACTAAGTATTCAAGATTCGTGTAGCACATAAAATATGAATTGCATACATTAAATAACCAAGTTGAACCACCATAAAAGTTCAGTTGAATTACCAAAATTTAGAAAGATTTAATCAGAGTCTGATTTTAAATTATAAGGGCCATTCACAAACACGTCTGATGTGTTCCAGAATAGGTGACACTATGTGGCAAAAAGATGAGAAGGTTCTTTGGTTGGTTTATATTTTTATGGCATAAAGAAAAGATGAGGAGCACAAATATTGTGACACCCTTATTTCAAAAAAAAATGTTTAAATTTAAGAGTGTCTATTTAAAAAAAAACTCGAATAATCCATTCATATCAAGCAGTGGAATTAACAATATTTAACACAGAAATAAAGCATAAAAAAGTCTGTCATTCGTAAAAATTTTAAGAAAACTAAGTACTTTATACTTTTGACCATACACAACGCGAAAAAATCGGTTTTAGTGCTTTAATGAACTTTAATAAGAGATAAAATACTTTCAATTTATACAACTGATATTCGAAAAATACAATTCAAAACGCGTTTATTGAAGTATTGTTTTCAATTTTATGATCAGTCGGTTATTTTTAGTGTATTTTCGAACTAAAAGGCAATGTTGGGGAAGCTGATAATACTTAAATTCCTTATATTAGGATCACATTAAATACTTTTCTTCAGGTAAAGTACTGTAACTGGACAGGAAAAATATGAACCACACAGATGACTATTACTTCTTATAAAGATTTTTATGAAAAAGTTTATAATAGAATATTAAGTTTACTCTACAGTCCCATAATGGGTTAAGTGTTAAAAAAAAGTGAGTTAAAACGGAAAGAAAATACGGGCATTTTAACTTTTGGGCTAATAAGACTACAAAAGCATATGGGGTAAAAACCCATATGAAGGGTTTTTTTTATCCATGGCCGGAGGCGACAGGGCAGGGTTGGGAAAAACATGTTTTTTTCATAAAAAACCAAGAACATGATAATTTTTTTAAAACGTTCTATTTGGTTTTTTTTTACCCTCAACACATAAATGCTAAAAAAGAACACCCTAATTAAACTAGGTTTTTAGTATTGAAATTGGATTAACAAAGCTCCCCCTGATAGCAGATGGCATCTCAAGCTTTTTATCACCTGTTTCTCGAAGCTTGGATGTAACAAAATGATTGTTTAGGAAATGTCACTATGTCAACAACTTTAGCTTTTTTTATAATTTTTGCTAAGAGGTTTAAGATAGGAGCTGAACATCCCCCTTAAGTTATTATATTCACATTCCTTTCAGCCCTTTTCAGTCCATTGCGAATTTTGACGACATTAGCAGCATTGTCCGTTTAAAATAATAAAATCAAATAAAAGGAACAGGTCAGTTCAATAATTATATAAAAAATATGATTTTAAAACAAGTTCATTGGTATTTTTTATTAAATTACTTTCTAGAAAAAATAAATAAAACAG
This sequence comes from Tetragnatha montana, assembly GCA_963680715.1. Classification (NCBI taxonomy): domain Eukaryota; kingdom Metazoa; phylum Arthropoda; class Arachnida; order Araneae; family Tetragnathidae; genus Tetragnatha; species Tetragnatha montana. Next base: position 42,382,922 of record OY796679.1, on the reverse strand, counting down.
TTGGAAGTAAATACTATAATAATGCTATAATAAATATACTAAAATAATAGTTTGATACTAACGTCATCTGTTCATAAAAGAAAACATTGTTAAAAAATACATGTTTTTAAACAATGTTTTTTCTTTGTTTAAAACAAGTGTTTTAAACAAAATGTTTAAAATTTTATTTATTTCTTTTTATTTTATTATTACAAAACTTCTCCAACATGTAACCCTTTTTTTCCAAGATTAGGATTCAGTAGATCGATGTGCAACTTTCATGAAACACGAGATAGAATTTTTTTATTTTAAATTTCGAATATATTCGCGCTCACCAATATTAAAAAGATAAAACTGGATGGCAAAATCTTTTCTCAATGACAGTTTTCGGCCTACCAATTAATAGCTTCTAGAAGTTAATGCCATTAAGGAGAAATGGTTACATCATATCTTAAACACCGTACTTCCGCATAAAAACGAAACTTTTCGTCTCCTCACGCTGTTGTTCAGATAGAGAGGTTTACTTTTTTTTCTTCTAGCGATAAGAAAAGTTCTCTGAAACAAGGGTAGAAAAGAGACACCAGAAGAGCCCTTCTCACTAGATAAATACGATATGGAGATGATGGTGAGAAAGCAATTTGTCGGCTTAGATAGTAATTGCAGAAATTCTACTGCAAAATAAATGGTTCTAGTTCTACAACTACGCATTTTAAAACATGTATAAATTCCAGGGTTGGCAAATATCACATGATATTAATATAAATATCAAAATATCGGACATTTTTATATATATATCGGATATATCAAGTTTTTTTTTATATTAATCCGATATTTTCATATTTAAACTAGAAAAATGCTGTTTATTAGAAGTGGATACTAGTCAAAACCAAAGTATTACTACTTAAGAGCATTTTTAATTACATAATTATCCAGAGCATATTTGCTAATAATTGCGAGAAAGTATCAATGTACCAAGTGCTTTATGCATGTACTATATTATAATATAATTTTTGCTTCAAAGAAAATGTTTTTTACTAATAAAAGTTTAACTTGCTGTAATTAATAAATTAAAAAACAATTTATTCTTTCATGATTTTATAGTTATAAATATCAATAGTTTATTTAAATTATCTTTCATTTTTCTTTAAATGATGATTGTAGCAATTACTAGAAAATAGATAAAAAAAACCTGCGATAATTTACTTTTAAAATACTAGGATAGAAATAATAAGATTTGAAAATAAAAACATGCAAGCATTGACAAATGTGCAATGTGCCAAAGAAAAAAATATATTTTCCTAAATTATATTTTAACTTGATTTGATGGTTTTACAATTTTATAAGTATTAAATTAAAATGACAAGGGCAAATATTTTTCATAACATAATGAACCTGTCAACAAAGTAATTTAATAATAAATTTTGGGAGGTTTTAGCTTGAAAATGTAAACTATTGATTTTGTTATTGGATAAATATCATGATATATATTGGCCAACCCTGAAAAATTCGAATGTTTAAAGTTTCACAAAGAAAAATTTTCTTTTGAATTAAAATTATAGTGAGACATTTTGACCAACAAATTCGAATTTAGTTTGGAAATTTCTTTGGCAAGTTATTTATAAAAAAAAATATTATATATGATTTTAAAAATAATATGATGAGGCCAATATGATTTTTCTGAAGTATTTGCAGGGTGCTATATTGTTTTATTATTTATAAACAAAAAATAAAACAATATAGCACAAACAATAGAATACTACAGAAAAGTCTATTGTGTAGTCGACATAAAAATAATCATGTTTAAGCCAAACATATTTGAAGGAGGGCATATCAAATTGAGCTCTCTCAAGAGATGTGCAACATTTTTTATTATTCCTCAAAATATTTTATGAGATGTTAAAACTAAACCTGATTCAAACATTGGCACTTTTGTTTGGATTTTTGGTGTAAAGTTTTTGTATGTATTTATAAAGAATTTCTAAATTATAAAACCATTCTAAACAAAGGGAAATTTTGTTCAAAAGAGCTCTAGGGGAGATGGTAGTCTTGAACAGACCTGTAGCTCACTTGAACACAAGCACTATAGAGGATGAATGAAAAGTCCATAGACATTTTAAAAATTCACAAAATCTAGAAAAATAACAGAATTAAATTTTATGGCTAATTTTTTGAATTATCGGTTTCGGCATTGATTGCTCGGTAGATTTTTTATACAATAAAAAGATAATCAAAATGATGTAAATAGATGGCGCTAACATAATTCACGTATTCAATTTTGAAAATTACCCACCATGCAGTCTACCAGCATGAACCATAAATTTCATTCAAAAGAATGATTGATAAACTGATTACATTGTAAACAACTTTTACTTACAAAAAAATGAAATGAAAAAAAAAAATTCCCTAGGAAGGACCCTCCATAAAATTCCTCATGGCTGAAATCGAACCCATACTCCCGCAAGAAGCGATTTTGCCTTATATCCTACTTTGGATGTGGTAAATGATTCAGGGTTACCTGATCTGATACACTGATTCTGTGTATCAGATCAGTGTGAGTGTATTCTCACGTCAAAGGGTTTTTACTAAAACACTCAATGTGTTAATTTTTTTTCAAAACCCAAAATTATTTTAGTCAAGAAGATAACTATTTTTCCATGAGGTCAAACCTATAACAACATTCATTGTAATATATTTTTGCGTGTGTAATATTGTGTGTATATGTTATGGGCAAAGTGAATCAAAGTGAAATATATAACGGTGGGCAAAGTGATAAATTTCATTCATAAATTCCACTGAATTTATCACATATCCCGGGCATTATTAATAATGCCCGAATTTATTACATTGCCCGTAACATATACGTACCATAACATTAAATTTTAACTTAGTTAAAGAAACAGTAGCGCATAGTATAAATCTGTCATTTGTAAAGTGAAGAAAAAATTTGAGGAATTTGAATGAAATAGGTATAATAATGTCTTTAGTTTACCTACTCTCTTAATATCATCGTTATTTCCCACTTATAACAAAAGTACATTGTAAATACATAATTGTCGTCATACGAAAAATATATAACGTATAATCAGAATAGAATGTAGCAACATTTTAATTTGCTACTTTGTAATCTAAGATCCCTTTCAGGAGAATGGTAAATTTTCTTGTGCTCTTACAGTAGTTGGGTAGCTCTTGCTTCTCAAAAACATACAGTAAAAAAAAATAATGAAAAATACTAAATGCATACAAATAGAGTAAAAAATACTATAAGCACAGCACAATAAACAGACATAAAAAATGATGTACACAATTATAATGTACTCAATTTAAGTTTTGAATAAGCAAAGCATCATTCATGACTATTTAAACTGCATAGTAAACAAATAAATAAATATTTTTGCAGTTGATCATTTCAAAGATGATCTTAAAATCTAATTCCTCTGTATCTCCTAAGAAACTGGGTAGTAGTAAATAAAATCTTTCAACAATTATGAAAACATTAAAGAACATTTTATTTAAAGGAAAATTCAGTTTATTTTTTTATTTTTGATCTCACATCAAACCGATTAAAATCGACCCGAACACTGCAACAAAATAAGGATCATGAGTCATCCCAAAAAACGTCAATGGAATGATGCACGTTAAAAAACCAAAACAAACCCACTCCCTTAACTTTATAAATTGAAACCTTCCCTCGATGGCAACAACTCATACATAAATAAAGACATGGAGTTAAAACAAATTTAAATTTTCCCAAAGAACGACTCGGGGGTCAAAAAAGAGTTTTAAGGTGACTAATTTTAGAGCTCCGAGATGGGTAGCGGAGGGATCCCCAAGTTTACTCCGGTCTTTAACCCTAACGGCGTAAAAAGGGTGCTTACCTGCGATTTTTAATACGGCTCGATCTGCAGGGTCAAGTTGCAAGATGCTCAAAGGTTTGTCCTTTGCCCAATCGGACAGGCTCTGGTTAAAATCCATTGCCTCTCACATCAAGCGGTGTCGAAGCCGGTTTTTAGAAGCAGCAGACGAACATCAGTCCGCTGCAGTCATGAGCGAGAACTACTCTATTTTGGTACCTACTCCATTAAGCCTAACTCGAGCAGACGAAAAGTTGCTTTCCTCCGTCGCCAAACTCCTCGCCAATTCTTTATTTACATCGCGGATTCTCGTAAATATTTTGTTTTGCTCCGCGCGAAAGTGAGATACGTTCCGCGTGGCGCTTTGAGAATTTTCTAATTTTATTAAATTTTACGGAAATTGACCGTGGTTTTGGTTTGTTTATGCCGTCAAGGCTTGAACATTTGTGTGCAAGGTTTCGAAAACTTGGAAAATTTTCTGTGTCTTCACTTTCTGGTTGCGTTTGTTTTATGTTGCTGCTTGTTCCCAGAATTCTTGATGAATCGAAGGGACCATTCATGATCAATTGAATGAATGAGAGAAGTTTTTTTCTCGGCACAACAAAGACAGATTTAAGAGGGAGAGGAGAGAGGTTGATCGTCCTTTTGACCCGAGAGACAAATGAAAAAGTTAAAAGGGTTTTACTTACGCAACAATCGTTAATTTAATTTTTTTTATGTGATTGATTGAAATGTGCCATTTTTGTATTGAAAAAATAATGGACAAAAAGTACTTAAATAATCATTAATTTTTTTTAATTAAAAAGTATCGAATCTGATATTCATAAATACTATTAAAATTTGGTAACTTTATTGATATCATGAATTGTGGAGAAACAGTGTTAGATAGGATGTTTTAATAGAAAACATTCGGATGACATGGAAGTGATGGGTTTCTCGCTTCATAAGTTTTGAGGTAAGGGGGATAATTTTAATTAATTAAAAATTAAATTAATAATTTAAAAAATTTACATCCCTATTTCTTGAGGATGGATGAGATAGGGGAGCGAAATGTTTGCATCGTCTTTTTAAATAAAGAATTAAGTCTAAATGCATACATTCAGAAATTAATATTTACTATATTATTTTATTTATGAAAAAAGTTTAAGGTGGTTACTCTAGCTTTTTTTTTCTATTCCCATGGCATATTCTTATTCCCTAAACTGACAAGGACAAATCAATATTACAATTATACAAAGTTAGGCTCCCTAATTCTTTAAAAAATTAATTTAGTGGGGTACTATTTTAATTCCCTCACTTGGCTAATCCAGTTGTTTTAAACTTATTTTCAAAAATACGATAAAATCTATTCTCAGTTATTGAAATTCAAACGGGCGAGAGCACCTTTTAAATACGAGCTTTTCTACTTAATTACATTAGGGAAGCACTTTTTCTGTCACTTAGCAACATTAAAAAAAATCCATTCCAGACATTGACGTCTCTGATGTAGCTAGAAAAAACTCTTCCCGAAATAAGTACTACTATATTAATTAATAATTTGAACCACTACACAAGTTAAAATAATTTCCTATTTTCCCGTAGTTTAACTTTTAAATTCATTATTTTACAAAATTAATATTTATTTTAAATAATTAATTATTCTCGCCTTAATAAATATTACACTATGTTACAAAAGGACCGCTTGCCCGACGTTACGGCTATTCTGATGAGTTATTTTATAACTGCTTTGTGTTTTAAAAGAAATCAAATAAATTGACAATGATATAATAAACTTTTAAGTAACAAGAGTAAATTATTTAATCCATGTAATCAATGGTGAATCAATGATTTTAAACAAGAAAGGGGTTAGATACCGAACGAATTTCATTTCTGGACAATGGACACGCCATATTCAAATTTTAATGGGGTAATTTATTAGCGATTAAAATAGTCCTCTTAATTTATTTTATAAATAATCAGTTGTAAAGCTTTTTAACATAAATTACTAGATTAATTACAAAAGAATAAATCAAGGTGTACTATTTCATGCAACTAAAAACTCCATTTAGTTCTATGGGGAGGACAGGACTACCCTACCCCTCCCTAGAATAAAAAATATAAACGAAATATAAAAAGACGAAAAAATGGCAAAACTGTCTCAATCAATAATAATTTTGAAAATAAATTTAACTACTTAGACAGCAATCAAATGATCAGTTTTGAAATAAAAAAAAGATTCAGCTAAAAATGATGTATAACGGAATTTTTAAGACGATGGAGAGGAAGAATACTTCCCATCATTTATCATCAAAAGCCTAAGTGAAGGCTGCGACCTTGACTTACCTTCTTGAAAAGGTCATTGATATACCTTTCACTGACATAATCCTTACTTGTAACGTGTTTTACTGGTATAAAAAAAGTCCATAGCTTCTCCCTCGTTTCTCTATTTTAGCTGATTCAGCTTACTACCGATTCAAACTTGAACTAGCCCACACTTCGCTTTTTTTTTATCACGACAAAAGCATTTGGATATTTTATTTCATTCTAGTTTTATTCACCATTTACTCATTTACGAGAGGTGTAAGAAAATGAAAAATTAAAACGGAAGAGTAGGTTTTCAGGATGAAAGGGGAAATTTCGTTATTAAGTCTAAAATGCCATGCGATGTGTTCTTTTCTAGTATTTTTTGCTTTCTAAATAATTAAAACAAAGTATTCAACCAAAATTAAGATTTCGTTACATAAAAGGGAGTAGGAGGGTTTTATGGTGGGGAAAGTGGTAAAATCTCTCTTTTTCTCCGTAAAATATTCGTGTGAGGTATCACACACATTTTCAAATATTTTCACTTTCTAAATCAAATTGGATATGAGCAACACCCGAAATATTTGAAATTGCGCTATAAAACAAAATAAACCCGCCACTGTTTTCCGGAGATGTTTTTGTTCTTTTTTATGAGGAAGAAAGGGAAATTTCTAAGTTTTGAGGGTATGTCTGTATCTCCCATTGTGTGGCAAAGTGGACCTGTTTCCCTGTTTTCACATGTAAAAAATTATTTAAAATGCTACTTTTTATTTTAAAGTGAAATTTCCAAAATTTTTATGGAGCAGGTTCCCCGTCCCCAACCTTATTTTTCAGTGAGAAACTCTGTATTACACACACAAATTTAAATCTTCCTTTCAATGTTCTTTAAAAGTTATTTTACCTTAGTATGCGCGCATGAACCTTTTAGGTAAGAAATTATTTTATTTATCTAGGGAGCTACCACTTCGGACAAAAATTACGTTTTAATTTTTCTGAGACAGATAAAATCACATCTCGACCATTTAAAGTGCCCAATCTACTACAGTAAATAGGGTTTTATTTTTTTATTACCTCATATTTTAAAAATTGGATTTTTAATAATTTAATCATGAAAAAATACAAAAATTAAAGGTTTTTTTTCATTCAAAAATAATTTCCTTTTAATGAACAATTCCTCGCATGTAAATAATCGTAATTACATTACATTACATTTTTAATTTTTATACATTATACATTAACATTTTTAAAGTAAATTACTTTTATATCGATCATTTAAAAGAACTTGATTGATACATGCATACATGTCTTAATTTCTTACCGAAAATACATTAATCACATGGAATTTTCAAATAGAAATTTAAGGTTAATATTTTCATTAATCATGCTGATAGATCTGATCGTTTTATTAATTCTATAATTAATATCTTGCAAAACTAAAATTAAACTGTAAAAAAATTCAATTGACACTTAGTTTGGCTAACATTTGGTGGTAGTTACTTTTGTAAATCATCTACGGTAGATATTTTAATTTTTTCGTGATCATCATATTATAAAAATATTAAACAACGTGCCAGTAGGTACAACACCTCAGGAATTCAAGATTCTCTAAAAATAAAAGGATTAATGTCTGTGTGGTGACTTTTAATATTAAAAATAAAAAGTCAAAATCCCTCGATAATTCATTACGTATGTCTCATTTAATCATATCATCATTAAAGTGGAAGAAAATATTAATGTAGTGGGATGCACTAAAAGTAACTTTGAGCATCTAAAAACAGTAAACATTTAATTAAAATTTCTATTCATAGAGCTGATTTCACGTTATCTTCTAGCACCTATTTACATTCAATATCGACCACCATAGGCGTACCGTCGGGGGGGGGGGGCACGGGGGCCCGTGCCCCCCCCCCCCAACCAGTGAACAAAATTTTTTACTTCTCCGAAATCGACGAAAAAATCGAAAGTTTTCCCCCAAAAATCAGAAAGCTAAAAACGTAAATTTTCAAGTTTCTTCATTCAAGATCTTTTAAGCTATTTGAGGTAATAAAAACTGTCATTTTTCATGCCGTTTAAGGTTATAGAAGCCATGGGCGGGTCCAGGGGGGGCCTGGGGTTCCCACCCCCGAAAAACCCTAACAGATAGCTTAAAAAACACTTTTTTAATGATAATTTTAAAGAGGAGAACTCCTAAATCCCCTTTTATCACCTGTTTGTTTTATTGTGTTTTTCCTTGAAAATTTTGAAGTTTTGAAGAAACGGTTCTTTTTTGGGTGTTCTCCAAAAGGTTTCAAAATAGATAAAACACTATAGCTGTTTAAAAAGGAATAATCTAAAAAAATTCTGAGGGAGGATCCCCATCAGCCCCCTTTGAAAATTTAGCGTATATTTATGATACTTCCCTTTTAAATTCTAGAGGTTTCAAAATAAGCTGAAACTTTACTTTTAGAGACAAATTTTCAAAAATTTCCTGGAGGTGACCCCCTTTTTTCTCATTTAAATGTAAAATCTTTACATTACGTAGGACATAATTCGAATGCTACGTTGAAAAGATCTAAACCTTTATAACCGTAAAACGGGGTGAATCGGATCACTGTCGCGGGGAAGTTTTTTAAATCATCATAACTCCACTTGCATTAGAGTTAAAGAGTTATTATGAGCAAGCATTTATCTTAAAAAACTTTTACACACTTAAACAAAGTTTCGCATTAAAGTTACGATACATACGAAAAAGTTGTTTTGAAGAAAGGACGTGTTATGAGAGTAAGGTTCAAATAACGGTTCAAATGCAAATTGGGTTTTTGAAAAAATTTTAATTGTGTCCCCCCCAAAAAAAATTTTAGGTCACGCTACGCCTATGACGACCACCAATTCAAATTTAGGCTTATTTCCGAATTTTAGAACTCCGTGTCCTAGTCCTAAGGTGCACCAGTCTCCTCTATATTATTAAAACGTGAAATGAATTTGCTTAGCTTGATCGTAAAATATGGCATGAATTAGCCGTTTTGATTGGAACTATACTAAGTGTTTTGACAGTTGTTTGCTATGTAGCTGCAACTTTATCCATAATTAAATAAAAGTAGAAATATTTAAAAATTGAAAAAATTTTTAAAGAGAAAAGCTTACTCTGAATTTTACAAAAGAATCCAGACGTTTTGATACCAAAAATGTGTCATTCGAACCAGTAATTAAAAGTTTTTCTCAGGAAACTATTGACTAAAACTCTTTTAGAAGTAAAAGATTTTTAAAAACATACTATCAAATGTATTTAAAAAAAAGAATTATTTGAATTAAAAAAAGATAAATTTACTATACATCAACATAATTTAAAATAGGGAAACGCACCAGTCCAGATCGACTTTATTGAATCATAATAAAAAATAATAATAAAACGACTTAAAAACTTTTTGTCAACGCTACTAGGTCATTAAATTATGGATAAAAATATAACCACACGAAAAACTGTCTGAAATGGCCGTCAAGAAAAAGTCTTGAAATTAAAAAAAAATTTTAGAAGTATATAGTTTCGTTTTTTGATTGTTAAATAATATTATCTGTGAAAAAATAGAATCTTTCAAATTGCAAAATAGATTTTTAATCTGGTCGATTATTGGTGCATGCACTGGTGCAATCAACATAATTTTATAAATTGTGAAATTTAATGGATTTTTTAAATATTATTTTGGGGAACATAAGTATTGTTAAGTATAATTTTAGGAATTTAAAGGAGGTGGCAGTCAAACATTTGATCGCTTTTCCGAGGAGTTATTTCAGATTGAATGTTAAGTTTCTTTAACTGGTCAGCTACTGGTGCGTTAACCCTATTACATTAAAATCGTTTAAACAAAAATATGAATAAAAAATTTCTTTAAAAAGAAGCCCTCTAAAATTTTTTAAGTCGTATTATAATTAAAAAAGATAATTAATTATGTATTTGAAACATTAAAAAACAGTGAAGTATGTTTTCTATTGTTTTAAAAATCTGTTTCTTCTTTGTAACTGACTTTATCCGTAATATAAAAAAATGGGAAAATTTTAAAATCGAGAATTTTAAAAAAATGAAACAGCTTACTCGGAATCTTCAAAAGAATGAAAACATCAAAATGTGTCATTCCATTCAGATCAGTAATAATTTTTTTCTCTGGAAACCGTTCATCAAAAACCTTTTTTAGAATAGAAAAGATGATCCCGTTCGCTCCTAAAATGTTACGAGAGTCCGAAATTACCTCTTCCGAGAATCTTCCAAAGGTATCACTTTTCACAACTATAGTATGTGTCAATAACTACATACGACCTACGCGATACCACATCATCATTAATATATTTTAAAGTTTGTCTATCAACTTCCCATACCTGCTCCTAATCATAAATGAATAAATATTGTTTCAAAACAATTTTATAAGTAAAACCTCAACCAAATAATTGCGGTTTAATGCTCAACCAATTTTATGAATATTTATTTTTTAGCCATTTTGAAAGTACATATTTGATTTGGCATACCACTTAATCCCGCTTTAAGTCTGAATTCACAGTTATAGGACATTGTTAGTTAAATTTATATTTTTTTTACAAAATTATTTTGAAACAATATTGATGCGTTTTAACGATTTGGAATAAAAAAATATTTGAAAATGAAACGTCACATCATGTATTGTGCAAAAAAGATAGATTTTTCTATCTCCCCCTGTCATCCTGCCCCCTTTATGTATCGAATTCTTTGTTTGGTTAAATATTTTGTCTTGATAAGATTTGAGTAGTAAATAAACTTTGAAAAATGATGTATCATAGAACTGTTTCATCTATGACATGAATTTAACTTTTTTATTTTAATTTTTTTTTTACCCATTAACTAAAATTTTTAAAATCTTTAGGTTACGTAGAACTTGAAATTTTAATTTAAAATATAGGATGCTTAGGGAAATGTTTAAAAATTTACTTTATTTTAGTGAACTATGGCTGTTTTTTCACTAAATTCGCAAGGTAAAAATACATATACATCCACGGACCCCATTATGATATAAAGTGTGGAAAAGGGACGATTTTCTTTGTTTTATGGATATTAATTATCCAATCATTAACTTATTTATATTTAATAAATTAATTATCGGAGAAATTTACAATTAAAGTATAAAAAACGTCTTAATTAATCTTATAAAAAACTAATTATATTAAACTAATATAAAAACTTCCATAAAGGTAATTTTCAATGACATCATTATTAAAAGGTTTGAGAAAGTTTTAAAAATATTTTTAAAGGTTTTTTAAATTTAGCGTTATAAACAACCTTTTTACAGTATTTTTTCAAAAATAGACCCCGAAAGTTTTAAGTTTTTTAAAACTTTGAAAGAGAATCCTTATATCTTTATTTCAAAACTTTTTAGTGTAGATTCTCCAAAATTCTACATTATTTAATATAAATTATATCAGTTAGAAAAATACGAACAAGGATATTTATTGAAGTCTTAATTATAGAATTTTTGTGAATTGTTTTGATACGATTTCTTAATTACTAATCCTGAGTTTGGAAATTTTTTAAAAACTGAATCATTATACCTGACAAATCCTCTATCCTTTTTTTAATATAAGGTACCTAATAATTTCTTGAGGAATTAGGTTGGAAAAATCATTTTTCAATAAACTAATTTCATAAAAAAATATAATATTGCGATTAGCAAGATAGGCAAGGAAGAATAGACGGCATAATTTTAACAAACGCATTTTGTTTTTAATTTTGAAGAGAATTTTAACTTTCAAAATATTTTTTCTTTGAAAGGTTTGTAATAAACGTAATAAAATGCAAAAAAAAAAAAATAGTTTTAAAAAATTAAATATTTTTTTACTCCGGATTTAAAAACGCATTAGTGGGGCTCCATTGATTTTTTACATTCTTAAAAATTACTAAAACATTTACCTTTTAAGTTGAAAAGACACACTCAAACACAAAAACACCAAGAAATTTCAATATATTTGAAATAGTCTTTGATCTATTTTAAGAATGACTGAAAACATAAGACATCCCTAGCTATCCTATCTTTCCTTTGCAATCGCTCCATCTGGGGGGATTCTGGCTCTTCTGCATCTTCCCTATTGACCGTTGGGAGCACTCTAGCCGTGAGGTTCTCTTGCTCTTCCGTATCTATATAGAGAGCGTTCAATCTGGGATTCTTGATCTTGCTCTTCTGCATCTTCCCTATTGACCGTTGGGAGCACTCTATCCGTGAGGTTCTCTTGCCTTTCCGTGTCTTACCTAAGAATCCTAAAGAGCATTCTATCCGTGGGATTCTTAATCTTCGGCATCCTTTAAGGATCGTAGGTATCGTACCATTCCTGAGGTGCTCTTTCTCTTCTGCATCCTCCCTTAAGATCATTGGGAGTGCTCCATCCTTGGGCTTCTCTTGCTTTTTTGTAGTTTCCCTGAGGATGGTTAGGAGCGCCTTTTATGGTGGCAAAAGTGCTCTTTTTTATTAGTTATGAAAGCCTTCTTAAACACTTGAGTGAATTTTTATTAGATTAAATTTAGAGAGGCCTCTCAATGTAATTTTACCGTTATTTATTCAGGCCACAGAACAACACCACTAAGAATACACCCCAAAACCCCTACTTACCAAGTTTCTATCATAAATTTTTCACCTAAAATGAGAGGTGTACTTTTTCTCTATTATTGTACTTTTTTGTACTGAAATTGTTTAACTTTTCGTTTATATCCCAAAAGTAATTCAAAAATTCAAACGAAATATGAGCATTAATATCACCATTTAAGTCTTACTGATAATTCTTCATATTTCTGAAAAAAAAAAATAATAATCTTTTACTGTAAAGAACTAATGGCTGTTGAACTTGAAATCTGTGCTTTAGGTTTTCTTTTCTCTGGACAAACTGTTTTTTTTTTTTTAAATCAGTGTTTTTTATCACTTATTTCTTTAATATCTTGAAAACTTCTTTCTTAACTTCTTGTTTGAGAGTTAGACCTTCGGTTTTCTATTTCCAGTTTCATAACAGTTTATTAAATTAAATAATGCATTAAAATTGTAACCTAAATTAATATATTTTTAAATAATAAAACTGTAACACTTAGGGAGAACCGACTACGAAAAAAATGTCTAAAAGTTTATAAATAATAAAAAGTTGGAAGGAAAAAATTTCGGACTAAAAAGGAAAATATCACAAAATCTATGCCAAATTTCAGTATGTCCCTTAGGTCATTTCTAAATCAAAACTGTTAAAATTTCCTATGCTATTTTTTTAAAGTTCAAAGCCATGGGTAACAGTTGACCTCCAAGGCTTTTGTTCACTGGTGCCTACTGGATAATGCTAAACAGGTACTATTCTCAGCATTTTGTGGATACAACAATATGAATTTTTTAACCTTTCCCAAATTTACTGACAATTCCAGGTCTATAAACATTATAGAAATGCAAGAAAATAAAAATTTGTACGAGGGAAATTGTGAGGGGGGGGGGGTGGAATTTGCAATAGGAAGGGGAAAAATTGGAAAAAATGTAATTGCTCTATTGAGTCTGTTTTTTGTATTAGCTTTTAATTTTTAAGAAATTATAATATAATGTTGACTTTAATTTTTGAAACCAAGAAAACAGTTGCTAGATAACAACATTTAGCTTCTTTAAATCAGTTGCAAATACTTTTAAAGTTCCCTCATCCAGCATGTTTATTTGTCTTGAAATTGTTTCCTCATTTATTAAATTAAGTTGTGATAAAGTAGAGGTCAAAAGGAGAAACCATAATTATCAGCATCACATTCTACACATGGATAAAAGTAATAAATTTCACAAGAATGGAATTGATTGAACCTCCTTACTGAAGATATGTTTTTATTACCTTCTTATGAAAAACCCTAGGAGGAATTTCTGCTTGCAGATGAAAAACTTTCACCCATGAATCTTTATTAGAATTCTTTACACACTCATATACATAACACCTCTAGACTGTTGTATTTTTGAAAATACAATAATGAAAGAAATAATTGTAACCAATATTTATTAACAAAAAACAAGGAAAATACATCTTGAAAATGACTAGAAATTTCAGAATATTTATAAATTTGATTTCATAAAGTAATAACTACATTTTTTAATGCAGTACCTACAAAGTATTTGGAAACTAATGGAGTACATGATTATATGCAATTCAGAAATCCATTACAACTGCTACTGTTAAATATTACATGAAAAATTAAAACACAAGGAGTAGCATGCAAATCACAGGTGTCTAATTACTTTTTGATAAGTAATTGAGGTGCTTGCAACAGCAATATGCTAACTCCAACAGCTTTTCATTGGAGTTAGCTCCTTGTGGCTGCAAGCACCTCAATTTTATTAGATACACAACAAACAATACTCACATTGGAATATTAAAACGAGTAAGTTAAAAGAAGTATTTTTGTACATAACTTAGCTAATAAATAAAAGTATTATTTTTGATAAGTTATACTATTTCCTTCCCTTAACTTTTTACGTCTTAAAGACCTTTTGGAAAATTTCTTAGGCACTTCAGGTTGGATAGATTTTGATGACCTATAAAAAACAAGTCAGACATTAAAATTCATGACATTAGTCATATATTTATAACTTTGAGGTAGCTTAATAGAGAAAAATTATTTCTCCAGAATTTTAAAGAACAAAATCCAGGCTGTAATCACAAAAAATACAGAATTAATATAACATTAAATGTATACAGTACTAAAAATTTACCTACCCAGATCCATAGTTATCAGATTCAGTACAACTATCACCAACAGCAACAACATCAAACTGACCAGATTTAGTTATGACAGCAGTGAACTAAAATAGTAGTAAATATAAAAAGTTAAATGGTAATTACAAAACAAACAATTTTTAACTACCAGTCATTTTTTAGAGAAAATGCACATTAAACAGTGAAACCTTTGTATAAGGATGTTTCTCCATGGTCAAAGCCAGCAAATATGGCTAGCTATTAATAAAAATAACCTTTCCATATAACAATAATTTTTCTAGGTCCAAAAGTATCTTTATAAAACGTTTTCAGTACAGCTATGTTATTAACAGTACATCAGAAAAACTAAATGCTAACTTAATTTAGCTTTTCCATTTTTAGATAAATTAGCTACACTTTTTTTACAGTTAAAAAAGTAGGACACTTTTAAGTTTCATACATTTTCTGTTCTACATTTCGAAAATATAAATTATAACAGTCAACAATTTTGTTTTTAGTAGTAGAGCGTTTTTGTAATGTGATAGCACAACAGTGGGGTATAATTAATAGTTAGAATGAATTGTAAAATTGAATGCAGAATAATTAATAGAAAATCATAAAATTACTCGGAATTAAGACAAATATCAAGAGAAACATAGATTCTTTATACTAAATGGCAGGGCCGTATCCAAGGGGGGGGTTTTAGGGGTTCAAACCCCCCCCCCCCCCGAAATTTTGACATCAATTTTTATACTGCTATTTTTCTTGAAAATTATGTCTCGCAAGGAGCGATATCCTCTTCGGGTATAACCCAAAGGGTCTCAAAATGAGTCAAAACCCTACTTTTAAGGGTAGAATCTCCAAAATTATTTTGGGGGAGGACCCCCAAACCCCCTCGAAATTTTGAAATCTATTAAGTATAAGGTTTTTCCTTCAAACATTTTCGTTTTTCCTTCACATGGTGATTTACAAGGATTGGTCCTCTTTAATGTTACCTAATATGTCTCAAAATGAGTTAAAATGCCACAATTAGGGGAAAAATTCAAAAAATTTTCTGGAGTAGGAACCTAAAAACCCCTTTAATATTTCGCCATTTATTACAATATACCTTCTTTTTACCTTGAAAATTCGGCCGTTTACAATGAGTGGTGCTCTATGGGTGTAATCTAAAGGGTCTCAGAAATGAGCTAAAACACTCTTTTGAGGGGCAAATTTCCAAAAATTTTCTGGGGGAGGACCCCCAGACCCCCCTTTTACTTCGAATTCATATTGTTTAAACAATTGTGAAATGTAGTGCATCAAAATTTAAATCCAGTGTTGTCACCTAAAACTTAACATATATAAGTACCCGTAAGGAGGTACCTCAGAAAATATTTGAGTCAAAACCCCCCCCGAAACAAAAGTCTGGTTACGGCCCTGCTAAATGGATAACCTGAAAAGATAATGCAATACTAAAAGGGTAACTAAGTTTAACATAAAAACAAAAGGAATGCTTACAGATTCCGTCTTTTTGGATTCATTTTTGTATTGCCTTGGTTTTCTAATAGAAGAAGCACCTAAACGAATGAAATAAGTATTATTTATCAGAGATAAACTAATTTATATTTATTTATCTGAAAAATCCTTAGTCTTTTTTTATAGCAAAATAAACTAAAACAAGTTTCTTACTTGAATCAGAAAGATACCTATCAGGTAAATGATCTTGAAAAGAAAGTTTTGAAAATTCTTGATTAATTTCAGCACCAGGCCTAACATTTCTCTGAAAAAAGTGTGAAAAAAATTTAATACATAACAGTTCATTAAGACACATGGAGCTAATTAAAGCATGATAGTACTTACTGGGTGAGAGACAGTAGAGCAAGTATCAGTTAATGATTGGTACATTTTATGGGAAGAAGTTTGAGCAAATTCCTTTGCAGTAGAAGTAGTGGAAGTAGTTTCATTGGCATTTTTATCCAAATCTGTTTCATTAGGTTTGAGAGGTTCAGCTATAAAAAAAATTGATTAAACTCAATAAAATAATGGGTAGTAAATTAATTCTGACTTCAGACATATGGAAAATTAAGTCTAATGGACAGTCCTATGACTGAATTCTGTCAATTTAAAAGCATAAAACAAACTTTTAAAGGAAACATCTTTCAGTTATAAAAAAATGTATACCTGAATCATCATAAATGAATAAATATATGCATCCATTCTCTTCTGAAGAACATACTACCATCATATGTTCAAAAGGATGGTAATCTATAGAGGTTAGCATACCAGAATGCAATGTGTTGATTATGACTGGAGAAAGGTCTGCAAGAAAACAAGATAAACATTATCTTTATCCTCTGAGGAATTCCTCAGAAAGATGTATTAATCTAGATACTAAACATAAATCTAAAATTTACACTACATCAAATAGTTCTCCATATGAATGAATGAAAGTATCTATAAACTGATAATAAAAGATGCTATCCTACTATTTAATTTATTGAGACAAGCTTTACTTTTAAAGTATCAAAGGCATCACATGTTGAAATGCATGTCTCAAAATTGTTCCAAGGCAATATGAAATTGGCATTGAGATGTTAAAGATAATGATGTAAAGGCTTTCTGATAAATTTCAACATTTTTTCTTATTTTTTTGTTGCAATGTAGTTAACAGAGGCAAAAAAAAAAAGAATCTTTTTGGCACACTGCTAAGAAAATTAAAAATTGATCAAGGAGAAAGCATATACTCAGTTGAATAAAAGAAACATGGGTGACCTGCCCTGCCATTCTTGATTGAGTAGGCAGTGTAGGCTCAATGTCATTAAAAATACAATTACCAACCAAATTAATTAAATAAAAAATGGTGCAGGGGTAATATTTGTCATTACTAATTTTGTTGCTTATAAAAATTGTTATAGATCTGTATCTCTGGTTAGTAAAAATAAACTTACCAGATGTTGAGTTCCAAGCAGATATTTTACCATAGTCATTGCATACAAATAACAATCCTCTACAAGGTGAGCAACATCCTTTACTAATTGTTTGGGATTTATAAATTGATTCAAAGCAACGTAAAATGCTTTCCCTGAAAACACAAGAAAATTAATCTAAACAAAAATCCATTTTCTTTTCAGGAATTTCAGTTTTTTAAGTTTAAATCAGTAAAAAAATTACAGTTCAGTCAAAGCCCTTGAAGCAACCAGATCTTTCAATGAAAGGCTGTTACAATAACACAAACAAAATTCAAGAAAGTGTTCTTTCACAGCAAACAATTTACAAAAAGAGTCTCAAAATAAACTACTTCACCCTAGTTAGTTTTTATTAAATACATTTGTTCTTCACAGAAAAGTAAAAAAACAATATTACTCTTGATTATACACAAGCTTCACACATGCCAACAAAAAGCTGAGCATATAAATAACCAAGTGAGTCTCACTCATTTTGAAACAGAAAAATCATCAAACAGATCAATAACATCATTAGAAATATAAAAATGTTAAACCAGTAATAATAAGGAAACAGACTTACATTGCTATGTCCATTTGATAAACTTTACCATCATCACAAAATATGAATAATGCATTTCTAAAACTGTCATGGAAAATTTTGTCAATTGATGTTCCCTGCAAAAGATAAATGCATTCCATCTAGCTTAATGCATTTACAAATATACACATATAAATAAGTAAAGCATTTCATTAAAAGTTAGAAACAAAACAAGTATTGAACAGCTCTAATCAAAATATAAATTTATTGTCCAATGATTATAAATTAATTTTGAAACATATTTTAATTTTTTTTTTATCCCAAACATGTTTTAGGGAAAAAATTCTAAGCTAGAGGTTAAAGAGCAATGTAAGATAATTATTGTAAATTGTAACTGTCTTTTTATCCATAGAATCTTTTTGTACGAGGTTAATACAGGGCAATTTGAATAACACTTTTTATTCCAAAGTCAAGAATAATTTAAAAGTTATTTAAGAAAGTTTACCTTAAGTTCCTCAAGACACATCTCCTTTTCCATAATGCAACAGTCAAAATCTGAAAAAAAAACTGCCATTAAAAACACCTTTCTTTACTTTCAAGTACAAAAACAAATCATTGAACAATCCTTACTTTTGCTTCCATTGGATACTACTTTCCACATTTTAATTTCCCCATTATTATCTGCAGAAAAAAATTGATGTGATGAAGGATGCCAACAAAGAGAATTCACAGGAGAATTATGTCCTTCGAGTTCTTGAAGCAAATGCCCTGACTTGCTGTTACTCCAAATACGAATAACATGATCATAACATGCAGTAACTAAAATACTATTAGAGGATGGTTCAAATTTGGAAGAATATACATAAGATGGGTGGACAAATGAACACAGAATACCCCAGGGTTTGAAATTCCATAACCTAAGAACAAGAGGAAAAAAAATTCTAGAATGGATTAGCATACCGATGCCCACACTATGTTTAGAGCATGACACAATTTATTGGTTAAAAATATGCAAAAATTTAAAAACACAGCTTACTTTACAGAGCAATCAGCTGATGCAGTTAAAACATGACTATCTTCTTTTGACCAATCTATATCATATATAACATCTGAATGTACCAAATGTTTTTCTATGAGCTTTTTTGATGGGATCTATAAATAAAAACATACAGTTTAATGCTGCAGTAGTGATCATAATAAATAACACTGTGCATGCACAAGCATTCTAGCTCAGATTTTCCCAAGAATTTTTTAAAAATTTAATAAGTTGGTTCATTTACTATCATTACAAAACAACAAATAAACTATTTTAGCAAAGTAAAAAAAATGTATATAAAGTTAAAAGTATATTGAAATGGAGTTAAATAACAAAGAAAATTGAGGAACGCTTAAAAACTTTACATCCAAATAAGAAATTAAAATTATATAATATACAGTAAAACATTAACAAATTAAAGTTTTAAAATGCATTACTTCATAAAAATATAAAAAGTGTTGACCAGAAAGCTCACATCCTGCGGCAAGTAATCTAAAAAGAATTAAAAATTTTATTCAAAAGTATATGAGAAAACTTAATTATTAAAAAATTTTAATTGATATGAAACGAAAGAAATATACTAAAGCTAAATGAGCAGTGAAAATGTAGAAATAATTTCAGATGGAAGAAGGTACTTTTATTTATTTTTATAATGATTACTTTAAATTTTATACCACAAATTTTGAAAGGTAAAAGTATAATTTACCGTCCTTCAGTGCTAAACTTTAAAATTTGGCAAAAATTTGATGCATCAAATGATCCTGAAAGTTTTGAAGGTATTTTGCAAGGTTCACCTTCCTTTCTTGACCAAACTACTTCTTCACTTTTGGTTTTTGAATTAGTATCACTGAAAAAAAGTAACATAGGAAACTTAAGAGACCTAGTATTTAAATATTAAATAATATTAGAAAATTAAACATGATAAATTATTATCTGCTACCCAATATGTAGGAAAATTAAAACTATTTAGATTAAGTTAAAATGCAAAATCATACCTTAAAGACACATTTTGAAATTGTGATGCTGATTCAAAGGAAGATCCGCATAATTGGTTTACAGATGAGCCTATTTCCTAAATTGTTTTATAACATTTTAATATTGGGTACATTCAAGTTAGCATTTAACTAAGTTCACAACACTTTATCTTACATAATACACTAAAACAAAATGATACCCTACCGCTTGCAGCGGAAGCATTGAACGTAATGCTGGCTGAATAGGGACTACTTTATGCTTTTCAAATGAAATGTAAATTGATGCTTGCAGAGGGACCTTAGATTTCTTTAACCACCAGTTGTACACCTGTAAATTTTTTTGTCAGCATATGTATGATATAGTTTTATTATTAATACTTGAGTATATTTTTTACTTGAAAATAAAACTAGTAATGTAGAACTAAAGTGATAAAAACTTGAGAAAGTGAATCTTAACTCACTTCTATCTTTCCAGAATCTTTTTTCTTTCTAGAGGTGTAAGATTTATACAACTGAAGTCGCAACATTTTACCGGTATTGACAATTCCATTGGATCCTAGAACCTTGATAAAAAGTATTAGAAAAATATTTTCAGATATTCTTTTACTCAATACAATATCACAATGATAGGATAATTTAAAATACCTTCAAAAAAGCCCATGCTTTTTTCTGCATTCCACTTCCATTCAGCCTTTCATATTGATGTTTCATAAATGATAGTGGAATTAAATCTATTACCTGCAATGGGTTAATAATAATAACTCTAGCATTTAAACATAAATTTTAATAAAAAGTTTAATTAACTTTAGTTTATGTTGGTACATACTTCAAAAAACAGGATGGTATTTAATTCTTTCCTCAGTAGATATTCCATACTCTCATTTAAAATGAAAGATTCCTCCCATTTCAATACTTGTGATCTAAAAAATGATAAGAATAAAAATACAATTGCATATATTTTAATGGTTATTTGCATTTAACTGATGTAAATAATTTTAAGAATATTAATTGCAGTTACTTTAAAAATCATATAAAAGTAACTTCCTCATTATTGAATAACTTTCACAAAATGTTGTGATAGGCTCACTTGTAATATTGCTCACTTAAGGTTTTTTATTTCAAACTTGAAACATTATATACTAATTAGAAAAATTATCCCAGTTTACATTGCAACACGACAGTAAACGTTAAATGCAACAAAAATTTTGAAATTAAAATGTTGAAAGATGCTTTTCAGCAACCCCCCTACCTTTTTAAGTAAAAAAGCAATTTTTAACTTTTTTAAGAAACTTAGTAAAATTGCACTAGCAGTTAAAAAAATCTATTGTAGGGTATAAAGGTGAAAATTTTACTAAGCTTTAAAAATCATATCTATACCCCCCTACTACTACTGAATAACTAAACCCCTTTAAACCATAGAAAAGTTTTTTGACCAAAAAAACATAACCAGATTGAAAAAGTCATCTTACTTTTCTCCATTGACTACACAGGGTTGTGACATAATTGGCATGATGTAATCAATGTCTTCTCTTTGATTCTCATAATAAGATGTGACAGCAATTTTTCTAAAATAAGTAGATTTTATATTTTTATGAGAAATTGATATTTCTATCTTCATTTAAGATACTATTATGTCAATGCTTTGATTTAATGGTTATTTCCTCAAAAGCAAACTAGTAATTTACAATTCTTAACTTTATAATTTTTAAGATTTAATTTTCTCTGGACTTAGATAAATTTTTTGAACATATTTGGACCCTGCTTAAATTATTTGCTGACTCTGCCAATAGAGTGTTTGGTTGTGATAATTGTTTTTACTTGATGGATTTTAGACCAATGAAAATATTTCTGAATATTTAAACTGCTAAAGAAAGCAGCCTTTAAAAAATTCATTCATGTAACATTAGAAAAAGATGCAAAGAAGTGAAAAAAATTTTATCCAGAAAATGCAATCAGGAAATTCATTTTAACAGTTGTATTTTGGGGACTTTGCTATCAAAAACAAAATAAATAGTTTTGTTCCCACTCTTCCTCAACCTACTGTACACAAGTAAGACTAGAAATTTTAATAGGTGGTCAAAATTACCTGTCCTGCTTTTTGACATATGATCCATGACTTGAATCAACTATATGCATACACACAACTGGCTGAACAAGTAAATTATTTGATTTGATTTCACAATGATGAACAGTAACCTTTACAATATTTCTTTGATCTTCTAGTTCAGTTGAGCAGATATTTTGCTTAGTTTCTAAAGTTAAAAACAATATAAGTTAAGAACTAAAAGAATATATTATATTGAATAAGAATAAGAATATTTTGCTCTACTTTACAACATCAAATGAAATTTAACAAATACGGTCTAACAAAAAGCCCATCCATGAGTAATGGTGTATTTGACATGGAATACACCTAGATCAAGAAACTATTCAAAATAGGTGTAAAATAGAAGAAATTTTAGAGTTTTACATTTTTTGAAAAGAAATCTGAAATTTAAACTGCATATATCTGTATTGGTTTTAGAAGTTGATGAAAGTATTAAGATTGGGGGTGGACGATGGGGGATACCATCTCCTTAAATATTTGGATTGTTCCCTTAAATATTTGGGCAGTCCCTGTAAAATGTCTTTTTTTGCGCCAAAATAATGAAAAAAAGTAGAAAAGTAAAGGTGTGTCTCCCCAACTATTTTGTTACAACTACAGCATTGGTTGATAAGATCAGTGAAAACTGTACAAAGTATACATGCAATTGAGAAAGTTTTAGAATGTTACCTTAAAAATACATTGTGGAATTTTAAGAAGACAAACCAAAATTTAATTTAAATTTGGGAGGGAATTTCTAACAGAAAAAAGAATAGTTCTGCAAATTTAATCTAGAATGGTATGAAACTTTTGGTTGTGTGGTTTTAACAATTCAAATAAAAAAATTATATTTTTCTGTAGCTTAACATTTGTATAGTTTTTCAATACAACAATAAATTGTATACAACAATGTAGTATTTTTTGGTTGGCCCTCAGACAATGGGGCTGGTCTTGGGTGATTAATTATCAAGTAATTTCGCTTGGTGCTAAGACTCTTTTTTCAAAAGATTTACATTTTTTTATTTGTATAATCTAAGATAAAATAAAATTTTTCCCAATTAATATTTTATAATATATGGTCATAATTAACTAAGATTTATATGCATTTCCAATAATTGTAAAGAAAATAACTATTTT
Source organism: Tetragnatha montana (assembly GCA_963680715.1). Classification (NCBI taxonomy): domain Eukaryota; kingdom Metazoa; phylum Arthropoda; class Arachnida; order Araneae; family Tetragnathidae; genus Tetragnatha; species Tetragnatha montana. Next base: position 42,359,432 of record OY796679.1, on the reverse strand, counting down.
CATTCAAATTTGATGCTTACAAAAACCTAACTTGGATTGTAAGTACCTGTTTTTTCCATTTGATTTTCAAGAGATGCTAACAGAATGTACACAGTTTCATTCAGAATTCGATACCTTACATAGAAATATAACAAAGAAACGAAAAAAATCTCATGTCTGAGATTATAAATTTAAATAAAAGTTTGAATATAAAAACTACTGTTTGCCTCACATGTTTTTATTATGGTTTGTTTACATACAATAGCGGTTGCTAGGTGAAGAAAAAAAGCGTTTTGGTTGTTTGGTTTGTTGTTTGTTTGTTTGGTTGGTAGTTTTCCACTGCCCACAGGTTACAGTTATTACATTATTACAGGTTTTTCTGGCCAGGCCTGTCTGTAACTGTGTCTGTTTGGGCTAGTGTGATGCAATATTTCAAATTTCGGTAAATAGGTTAAGAGCGATTTTGGAAGTTTTCTCATGAAATTGTAATTGTGATCAAGTTTTCGAAATAAAAGCAAGGAGGTGTAGTGATTAAGCTAGTTTTGTGATATCGCAAAGTCTGCCAAGTTTTTTTTTTTTTTTCTCTCAAGCTCAGGTTCAAGGGTAACCTGAGAAAAAAGAAGTATCGTCTGAATTATTTTAACTGGAAAGCCACCAGTTCCTCCCAAACTTCAAAATAGAAGGGCGGGAGCAATTTAGTCACCACGGCGTCATCTGTAGAGAGGAGAGATGAAAATCTAAGGGGAAAACGTAACCTGGATCAAATGTTAGATCAACCAACAAATGAAGATGAAGAAGAATCAGAAGAAACAGAAACAAAGAAAAAAAGAGAAGACTACTTATACATCAACCAAGAATCCATTCTAACTCAAGCCAAAAAAGCATACGAAAACGGATGCAAGAAATTTAAAATTAGTTACAGAAAGAGTACTGAGGAAGTGATCCCTACAAAGCACTCAATATTAAGGAAGGCATTCAAGGAAGTCCTGAAACAAGAAGATGATTTATATATAACGAGAGCTAAAAACATAATAGTCACCACAAAAAGCTGGGTGTCGACGATCAAGGCACTGCGAATAAAAGAAATAGGAGGAGTCCCTGTCAACGCATCATGTTTTGAAGACACTTTCACAACACAATACATAGTAAAAGATGTGGACACAGAAGTTAAAACTTGCGAAATCATAGAAAGTCTATTGGCACAAAACATCCACGTACACAAAGTGATAAGATTCACGAAGAAAGGAGGTGCCGAACCAACAAAAACCTTATTAGTGAAAGAACTGGGTAAGGTCCGAAGATCGGAAATAAAAATTGACTATATACAACATAATGTAGAAGATTTCATTGAAAAAGTGAAACTTTGCCATAAATGCCTAGGACTAGGCCACTTTGAAAGAACATGCAAAAACGGAAAAAGATGTGAAAACTGTGGGGAAAACCACATATCAAGAGAGTGTACCAACCCAAAAAAATGTTTTAGATGTTCTAGTAAAGATCATGACGCAAAAGACTTTAAATGTCCAGAGATAGTAAAAGAAGGTGAAATTATAAACAGAGCTAGATTAGAAGACATTCCAATCGCCCAAGTTAGAAAAGAAATTAACTCCACAAACACATTTGCAGAAGCTGTAAAAAGAAACCAAGAAATTCCTCAAGATCTGAATCAAAAAAGAGATCCTCCAACAAATCGAGAAAAAACGCAAGAAACTGACCTAAACAAAAGCATCCAAGAACTAAAAGAACTAGTTAACAAACTATATGAAATCACTAACCATCTAGTGAGTACTCAACAGGAAACAATTAAAAGAATAGAAATAATTGAAACATCAAAAAGCCTGGATAAGGAACCAGAAAAAGAAGAAATAAAAAATACCGTGAATGAAATAGTGCAAGAAAAAATACAAAAACCGGTGCAAGAACTAAACAGCATATTAGAACCACTTACAAACATCCTAAAACAATGGACCCAGAGATATCAAATGGAAACTTTAACATTTTCCCCAGAAACACTTCCAGTGGAAGACCTAAACTTTGAAATGCTAAACAGCGATTCTAACTCCTAGCAAATAATACCATAGAAACCAAAAACAACCAATCATGAATAAAGAAAACATATATTTTATACAATGGAACAGCAGAAGTATAAGCAATAAAAGCCACTGGACAAAATCAGAGATATTCCAAAAAGCAGATGTAATAGCCATCCAAGAAACCTTTCTAAAACCTACCGATAAAATTTATTTCAAAGAAAAAATAGTATATAGAAAAGATAGGGACAATCATGGAGGAGGGGTCCTCATAGCTGTCAATAAAAAGATACCATCAAAAATCATACAAATAGATCTTCCTCAATCAGAAAATGAAGTCATCGGAGTAGAACTTTTCATAGGAAAAAAATGCATTCAACTCTTCAATATCTACTCACCAAACGGAAAATTCTCCAAAAGATGGTTGCAAGAAATAAAACAGCATTCTAAAGAAAACTTTTACATAATCGGGGACTTCAATATTCATCACCCCCTCCTGGGTAGTAAGAAAAGATCACAAGATGCAAACGTCGTAATCAACTGGGTAATGGAAAATGATCTAGTGGTACTCAACACTGACGAGCCAACACACTTCACCCCTGGTAAAGACCCATCATTAATTGACTTAACTATATGCACAAAGAATATGAGTTTACAATCAGAGGTGACGATCTTAGAATTATATGACAGTGATCATAGTGTCATAAAAATAAACATACCCGAATTCAAACAGAGAGAAGTAGAAACAAAGAGAATTCACTGGGACGATTTTGAAGAAGAATTAAATAATTCATTGGAAAACTGCAGGGAATTCACCAATATTGAAGAAGTGATTGCAAAAATAAACGAAGCAAAGAAAAACAGCACTAGACCAGGAAGAAAACTCAAGGAAAATACACCCCCATACTGGACTCAAAAATGTACTGCCCTGCTAAGAAAAAAGAGACACCTCTTAAAAGAAGCAAAAAGGAAAATATTTAGTCAAGCCTGGATAAGATATAAAGAAGCCGCCGCCCAGCTAAGAAAACTAATCAACACATTAAGAAGAAGTTATTGGGACAATATTTGTCTGGAAGCAGGTAATTCCAAAAATATATATAGAATACTATACGCAATAAAAAATAAGAAAGAGGATGAAGTATTGTCAAATGCGATCATTGAAGTGGCAAACACTACCCTGACCACTCCACTAAGTCAGGCAAATGCCTTCATACTGAAATACTCCAATAAACCTTCTCATCCACGAATACCATGGAACAATCAAAACTCAAAAGATAATTTAAGGGGAAACTTCAAGTTGAAAGACCTCGAGAAAATTATTAAGAAAATGCGAAACAGATCACCGGGTCCAGACGGAACTACAGTGAAAATGGTCCAGAAAATGTCAGAAGACAACCTTCAAAAATTACTAAATCTGTATAACGAATACTGGAGAAAAGGAGAAGTGCCGGAGATATTCAAAAAATCGACCATCATCCCAATAAAGAAACCAAACAAAAACCCATCGAGCCCGGATTCTTATAGACCGATCGCCCTTACATCAGTTCTGTGTAAGATAATGGAAAAACTCATTGGAAATAGGATAGTAAATGAAATAATAAATAAAAACATGCTAAATCCATATCATTTTGGGTTCATCAAAAACAAAGGATGTGACGAAGCTCAGCTTGCCATCGTAACCAAAATCACCAAAGCAATAGTAGAAAAAAAATACGTCACACTGATGGCACTTGACATAAAAGAAGCATACGATTCAGTTTGGCTGTCAGGGCTAACAATAAAACTCTTGGAAGTGGGATTCGCAGGAAGCACAGTTAAATGGATAGAAGAGTTCACAAACAACAGAGAAGCAAGAGTAAAATGGAGGAATACCTTCTCGACAGAAAGGAAAATCAACGTAGGGGTACCTCAAGGGAGTGTACTCAGCCCCATTCTGTTTACTATCTACATGAAGGACATCTTCGAAAAAATACCAAACCATTCAGAACTGGTAGTCTTCGCAGATGATATAAACATAATCACAAAGGGAGACAACAAAACAGAGTTGGAAAACAATTGCAATGAGACCATAGCTCAGATTTCGGAATGGTGCAATAAATGGAAGATGACTATACAAGCAGAAAAAAGCAGTATCATCAACTTCTCAAAAAAGAAAGAATTTAAAGAGTTCAGTACTCTTTTAAATGGAAAAGCTATCCCGTGGGCTAATTCAAAGAAAATTTTGGGGATATGGTTATCGTCGAATAGAACACTAAATTTACACATGAAGAATTTGGAGAAAAATATACTCAGGAAGATCAACATACTAAGAGCGATTAGTGGAGTAGGCTGGGGTGTCAGAAGCCACAACTTACTAAGCATTGCAAATGCATGTATAAGAAGCAACCTGGAATACGCCCCGATGTACCTGACGCAAGCGTCGAAATTCAACAAGAAAAAACTAGAAACTTTATATAACAACATGCTCCGACAAGCGCTTGGATTACCGAAGTGGACACCCATCCCGGTGCTTCAAGCAGAGGCGAGGCAATCCAGCATCTCTGACAGAATTAAAGAAAGAAATCTTAACTTTCAAATAAAATTAATCAAAAATAATTCACCCATATTGGAGGACATAAACTTCATAACAGAAAAGTGCTCGAATAATGTTTTCCAAAAAGTGGCATTTGGTTTGGAATTGGAGCTAGAATTTAGAGAGATGGAGATTGAAAAAAATACAATTTTAAAAACAGTCCAAAAAACAGATATAGAAAGCATCGAAAACGTCAAAATCCTCACAGAATCTTTACCATTCCAACTACCAAAGAAAAATATTCATGAAGGCATGCATCACCTACTAACGGAATACCTGGAAACGGAGTGCAGAGACGATACAGTCATAGCAACTGATGCATCGAAAACCTTAGAGGCATGTGCAGTGGCTATAATAAATCATAAAAAACTAACTAAACTAAGCGGAACCATCCCAAAAATAAATTCAATTTTCACAGGAGAAGCTGCGGCATTATGCATAGCAATTAACTACTACGTAAAAGGAAAAGAAAACTACAGTGTCTTTTCAGACAGTTTATCGGTATTACAGGCCCTAAAAAATGTAGACGACAAATCCAACACAATCATTCTCAAACTAGCGAAAATAATAAAGCAAGCCAGCACGGTGTGCAATCAACTCAATCTGATATGGATACCAGCGCACTCAGGATTACTCATTAATGAACTGGCAGATAAAGCAGCCAAAGAAGCAGTAACAAAAGATAGAATACTCAGTTGGGTATCTCCAGAAGACATCAAACAAGAAAAAAAGAAAAGAGTACTAGGAAAAATGAAGAAAGAATGGGAAGAAAATAAGTACAAAGACAAATTACCTAACCTATTAATATTAAAGAAGGAAACAATTGCGGAGATAGCAAAAAACAGGAGAGAAGACGTATTGTTAGCGAGATTGAGGACCAATACCCATCCGACAAAAAATATACTGGAGAAATGCAACATAATTCAAGAGAAAAAATGCGGATGCGGGAATTTAGAAGAAAACCTGGAACATATCATTTTGGAGTGCAAACTGTATGAGGAAGAACGAGAAAGGTTAAGGGAAAAAATGGGCATAATCCCACTATCGTTCAAGTGGTTAGTCTCTTTTGAAGACGAAGGAGAAACAAAGGCAAAGGCTCTAATCGAATTTTTCAATAGGATAAAAAGATTTTAAGGGAAACAGAGGAAAGGTAAAGAAGGGAGAAAAAGCAACTATCACTAAAGGAAAACGGGTATAAGCGAAAAGCACAAACCTGTAAAAAAAAAAAAAAAAAAAAAAAAAAAAAAAATCCAACCAACCAACCAAATTTCGGTAAATAAACAATAAACATTCTATAGTTGTTCGAGTTGTTCTGGTTGTTCTAGAAAAAGAAAAATTCAACTCTTTTTTAGCTAGAAGTATTCAATGGATAGCTTCAACTGGTTCTTCAAAATTTTTAAAGAAAAACCTAGAACACATGAGTGAGTTCAGTTATTTTTCTATTTTGTAGGAAAATTAATTCCAATATATAATATAATTTAGCCCTTATAATTGACAAACAGTAACAAAAAATGATTCCTTCAACATCTCCTTCTACCTCAAAGAGTTGAATATTAAGACAATTATTAGAATTCATGTGTGACCAAGGGACGTCCATAAATTACAAAAAGTGTTTTTTTTTTAATTTGGCCCTGCTCCCCCTTATGTGAGATGTGTGACCCCATCTCCCCCTCAGCTTCTCAAGTGAGATTTACCTAAAAATTTACTTAATTAATTTATTTGCTCTTAGCACAAACTTTTGTTCCAGATGCAGCTTCCCATAAACAAGGTGAAAATTACTCAACTAATTAAAAACTCTTCAACCAAATAATCGAGGTAATAAAAAGCTCAAGAGCACTGATTTTCTTGAACACAGAGGGGTCAACCTCGGTTATTTTTTTAATTGATCCAATCACCATTATTTGAATTACAGCTAATATCAATAAAATAGCTGTAAATATTTTGGTATTAAACCATGTTAGTAACAATTATATTGACTTATATGGTGCAATTATTATGATTATGACTGACTGACATCCTGATTATGACTGACTGACACTGGCGCTAATACTCACAGATTGACGAAAAACCCTACTAAATGCTTTTTTCCCATTAGCTCTGCTCCAGGATCAGATAAGCTAAAATGACAACACAATTGAAATTTTTTGAATTTTAGTACGAACCCTCCTTTTTACATCTTAGGTTATGGAGTAATTTTGTTCGTTTTCTATATGGTGAAAAATTTAATATTTGTGGTTTTGGGGGAGGTAACTCAAGTTTTTCTGGAGAAGGACCCTCACTTTTATGTAATATTCAGTTTTAAAAGATGTAGATCCAAAAATTCACATATCCTCTAAAATTTTTGAAAGTATAGAAGTATTTCCTTTGCATTATGTAAATAACCTTCACCAAAAAGTTCCATATTAAAGACTCTCCCCCCAAAAAATATATCATGAGGAAAATGAGCCAGATTACTTTGTGGCCCGCCACTCGACTTGTTCTTACGATTGGGGCCCACAAGCACTTGGATGGTGGAAACCCCTACTTGTTGTTTTTTTACCCATAGTACCCCTTGTCATTCTACGTACTAAGTTTTGTTTTATTTGTTAGGTAATATAATGATGTCTTAGTTATTTTTTCACTAATTTTTTCTTGTACTTTCATACACTATTTTCTTGTACTTGTATTTCAGTTCTGAAAATACTAGCCAAGAGTCTAAAAATGATAGATTTAGGAATTCAAGTGATATTCCAATCTCTGATGGATTTAGTACTGTAGACAATTCCTTTGATACATATCAGAATTTGTTCTCTCAAATGGATGAGATGCTTTTGAAAATGCTTTCTTATTCCTCAATAGGTTTGTAATGTAATATGGTTTTTAAATATAATTCTTATGAAAGATTTAATATTATTTTTGATTTTATCTTGATTTTATTTCTTTAACTTATTAATTAATTTTATCTAACCTTTTAAAGCTTCATTATTGAAAAGTATTCTGCCAGGGTCATTCCATGCCAAATATAAAATATGAAAATTTTGAGATTCTTTTTGACCAACCATTTCTGCATAGTTTGCATTTTTGAAATTTAAAAAGCAGCTGTTCTTCAAATTTGTGACTCGTAGCAATATGAGCTACCTAGTTGAAATAGATGTGGAAATATTTGCATTTGGATAACTTCCAAATGTTATAAAACTGGTCTCAGTGCTCATTTTCAAGTGCAAATTATGCAGGAACAAAATTTCTTAAATTTTATTTTTTAAAGTATTTTATATTAAATGCTTATTTTTTAAAGATAAAACACAAATATCTTCTTAATGATGTATTTTCTGGAAATTTTTAGGTAAAATATGGGAAAGAATTGCATTGCTACAAAACCTGTAGTTTAGTCTTAAATTATGTTATAAAAATTCCTTCCTTTAAAATTAATTTACGATTAAGGATTAGTGTTTGTAATAATTAATCTAAACTCAAAAGAGCAAATCATACAGTGTTAAATTTTATGAATATAAGACTTTTGGTTCCTTTTAAATATTTTAGATCATGAAAACTTTCATAATGGTAGTTTGAAGAAGAAAACTCCACGAGAAGAACTGCTTAGAGATCCCAATGAAGTTATCCCTGTAAGTTAATTAAAATAACATTTAACTCATTTATTGCTAAAAATTGTTTTACTGTGAAGTATGATATACTAGCTGGGGGTTATGAAATAATGCTACCCTGTTCTGTGTTAATGATACTACTTGGTTTAAAAATTATATGAATCATGGGGGAAAAGAAATTTCAATAAAAAAGTTCTAATTATGGATGTCAGGATGTTTGCAAGGAAAAAATACAAGTTTGTAGATCAAACCTTAGCTGCATTTTTCCAATCTACATACCATTTCCATCAAGCATTGTGTTTAAATTATTCAGCAGAATAAATGAAGAATTTCTCATTTCATTGATGCAACATAGGATATTTCTCATAAAGAGCATATTTTTCATAGAGGTGTATGGGCAATGTAATAAATCCAGGCATTATTAAAAATGCCTGTGTATTTCAGCTAAGTGATAAATATTCAGTGATAAATGCCATTGTGAATTATCACATTGCCCACCTCACTTTGGGCATTATTAGTAATGCCCAGTTTATTGCTTTGCCCGTAACATATACACTACTACTATAAAAATGATTGAATTATTATAAACTTAAAGATTGAGTTTTAGGAAATCCCTAAGTCAAAATTATCAATAGTGATTCATTTTAAAACTAAAAACTTTTTATGTTGGTATGACACAAATACAACTCAACCTAAAAAATGAAACACATTCTCAAATGGAAATGTCTTGAACTTAAATGCCTCACAAGTCACTTCCCGGCCCACTTATGGCCAGAGAGCACCACTGAATTAGGGCAACTTGTTTTATAACCACTTTGTACTTAGAAGTAATTTTAATAGCACCAAAAGTAATCTTATAAGTGTACTATAACATTGGCACAATGAAAAACCTCGAATTTGCAAATTTGTCAAGTTTGAGTTCAGAAAATGTATTCAACCATCTTGTAGCAATTTCTCAGACTAAAATCTTATACTCTTTAGAAGGATTTCTTGGAGTGTCCAGATTCTTAAAGAGTGACCCGAATCAAATGAATGCATATTAATGAGAACACTTAACTTTTAAATTTAAATAACTTGATTTTTGCCGATTTCCAGCTTTATCTTTATAAAATATTTAAGTATTGCAAAATACAGTGTTTCAACAAGACTGCCCCAACTCTATGTAGATTCTTTGTGTGGAGTAGATAAAATTTTCCCATAAATCTTTTTTAGTGTAAACTAGATATTTTCTACCTTTTCTGTTGTTATTTCTGGGAAACTATAGGTTGTAAAGGTATAGTTTATAAGCATTTTTATGTGCACCATGCAAGGAATCTGGCTGTGGAGAGTTTTGTTAGACTTGTTGACATATCCTGTATATTATATAAAATTTAATGCTAGTTACAATCCTAATAACTGTTTTAATTTTTTTTTAGTTCTTCAGTTTCCAAAATGAAGACTATGATAGTATGTAATATTTTTTAGTTATTGTTATGTATATAATTATTTAAAATTTAATTTTTTAATAAAAATAATTGAAAGTTTTAAAGAGATATTATTTAATTTCCCAATATTTAAGACTTAATTGTATTGCATTTAAGCCTTGAAAACTAATCTTTTATATTTTACCATTTATAAAACTGATAATAAATTTGAATTCAGTCATCATTTTTATTAACTGCTTAGAATTATATAAAGAGCTTTTGAAATTGTTTTACTAAATCTAGTGCATGTGAAAGTATAAGGATCTTTATCTATAAACTCATGAGTATTTTGATGAAATGGTTTTTGCTTAAAATGCACAACTGAAGTAGTGATGCTGACCAAATTATCCAACTTTAATTACCACAGGCCAAATGATTTGTATGGGTCAATCTTGTGTACTAAAAAATAAATTTTGTGAAATTTCTAAACAATTTGTATGATTTGCAAAAACACTGTAATCAGTTCAGCTGTTTCTTTGTCATATTCAATTCTTGTTTACACATTGAGTTCATTAGAAATTGACTTTTTTAATCTTGAAAACTTTTTTAAAAAAATTTTTTGTCTTTTGTAATCCAAGTTAAATACTACTAATCCACATTTCAGATATTGACATCTTTTCTAATGATACTTTTAAGAAAAAAACTCCTCGAGAAGAATTGCTTAGAGATCCTAATGAAGCTCTCCCTGTAAGTGTCATTTGAATAACATTTATCACATTCATTATATTCAAGTTCTAGAGAGTCTTAAAATATCATTAGACATTCATTTTAAAGTAAATGAAATTATAGTCAGATTATATAACATAAAATATACATACTATCATAAAATCTAAACTATTATTAACTCTACCAAAAATGAAACAAATTTACAAAAGAAATAGTCAATTACATAAATGACTTGCATGTGAGCTTCCTATTCCTTTTGTGAGTAGAGTCACCACTAAATTAGAGTAACTAATTTTTTTTATAACCCCCATGTACTTAAAGGTATTTTAATGGTAGCGAAAAAAAAATTATCAATGTCTTATAACACAAAAAGTATGATATAAAATTTATTTATAGTAACAAATCTTAATGAATGTTTTCAATTTTTAAAGTTCTCTGGTTTTCAAAATAAGGATTCCTCAGTTCTAGACTATGGTATGTGTTATGTTTTTAATCATATTTATATAAATTTTTATTTCTTAGTGAATATAATTTAATATTATAAAGATATATTGGATTATCATTATTTTTTGCAATATTTAAGACTAATTATATTTTTTGCATTTAGGTCTTGAAATCTTTAATTTTTAAAACTTTTTTGTTTTATAAAATTGATATAAATTTTAAATGATATAAATTTTAAATATTGTCATAATTTTGAATATTTTAAAAGAATTTTTAAAAATTGTTTTACAAAACCTAATGCAATTTATGTGTTAAATGGAAAAGTATAAGGATCATTACCTATGGTTATCATTACTGAGGTTGATCTTGTGTGCCAAAATATCACACAAAGTTCACTTTTATTTGCTTATAACTTAGGAGAAATTATAAATAGTTGAATATTGATAGGGGAAAAGGATCACATATTATGCATGTCAAAAACATACTGCAAATTTGTGCATTATTATTTTAATAAAATATATTATTACAGAATTTTATTTAAATGTTTGCAAACTTACTCTTCATTTATTTGAATTTGTAATCTGTGAACTAAAGAGTTCCCCAACTTTCCATTGGTGTATAGTTCAGGGGTCGGCAACCTTTTGAAGCAGAAGAGCCAAAAGTTACAAACAAAATTTCCCAGTTTTTAAAGAGCCGCACTAAAAATGTTCGTTTCCCAATTATATAGTATTTGCTTATAAATATATTTGATAATATTGTTATAAACATAAAAGGGGGGTCTGGGGGTCCTCCCCCAGAAAAAATTTTGAAATTTGACCTGTTAAAGTAGGGTTTTAACTCATTTTGAGTACTTTTTGGGATTTTTTTTGTACTTATGAGTAATTTTTTGGGTCCAAGGGGGGGCACTTTCCAGAGTGCCACCCCCTGGATCCGCCGCTGATTTGAAGCGATCCAGCATCCATTCCAAATGGCTCAATGTTGATCTCATTTGTATTGGTGTTGAGAGGATTTACAATGAACGTGAAAGAACTTTTGTTTGTTTTGAATTGCTTGAATCTCTCTGCGAATCTCTTTAAAGCTATGCGGAAGAAATTTGTGTCAATAGTTGTATTGTGGTCTCATCGCAATATTGCTTCAGATTTTTAAAATTAAGTAATTTATCCCTCCATATCTTCAACAAAAAAGTTTTTTTTTTCTTTTTTCAAATAAACTACTTCTTCAAGCAAGGCGTATACTAGGCCCTTTCCTAGCAGTTTTAGATTTAGTTAATTTGTTTCCTTGTTGTGTCTACCATGAAGTTGAATTTTTGCAGCCATTTGTCTTCCAATTCTGGATAATCAGTGCTTTTTTCATTGTGGAATGTTTTTATTTCACACATGCAATTTGTAATTAAAGATTATGGAAATAAAAGCTATTGGAAAAATTAGGTACTTAAAAATATATTTTCTTATTTTTAAGGGTTTTGATAGTAAATTATTAATTTTTTCGTATAGAACTGGAGAGCCGAAACTTTACATCAAAAGAGCCGCAGGTTGCTGACCCCTGGTATAGTTCTACCATTGTTATTAGGCCAGGACTTTTTGGGTTTGAAATGGAACAAATTGCAAAAGAAGGTATGTGATGTTTTTCAGGTTTGGGATGATGTGCATAATAACATATCAAAAGTCTACCAAAGTCTGATGGGCGGAACACCGCCATTTTGGCCGCCATCTTGAATTTTATCAAATAGTAGGAAAAATGCAAATATGGCTAAAATAACTTCAAATTAGTACCAAATTGATACTTTTTAAGGTTTTATACTTAAAAAAATATTATCATGGTATCAATAAAGTATAATCATGGTAAAATCCGCCATCTTGGTGGCCATCTTGGATTTTACTATTCATCCTAAATACCTCTAAAAATTTCAAATTAGTACCAAATTTTAATCTTTCCCATCTTAGTTCATAAAAAATCATAATAAATTTAATTTGTAAACACATTTCATTCTATAAAAGATATTTAAAGCATACGTAACTTAATAGTAAATATTAAAATAATAAGTTGCAAATGATTTAAAATTTTCTAAACATCATAATTGACTTTAAAAGATGCAAAGTAAGCTGCCATTTTGGCAGCTCTCACAAAATCATAAACACGTAAATATTGCTGTAAAATCTTCAAATTTTTGTAGTAAATTGATTTTTTTTTAAAGATTTTAGATTAAAAACAATATTTTGAACAATATTAAATGCTTTTTTATAATAAAACCTTTACACATTCCCTCCTCTCTCCATTTCTAAAAAAAATTACTCAACAATTATAAAAGTGTTGTGTTGTGCTGCTCTAGGAATTTAAATTGGAAGTGGCAAGAAAAATATTTTAAGCACAAATCATACCATAACATTTATCTTGATTATGATAAAATATTTACTTCAAAAGTTTAATAATATAGTGTTTTATGGTATAAGCATTATGTAATGATATGGCCATAACAATAAAAACTTCATTACTCTGAGAATCTTTAATATTTACAATCTTTAAATAATTATACAAACAATTAAATTTCTTGCATTGAATACATCATTCTTCATCGGACACTCCATCGTCATGCGTTTCTTGTACACACGAATTACGACAGAGTACACCATGACATTCTCTGCAAGCTGATGAGCAAATTAATCCATGCTTTCTGCATGAACACTTTGAATTATCACACTCTGTTTTGCACCTACATCTTATGATATCAAGAAGAACTGGGGGTGCTGGTTGTTGAAGGTCAGTAAGTACAGGTAACAGTTGGTCACCTTGTAAGAACCAACCCCAATCCTCAGGGTGAAGAGTTCCCTCTCCATTCTTGAACTTGGAAATATACCCTTAGACTATGGAATTTTGCTGCTGAAGTTGGTGGTAATGACTGAGCTTGAACTCCATGCAACATATTTTTGTCGGCTACTTTTTTTGGAGAAAAATAAGTACCTTAGTTCATCCAAAGTATGAGATAAATTTCCTGCATATATAGCGATAAGGGATTTTTTCTCCAGGAGCAATTATATCTTCTTTGAGGGCATTTGCATTGTTAAATATTTCGGCATTCTCCATAAAAGACGCATTTTTTGTGCCCTTTGATAAACCTTTGCCTTTTCCAATCCCAAATAACTGGGATGTAGTGTCACAGCCTAGGAGTGCATGAATGAAGAACAAAACATTGCATACATTAATTCCTAAAGATAATTTAGTTGACTGGATGTTCCATTGATGGACTACACCCCGTTTGGGATCAGGCTGAAAAATTACTTTTTTGTTCTCAATTTTTACATAGAAGCATAGGAGTATTAGAACATGTGTGTCATCTGAAATGACAACGATGTCTCTTCCTTCAGCCGCACGAACTGCTGTCTGAGTGATCAAAAGGTCAGCATCTCCACTTGAATGTAAAGTCTGACACCCACTACACTCGAGCACATCGCTCAGCATAATTAAAAACCGTTGCTTATTTGCTTTATTGGAGAGAAAATATCTTTTCATGGTAAGCTTCATATCCCATGGTAAATAAAACTTTAGGGGAATGTTTTCCTTCATTTCTTCTGATGTGAGTGGCGTCTTTTATAGACGGCCCATTTGAATATCTATCAAAAAACAACCACAACAGATGTGCCATACCTTGATGCTATGTATTTTGAATATGAATTGCATATTTCTGAGAACTGAATTCCTACAGTCCAAGGTAGCTTATGCAGTAAAGCACCTCCATCTAACACATAAAAAGAATCAGATAAAGAGGTATCAAGATACACTACTAAACATACTCTGTGTCTAAGGGCAAGTGGAATACTCACTTTAAATTTGTTCAGTTACTCAACATGCTATTCATATCATCTTACCGAAGCAGAAAAACTTTACTTTTCACCTTTTTTTACAGTCAATAAAAAATACTAGTTAGGTTTTTTTTAATCGCCCACTCCATATTCCTTGGATATTTATAACTTATTTACCTGCATTTTGAGACCTTGTATTCAATAAAACATGATTTAAATATAATTTTTAATAATTGTATGAGAAATATAGGTATAAAAAGTTAAATTTTGGAACAAATTTGAAGTTTTTAGAGCCATATTTGCAGTTTTCTTACTTCGTGGTAAAATCCAAGATGACGTACAAAATGGCAGCTTTACCAATAATAATATTTATTATGGTCTATTTTAAACATGAAAACCTTTTAAAGTTCAAATTTGTTCCAGATTCAAAGATTGCACTTTCTTAGTTTTTGAGAAATTTCAAGATGGCGTTGTTCCGCCCCTCAGACTTTAGTAGACTTTTGATATGTTGCTAAAGACTTACCATTATGTCAGAAAAACCTCATTTTACTTCTTTTAATTTTAGTTTAATGCTTTGAAAGCACATTGAAAATAATTAAACCACCTTTTACACATTTTTTTAAAGTATATAACTCATTTACCTACACTTAATGTGCGTTTTGACAATGCAATAGAACTTTATTTATTTACCATAAAGAGAATTTTTAATTCATTTTGAAGAAACTATTCTTCTATTTGTCAGAAATAAAAATGTTTCATTAGAACAACTAACCAAATAATTTTGTTTAAAATATTTTATAGATATTGATCAAGTTTCAACAAATTGCCCTCAATTGCAAAGGTTTTCAGATGCAACACCTGAACACCATTTCTTCAAGAAGTTTTCATCTATTCGAAGGGTTCACTTACCTGATGGAGTAAGAAATGTTTTCTCTTCATTACTCTTTGTTCCCCATTTATAAACTTGATTTTTTTCTCTGAAATGAAGTCAAAATTATCTTTTTATAAACCACCTTTTTTTCAAATTCTCCATAGGATCCTATGGTAATATTGGGTGCCTTAGGATCGAAAAAGTTAATGAGGGGTAAACCTGTATATTGTGAAGGGATATTGGCTCCTTTTATTGTTTCAAGCCTTAGCATTGAAAAATTTTTAACAGTCAACTCTATGTGAAAATGATTTAAATTACTTAGTCATTTTTACTGCAAATGAAGTTCCAAAAAAGCATACTTGTTTCTAAGCTATGAAATATTTAAATCTGTCAAATTATTTTAAAAAACTTAAAATATTTATTTAAAAAACTGGGTCACAATCTGTTTGAAGTTTGTGAACTACTAATCTAGAAGAAAACCCACAGAAGCTAAGTATCAGTACTTCCTTTCTCTCCCATTTTCCCTCTTCTAAGTAATCAGCCGGTTTTTCAAAATCATGTGACCCAATTCTTTTGCCAGGATGGCCACAGTTATGAAAAAAACCTGAAATTATCAGGGAATTTTAGAAAATCTGATAATTATCATGAAAATTTCAAAAATCTAGTTTCAAAAATAAATTCAACATTTTTCTGATTCTCAAATTTTTAAAAGTGCATTTCCATGCTCCTACCTACAAAATAAAAGCATTAAATATTTCTGTCAAATCCTATAAAATCCTATGGAAGGAAATATTTTCTGAGCTTTGCTAATTTTCATTCACTTTACAAAGCAATCCAACATTTGAATCTCTAATTGAATTTTGAAATACATTTTCCATGGTGTTTCCATGGTAAATTGTTAATATTTATGTTATCAATCTATTAAAAATAATAAAATTTTGTTTGATTTTCATGAAACTGGAAATTTTTCCCTCAGATAGTGGAAGAGCATCATGTCACTTCTGACAGTGAAGGTAACTATGTAACTACATTACGCCGCTCTGTTGGTGACAAAACTCATGAGGTTATAACTCACAGTGACAATAAAGGAATTAAGGAAACAGTGGAGAACTTCAAAAACTTGGATGAAAGTATGTGAAAATTTGTTTCCTTTGAGTAAATTATTATTTCTTGGTACATAATTTTAAGAGAGAGATATTATGTATTTGAAAGATAATTTGAAACATTAGATATTTCTTCAAAACGTTTTAGATTTTTAGTAAAAGAGTTTTCAATTTAAAAAGTGCTCAAGGGCTGCAATTAAAAAAAAACTATTCACAAGATTCCATTTTTTGAGGGAGAAGACAGGATTTAAAAGGAAATTTCTCTGAAGCAAGAGGAACATAGGTTATTTTAATAATAGTTTAATAAATTAAATTTTGGAAAATTTAGAGAGTGTTTAGTTGGTTGGAGTATCAATAACAAACATACAATATTTCATGAATTTTGAAAAAACTTCCTCAGGGTCAACAACCCAATAGGTTCTTACAATGGATTTTATATTTAATGTGTAAAGCCCTTAACATAATTTAAATGGGATTAAATTTTAACCCAATATCCATTGTTACAAAAGGAAAATTTAAAGACCTATTCAAAGAAAAATCCTTCTCCCTTAATTTTAAGCAATGAAAATACAAAGGTCCTTGTATTCTCCCTAGCATCTTTTCACTGCACCAACTTTGATACCACTGAGTTAAAGCATGAAAACTGCTGCTTGTCAATTTTATTTTTATTCCTCTGTTTGCCTACATCAGCATTTTTAACTACTCCTGGCAACATTTTAACTAACACTTAAATGTGTGTTTCTGTCTCCACTTTTCTAAGAGATTATGAATAGTCTTTAACCTGTGTACCTCTATCAATAATTGTACAGTGAATTTTGAATAATTCTGTTTAAGATTGCATGATTTATATGTATTTAATTTTAAATTGAATTATTTATATATTCAAGATCAT
Organism: Tetragnatha montana; assembly: GCA_963680715.1. Lineage (NCBI taxonomy): Eukaryota > Metazoa > Arthropoda > Arachnida > Araneae > Tetragnathidae > Tetragnatha > Tetragnatha montana. The sequence goes on along the minus strand of OY796679.1, from coordinate 42,342,034 downwards.
CTTTTTAATCTTTAGATGAGGTTTTGGATTTTGACAAAAGATTGCAAAGTTTTAAAAATGACCAAACCCTTGCTGTGGGTAAGCAACTAAAATTACCACCAACTAACGATGTATATCCACCTCCTGGAGATTCTTCTTATTTATCTTTATTCAAAAAGTTTTTTGGAAAATGATGTCTTAAATTCTCTGTAGTGTTAAGTTTTTTTCAACAAGAAGATGTTGAAGTATTTCTGTAAGTAAAAATCTTGTAGATATGTGTTTGAAAGAGTATAATAAAAGTTCCTATGTAAATTAAGTTTCTAAATGACTTGTTAATTTAAATTGGTGGATTTTGAATTGTATAAAATGTTTAAATGAAATGAAAACTTAAATATTAAAAAGATATAGGGGAGACTGTTGTACTTTCGGAGTTATTAAAAAAGGATTAGAAGAAGATTTATTAGAACAAAACAAACAACAACAACACAAAATTCACAATAACACAATCACCATACACAAATAGAACAAAAACACACAGAAAATAATTATGTGACACCAAAAGAGCACAAGGCTCGTCCTTGGTATCTAAAAAGAAGAAAAAAAATGTTGGGCAACAAAGCTGAGCCGACTCTATTTTTGTGTTTTAAATCATGCTTTAGTATTTAAAACTCAAAAGAATACTGATTAAAAATCCAATTTTTAAAATTTGACCTAATTAAAAATATTACCCCATTTACTAAGGTGTGAATGACTAGGTTGGGCACTTTAAATGGTTCAAGTAAGATTTTATCTGTCTTAAAAAAATTAAAATGTGTGTTTTTTTCAGAATGTACAACAGTCTCCCCAATAATTTTAAAAAGTTATGTTGAATTCTTGTTTAAAGGTGGAAAATGTTCATCTCTCTGTAAAGAAAAACTGCTGTTTTTTTTTTATAATGTAATTATAAGCCAATCCTGTAGATATTCCTTATACTAAATATTGGGAAGAAATTGCTGGATAACAGAAAAAAAATGTACATAATTACAAGTTAAGTTTGAACTGCAATATGCAGTTTATTTTATAAGCTCAATGTGATCACAAAAAATATTTTACACTTTTCACCTTGAACATAAAAACTAGAGAGTCAATGATTTAAAAAAATAAATCATAAATTGTGCTTGAAATATTCATTCTAGAATACATGAATTTTGGACCTTGGCGTGTCTTGTAAATCATCATCCAGAGTAAAAAGAACCTATAAAAAATGCATTACATGATTAAAAAAATTAATAAACAAATGCATATTAACTATTTAAATCCTGAATGTAAATTTTATCACAATTAGCAAAAAGTAATAAAGCACATTTACTGGAAACCTTCATCACATAAGCTACAGCAATATTTCTGCTATTTCTCCACAATATCACTACCGAAATTATGTAATTTTCCCCAATGTTTTATAAGTTTTTCTAATCATGTCAGAGAAGTGCTGCCAAATACAGTCACAGTTGTCTGAGGATCTTGGTATGAGGAGAGATTCATAAGACCATTGTTTACTTTTATGAAGTCTACATAAGGAGGGGAAGTACGGATTGTTGGTTTTTGTTACCAACAGTTATAACCTTAAAATTTTATCTGAAAGTAGATGTGTTTCGCCGGAATATGAATGCGAGTCTGAGAAGCCCGTTAGCGAAACGACTGTGATGCTGGAAAAAATTATTTAAAACGAGTGGTTCTGATAAAACTCGCTATTATAATCATATTTTTTTTTAAATGTTTGTATTATATGCCTGAGGTTTGCCAATGAGATTACTTTACCAAGATCACTGATTGTGTAAGTAGTTTCAAGCAGTGCTTACTAAAACCAGAGCTGTTTAAATAAAAATAATTAGATGGATTCTTATTAATAGTATTTTATTCTGGATGAAGGTATAAGTTGCCAAACCTTCTTATTTATGCAGGAGACTAGATTTTTTCAATTTCCATCCGATTTTCCAAGGACATTGCTGATTTTTTAAATGAATGTTTGAGTAACAAGGAACGTTTTCTCAAGTGTTAGGCTACACTGGGAGCTCCCAACGGCCCGTTCACTGTAAAGGCAAAATTAATGGGAGCGAGGCAGATTCGATGTTTTTTTAATCCAAAAGAATCGGAAAATTCATTTTTATTCTGTAGACATTCTCATAAAAGGCTTCCGATTCACTGGAAACCATTAATTGAAAGAATAATCTTCGCTTTAACTGTCAAGCAAAGCAGTTTAAGCATAGTTCTGGTAAAGACGGTAATGAAAATAATTTAGATTGTTGGAATAATTATCGCACACGTATTTAAAAAGTTATAGATCCAGCAAAGTTCGGCCGAAGAATAATATGGAAAATATGATTCCATTTTAAAAGAAAAGAACTAAAACTTTGCAAAATTTTCACTGAGAAAAAAATTAACTTACCATGAATGAGAAGAATAACCCACAAGCTGATAAAAGGTGCCATACGTCATGGTCATCATAAAAGTTTAAAATTATGCATGGTTTATTTCTTTCACGAGATTCAGCTGGAGTTAGCTAAAAAATGTTAACCAAGTATATATTAACAATCCAAAACATTAAAAGCATTCAATATTATCCAGTGAAAATATACTCTGAAAATAATGAAAACTAGTAACATCTGATTAGAGTAAATAAGCTTTTACCTATACCTTTTTACTCCGTTCTGTTGCTTTACGGAAATCTGGTGAGACCAATGGACATATCAAAGAGAGACTTAAGTGTAATCATTTTTATCACAACCGAATGGATATGGAGAAAAGCTAGAGCTGTTGTGACCCCTGATTTTGACATATTCGAAGGTGCCCGCTCCCCTCTCTAAATTTAAGACTCAGTTGGGGCCCTGCTGAGTCGGAAGGGACGCCGTCTACCAAAATATTAGGTTAAATTTTATCAATTCGGAGCTCTATAGTTCATTACACTCCTCTGTTATAAAAATCAGTCAAAATTGCAGATTTCCTAAAAAGAACTATTTTTATAAAAATTATAAAGACAGAATAAAACTAACCTGCCATGAAGTATTTTTCTTTTGGAAGAAATACAAAGCAGGAATCCAACATGCAATTGAAAGTGTCATGTACAAAATGGGTATCCAACGAATGCATTCCTTAAATCTGATCTGTAAAATTCGCAACACAACAATGGAATTACACTTCACACATTTAAATAAAAATTATTTAGGTGCTGTTTTAATTATACTATTTATTAAGATATCTTTGAGTCTTGCAATATTCTTAACCTTTAAGTTATTTTTTATTTTAGAGTGAAATATGAACTAAACCATTTTCTAAGTAAGTCGTTTCCTAGGTAGAAATAAAATTCTGAAGAAGTAAAATTCCAGAAAACAGAAATTTAAAAAAATCCAGGAGGAATAGCCAATTATCATCCCTTACTACCATTAATAAAAACTGGTTGAATCTCTCAGAGACTCCAAGTACTACGGTTGTTGTTTTTATACAACGGATTGCGAAAATATCGCCACCTGCGAACCCTCCATCTCGGAAAAAAATGCCGATGTAACTTAGCGCAGCACAATGCATAAGCACATCGCATCTAATGACAGGGCCTGCTTATGATCTTGAATATTTAAAAGCTTTCTCTCCCTATAATCTACACCCATTCTCGGAAATTGTAAGTAAAAACAATCCCTTTTCAGATCGTATGCACGGTAATTGAAATTCCCAGCGGTGCGGACTTATCGGGTGCAGCATAGAACCTGTGTGAAAAATATTTTCAAGACAAAAATTAAGGTACTTCTACATAGAAAAATAGAAAACCTGCCGATTATGGCGGATTTTAGATTTTCGGATAAAGGGTTCATTACGGTACTACGGAAAAACTTCATTGGTGGTTGGGTCAAATATTCGATCTTTGGCCCTTAAAAGGACGTCTTCAAAATCCGACTATAATAACTTAGTTATTGTCGACATATTAAACTACCTTTTACAGAAAAATACTTGACAGTTGTTATTTAATTAGTAAACGTATGATAAATTGCACTGGAACTTTAAAATGTTTCGTTCCAAATAACTAGCGTACCATATAAGAGGAAACGACTGAATTTATTTCCATTACTTTCTGATAATTTTACAAGTTAAATTCTATGCCTTTTATTTGACGATAAAGCTGAAATAAAGAATTTTTAATACTTGCTATCAATTAAGATATTTTATAATTTAATATTGCACAAAAAATAATTTGAAAATTTTTAAAAAATAATTTTCAAGTTACTCAACGAACTTACCTTCATCATGGAGTAGTAAAACAGATATAATCCAAGATTCGTTATAAATACTGCTAAAAGGAAAACTCCAAAATTTTTTGGTTGCTGAACAATTCCTATGATATCTCTAAAAAGAAAGGTAAAAAAATGGTTGTATGGAAGCGTTTATATGCTTTGATACATTAATTAAAAAACGTAAAAACACCCTGATTTTTAAAAGTATTAGATTAATTATAAGTGGTTTTTATTTTAAAAAAAGTGACTACTTACCCCGTCAAATTTACAATAACTGCAACCGATAACATCAAAAAACGATCCTTAAAAAGAACAATAACACATGTAAAAAATCGTAGAAATGTAAGTTAATGTTTTAAAATATTTCTCAAATACTTACCAAGTATAATGGTTTAAAAGAACGCGATGCTATATCTAACTGCACACTTTGATACATCCGTCTAAAAATCATACGATCTGAAAAAAATATCATGTAAGAAAAATTCCACTCTTTCAAACTACCTTTTATTCACTCTATAAAAAATTATTGTAAAGGAAGACATACCGCATTTCCAACATCCCATGTAGTAAATCTTGGCACTTACAATAAAAACGACTGTAAGATGAGCAAAAGTGTATAGAATCCATATAATAATTCCGCCATTCGTCTAAAAAAAGGAAATTTTAATGAGAGATATAATACGGAAATTTTAAGGTTAAAAACACAAAATCATCCAAATATTCTTATTGTTTAAGACTTTCTATTTTTTTTAAAAGAAAACCCTGCATTAAAAAAAATCACAGTTCTTTTACACTCTTAACTCCAATGAGCACGGTCTTAAATTCGATATATGTAATAAAGTTTCTTTTTTTTATTTCTAAAATATAAATATACTTTCAGTAAAACTTAGGGTTTTTTTAGTGAGTTCACTTGCAGTATCTTATTTAAACTCATACTAACCACGCCAATAAAGCTTATAATGATAACTAAAGCTAGCATCATCCATGTCGTATGAGATTGAGCTGCAATATCTGCATGTCTGCCTTGATACAGTTTTAACATGCAAATTGTAGCTATCACGTACATAAATGCTGTATCTGAAATTGAGAAGAAATGATCCATAGTGGGAAAATACCAGTAGTTAAGCACAAAAGTATCAAATTGTTAAAAATACCAAACTCAAAGCAGGTCTGGATAATTACACCCTCCATGCCAGGGGTGAGTAAAAATGCAAATCGGGTATGTATTTCATCATGGTGTTTCTTAAGTCCGTTTTACGGCTTTTATCTGTAACTAATAGTAATTTGTAACCTCTTAGGGTCTTGGAAGTAAGGTATACCCCTAAGTAAGTGACCATGCTGAATCCATTGAGACCACTTACAGAGCCCCTAACGGCGAAGTTAAAAAATTAATAAAAACTAAAGAAGATAGAACGATAACTTCAATGAGAAAATTGTTAACAATATCATAGAAAACGCTCAGTAAAACGTTTTATGAAAATATATTCTACCTCCTTTATTTTTTAAAATATTTTGTAACTTTCTTACTTTGCCGTTGGGGGCGATTTCAGCATGGTCGCGTACCATAGGGGTAAATTTTAATTCCATGACCCCAAGAGACGTTGGTTCCAAATAAAAGCCGCGAAACGGACTTTTGAAATACCCTGTATACAATACAGTTGTAGCAATGAAAATATTTTATAAAAAGGAAAAAAACCAAGTTCAAAAAGCTTAACATTACATACCAAATTGAAAATTGGCTCTGTTTGGACAAACGTGATAACTTGCACTCAGAACTCCTTCCATCACCAGGGCCCAGCCCATGGCATACATGAGACCATAGTGCATAGGTATGCCTGTTCGCTATAAGAAAAAAAAATATCTCAAGCGACCGTATAGTTTCCTTGAGAGTATTAATATTATCTTTAAGAATTTGGGTTATTAAAAATATAAATTCCTAACTTGTCTTTTCAGATAGAGTTACCAGTAATTAATGTTTTACTAACGATATATTTAATTTGTATTTCTGAATTATAATTTATCGTACTACTTTCTCCTATGAGAAAAAAATATATTAAGAGTTTATTTGAGTTGATTTTAGTTTATTGCTTGGTCAAGATCTGTGAACTTAACCGTTTACATATTTTTAATGAAAAAAATCCAGGAAACTCTTTATACGTAATAATTTTAAAATATTTATTATAGTAGTTTTTTTAAACAAAATATAAAAATAAATGGTACGAAATTGCAAATAAATTTTACATTAACTAAAAAATTCGTAACTAAAAACTATTTTAAATAACCAAAATTTTCCTTTTCATTTTGGAGGAACATAGACTAAATATTAACCTGTTATTGGGGCAGAGATTTGAAAGCTGGTTAATAAATTACTAGCAATCAAATACCATAACCGATAAGCTAATTTGTTTTGAGAGACATTCAATTGTATACTAGTTATATCATAAAAATTTAAGGGGGAGTTTCTCGAAACTCAGGTGTTATATCTCGCTCTAATACTTTGTGGACTGAAAATCTAACATTCCTAGTTTCACCCGCTACCATCTTCTACTTCACAGATACGCTACTCTCTTGTCTTGTAAAGCAGTAGTTTGTTGCTTTCACTGCAATAAATGAACTTAGAACAAAAAGCAACATTTACAGAGAAGATTTTGTTTTCACTGCAATAAGAAAGCTATAAACAAAAAGCAACATTTACAGGGATGGGTTTTGTTTTCACTGCAATAAATGAGCTATAAACAAAAATCAACATTTACAGGGAAGGTTTTGTTTTCACTGCAATAAATGAGCTATAAACAAAAAACAACACTTACAAGGAGGATTTCGTTTTCACTGCAATTAATGAGCTATAAACAAAAAGACACATTTACAGGGATGCTTTTTTCACTGCAATAATTGAGCAACAAACCAAAAACTACTTTTATGACGATTATATCGTCGGCACAATGACAAAAACGCGAATCTGCCATGTTAATGAATAGAAGATTCGTGTTTTTGTCATTGTGGCGACGATATGGTATTTACTGGAATAATAGTAAAGTCCTAGAGAGAAAACTAACCTACCACGACGTTGCTTGTTATAGTATTACGTATTCCGCCAGAAATATTGAAACAAATGTATCTCAAACTAAAAATTCGGAGGCTGTTATGTTTTAGTCGCAAGAAACAGCAGGGGCTATATGATGACGTAGATAGAGACTATTTCAAGTATAGGTACTAGCAAAACCAAACAGCTTAGGGCAAGTATAAAAGTATACCTACATTTTTCCAAATTCAAAAAATTAATTTGGGTGAAAAAAATTATTTGAACAGGCAAGAACTTGGAACTTAAACGCTAAAAATTCTCATTCAATATTTCGTGTACAGCTTTACTGTACATTAATATTACCACTATTTTGAAAAAAAAATCCTGGTAAAATTCAGTTTAGTGACCCAAGTTTTAGCTTGCTAGTGGTATGAAGTCAACTAAGCATTCCTCACCCATTTATTGGATTGTTCAGTAGTACTAGTAGGTTTTACGAAGGTCAAGATCTTGAAGAAACTAAAATTTTGTAACAATTTTTGATTTCATGAAATTTATATACCAGTGGTTTTCAAAGGTTGGAGGCCAAGGGTTCTCAAAGTGAACGATTTCGTTACCCAATAGGCATTCATCACTTTTTAATGAATGGTTAGATTCCACGTTTTCCTTTGGACAAACATTCTATATAAATTTTTTTCTTCAATTAAGGATGGACAAATACTCGCTCTTCCACCTAGCTTGAGTTAATCCAATTGAAAAGTATATTTTTAGTACTTACCTTTTAAGATTGCTGAATCATTTTGCTCTATTCAAAATTAATAAGATTTGCAACTATTAAAAACTTTTGTGACCTCTGGAAGTCTTGAAAGGTGATTGCTTTCAGAGATATTATCACAACATCTTGTAGGTTGTCTGAATTCAACATAATGTCGTTCCAAGGTAGATGTCAAAAAGGAGAAGAAAAAGAAAGACATAGACTGTAGGGAAGTCAGGACAAAAGTTTTCACAGTGCGTTTTAACGGAAAATCAAGCAAAAGTAGCAACGTGTGTGTTATGGAGGTGGAGATCGTTTTCCTACAACGTTACTCAAAAACTAACCAACATTTAAAGAATTCTTGATAAGCTATCATGCATGGTAGAAAAGCAAAAAAATTAGCATTTATTTATACTTATGGATGCTATTTCAAAGACTTTTACTGTTCTTCTTTCACATGTCTTGAATTAAATAAGTTTTAAAGCATGAGTCAATCGCTTTGCTTTTACTTGTATATAAACGTGCAATTGCATTAAAAAAAAGTATCTAATTAGTACCTCTTTCCTGTCTCCAGTGTTCTTTTTACGTTCTATGTTGAAAGATTCCCTAAAAGAGAGGTTTTAAAAAATCTGAAGCACAGTTTTTTAATGAAAATCTTACTTAATATACACATTTTAGATACTTGTAATGTATCTCCGTGGTTAAGCCAGAACCACATGACATAAGTTGTGATAAAGAACAATTCTCTCTCTATAACGTTAAGATTATTTTAAAAACATAACTTATGCGCTTTATCTATTACCAACAAAATAAAGCGCTAAAAACGTTTTACCTATTTATATAGTAAAATTAAGTCTTTTTCAACAAATGAAATTAAGTCATGAGGTTCAACTTTTCGCAAGATGCAGTACCATATTACAATATTACTTTAACATGCAAGATATTTAAGACTTTTTTTTGTAATTAATTTCAGAACAAATAAAATCTTATAAACAAAAAAGACTAATTTAATATAATAGTTACTTTCTCCATACTAATAGAAGGAAAAGAAATCCAAGCATGACATAACCAATATTGCTAAGAATATGATTAAAATCGCTAAAATTCCAAGCATGATGAGAACAGAGAAAATTGTAGTAGCATAGATCTTGATTCCCAGTTAAATTGACTATCTGGAAGACAAATATTAATAAATTTAATGCAATTCGGCAGATTTAATCAACTGTAAAGGATAGTATGTTTTTTTTTCAAGAAAGGGCATTAAAATTGCGGATAAATTAAACTGAAAAATAAATAAATACAGTAGAATGATGCACTTATAAATGATTTTTGAACGATTTCAAATCTTCATCATACGAAAAAACTACAACGACGTACAAATTCTTTAACAGAGCTGGTGAGCGCGCGCTCATCGGAAGTATTTTATTTTACTTTCAAATAACGTCATAAGTTGAAGATTTTTCCCTTAATAACAACTTCTGTTGAAAGTTTTACAAAGCTACCGAGGTCAACATTAGATGAGGGGAAAACACCTCATCGTAGTGAAATAGTATAAAAATTGATATTCTATCTCTGAAGGTGTTTTTGAAAAAAGGTCACCATGTTTTTAAAATCAAATTTAAATAGTTTGAAATCGGAGTATTATTCTAAAACCATCCACTCAGAGCATACCTTAATACGAATATCAGATACTTACCCCTTGATTTATATACACAAGTTGAACCACCGGTATACCATAGAAGATAGCAATTGTTAATAAATTCCTATAAAGATAGATTCATAAAATCGTAAACCCTTAAAAATAGTATAAATATGTAAAATTTAAAGTATAATTTCATCAAAACTTTCTCCTTTTATCAAATAAAGTCTGCTTAAAAAAATGTATTATGCTGCTAAACTAAGTTACTCATTCAGCTTTTATGTACTTATTCCATTTAAACTAAATCGTATACTATCAAATAATTAATAAAAAATAATCAAAAATACACTAATTACACATTGAATACTTAAATATTGATTAAAAGTTTCTTTAATCCAGATATCAAGAAATAATTCCGAAAATAAAAAGGTTTTCAGCGTTACCTGACGTCAATTAAGCCGTGTAAAATGTGAAAATAAGTTCGCAAAAAAAAAAAAAAAATAAATAAATATATATATATATATATATATATATATATATATATATATATATATATATATATATATATATATATATATATTTGTTCGTACATGCGAACTGAAATTTGTCTATATTAGGCCAAGTATGCGACCAGCTTACAGTTCTTAAAAATGTGTGTTCATTGCACTAGTAAAATATTAAAGACGGAAACCGACAAAAAATTTATATCCTGTTTTAAGAAATATGTATTTTACCTAAACATTTCTTTTATGAATATTACTCTATAATTTAAATCAAAATTATGTAATGCCCAAGGTTTTGGGAATTTAAGATCAATTATCGATTAAATAGAGACACATTATTTAAATAAAAACATTTTCACTAGTGAATTAAAAAAATATTTTGAAAACCAAAAGGAATAATCATATTCAATAACAATTAACTTAATTTGTTTCTTTATATTCTATATGTAGTCCAAAACAAGATAAGAAAAAATCATACATTTAAAATGAAGCATGCCATCTCCCTCTTTTTTATTCCGTCTCATAAATTACTTTTAATAAGAACTGCATAATCTAGTTTATATTATGGACACTTAATTTACATATAAAATAACTTGTAGCAATTTTTTTTTACCATGAATAGAGTTTGGTCTTATCACTGAGATACTTTTCTTTCGTTCTCGCCAAATCGGCAACAAATAATACAGTCTGAAAAATAATTGACAGACATTTATTTTCTTATTGTCAGGTAGTAAATAATACATCAAATTTAATGCTCTAGATAAACTTAAAATACACTTAAATCACATAAAAGAGGGTAATAAGCTTTTTTTGGAATTTACCTTTCTTCTAAATACGTTTTTATCCCGTTCAATATCCGGCAACTTATCAAAATCAGCTTCGTCAGCATTATTTTCGACATCTGGCAAATCTCTTAAGGGATGCGTAGTGTTACCCCTATCAACTTCATCTTAAAATGAAAAGCGACAAATTCAAACATAGTTAATTTTGCGTTTTATATTGTAAACTTTTGTTGTTTAGTTCATTCAATTTATTTCGTTTATTTATTAGCATGCTATATATCCTGTTGGGGGGGAAGCAACATATTTTAAATCACAGGGTAAAAAAAAAATATTTTCATAACTTAACGTTTTTAAATTCTGAATAATAAAGGAATTAAAAGAGAAATTCCCATTTATTCAATTCCCGTTATTTTAAACTAATTTTTTGAATTAGTGGATGAATTTATTGGTCCAAAAAGGGAAAATACTAATACCAATTGCAAAAACAGTACATGCTTAAAAGGTAATTAATTACAGTTAGATTTTTTTTGTTTCATCACATCTGTGGATTTGGCCAATATTAGATTTTGCTAAAGATGAATGAACCATGAAACTTATTACATTTTTGTGAACTAAATGCAAAACCAATTTGTGGAACACAATATTAATATTATAATTTAGCATTAAATTTACAAATGCTTACCAGATGAACCATAGTTATTAACAGAATGGTTTTGAGTATCTAGAAAAATAGATATTAATTACAACGTTGATATTATGTACTATTCAGTTTTATGTTTATTTTATTAAAATATATTTTTATGCATATAAGTTTGAATTAAGCTTGAGAAAGGTGTAAGACGTATGACAAGAAACACATTTCTACTTTAATTTTTTTGAATATAATTGCGTCAAAAAAGTGTTAAAATTTTTAAATTAAAAATCCATAATTATGACGGAGTAACTTTTGAAAGAGCTACATATATATTAATAATGTCAAATAATGAGCCTTCAAATGATTTATTTTAAGGAAGTAAAACATCCTTTGTGCCATCCTTTTTCCAATGCCCAATTTCAAACTTTCTTTTCAAAATACGTAAGACTATAAAAAATATTTCTTCAATAAAATGTTTTTTTAAAGTTGAAAGCTTCATTGGAAATGTGAGAGAATAATTAATAATTTAATCTTTAGTAAAATACTTTATTCATTAATCAATAAATATTAATTAAATCATAATAGCATTGCACTTAATGTTAATCTCAATAATAAAGCTATTTTAATTTCCTGGCCATCATCTAAATATATTCCACAGTTTATTTTTCTTGAAAAACAGTGACAAATAATTTGAAGAAAAGGACATACATCAACAATGTTAGGAGTAAAAGTCTTTGGTTTCACTTTAACAAGGTTAATTTTCCAAGTTATTCTATAATAAAGGTTAATTTCATGCAAAATCAAAATGATATGAGATGTTTGTTAAAATAATCCTACTGAAAACTTTTGTTTATTATAGTAGGATAGATAATCCTTCAAACCTATTATATTCATGCATCATAATTTTCACCCTTCCATATCACTACAAGAGTACGATTGCGCACAGATTTCGGAATATTCTTTAACAGACTGTAAGCTATTACATACTATATACAGTTTGTTCAAATAAATTATACCAGGAATATGAGAACAAAGGTTAAGAGGGGACACTGGGTTTAGTTGCAGATTAAATGAGTCACGCAATCTTTATTTATAACTATAAACTTTAATAGTCTAAATAAGTAAAGAATAGTCATATTAAGATTAAGATGAGAGTCAATATACAGAGTAACCTGGAACTACCAAGGAAATAGTACGTAGATATTTGTAGTTACCATAACTAAATGCTTGTTATAATTTTCGGTATATGATTGGAAACCCAAGTTTAACAGCATAAACGAAGTCATTTACAGTTTCAAGTTCAGAGTAATTAATCTCCGACTCTTTAAGATGGATTCATGCAAAAAGGGCTAAAATACCTGCAAAAACTGTACCAAAATTATGAAAATCAACAAGATTTTCGTAGAAAAGTTCCTAAGCAAATCGGCCTCTAAAATGTAAGTAAAAGTTGCGAGGTCTCCTAATTTGGAGATACAATGACAAAACACGATAGATAACATATTGTTTTCATTAATTGCGACTTAATTACTTCCATTTGCGACTGCGATTACCAACAGCTTAACTTCCGTTTCCCTTTAAACAAATATCGTATTTCGCGGTGCCACATTTTCCTATGCATGGTCACCCAAAATCAAAGCGCAAAATTTGAGGAAAGAAATATAAGACGACCATTTCGCGTTTGATTTCATCCATTAAATTATTTAAAACTGCAAATACCAGTTGAATAAAAGTATAGTTTATCAACGTGAAAAAGGAAAGGGTTACATTTTTTACAATATAAAGAACTTTCTCTTATTAAAATCCCAAATAGGCGAAGTTCCAGATTTTAAATTCACACATTTCATAAATACGAACCCTAATATTTTTAATTCTATTTACTCATTCAGACTGAAACATCCTTAATAAATTGGTTTATTAAGAATAAAATAATTAATGGCATTCGTGTTTTTGCATTTGGGTTCGTAATTTGCATCTCACTTTTCTGAAAAGTTCTTAAATTTATAACTTCTTTTTCTCAAGAAATAATTCTGTTCTTTTATATCTCTCACCCGTGAAAAAAAAAATGCGAAACTCAAATTTGCAGCAATTAATTATTTTGTTAAAAAAATTTCTCCACTATTCTTTTCCTTTTTATGAGTATTTAAGTACTATAAAATAATTTATTTATCTTTGTAAAACTTGATTCAGACTAATCTTAGAATATTATTATATCGTAACAAAGTTCACATAAAATATATGCATCATTTGCACAATTTTTTTTACCAAATGATTAAATGTTTTGCCTAAAATTGGAGTTTAAGTTTATTCTCATAGTTAAGACAGACAAAAATTACGCAGAAAAATTTGTTGGTTAACTTTATCTTAATAAGGGAAAAAAGGAAGGTATACCAGGAGTTCTGATGGTTGAAATTTCAGAATCTAGAACAAGAAGAAATAATTTTAAGAACAGCAAACACAACAGGTTTGATACAAAGGGTTACCTATTACAATTTTATCGCACGTGTTACAAATAAAAGGGAATAGAGGAATGAGTACCACAGGTTTGGATAGATTGGATGGATTGGTTTTCAAAGTCTAGAAAAAAGAGAGAAATACATTTAACACAACAAACATAAACGGACATACATACACAACATACATACATACAATGGACATAATACAAACAAACATAAACAGTACAGGAGAGAGACTCGAAAGCAATGAGCATCAGTTCTTTCTTTTTCATATTTCTTAACATTCTCTGATTACAAACCTCAAACCTATTTTGATATTTGACTTATTAGTCTTTGATAAGGTTAATTTAATAGCTTAAAAAGTATATTTCAGCTTGTATACAAGAAACTTTCATGGTAGCTCCGTTACATTATCGCAGTTGTATAAATCTACAGTTCAAGGGAGGTTATTCATTAACCCAACACCGTAATACGATATCACAACGCGACATATTGTAAACAAATTTACCTATACTATTTAAAGTTATAAAAGTACGACATTGTTGCAAATACTTACCAATTGTCTGGGCCTCTGGACTCCTTCGTCGTCTTGCTCTAGAAGGAAATAAACACAAATTTGTTACATTATTTTTTTTTTTACTTTATCCCCTCTTTAAAATATTCCCATCCCCAGAACTGTATCATTTTCCTAACATGATTTCTAGATCTTAGTTAGTCTTAAATTTCTTAGACGTTAAGATCAGTTTACTTTGACCCTATAAAATCAATTTTTACATTTATTTAATCAATTTTTACATTTGTTTTAAAATTAATACTATAACTAAATTAAGCATGGGAAGTGATTAATTCCAGGGAGTTCATCATTTTGCTCACTTTATTTAATCACATTGACCGAAATTCTTACACCTTTTACGTTGTGAAATGTAGTGTAAAGATAAAATTTAAGTTTTACAAGAGATTTAACGTAACAAGGAATTTATTGACCGCCGAGCATATTACGCCTAGAGCAGGGGTCGGCAACCTTTTGAAGCGGAAGAGCCAAAAGTTACAATTTATAAAATTTCCCAGTTTTTAAAGAGCCGCACTAAAAATTTTCGTTTCCAAATTACATAGTATTTGCTTATATATATTAGGGTGGCCCTTATTTTTCAAAGTCGGAATTTTTTTGGGCACCCCCCCTAATTTTTTTCCTTTTGCCATGAAATGAAAGTGTGCAAAAGGATTTTCCGATATTTTAATATTAACCCGTGCCGCACGGCGGTTGAAGTTTGAATCCCATAGCGCGCCATAGTAACTATGGCTTATAGTAGGGGAATAGCTTGTCCGCTCGCTTCCTCTAGATCAGAATGAAGAAAAGATGAAATACGAGTCACAAAATGAGCATGTGTGATGAAGATGTTTGTTAAAATCCATGAAAACTTGGTAAAATTTGATAATTTTAGTATAATTTATAGTTAGGAAAATTCGCTCTTCATCAGACACCACCAGTTCCGACACTGGATGGGTTAATGGTACTGTCAATATTTTGGAACCCTATGCGGGCCGAGAGCTTACGCATTTCACATGTCGCCATCACATATACTAATTGATATTAAGAAGTGTGTTAGAGCAAGAACTGCCCAAATTAAAATAAGTCCAGATGTGATCTTTGTTAAAAAAAAATAAGGGAAAGATGGAATGGTATCAATAAGGAAGACGGTGAAAAATATTTGGTGTAAATATCAATCAAATATAAATTTTGAGCACTATTATTATATTGTTAATGCCCTAAAAGAACGGAAACACGATTAAAAGGAGGTAATTGAATTGTGTGTAATTTGTATGGAGAAATTCAGAAACATTATTTAAAATTAGACCACTAGCTCTACACCATGCCAAATGGATGGCTAAAGCCACATATTCCATGAAAATGTTCAAGTTTAGATTGGTTGGTTCACTTTTTTATGGTGAAAGGTCCATAGCAGGACATATTGCGCCAGACAGACTATAAAAAAAATCATTTTAAGTGGAAAAAATCCTTTGTCCTTCATGTTTAAAAACCATTTGACTTTAAAAGAACAGAAATTGAAAGGTTTAAAAAAACACAATTGTTTATTTCTTGTGAAGATCTATGTGATAGCATGGATAGAAAGTACCCATCGGCCATCAGTGTTAAATGATTTAAAATTATTACAGGCTTAAAGAAATACAAGACCATTAACAAAAATATTTCTTTGGTTGATATGACGAAATTTGTCAATCATTTGTTGTACCTTAATGAAGAATATGCATTCCATCCATTTTTAATGAAAATGTCGATGTGGAATAAAAAAAGCGCATAATCAAGAATTTCAAACGTGATACTCTTAATACTGCAAGAAAATGCATCTTTTATTTTATCCTAATGAAGATGCTCGCTTCAGTTTACTTAGAATATCTTATTGGGATTTTTTAACTTAGCCATAAATATTATTTTTGATTATCTTAGGAATATTCACAAATAAAAATTTTACTATACCTAATTACGGATTGATTCCTTATTTTTCAGGGAAAAATTGAGGACTTTATTTCCCAAAAAACTTTAATTTTATTAAGAGATTGAACGTTGATATTAGTTTCTTTAACATCAATCCAGAACTTTGGAATTATGACTTTTCATACCTAAATACCAGAGACATTTCAAAATTTGACTGCTGTCAATGACACAGTTGAAAGGGGTATAAAACTAATTCGAAATTTAAATGGACTTCTCACAATAGATGAGGAGCAGAAACAGTACCTTTTGCAATGTGTTGAAGGGAAAACAATACCCCGAATAAATAAACTCTTTATTTCTTATTTTAAGATATTACATAGAATTTAATAAATGTTATAGATATATAGAATGTTATATTGAAAATGTGTATAAAATATTAAACGGATTTTTTAAAATTATTGTATCTAAAAGTGTAGTTATTGTTTTGTGTTATGCTATGTGAAATAATTTTATTTTATGTTTTTACAATTTATTTTCAAGAATTACCTTTTTATTAAATTTACTGCTTTTATCTACTAATAATGTTTTTAGGTAGTATTTTCATCTTCCTTACCCTTAACAATGCTGAAATTATTAAAATCAATTGGAGAAGCTATTCCCACATTAAGCCACAGTTACTATGGCGCGCTATGGGATTCAAACTTCAACCGCCGTGCGGCACGGGTTAATATTAAAATATCGGAAAATCCTTTTGCACACTTTCATTTCATGGTAAAAGGAAAAAAATTGAGGGGGGTGCCCAAAAAAATATTGAAATTTTTTTTTCTCCATTATAATAAGGGCCACCCTAATATATATATATTTGATTTTTGATTTAAAATAAACGGCTTTAAATACGTAATAATATAAAATATATAAAAAGTAGTAAATAATATTGTTATAAACACAAAAGGGGGGTCTGTGGGTCCTCCCCCAGAAAATTTTAGAAATTTGACCCAAAAAGTAGGGTTTTAACTCGTTTTGGTCCGAGCCCCAAGGCGTAGGCTAGGCCCTTTCCTAGCAGTTTTAGATTTAGTTAATTTGTTTCAATGTGGTATCTACCATGAAGTTGAATTTTTGCAGCCATTTGTCTTCCAATTCTGGATAATCAGTGCTTTTTTCATTGTGGAATGTTTTTATTTCACACAAGCAAAGCGATTTGTAATTAAAGATTATGAAAATAAAAGCTATTGAAAAAATTAGGTACTAAAAATATATTTTCTTATTTTTAAGGGTTTTGATAGTAAATTATTAATTTTTTCGTATAGAACTGGAGAGCCGCAACTTTACATCAAAAGAGCCGTATGCGGCTCGCGAGCCGCAGGTTGCCGACCCCTGGCCTAGAGAGTTCGAAAGGGGCTTTCTCTGTGTGATAAGAGAGGGAAAAGGTGCACGCGTCTCTGAACCGAAACCTAAACTGTGACTGTGATTGGTCCACAAAGCACGGCGGGCGCGGGGCTTAGGTGATCTGGAAATCAGGGAGGCCAGAAGGACATTCGGCCCCCTCTCCAAAATATCTCCGAGAGGCCTGCTTACACACCTATCCTGCACGCAGATTCATGCGTCCTTCCATTCAAAATCTTTGAGGACTCTGAGTGTTAGTTAGAAACTTTATAAAAAATATCTTACATGATAGGAACCACTTGAGTTACTTTACTTAGAATCCTTTATCTTTAGAATTAACAATAGAGTGGAAAATTTGATAATTACCTAATTGTCTTAAATGATGAAATATGTTCAGTTTGATATTATAAGTAAAAAATAATAACATTTGATCATTAAACAATAAAGAAGTAAATATTCGTGTGAACCTTTTGAAGAGAAAACACCATGAGCTTGAACGTTCCCAGAAGCTTATTTTGGATAAAAATTACTATCACATTTCCCATTAAACTTTTGATTTTTTTCATACGATAAATGATTAAAAGTTATTTTTCTTCAAAAATATTACAAAAATATCACTAAATCTACTAGTGTCTATCTACTCTTACACAGGCCTTTAAACTTTAACGGCGATGTGGGCGAAATTTTGGCAACATAACATGCCACGGGCCAAAACATTTCATCGAATCGATCTTTCGACCCAAAAGATCAATTAAACTTCTGTAGGTAATAGGTATTGTTAGCTCACGCATTTGAGAGAAATTATGAACACTTAAATAATAGAGAAATATGATTTCATATTATGTGTTCAAAACACACTGCAAGTTTGTGCATTAAAACTTAAAAGAAGCTACAGTATTTTTGATTATTACAGGACATTATAAAACTTTTTTAGACTGCCTTTTCTATTGTGCATTTGTAATCCGTAAACTAAACATTTCAACATTTTCCATAGGAGAATCATACGTCTACAAATCGTGGTTTACAATAAAGGACATTTTCAACACATTTAACAGTTTTTTTTTAAATTTTAGAATAAAAGTAAGAACGCATCGGGCCACAAAAAGGGATCACGTATTACATGCGTCTGCGGGCCGTATGTTGTGCAGACTTGCTCTTATAGGTATAGAAAATTCAGAAGAGAACTTACCCAATAATGAGGCACACAAAGACGATGGGATATAATAAGATGAAAAATCCAACAACTCCGAATGTAGCTACGTAGTATTCAGCATCTAAAATTGAACACGATAGAACCAAAAACATGCAAAAAATGAAGTTAGTAAATAAAAGATAGATAATAATAAGAGTTAATTTAAAAACACTAATGGGTTGATATTTTCAGTTAAAACAAAGTTAGAAATATTAAGTAGTCTTTTAGGCACTAACCTGTAATTGCAGGGGTTACACTCAAAGTCACTACTTTTTGACGATTATGTGGAACTAAAAATACAATGCAGAATATTTAGATTTTTAGTACAAAGTTAGATTAGTTCAAGGGAATTAAATTTATTTACATGACTTCAAGCCAGAAATACAAAGTTTCTTAACATACCAATTTCCTTCTCGCCTTCTGTGCAATCTTCATCCGTAGGTTTTAAAAGTAGAACCACAAACTGTTTACCTCCTCCAAATGTCTTTTTCTGTAACGAGAAACCCATTTGGAACCAAGGTTTGGAGAGGATAAAAAACATGTTTTTTAATTCATTAAAAGATATTGAAATGCTAAGCTAAGTTACAATCAAAATGTTATATCTTTCTCATTTCAAACTGTAACCTAAAATTTAAAAATGTATGAAAAACTAAAACTGCATTTCGTATAAAAAAAATACACTTACTGTAATTGATATGCCAGACTGGCGAGTAAGTGTTTGATGATATCCTTGATGTTCAAATGCTTCTGCTGAATCATGAATAGGACACTAAAAAAACCTTCATTTAGACAAACTAATATTTCCAAGAAATGTGCCATAGTGATGTTATACTGCCGTCCTTAGCAAGAAGGGCGCATCTCCGAAAATCAAGATTTTCAGTACAAGCACTTTTCGCATAAGGATTTCAAGAAATTTCATTGTTTCGCCCTTTTTCACTAGCGTTTTTGTGTACCTTTTCGTACCCATAGGTACATGAATGAGGTATCATAAGGTGCAGAAGACTCCAAAGATTCTAGATATGCAAAAACCTGAAAATAGCCAAAATCCGAGATGCCCTTCTTGCTAAGGACGGCAGTATAGTAACTATTTAATACGATTGTTTCTTGATAATACCCAGGGCCCGATTTAGAAAATTTGGAACACTAGGCCCAACATACCGGAAGGGGGCCCCCCGTTGCCACCTTAGTTGATGTATGAATGTAGAAAAGTAATTGTTAGCTTAGTGTGAAAATTCACTATCGTCAGGGAGTCAGTGGCAGACATGTTCTCGGTTATCTGTTACGTTTTTGACATTGCTAAAAGGTTTGGATTTTTATTTTCGATTTAAAAAAGGAATGAAAAAGCATTCTAGGAAGTATAAAAAATTATTTCTACTATATATTTTTGTCAACTTTTTAAAATTAGGGGCCCCCAAATTGTGGGGCCCCTAGGCCCGTCCTTGTGGGCCTAATGGTAAATTAGACCCTGATAATACCTCATATATTAAAGTTTCGATAAAGAGTAATTTCTGTAGATGGCTATATTTAATCTTCAAAAGAACAAAAGAAAGTTTTCACATATCAATGAAGAAAATTTTCTTTAGATTAAGAACTAAATAAACATTTGAAGAAAACCTTTACTGTCAAAAGATGATTTTTTCCACTTATCAATATTTTAGAGTACGTGTATTGTAAAGAAAAAGAAAACAAAATTCGTACCTGCAAATCTTGAATGGCAAGTATCATGCAGCTTTCATTTTTTGACATGGCCTCAATTCGAACGGCTCTTAAATCTTCCCGCATATTGTACTGCATCACATAGGGTTTGGCAGGGGTTATAGTCAAACTAACCGGTGCATTTTCTCTGAAAAATAAATCTTTTAAACTTAAAAAAAAATATTATTAAAAAAGATCAATCCGTTAGAACGAAGGTTAAGAAAAAATGTTTTAGATTAAGAAAAGACATTACCTATATCAAAAATTAAGTTTCTATACCTATTCTGCTCCATGCAAAGCAATAAATTTCAAATTAAATTTAGGGAGTTAAAAAATAAAAGAACAATTAAAAACAAGTATTTTTTCCTTCTTCTGAATCAATTTTACTTTAAAAATATTTTTATATTTAAAACTGTTTTCTCTTAACCCATTAACGCCCAAATTATTTTTTCTGGGAAATTGAATAGAAAAATTTGGTGAAAATTTGGTTGGAAAACTTTGGTCTATCGATCTAAACTATATACCTCTGGGAGCTAATGAGATAATTAGTATTAAGCATCTAAATTGTTTAAAATCTTATTTCTTTATATTTTAAGCTACAAAGTTTTAAGTTTGACAGGGAAAGGGTTGACAGTTTACGCCCTTAAGAATTAAAATAATATTATTCGTAAAATACAAATAATATGAATAATTTTCATGATATTTATAATTTGACATCAAGATAGTAAGAAAAATTTTCAACTTACGTCAATATAAAATGACTCATATTTGAAACAATCAAAGAAAAATCTAGTGTTTCATTGCTACTTGTAGAAATTTCAACATGTATTTCTTGTTCAACTGGAAGATCTATATGTTCAGGGTAGTTGATAAGTGGGCATAAAGTCTTACAAACATCTTGATAAGGACTAAAAATATAAATTAAGATTGTTTTAAAATTAACCACACTAATAATAAATCATTAAAAATACGTTTTTAGCTAAAAAAAACAACAACAACAACAACCATCATATAAGTTTCTTAAAATTTTATATAAAAAGTTATGTCTTTTTGTACCTTTGTTGAAAAGTAACATATAGATGGTATTATATAGGTCCCTTAAATTTGCAAGTTGAATATAACTATATTATCCATAATTGGTTGAAATACGTGGGTTAAAAATTCATAAATATTTAGATATGAAAAACAGATGGTGGAACAAGT
The DNA here is from genome assembly GCA_963680715.1 of Tetragnatha montana. Classification (NCBI taxonomy): domain Eukaryota; kingdom Metazoa; phylum Arthropoda; class Arachnida; order Araneae; family Tetragnathidae; genus Tetragnatha; species Tetragnatha montana. The sequence continues at coordinate 42,320,084 of OY796679.1, read as the reverse complement.
TAAATTTTAAAATTATTAAATAGAACAGTTTTTACCTGACACCGGGAAAAGTAAGAGGCACTTGAAACGATGTTACACTGAGACTTTGACGAATCACAACGAACAGTGGATCAGGAATAGACGTGTTTAACTTCTGAAAGCACACACGTGGAGCCCAAGCCTAGGAAATATTTCACAGAAAGAATAAAGAAATAAGAACGAGAGAAATGAATTACTTCATAAAATAATTACCTATGAAAATTCAAATAGAAGTTTTTTTCCGAAGTAAGCTTCGTTAATGTTGGATGTCAGGAAAATGAAGTAATTATAAACTTTTGAATTTATCGTGATAAATAAAATTTTGGAATAATAAACTAAAGAGAAAAATGATAAATAAATTTTCAGGGATAAAAAGCTAGTGTTTCTTATTAAACCAAAGTTTTGTTTAGAGTTTAGATGGTGTAATAAGAAAGGGACACTTTTAAGAATGATCCACAAGCCTAAATTCAAAAACAAAAAATAAATTATAAAGCCCTTTTAACACCTAAAAAAGTTTAGAGAGAATTTAATTGCAAAGACAAGATAAATTGAAATAGTTAAAAAAATGACTTTAGGTGGGTGATTTTGCTGGCGGCATCAACTTCAAACTGAAATTTATCACTGAAATAATTACTCTATAACGATACAACATTAATGGGATATAAAGTATGTCTTAAAGACTTTATGTAATTTTTTTTTAGATTTTCAGACCCACACACAAAGCAGCAAATAAAAATGTTTCTTATTACCCCATTCTCCCCTAGAAGTCTATTTTTTATGAAGTTAAACTAATGTTATGTGTCTGCAACTCTATTTAATCAGGATTACAGTTCACCCCTAAAAATGTAAGTCATACTTTAAACAATTCCATGTTCCAATTCAATAAAAAAAATTGAAGATAATACTTTTCTGAAATGGGGGACAATGTAAAGGAGATGTCAAGAAGTGAACGTTGATGAGAAGAAAAAGCATGTTGAAGAAAGAGTTCTCCTCCATTTTCACCTCTGCGTTTTCCTTCAAAAAGTGATCGACACTCCAGTCTTTCTATATATCAAGATGTTATGATGGCAATTACCTCATGCACAAGATTTTGATGATAAAGTAAAAAAAAAAAAATTCAAAGCTAAAACTGATTCTTCTGAAGATTCTTTTTGTGAAAACATGTTGAGTTTATTCAAGAACTTTCGGGAGAAATGTTTTAGAAATAGAAAAATATGTATTAGATCGCATATCTAGTAGATAATTGTTTATTTGTTTATCCCAAATAAATACTAATGCAATTAATTGGCTTGAATGAAAAAAAAGTAATTTTAAAAATTGTTTTATTATACCTACTTATTTTGTAATGGAGCCTTAAGAAAATATACAAAATAAAGAGGATTCTTAGCTAATCAGGTAGAATTGTATTGTCCCATTTTACCCCCATATATATATATTGTTCTACTGTATACTGTTCTCATTGCTCTCTGCAATGGAATGGACATAATGGGAAACTAGAGCTTTTAGAAATTTAAATTTGGCAGATCAAAATAATAAGAGTTTATCTGAAAAGAGTCATTCTAACCAGTGGAGCAGATTATGCTTTCTCGGTTTTATAGGTGAAGGAACGAGCCTTTTCATTTTAATTCGACCTCTAATCATGAAAATTTACTTTTATTTCTTGCAATTTCTGCTTTAAGAGTTTTGGAAAAATTCTACATACAGGGTGTATCTGAAATGATGCGACAAACTTTGAGGGGTGATAGTACTCATCAAGACGAACAAGAATTGGTATAACAAAACATAATAAAATGAAAAACATTATTGCATGAAGTACAGGAGTATCCGTACTGCTTAAATCCTCAATGTGATAGAAATTGGACCACTTGCTAAACCGTGGGGTGAGTTTTAAAACGTGCAATATTCATCTTTTAGCCAAAGAATGGAGTTCCCTTACATTAGTGTAATGGTACTTAGAAAAATAATGATCGGGGGAGAAATTTTCAATGATCATACATTGATCATTGAAACTGTATGATCATTGAAAATCACTATCACCCCTCAAAGTTTGTCGCAACATTTCAGATACACCCTGCATAAGAGCTGAGTCATGGACCTCTATCTTTTTTGTAGCATAAAAGGTCCTGACTTATTTGACCCACATTTTTTTTTAATTTGTATTATTTTGTATGACAGTATGATCAGGCAAAAATGGGGGCCTGAAACTGTAGAGGGACGTTTAAGGTTTGTAAAACCATATTTAAAAATATAAGTGTGATTCAAAGATCCTTATAATTTCTTTTTTTAGTGGGGCATTTTTATTCGGTATTTCCAACTGAAAACTCTTTGGGACGCAAAGTGAAGGCATATATCTTACCTACTGAATTTCCAACCTTTTTTTTGCTAAAAAATTTAATAAAACCAGAATAGCATATATACAAATTTCTAGAGAAAAACGGTTTGACGCATATATCACTAATAAAGGAACTGAAACAACATAAACTGGAAACTCTAATAAAAGAATCCTCTGATTTTAGAAGAAATCGTTCAGGTATGAAAACTTTCATTTCACTTTTACTTTCATTTTCACATAGAACAGACAACTGATGTTTGACAATATAGATTAGATTTTTTTTTTTCATTTTAAAAATATTGAAATTGCATTCTAGAAAATGTATAAATTTATTTTTGTTTTAAATTTTTACATACTTTACCGATTCGGAGTCCTCCCAAAAAATATGTGCTTTCTAATTAAAAAAAAGTGAAAATAAGTATAAAAATAAAGGTGAATACCCCCAATTTTTTTTTCTTACAGCTTACAGCACCTTTGCCTTGTTGGAGATTTTTGTGGTTCAGTTTATAAGCGGTATATTTATAAATCCATCTTTTATTCTAATTACCAATTGGCAATTTTCTGGGAAAAAAAATCGTGTGGAAAGTCTTCAGCATGAAAATAGAAATGAACAGTAGAGGAATACGCATGCAATTAAAAAGGAGTATTAAAAAAATGTTTTCGGTAGATATCAAGAATTTACTGCATCGGTACATTTTCTTTCAATTTTTTTTAACACAATTGATAACTTTTAGCATTTGGGCATCGGGAATTAAAGATTTTTCAGTCAAAAGTCAGTTTTTGAACTTTCTAAATAATTGCCAAAAAATAAAAATTTAAATGGATGCCTTTTCCAACACAAAATTATACTTTCATTTGTGTTTTGAAATTTTTGAGTTTCCCAGTTTTTTTCCCACGAGAATGGGAATATTTCATTGGAGCATGTTTGAAGTCAGATGATTCATAAAAGAAAGTGTCTTACAAATAAGGAAACAACGGAAACAGACAAATTGAACGAGCGCCATCTATCCATAGCATTAAGAACTACTTGGTAAACAAAAACAATCTCTTCGTCTTCTCTCTTTCGCCGAAAACATCGGGGCATTAGAGGTCGAAGCCATCAATTTAAGCTTTAACTTTTGGATTATTCTACAAGATCAAAGTAAAAGGCAAATGGAGCAAAAAAATTTACCAACGGTGAAGATGTTATAATACCCATGCTAAGAATAATATCGTGCATTTTCGGAAAAAATATAAACAGTCACATACCTGTTCTGAGTAAAGTTTGTATTTAAACACATAGCACTGGGGACAGCTGGCATTCACTTTATCACCGGTTGTTTCGTTAAATTTTCTTTCTGTTGGTTTACAATTGCATTCATCTATAGGAGCAGCACGTTTCTCACTTACAGTAGAAGTTGCGTTGCAAATTAATATCAGAATTGCGAATGTTAGCAGGAATTTATGAGAATATGCCATGTTCAAAAGTTTTTAACCTGACGGATGACAACCTTCTTGGGCCACAATTGAATGAATTCTTGGCTGATAAGGTTTCAATTGTATAGATAAGAATTGATCCGAAATACATAAAGTCTAATATTGATAGAGTACGCGACACACGTCCAAGTATAAGACAGGTATCTTTTGTTGTTTCAGTAACAAAACTTAATTTAAATACTGAATGGTGTGACACAAGAAAAAACGTATTTTCTTAAGAACTAATTGTAAAGTGTTTTCCTATACGAGAGGGGGAGTTCCTAGCATTTTTATTTCAAATGTGCACGCAATAAGTCTACTAGGCAAATGAAAATGATGGAGATTTAACAATTATGTGCTGACATCTATTAAGGTTCTTCATAAACACTTTAGGTTGTTGCTTATTCTATAGTTTTTTAAAGAATGAATTTCATTATCTTAAAATTCAATAGAAAAATTATTTTGAATACTTTTAATTGAGTTTGTGTGAAATCAAGTATTTCTCTCCCGCTTTTGCAAACACATTTGCCAATACAAAAGTTACGATAAACTTTTGTAACTATCTCTTCATCATAGATGTCAGCACGATAGTGACTCAAATATTTGTTTTCATAAATGATTGACATTCAACTGTGAAGAAATAATACTGAATTTAAAGAGTGCTAATCAAAATTAATATGAAAGATCACAGAACTTAGTCTTCAAGTATTTAAAAAGCTTGTAACATAAATCAGTATCACAACACTCACCAATTTTTTTTAGTCATAATTACTCTGTGGTCACAATGAATAGCTCCAGAACTGAACTGAAATACTTTTTAATAAACCAAAACAAACAATGTAATGGTGGGAAAATGAAACTACAAAATCGAAAAACATGAATTGTATTAAATATCTCTTTCTATTGCTCTCAATTTATCATTCTTATGCGTCTGCAACATATTCTACATCATGTTTATTAGTTTCTGGAGCTGGGATTTTAATGTCATCTCTTTCAATTACTTTTTTAATCCCCTGGCAAGATTATTATTATTGTGGTCGTTTATGGTCAACTTTCAATTCCACTGGTAAGCTGGATTTTAAATAAAATCTGAAAGCTGTAAATAAAATTTTAAGCTATTTTCTATGAAACTTTTACCATGCATAAAAGCTTGAGTTTAAATCGGGATATCAATTGAATTTGCGTTATTTATATGCGATAAACTTCTTATTTACTTGGTATAAAATCACATACTTTTGCAGATATAACAATTACTGTAATTTTAAATTTATAAGAATTGAATATTTGCTGTGGTTTCAAAGTTTGACTCTTTTCAGGATTTGAAAACCATTTGCACGAAAATTTGTTTGGCCAGCATTTAGTGATATCTAGTGTAGCAAATGCTTTAAAAGCTCATGTAATGAAAAGCCATCCGCCTAAAGCTCTTGTTTTGTCCTTTCATGGTTGGACTGGAAGTGGAAAAAACTATGTCTCTAAATTCATAGCTGAAGCATTGTATGAAAATGGGGCAAAGAGTGAATTTGTGCACTGGTATATTGCCACAAGAGACTTTCCACACTTATCGGAAGCTAAAAAATACCGTGTAAGATTAATATGATTTTTTTAGTAGATCTAAAAAAGTTTAGCATTCTCTACTATAAATAATTCAAGGATACCATGGTCATTTGTAACCTCTAAATTTTATTTTAAAACTAATATTAATTTATTAATTTTCTTAAATTTAACAGCTTACAATGTAATATTTGCTTCACACATTGTACTATATTAAATAATTTTTAGAAAATAATGTATTTTGTGGCCCATGAAAAATAATCATATGTCCTTTGCACATCATAATATCATTATAGTAGTTATCACATGTTTTAGAGGTTTAAAGGGAACTTCAAAACATGAAAAAGGAGTTAAAGCATTTTGCAAAGCATGTATCTAAATTAGGATATCTAACCATTCTAATCTTCTCTACTGTGTTCATAATTTTACATAATCATGGTTTTAGCAAAGAAAAGTTGTCTCTTGAAATTTTCTTGTTTAGTTGATTTAACATTTTTGTCTTGAACGTTTTGTAAACATTTTTATTTATTTCATATCTGGGCAATGAAAAAACCACATGGTCAATATTGATTTTGAAGCTAATCTAATTTTTACTTACACATTGTGTTATTTGTAATTTTTTTGTACAGGCCCGGCTTCATCGAGATATTTCTGAATATACAAAAAAATGTGGCCAGTCACTGTTTATCTTTGATGAAATGGACAAAATGGGTCCTGGAGTCATTGATGCAATAAAGCCTTATATTGATTTTTATGAAGAAGTTGATGGCATTGATTACAGAAAAAACATATTTTTATTTTTAAGGTAAAATATATTATTTTTTTGCTTTATCAACTCCTCCTTTCCATAATAGTTTTTATATTTAATTCAACATGTTTTGTAAAAAATAAATTTTGAAGTAACTAATTGTTTCAAAAATATCTTGCTGATAAATATATATGTTACAAAATGGATACAATTTTTACATGTTTTCTTTTTAAATTAGGATAATTAACATTTAAAATTATTGTGTTAATGACCTAGATTTAAATTAATTTATTGTGAAATAATAATAAACTTACATTATTAATAATAAAGAATACTATTAATAATAAACTAATAACACTATTAATATAATAAAGAAAAATATGATTATATTTTTCTTTAAAATTTTTCCAATTTGTCATGCAAAATAAGGTTTTCATGAACTATTTCAAGTTGATTCAGCATTTTTTTATTAAAAATAATCTTTTCATAAACATGCAAAACACCTGTAATATGACAATGAATTGAATTTGTAAGCAAAAAAATTCATAATTAACATTTTATATTTACATTTAGTTCATTAAGAACTGTAAAATTTTGTTTATAATCAATGTGTATGGGGAGATGAAGGTAATTTAAGCTTAAAAAACAGGCTTTAAAATATGTAATTATACAGTCAAGTCAAACCAATATAATAAGTTATGTTGTTGGTTTCCATCATTTCAAACAGTTTGTAATTCTCTGATATAAAAACTTACATCGAGGTGTATTTTTATAGGCTTTACATTCTCTATTAGTTAAAAAATTGCAATTCAAATAAGTTGATTGTGGTATTTTTTGAAAGTTAAGACTAATTTAGCCATTGCACTTTTTAAAATATTATGGGTACACTTTGGTTAAAAATTGATGGTGACAGATCTTGCTTAAATACTGTCATGGGTAAAGTTTATATTGCATTAGCTATCTGGATTTATAATGTTATTATAGAAATTCACTTTGATTAACTACACCCTGATCCTATACAAAACAACTAAAAATGTGTTTTTTTATTTACCAATATTTAGGCAGTTTCTGTAGGGTTTTTTTTTTTCGCTCTCTCTATTTTCATTTTCCTTTACCCTGTGATCACCAGTTCTAATCCTACTATGGTTTGACGCACGTGTGAGTCGATCCCATTGCTGTTGCAAAGCTAGTTGTTTATTCAATTTGAATGCTCTCTCAATTTAAATTCGACCACATCATTTGAATCCAAATGAAAATACATGTATGTATGTGGTTTATGCTGTTAGGATTTCTAGCTTTCTTTGCCAGTTAATCAATTAACCACTTTGTTATAATAAGCGGTTCTTCTTTTTCCCCCCGCTCTTCACACCAATCACACAACTGCTCACGGACGAAAAATACTCTGAGAATGAGTCATCCTGTTAGCTGTCCTGGCCTTCTTGTTCTAGATGGCTATGGGCCCACCCTAGGCTGTTCCAAAAAAGAACATGCATTCAATTAGATTATTAATAATTTTCATCTTGTGAAATTATTTTTATCAAATATAAAGGTTTTATATAAGATAAAAAGAGCAACTTGGTTTTACTATTAATAAATAATGAAACCCTAAATGGATAGAAATTTAAGGATTGTATTACTTTTACCTGTTTGATTCTTTTAATTCAATACTTTACTTTTGTTATTGAAAATGAACTGGTATTTGTTAAGTATTTAAAATCTTTTTTCAGTAATGCTGGTGGTAGTGAGATTACTAGAGTAACTTTTAACTTTTGGACTTATGGAAAGGATAGAGAAGAACTAGATTTAAGAGATATTGAACCTTTAGTAAATCAAGGAGCATTTAATGAAGTTGGTTCGTTTCTTTTATATATTTTTAAGTATAAAATGAATAGTTATTTTTAAAAGTATTTTTCAATGTATGTAATCAATATTTTAAACAGGTAGTACTGCTTTAACCTAAGAGTAAAAATAATTGTATTTAAACTAGAAAAAATCTGATTTTTACTCTTAATTCTACCTACCTCACTATTTTTCATTGCATGCATAATTTTTATATTCAAAAATGACTAAACCCATGAAGATCAACATAGAAAAGCAATTTTATTAATTAAATCTCGAAATGGTACTCAAATCTTTCCATCCCCATATTCAAGATGGAGATGTGCCAAATATTCTTAATTGAATGGTGAAAAATCAAACAAAGCTAATTAGCCCTCAAATATTCTATTGAAAATAAAAAGTAAAATATTTTATTAAACATAACAAGTAAAATATTTATTAAAAATAACATGCAAACTATTTTTATAAATGTTTAAGGAACCTTAGTTTAGAATTACTTAACATTCTATGTGAAATACCCTCTCCATCAAATAGCTAAACACCTAAGTAGTATTTAATTTTAATATCAGAATTTTAAACCGTTGCTTATATACCCTTATTTAGGTGGTTTGCAACACAGTGAAATTGTGGAAAAGAATCTCATAGATATGTATGTTCCATTTCTTCCCTTGGAAAAGAAACATGTTAGAAAATGCATTGAGCATGAGCTTAAGAAGAGAGATTTGGCTATTAAAAAGCATACCATTGATAAAGTATTGGAACAAATTGTGTTCTATCCTCCCCAATTCGAGCTATTTTCAGTCTCTGGGTGTAAGAAAGTTTCTCATAAAGTTGATGTGTTTGGAATAGAATGATAGAATATGTATTTAAAATGCAATATGTATATATGTAAAGTATTGAAATAAAATTATGGGAAAGTGATTTTTGATTTTCTTTACACTGAGTCATCTCAGTAATACAATTTCCAAAAATAAGTTAAACTAATGCTATGCTAGGTTACATAATAAACTAAAAATAACTACTTTTACACTCATTTAATCAAATTCTTTATTTACGTATTGAGAAAAGGAATTAGATCAAAATAGTGGTATTCCTAAAATAATCTGAATTTTTTGGTACGAAAATCTGTTATAAAATTATTACTCCCTCGCCCTTTATACGTTAACTTCACGCCCCAAAAATATCAAGACGCAATCCCGGTGCAGTATCCAGAAAAAATAATGGAGGGAGATATCGGAAATTCGGAGCTTTTTTGTACTAATAAAAAAGAAAATTTCAGTGATTCGAGGGGATATATCTCTAAATCTTCTTCATTATTCTCGCTATTCTTTTAACCACGGCAAAGGCTTTCTAATAAGCCCTATTTACTATCAAAAAGGTTTTTGAATAATCTACCATAGAATTTTAAACCGTATATTACTTTTAAGAATTACTTAAATGGTTTTAGCGATTTATTTTAATGCATCAATTCAATGATGCGCTAATTTAGTTTCTTTAATCTTATGCCTTTCAAAATTTTTTGATAACAGGTGATGAACGTATGCCCTTTGTTATACATGAGATTTTAAAGTATTCTAGTTCGTATGACCCCGATATTTGAGCATTTGACACGCATTAAGTTTCTGAGCATAACGCTCACGTTTACGGTATAATATTTCTATACTCCTATTCCGTTGTTCTTTATTAGTCACGCAAAACTCATTTATTGAGCAACGATCATTAAGAAACAAGTCTTATGTAGAAAATGATCAAGATTTCGGAGCTATACTCCAACCCCTAATTCGAACTCTAAAGAGGTTTCAATGGCAATTAATTCGAGAACGGGGAAATTTCAAGGACAAAGTTGTTAACAGTATTTTCAAGGAAATAAATAACAGTAAAACACCTCCTTTATTTGGACTGTGTCGTTATTAGGATAAATAATTCTGATATGGGTTCCACTATTGACTTGGTCAGCATATGGCTCAAGTCGCTAATAAAAAGGGACCCTCCTTAAATAGTCATACACCCGCGTCATCTTAAAATTTTGACGACTGTGTGATATCTATTCAATTTATTATAGTTTTCAACGATAGTTATCAACGACGTACCAAAAAAGGTTTCACGACTGTTGTCAGATTCAGATTAATATTATTACGTCGTATAATAGTAAATTGGGCGATTGGTAGGGTGGACGAAAAAAGCATAAGACGTCTGATCAAAAAGCATTGTGATAAAAGTTGTGTACGGACTAGCACAGTGTGGTCCAACCCGCGGGCCGCATGCGGTCCTGGAACAGATTTTCGTGGCACTCACACACAAATTAATGCTTATTCAATCTGTATAGAATATAATCCACTTGTCAGTTTTCATTTCAGAAGTGTGTTAAAACTCCTTTTTCACAGGGCGAATTTCTAAAAGAAATTCAGAAGAGAACACCTGAACCCCAGAAGTGTTTTTGTATTAAAATTAAAAATGGACAACAGTAGAAACTCCATTTGGGGCAATACTTTATACATTTTAAATTATACCGCCATTTATGACTTCATTGTTTCTGCAACTTTAAAGAGTTTTGCATAAAAAACAGTTTTAGGTTTTTACAGTTAAAAAAAACAGTTAAAAAACAGAGTTTTACATTTAAAACTCAGTTTAAAAAATTAAATTTTCCTAACCGCTTGAAAAAAAACCCAACATTTTCTTGAGTTATAAACCAAATTTGCCGTAACAGTTTTACCTGTAAATCTCTAAAACTCTTTAACTCTCGATCTTTCATTTCAAAATGTGAATTGCCTATAATTTCTAAGAAAATTTTATCTTCACTATGGATTAATTTTCCTTTTAAAAAATCTTCAATTTGATTTGAGAAGAAATAATTTGTTTTAAATTTCAATTTAATAAATATGAACATCAAGTAAAATAGTGTTTAAATTGTGGGACAAAATACATCACCTTGAATTAATATGAAGTATTTTAATGACTCTGCTAATATTATTGCACTGCATCTTCAATGTAAAAAAAAATCCAAATTGTAATTGAAATGCGTCTTAGTGAATCTTCTTAGTCGAAATAAATGTTTCAGTGTTGAAATAATCTTTACATGCCTGTATTTTAATAGTAAAAAGCAATTTTCTCTTTTTACTGTCTCTGACCCTCGTCGTCCTATAAAAAGTTTATTTGGCCCTCGGGAGTAGCTGAAGGTTGGAGCACATACTACAGCTGAATTTTTTAAGATATGTACATTTCTTGCCTTCCTGCAGGAGACTTTTAATTTTTTTGAATAACAAGTAATAGCACAAAGAAACAAAAAAAAAAAAAACTCTCCAACTTTGATCATCATTTTTTATGATAAATTACTATTGTTATAGATATAATGTTTCAAGTTTAATTTTTTATCATTTCCCTTCCGAGAGTAATGTTTTTTAAAGTTCAAAGAAATTTAAGTTCTTCACTTGGAAAATTTCATTCTATTTAAATTTATATGCAATACGATAAACTTCCTCTTAAAAAGAATTTCAGAATTACTTTCCATAGTACCTAAACATCCCCTAAAATTAGTAAAAGAACCATTAATTCATGGAAAGTTCGTAAAATCCCTTAAGAGTGTCTTTGATTCAAGTACGAATCCGCATGTATTTATCAAGGTATTTAAAAATGGTTCTCCAAAAAATTATCTCAAAAATGTATATCTCGCTTGAAAAAAAATCGGGTCATTGTTTGGCAATGTTTAAGTATCTCATCTCATATATTTTAGTTTTTTTTCTTTAAATTATACAATTAAAAACTGATACTATCAATATCAAAGATAATTTTATGTTTCAAAACAAAGATTGGAAGACATTCTAAAATGAGAACTCATTTATTAAAAGCCAAAAAAAAAAATGTTAGGTGAAAAGAACGACGCTATACTAACGTTAAGTTGTTTGTAATGAAAATTGTAACGTTTTTCAAATTAAATAACTTGTAGGGGTACTTTTTAAAGTAAGTATTGTACGCAGAAAATTTTTTAAAAGGGATGAAGCCACGAAACTAGTAATATGATTAGATACGGTCGTAATTCAAAGAAGTGTTGCAAACTTAGTCAGTTAAATGTGGGTATTTTTTTTCACTCTTTCTGTAGCCACCCAGTTTTTGACCGTGGGGTCAAGAGTTGATTCTACTAATTTAAATTTTACTAGACATTTTATTGACTGAAATAAAAACAATATTACCATAATAGGAATTTTAGAGACAGAATCCAGTCGAGGTGAAGGATTCAATAATTCGAAAGATCCTATAGATTTTTAAATGAAACTCAGCCCATAGCGCTGAAAAAAGTTACACAAAGCGATAACTGATGAAATACAGCGTGACCTTGTCTGACTGAACCACATGCGTTAACAAAGAACTGAACCCAAGACTGACACCTTTCCTTTGACTTATTAGAGACGAGAATTGACAGTTTAATGTGTTTCCAGATATTTAAATCACCTAAAATCCCCACTCATCTCACTGGGATGGACACATTAAGGACACTCCTCTCAACCCCCCTTCCGAAACTCGTTTGCTGACCACATGAAAGAGAAAGGAATCAAATGTAGGTCAACTTGCGCGGAAAAAGCTTGTCTATCATTTTTCTTTGCGCCAAGGTATCGCAATGGAAGCACTCGCTCAGTTGCAGCGGTTAATTGCTAGTCGTCTCATGCTGACCAGCTGAGAGTCACGCTGAACCTGATTGCTCTCCGTTACTTTCACCATGGACAGTTAGTTAGAAGACAGTTCGCCGGGATTCTCATTCTGACGTCTTCCTAATTGTGTTCCTCGAGGCTGTTGTGGATGGTTGCTTTTTTTCATAGCCGAGCCGGCGTTTTTTTTCTCGGTACTGTTTAGCTTGTCAAATTTTCATTTGAATTTCATTAGATATCACTATGCAAAAGACTTTTCTGTTTACGGTGTTGGTGTCGGCGTTTCTGTCGAATGTGGACATAACCGACCAGTGTGCTTTACCCTTTTGGTGGACTCAGCAGTACCACTTTCAGCCAGACTTCCCGAGGGTTGGAGGCATCCCCAAAACCACTTTTAGGTACCGCGAAACGATTCGACAATCGGATCCCAACAATTACGTTCGTGTTCAAGAGTATAGCGAGTATACCTGGTGGGAGCATGACACTACAAAAACCAAGGAATCGGAATTATCTCCCGATGAAATTCGTCAACAACCCAACGCTGTTTTCACCAAGGGGGGTCCCGTAACTGGATTTCGCCCTAGAAGCCCTTTTGAAGGTTTCTTCCCTAGAGGAGACCACACCAATGGAATGGTCCCTAAAGGTAGTGAATCCAAACCATCACCACCCTCCAATCTAGGAGAGTTTCCCGCTTTCGATATCGCCAACTCATGGTTAAACAGGAGAGGCGAAACGAAAGGGATGGTCCCAAAAGGTGAAACCCCCGGTGTGGTAGTGAATGTCGACAGCAACACCAATGGAATGGTTCCTAAGGTCGAGGTTACTGACGTGAATCGAGCTGGTGAAACCAACGGGATGGTTCCCAAAGACGACGAAATCGATGTGATCTTGAATCGAGAGAGTGAGACGAATGGTATGTTTCCCGAGCGCGACACCACACCGAGTGAGGAATCCAACGGAGTTGAAACGGTTGAAGTACTGCCTGAAGAAACCACTGTTCGCAGTACTACAGCTTCCACAACCACAACGACCACAGAGTCTTCGGAGCGAGAAAGAAATGAAAACGAGGAGATCGTCCTAGTGTCTAAAGTTGGGGATCTTGAGGGAAATGACTTGGAGGGAAGTGATGCATCCAAAACGTCTTCTCGACTCAAAGAGAAAGAATCCAAAGAGAGTCCAAGAAGTACCTTTTTTGGCAGCTGGTTTGGGAAGAAAAATGAAAACGAAACCGGGCCTTGTAAAGTGCCAGAAACAGATATCCATTCCTTGAGAAGTATGATTGAAAAAATGTTCAGTTCTCCGAGAGAGCATATGATAAACCCTGAAAGCAAAGAAAAGGCCAGAGAAGATATAATGAATAAGTTTAAAAACTTCGGACTCCAAGTATGGACCCAGAACTTCTCTACTCCCATGATGAAAAGCGCGGTAAGTAAAAGTTTTAATTACCCGTCATTTTCTGAAAAACATTGTATATTTCATTGAAATAACTTTTAAATCTTTCTTTAGTTGATGAGTATATTCTAAATATAGGCACATTATACGTTGTCAAATTAAAAAATGTAATAATCTATTTAAATCCAATCCAGTTATTGGTTTAGAGAAATTCATTTATAAAATAATATGTAATTCATAATTTAAACTGTTAAAATTTTTCAAATATATTTTGCTTATTTAACTCATAAATCCATATAACTCTATTAAATTATATATTCATGGTTACACTTGGCATTTTTCACTCATATGACTGTATCTCAACCTCAAAACCTATAATTTAAAAACCATTAGGCGTGGTAATAAACGGGAAGATTGAAATGCAATCAGTGACAGGAAAGGTCATCTTATAACGGTCGAGTTTTGTTTTTAAAAACAGTGGTCTTAAACTTGACTATTTTTTTTCCTAATTAAGAAGTCACCTCACGAAAAGGTTCGTAAAAAGTTTTGTGGAACACTCATATACCAATCTTTTGTCTGCAACATTCTTTTCCACAAGTGTGAAGAGAATGTATGAAATGAACCTTGAAATATAACCGTAATAAATTTTGGATTTCTCACCACTTCCTTATTAGCAATTTGGATTTAAACTAGTTTTGTAGATCTTATCGATAGTTCCAGAAACAGATTTTTTCTCAGTGTTCTTGTATGTTCCTTATGTGTATTAAATTCCGCTATTTTTGAACCGCCGAATCCTTTTTTAAACCGGTTCAACTTTCCACGTGTAGGAATAAAAAGACTAATCATGCGGGCTTTTTTTCTTGCACTAAGCAGTTCACAATGAAAAAAAATTTTAAAATGCTGTGTTGAAATGTTTATATAATTTTTCTCGTTAACTATGTATGTAGAATTTTGATCATTCTTCATTATGGAGAAATTGCTCCCTCATTTTTCCTTCTTTTACAAATTAGACAACAACAAGAGCGGAACGGATGTGTGATAGCGTGCTATGTTTAGTGGTCAACTTTAATTATAGTCTTGAGAAACTGAAATAGTTACTTATAATTCGTTTTAATCTAAAAATGGTCAACTGAATGATCTTTCGAAAAAAGCTATTTTGTTTAGTACTATAAAAAACTACCATTCCAAAAATTATTTTCTTTTGCTATTTAATAGTCTGTGTTTAATTGCATTTTTTTTAAACTTAATGTCTTTATTTTTGGATTTCCAATAACAATGTAATTATAGGATAATATTTTTCTCACTTAAAGAATGCATAGGTTTTTCATTGTTTATCTTTCCGTCATTTTAAGTATTAAAAATAGTTTATTTTCTAAATTGAATTGTTTGTAATGTATGGATAGTATCAAATTATATGTTTTTACTCAAATTTTCAAATCAATATATGTTTTTGATAATAAAAAAAAATCAGGATAAAAATATTTTTATAAAACTTTTAATTCTAGTTAAGTATTAAAGCAAAACATTAATTTAGAGTTTTTATAAAAAGTAATTTTAAACAACTTCAGTAGTGTAATATAACTAATTCTTCAAGGAAATGGCCAGTCAGAGCAATTTAATAGCATTAACAATCCGATTTCAAAGAATTTGTATTACTAAACCCTTTGTACTTGTTATGAAGAAAATGGCTTTATTGAATTCATTGAACTACTTGTAAATAAGTAAAATGATAGTAAGTATAATAGGGGGTGTGACTTAGTTTCTCTCCATAGAAATATATATTAATTTTGATCAGTGAATAAATTTATTCTTATTAACATCTGCCGCTGACCATTTTAAATTACTCCAAGAACAAATACAAAATCCCACCTTTCATAAAGTCAAAACTGATATTAAAAAATAAACTAATAAAACTAAAAAATAATTTTTTTTTTTGGAATCACCGATATTCAATCAATCACTCTTTGTTGGGTAACGTATGTCATAAATTGTAACATTTAGTAAACTCCTTAACACCCGGCCCGTAAGGTCTTTTACGTGAACTCTATGTTAACATCTCATAATCTGCAATTAAAATTAGGTATTCATGTTTGATGGTCACGCCTTATGAGCCTCTCGGTCAAAGAGTGGGTATCATTAACCTACACATAATTGTGCAAAGATTCAATTTTGGGTTATTTGTTATGTAAAGTGATTAATTCATCAGATATTGTGAGAGGGTGTATTTTAAATTGTATCTACCGTTTATAATATAGTGTTAGAATTAAAAAAAAATTAAAAACGAATTTAACAGTTAAGGATACTAAAGATTGATCTCTTAAATGGTGAAAGATTTTTTAAAAACTTAATTATATATTTTTCATAAAAAGTATTGGCAAAAAAAACTTGCCTAAATTGGAATTACGAGGAACAAAAGTAATGTTTCATTTTATTGTATGGTGAATTATTTTTTAAAGCATTATGGCGTTGCATCTTTTGAAAGCATGTAGTTTTATCAAAAGAATTTCATAATGATCAAGAGAAATTTTGGTGAATAATATTAAAAAATTCTATTTTCCCTTAAAATTATCGTTATTTTTTTCTCTGTTCTTAACTCAAGCCATTTGTCAATAATAAATAATCTAAAACATAGATTGTTCATTGTAAATTTTGCATCAAGTTAAAAATATGTATTTTAATTGATCAAGAATGTTTCTGTACGAATTGGGTTAAATAGGAAATTCAGGTGTGCTAATTTTCATTTTAAAATAATCTTAAGACTTTTAGAAATAATCTGTCCTGAAAGAGAGAAGGGTCATCTTCACATTGAATGGAATGATGCAACAATAATGGTTGTCTTTGCTAAGAACCAACTCCATTTTGCATTTAATATGAAATAAAGATACTGTCCCCATAGGGCAAATACTTTACAAGTTATAAGGAAATACATTAAATCATGAAAATTGACACCTGAATTTTATTTTTACACCAATTAGTTGTGTCTACAATAACGTTTCTTTCGTTGCTCTTTGTTATATTTATCCGCAAACAGAAAATTTCTTTAGAGACTGGAACTCGCGTTAGACTCCTCAATAACCTTTTGTGATTCCAAATCGTCTTTCGTCTGTCTACCCTTTTGCACCATGAATTCGAAATAACCCTGTATTATTCCGTATCTAAACTCTACAAAGTGTGTATTCATTTTTTCAAGCATTTTCCTTTCTTTTATCTCAGGGTGAAGTTACCGATAAAATCACATCTATCACACCTCATATTCCGGTGCTACAAAACAATGAATGGCTATGTAAAGAATATGGAATTCTTCGCGCAAATACAAAAGGAGCGCGTTACAGCTGCGTCATAATTACTTTTGTAATTCGTACCTCCAAGGTCTTCACTAAATGCAAAAGGTACGAGACAATACATAAGCATTCACCTGACAAAGATCTGTATAACTGTTTAAGTTTCCGGGGAGAGTGTTTGTATACTTGCAAAACGTTTTTCTATAACTAAGTAAACGAGAATCATTCGTGAAGCAGTTTTTGGGTCCATGTGCGCTCAAGGAATAAGTAAACTTGAAGCTTGTTTTTACTAACTCGTAGTATGTCCAGGGAATCTGTGACTGAACTTGAAACAAATTAATTGCAACAAGTTTTTATTTGGAAATAAATAAATGTGATTAATACATGTTTATTGGGTATTTTTGAGTGATGAATACAAATACTATTCCATTTAATTGAAAAAAATTGAAATTATCAATTTTAAAAAATTAATTTCATTAATTAGAGGTCATTGAAAAAATAAAACATAGCTCTAAACCTGAAACAAATTGCAAAAGAAGAAATTGCACTTCCTTAAAAAGTAATTAAAGAGCGACATTCAAAAATCTAAAAGTAGGCAAAAATCGAACAAATAAATTTTTTTACATATTTTCCGCTTTATTAATTCGTATGGTATAGGTAATTTTGATACATGTTTCCAAGCTAACTTTTAATGATATAATGTTATATCAGGCTAATTATTTTGTGCACAAATATTTAAAAATGTTATAATGTTGGGCATGGAGATGTTTACTACCGAATTCGCATTACGATACCACTTGATTCTTGTGTGCGCCATAAAACACAAGCTTCTACTGACACTAAACTTTAAAAATGAGGACGACACTTTTTAGCCATAAAAGGTGTGCATAAAAACTTTCCTTTGTACTCTAAATTTTTAAATAGGGCAATAGATTTCTTTTTTGCGCTTAATAGGATGAAATAGAATACCGCCCATTTATGATTTCATAATAGTAATTAGTAATCAATAAGTAGTAGCCAATAATTTATCAGTAGGGGGTAATTGATCATGTGGGGAATATTTGTCTCAAAAACTACCCAGTCTAATTTTTCTTATTTACGTAAGAATGCAGCTATAATCTTGAAACACTTCAGATTATAATTTTAAAAAATTCATTAGGAAATGTAAAATTATTTTTTTGTAATACATTTTAAAAATGTAAATGCTAAAAGTAAGTTCCGTCTATGTTGTTATGTGATAGGTAACATATTATTCATTAAAAAACTATAGTGATGTTTTTAATGTGATGAATATTGTTTAACAGATTGCCGTTTGGGGAAGTTTAATACACATAATAAGGAATGTTCTTACATATCTTGTTAGTTCATCATATTGAGCCTCAATATACACTTTTGAGTGGCCCAATTAATTTTTAGTTCTAATTATTTTCCAATGTAAATTAAGGCAATAAATCACTGTGTTTTTGTATATTTTGGGTGAAAAATTATTTTAGAGATGACGTTTTGCAGTTGTAATTAAGTTTTAAACTAAAGTGTCTTCAAAAAAGAGCTTTGATATAGTGTATTTTTAAAGGTTGCGTCTTATCAGATAGGTAAGCATCAGCTTTGGCTACAGTTTCTGTGAAAATGTTTCTAAAGCTTTTAACTAAATCGAGAACCTTCTTATCTACAATTTTGAAATTGACATATTTTCAGTATTTCCAAACGTTTCCAAGGTTTGAATATTATCTCCGCTGTTAGCTGCCAGATATACAATATAATTTACCTTGGGACCATTCTATAAATATTGCCAGTCTGTTAAAAACGAAGCACCCACTATGGTTTAATAGAACTAACAAAGGGGGGAGACAAAAATTTAACATTCACACGCATCGATTGATAACATTGCATGATTTGTGCTCTATCAATGTGTTTGTAGATACAGATCATTGACATTTTTTAAAGGAAATCTTTTTATAAGGGAGAAAAACGTTTAATTTAGAAATTTTTCCCGTAAACATAACATTTAATACAGAGATCCAAATTGCGCAGCATTTTGTTACCTAAACACACAAAAGTTGTTTTAATTATAACTTGTTCGGAAACTTATTTTTTTTTTCTATAACCAATTGTCTAAATCTAAATAATGACAGAAAACAAAAATCGTACAAAGTATTTTTCATGCTCATTTTCTTCTTTTATAGGTACTAAAATAACTACAACGGCCAAATTTGTTTTGTCTTTAAACTAACAAAATCAATAAAATTAACTATATGATATAGTTTAAGTTATTCTCTAAAAATTAACTTTCTATCAATTATATCAATTAAAATTAGGTTAGCGTGTTTTCGAGTCCTGAAATAATTATGTCAGGACAATATATTTACGATAGCTTTGGAAATGTGAAAGGAACAGGTACTAAAGGCTGAGAATCACTTTCTTAAGTCTAAAAGTCATCCTAAAAGACAGCTCATTGTTTAGGTCCACTCTTTTTCCTTAAAACAGGTTTCCTCTTTAAGCTCCATATGACAGCAAGTCCATTATGATACAATTAAGTTTCTTTCATTATCTGTGGTTTGTTTCGTTTTCTTCATGCATTTCAAGGTATGCTTCTAGTCCTTTTATATGGAAAACATCCTCTAATGGCTTCAAAGAATTCAAACGTCCAATCCTTTCTCTACCTTTGAATCCGGAGCAGAATTCATGCACAGCCAACAGATGTTTTGGTGCTGGGGTATCAGGAAGGAGTCTATTTCTTGTGAATATTATACCTTTAATGCAACTATAGCATTAGATTTTATCCCTGAGTTATTATAACACACTATTTTAAACGAAATTCATAGAACCAATTAAAAAACCTAAACTGTATCGTAATAACCTTTTACTCTAAAATACCGTTTGATTCATATTTTTATCTAATTTTGTGCTAAACACCCTGTATTATACACCCCTACTATATCCAAGGGGGTTATAGGGATCAATCCCCACCCTCAAAATTTTATTGTTTAGTGCTATTTTTTCAATTGAAAATCCTGTGCTTTATAAGGAGCTGTCCACCCCAAGTGTCACCCAACGGGTCCTAAATAATGTCCGAAAAAGAGTCAAAACCATAGCATTTTTAATTTTCTAGTTTCCAAAAATTTTCTAGGGGATGGCCACCTTCCCCCTCTATTCTTCTTTTTAAGTTCCCCCCTAAAGTCCGTTCAAAATCCTCGGTACCAAATTGTATTTTTTATTGTAGCCCTCCTGTATTGTACTGTACACGGATGCACATCATATTCTTTATAGTATACAACAATACTAACTTCTTTTACCGGGTGTGTTGGGTTCTGAAATTTAAAAAAAAATATTCTTTTAAAAAAGAATGAATAAGAAAGAGAGGAATTGAAAGATAACATAGCCAACTTTCGGGTTTTAAGAATCTTTACTTTTAAAACTTCTTTATTTTTAATAGTAATTTTTTTGAAAAAAAAAAGGTACCGGAACACGTTATGGCGCATCATTCTTTTATTTTAGAAAAACGTCTCGATCTCTTAAATCTCTATAAACTGTGCCAAGTCTTCCGGGAAACCAGTCTAACAAAAAGGAAAGAAACATAAAAACTAGACATGTGTAATAACTGCAAACGTCCTTGGGATCATGTCTGATATTGAGTATTTCTTGTCCGTTATAGATTTTGACCTTGTTTTATCTAGCAATGTTTTTTTTATAGAAATTTGAACACAATACAGTATATTATTATACCCCTTATTGGATTTTGCATGGAAAACATGTTCATCTACCGAATATATCGATGCTAAGGTTTTAAGCTGTAATTAATATTTTTTTGATCGAATCGATTTTTTTTATCGAATTTTGATCGAAAAACTTTTCGAATTTCTCTTGGTTGAGTTGGTTAACATAAATTAAGCTTCATAATTTATTTTTAAAGATTCACTAATAAATGAAAAAAGTTTCCTGTATAAGGCATTTGAATATGGATAATCTCAGTGCTTTTTAAAAGAAATAATAAGGTTTATTTTTGTTTCTGTTTTTGATAGTATTTACTCTAATATTTTTGTTTTCATTGATCTGCTTGCTGTAAATTAGATGGGATTTCACTCATTTTAAAAATTAAAATAAAACAGCGGCATTTGTTTTTTTCTCTTTTATTTAGGTTGTATTAGAACCCTAAACTTTAATTAATTAATGTGAGGAAATAATATTTTCCACTTTAATGAGTTATAAAGCCTTATCCTCCAAAATTTCATAACTTACACTTTATTTCTCATCATTAGATTAAATGTTCGAAAACTATTAAACTGTGAAGAGATCTGTGAGGAGGGAAAGGTGAAAATCGTTTTATGTATAGCCATTGTATTGTCAAAAGATGATCTGACATTTAAAAAAAAATGGAAAAAAATATTACAGTCTTAACTTTCAATTAAACTATTTTTTCTAAGCTTTGTAAGTGGTAACGTAATGTGTTTCTAAGCCCAATGAAGCACAACAACGTGTTTCACAGAGTAGGTCAAAACTCATTTTCTTGATTCACATTTCAACAGGCACTAAAAAGGGAAGAATTCTTAAGAATTTCTGAAAAGAAAAGTACCGGAATTACGGGAAGAAGTGTTGGGATTAAATGACGGAAGTTGTTTCCTACACTAAAATCTAGTTCAGATGTGAAGGAGACTTAAAACTCCGTTCCAATTTTGTTTTACAAGGATTCCCATTAAAACTGCTATTCATTACTTTGAGCCTTGGTTTAAATGTATCAAACTTATTTCCGTAGTGGAAGTAGTGTAAATTTAGGTGGAAAATAAAAATAATTGACTTGAATTAGATAGTAAAAATGAATACATTAAATGGTAATACCATGGCTAAAAAAAGAGAGGCCTGGAGGAAAATTCTTGGAAAGGCCAGGGCCCACCCGGGGCTGTCGAGCCAATGAAGAAGAATATATTAAATGGTAATATGGTATCTATACATCCATTAACCCTGTTTTGATGCGTGCTGTCCGGAATGCTCATTAAATTAGCATTCATAATTATAACATGTAAACATTTCCTCTCTAGTTAATAATTAGTTTAAAAAAAGAATTAAGCTGGTGATATTGATTGCCCCACTCGTTTTAATTACTAAAAAAACATTACTATATTATTCATTATCCAAATATTTCGGCCTTTCTTTAGAGAGTCTTTTTTTTAATTATCTGTGAAATTTTCTCATTTAAACAACCTTGTATTCACTAAAAAAAATTAAAAAGAGAGGGAAAAGTTTCTTTTTGTATTTATTATATCTTATTCTCAATAATTTCTTTTCATTTTCATATTTATTAATTAATTTCATTAGCTTTTAGTTAAATTAAACACATTTAATTTACTAAGAAATGTAAAGGGAAAAAAAATCTCATACTCTTTTAATCATATTTTTTAATCGTTTCTTTTCATATTTATTAATCAATTTATTAGATAAAAGTTAAATTTGATAAAAGGATTTTAAAAAGCATCGAACGAAAGTGTTTCTCTAAGCTAAAGAAAAAAAAATGTCTTCATAACTTTTAATCTTTCTTCTCCTTGGAAAAAAAGTGTGTATAAAATTGTAAAGTAATTTCTAAAAATGAAGATGAGAACTCTGTATGAACTAAATTGGCATTTTAAAAATTAGAGCTAAATCTTACTATATTTAGTAATACTTACTATATTTATACTATGATCTTACCATTATTTAGACTAATTGGAATGTTAAGAAAAGAGAATACAGCTGTGCGAAATGAAACAATTTTGTTTACCTGTTTTTGCTTTTTCACTAACACATGTAAATACTACATTAAAGTTTTTTTCAAAATTAAATATTTGCTTCGTAATTAGTTTAAAAAAAAGAAAAATAATGTGAAAAAATTATTTAATAAGTATTTAGCGTTTCTGATAATCACACATTATACATTAATAGAGCACCAAAGTTGATATACATTTCTTCTTGTCACTCTATTAAAAATTCTAATTAATGTAGCATAGACGCAAAGTAATGGAAAGTGTTTATAACCTTGTCCTTCAAATCAAAGCTCCTAATTTCCTCTTAGATAAGCCCCGCAACCCTTCGGGGAGAATTTCAATATAATTAAAAATGTATCTCACGATCAGTTAAATTTGGTTATACAACTACTTAGACAAGCATTAAGAAGTACCTGTTTAGCATGCTTATTAAACTCCTTATACCGTGTCTCGTCTATAAAAATAAAGCTTCTCTTCTTACTTAGTGAATTCAGAGTTAGAGGTGAAACATTCCCCGTTATAGTTTACTTTGTGTGAGTCAGTCAATACACCTACTAACTTTCCGTGTGTCTTAAGACTAAACGAAAACTAAAACATCATTTTTGGGTCATGGCTGTTTGTGCAATAAGGAAGGTGTGGTGAGAAAAAAAGTGTCGATACCTACAGGGGGCTGTCTCCAACTGAAGTAAACTCGAACAATTGATTCGACGTTCAGATCTGGTAGGAACTAGAAATCGGTGAGGGACATCAGTGGATTACTAATACATCACGATCGAAAACCAGTGTAGTGAGCCACGACAAAATTAAAAAAAGCATATCGTTTGAACGAAAAACGTGTTACCGTGTTTTAAAGAACGACTTGTGTAGGAATTCGGGACCTGTTTATGCGAGAATACGGTAATTTCGCAACTATTTTAACGGCTGGTTGTGGTTTGAACTATTTAATTTAATTTCGTGTTACGAGGCCTTCATACTATTGATGCTTCTCTTACTGGAAACTTGTTTGAGATAATAAGAATAACCCACTCTTTTAGGATTTGATGCTCATTAAATGTGATCGCAAAATAAAGGTCTTCTAAAGCATTGCGAAAAGCATGACTTGTTTGGGAAGAAATTTTGTTTGTGTAATACTATTGTTAATTCTTTTCAGCTTTTCCAAGTACAATTTAAGTAATTATTTTATTCGCAATGACTTTTTCCTCTGAAAAATATTTATAAAAGAAATTTTTTACAAAATGTTTAATTTCTAGAATAAGTATGGTATGGTTGAGGTATTTTATTTTTACATTATGTAGATGGATTTTTAAAATTTTCTTAGAACTTAGCCTTTAAAAGGGAGTAATTACTAAATGTTTAGCTTTCCCCCTTATGATTGTCAGTAAGGCTGCTGAGAATCCCTGTGGGTTCCAGGCCTACTTAAGATCATGAAGCTCCGCCCTTCTTGATTATTTAAAAAAAAATTTATTACCATTTAAAACTATGCCCATACTTAACAAGTTTTCGAGTAAAGAAAATTTGATTTCCACATACCCGCCCCAGCTTTATGCATTTAAACACTATTTTAATGTTTTTCTAACGTCTTTTGCTTAAAAGAAATCAAAATCTCTATTATAAATATTTTGACGCAACTTTTCTTATGTCGTTATTATTTAGTTGCTCTTCATGGGGCAGTTTTAAGACAATTGTTTTAGTTTGAAATAAATGAAGATTGAATATTAACTATTTAGTTTAAATTAAAAAATTGTAAGACATGTTTTACTTTTGTTTATTTTTACACAATTTTAAAACACCAAGTAAAACATTTCTAGAGCTACGGCTAGCCGCCCCTGCATTGAAAGTTAATTCTATTAGGAATAAAACTTTAAAATCACATATGGTTGTAAAATTCAAAGAGGAAAATTTATCATTCTAATAATGTATATTTGGAAAAAAATATCGCCTCTTTAGAAGAAGTGAGGTTATGGGAAATATTCTCACTAAGCACCACCCCAGAAAAATTTAATGATGTCACCAACACTTATAAAAGTATCCCTCCCCAAAAATAACTGGACAAAATATAGTAGTCACAAGTCAAAGATGGTGAAACTAACATTCCTTACCATGGAATTTCAATTTAATAGATGAACCATTCTGATATAAACCCGTATTTATGATTTAGGAAGTAAGTTAACTGAAATTTTTGCGTGTGTCCATTTTGATTAAATTAATACCTTTCTCTCTTAAGGCTTACATCAAGGACATTGAAAGGCACAGCAGATGTTTTTTGACCTTAATGCAATATCATCTGTCTGGGATATAAAAAAGAAATTAAATTAACATAAATTAACGCAAGAATCTTCCTTTGTCTAGAATGATTGTCTGCGACAATTCGAATCAATACCTTTACCAATTTGTAGCTGATGTTTCCCATACCTGTTTTCTAGACCAGGAAATGAATAATGAATACCAAAAAGGAGAACTCTATGACGAAAAACTACGTATATTTATTTAGGATTAAGTCAAACAATTTATTAGATTAGTGTAAGAAAGGATCATTAGTCCTTAAAACCACAGTCCGAAAAGGTTTTTTAAGTCTGATAAGGTTTTGTCAGTTTCACCTTAAAATGTGTACTTTCTTGAGGTATCTTTTGGGTTTGGTTGTTTTCCCCTCTTAAAATTTGAGTCTAGTGAAAATCCACTCCATTTTAATTCATTCAATTGTACAACCATTGATTCATGATACTGCAAGTTGTGTCACCATGATAATTACTAACTCTTTAATGATTTGCAAATATTTAATGGGAAGTAGTGACTAATGTTTTTAACTTGACCCAAACTTCCGTTTTTATTATTTTTGAGTGTGCATTTCCGCCAGGCAATATTCATGCAATAATTCTGCCCACCGGGTGATTTTCGAGCATTCATCAAACACTCTTATCATTAAGTTTGAGGAATTTTCATTAGAATACTAAAAATAAATTCAAACCTAAAGAAATTTGAAATTAGGCCTCTATTTCTAAGCAAGGGCGTTCAATAAACGCATCAAATCATTGGATTCCATCACTTTCATTTTTAATCTCTTTACAAATGTTTGAACTTGACGAAGAAATGAAAGTGCGTATAAAGAAATAAATAGAAACCAAAAATAATTTTATTTTCTAGCCTAGTTGTGAAAACGTTAATGTAAACCGAGAAATAAGTTCCTTATTTTTTGACTTTCCAGCGTCAATTAGTTCATACACCTCAGTCAAATCTATAATACATTATCCTTGAATCACGTTTTGTGGCTTGGCCTTCCCCAGGTAGTCCTTGTTGGTTTCTCATAGAAAATAATTGGTTTAAGTTCAAGTTTTTCCGGTAAGTTGGACTCTCACTTCTCTTGCTCAGGACACGCCTTTTACAGACATTGTTAAATCGTATTAAATATTAATGAGCCCTGTCAATGCAATTAAAAACTTTCATTGAGGTGGAAAACTTAATTTTGAAAGTGTAAACTGAGAGAATCGACCGACTATCCTACTTTTGAGGTCAGATTTAATATTCAATTAACAGTTCAACTATTTTTATTAAAAATTTGGTCAAGCTTGCTTTTATTTTTTTCGCGGAATAAAGTGTGGTAATCAAATGAAAATTCTCAGGTAATGGAAGACACGTTAATTCAATTCAACACGTTAACAAAGCAACATGTTTAAAACTTTAATTTATTAGGAGTAATTCTATACATTTTAAAATAGGATGACATTGTAAAGTGCTCAAAATTGTTAAATTTGAACTTAAAGACAAAACTCCTCATTGCAGCAGATGACTTAAGATGTTGAAGCGATATTTAGTTTCAAAAGCTATTTGATGGTTTTACTCTGTCAAAGACTTGAAATATCTGAGCTTCTATTGAGCTTCAATCTTATCATCTTCATAATTTCATAAACGAAAAGAGAAACAAACGTGACCACGAAAGCGTGCAAAAGTATCTCAACTGAAAATTAAGTAATACAAATTCAGTTTTCTCTGACTGTAATCACGTTTTTATTCAGTGTGAGTTAATAACGCTGTTTTCTACAGAATGGAACAGAAGAGTCCAATGAAGGGGTCAATTTGATTGGTGTAATCCCAGGTTTACAAAGAGGTCGCTTGGATGATGAAATAGTTCTAGTTGGAGCTCATTATGATACCGTTGCTGATTCAAATGGTAAGAAACAACTGGAATAATATAAATTTAAATCAAATCCAATGTTTAACACAAATGAGGAAAAAAAATGGTTAAGTGTTTCATCATTTTTTAAATTACGATTGAAACTTTCCGTGCTAGATTTTCTAGTTTAATACATCTATCCAATATATTATTTTATAAACCAATAATTTCTTCTTTGAAAATATATTTAAGTATAAAACTGTAGCATAAATATGTATGAGGAAATTGAATAATGTAACCCAGATATGAAACTTCTGAGGTCAATTTAATTTTTCACCAATAGGCTATTGGCAAAATCTTTCTTTACTAGATTATTGTTTTTAGTTGTGACTGTTTTGTTGCAATTATAATTTAAAATACGTTGCAGCTATTTAGTAAATTATTAATTTTTTTTCATGAAAATAAAAAATGTAATTTCATTTTAAGTTATTTTATTCGTGTAGCTTTTTAAATCTTTTCTTTCAAAGAAGCATTTCTTTTGACGCAAATTGAAAAAAAGAAAGAAATCTCATTTTAAAAATTCTGGTCAAAAGAAGTTTTGTTGTTATTGAAAGTATTACTATAAGCTTTTTCAAGGTGGTTTTAATTTGGGTTAAAACGTCTTTTTTAAATATATATATTTCTCATTTGCTACTAAAATTAACGCATCCCTTAATGATAATTAAGCTTTTATCACCAAGGACATTCTAAAAGCAAAATTATTTTCACTCCCTTTTTATATAGGAGTGGATGATAATGGAAGTGGTTTGGCTGTTATGTTGGAAGTCGCCCGAGCTATCACAGAAGCAAGATGCAGATTGAATCACACACTGATGTTCGTGGCATTTGATCACGAAGAAAATGTAAGTTACTGGTATGCAGTGTTATTCCTATGATTTTTTTGGTGGAGTAAAAATACTCCTTGACTTTTTAAGGAGGAGTGAAATTCAATTACGAGGAGTGAAATACGGAAATAGCATAAACTACATACATAGAGACAAAATTTCTATTAAAAACGCTTAGTTTTAATGGAAAAAATGAAATTGAAAAAAAAATTGAGGATGCTATTTTGGGTTTCAATCAAACAAACTCCAATAAAACTATCTAAGCATCAGAAAAATAAATGAAAAAAAAATTACTATTGCTATATGAAAACACAATTAAAAAGTATGATAATTAGGATGCTGTTGCTGAAGGTTTAAGCTAAACCTTTGTGAAAAATTCAGAGTGATAATACTCCTCTCTAGTTTTTTAAAGAGTAATTGCGATTTTCAAGGAGTGAAATACTCTCTCAGAGGAGTTATAAATATCTCTGCTGGTATGGAAACTGTGCATTGTTAGAAACCACACAAAAATAGTGAGAGAGAAACTCCCTTTATTAAGCTCATCACTCCATGTTCATTTTTCCATTTAACTGTCATTGTTTTTTCTTAATTTTAGGGTGCTATGGGCAGCAACTATTTTGTGGACCATTATTTGATTCCAGAGGAGCTAAAGAGAGCCAGAGCTCGCTTTCAGGGAGCTTTCATTCTTGATGGTATCATGAATTACAATGATATCCCCAACACTCAAGAACTTCCAACGGATTATGCTGAGGTAAATAATCTTTCATTTTGAAGTTTTGTCAAATACGCGAGCGTATTTATCTCTCTTTTATCATAATATCTAATAGAAAAATCATTCTTGGGCTGTCAGATTTATCCGTTATTTAAATTACATATTACGCATGGAATGGTTCCGAGTTACGCTCACTCAGAGATGTGATGGTGAAATTATTGATAGATTACATTTAAAGAAATTGGAAATTGTATAAACTAAATTTCAATTTTACATTGCGTTTGATTTCATGTAATAAAAATCGTAATAATGAATAGAAAAATAGTGGAGTATTAAGATGTCCAAATATATATAAAAAAAACTTATTTTACTTGACTCACCATAACTTAAATTTAAACATATTTGATATAAAATTTCAATAAACTACTTATAATTTTTTCAATAAACATTAAAGTGGTGAGTAAAAGTGTCTTACTATCCCACCGTTTTCAGGAAACTGAAGTAATTATAAACTTGATTGAATTTAACTTCTTAACTTGATAAATAAAATAAAAACAATAAAATATTGAAATAATAATAGTAATAATAAAGATAAACAAAATATTTTACATTTTGTTTATGTATATATAAATATTTTATAATATTTTTATTTGTTGCTATTAATAGTATATATATTTTAGTTCTAAATTTAAAAACTTCAAATTTCTTGAAATTTTATCCGGATATTCTTTATGAGTTAATATGACCTGTTGGATAAATTACCCTCTTGACTGTTATACCAGGTAGCATAAAAGCAACGACCAATAACTTTCTGTCCGTATTGGTCTTTATGTGTTCTTGGAAATGTTATTATTTTATTATTTTTAGTGATATATGGAGTGTTTTAAACTATGTTTTTAATAATTAAAAAAATTCCACAAAATTTGTGGGTCAAACATTTATGGGTATTCGTGATACGGGCCAATACACTGCTCAATGTTTCTGTATGTTTCTTAAACGAATCAAATATCATTAGAAAATGTAATCTCTCCTCAACGTTTCATCTTCAATTCAAATACAAAAACAAAATATTTCAAATCGTTTCTTTGTGCGTAAATTGTTGTAATTAATGCTTTCTCTGTTTTTAAGTCTCTTCCAGGCTTCCAGTACTTCGTGAACAATACCGGCAACCGAGGGAACTTTCTAGCTATGATTTCAAGAAACGAAATGGATAACCATCTGAGTAATAAACTTATGGATGCCTGGAAAGAGTTAGGAGAACATCAGTATAAGCTTTTCAATTTGGCCGTAGACATGGGGAACACCATACCTGAACCGTCCATCATTCAGAAGCACCTGAATTTCTTGAGAAGTGACCATGCTACGTTTTGGTATCACAATTCTTCATCTCACTTCCCTGACTCGTTGAATGCTGTCCTTTTGACTGATACAGGTTCGTTTCGCTGAGAGTTTTTAAACTGTCGCGTTAATCTCCCGATATTTTGTTTATAAAGGATGGCAAGAAATTTTTAGTTGGTATATGAGTTATCTTAAAACATCCTAACTGTAAGGGCGTGTAGAATACTCGAAGACTATTCAGAACCAGAACCACCTATAAAAGTGGAGTAAAATTAAAATTCCGTGGCCACAAAGGTCATCTTCAAAATGCGATAGTAAAAACTTGGTTAATGTTGCATTTTGAAGACGATCTCTCGTAAAGGAAAAACTTAACTCACTTTTTTGAAAAAGTTAAAGCATTATAATTGACACTTGAGTTTATTTCTACCCCAGCTGTTGACCCGTTTACCCACTATAAGTTACATTTGATGTTGATTGTTATAAAGGCTGCCCCCTGTAACTGAGCTAAAAAGTTTCTTAAAAAAAAAACGGAGTTTCTCTCCTTTAACAGAAAAAGAAAAAAACGGATATTTCCTCAAAGTACTACTAATCTCAACTGTGCCATTCGTCAAAAAAGTTCATGTGTTTCAATTCGATGTTTTTTTTGTGTAAAAAAATGAAAATTCTTTTGTGAAGAAATAGGAAATTCTTAAATATGCACGTCACATGTGTTAAATTTTAAACATGGATAATGCAAGGCTGATCTATGTATGGCTATCTAAGTTGTATAATAATCCTCTAAAATGCTTTCTTTCATAGTAAGAGTTACATGAAAATGTCAAGTAAACATTATCACCACTTAATTAATAATTTTTTTAGGTCCATTTCGAGGGCAGATGAAGGAATGCTATCATTCTAAATGTGATGACCTCACAGTCATAACCCCTGAAAAGCTGCAGTTTGCCAAGAAAACAGCCGACGCTTTGACAGCTACGCTGGTAGAACTTACTAGTGCTACTGGAGCAGGTACTTGAACTTTTAATTTATTCATATGAGGCGATCCATGTGGCTAGGGCGAATCCGCCAAAACTGTATATCAAGGTAAAACCATCAAAGAAAAAGAAACTTGTTTCATAGCGACAAAAAAAAAAATGAAGGGATTGGGGGATTCGCCCCTGTCGCATGGAACGCCTCATGTAACATCACTGGAAAAAATCACAGAATATTTTTAACACATAAGGAGATCTTGTTGACATTAATTTGCCTTAAATATTATGATCAATTTTTGACAGAAGAGAAAATTAAAAAGCTGTGTAAAAATTTCAGCTTGTGACTTTTTAGACTAATTTTTAACTGAGCATATCTCGAAAGATTTTCCAAAGAAAATTTCTGAAATTTACTGGGGCTATAAAATACACTTTAGTAGAGATTACACTAATACTTTCATTTGATTTTTAATTGTTTTAATTAATATAGGCTTGTTTGTTTCTTATTACCCCTTGTGAGGTAACAAATATACTAAATGAAGCGAAAGTTAAGCATTGGTCACTGGTTCATCAAGATTAAGTTACTTCTCTGGATGGATGGGCATAAGCTCTGCAAAAGTAGCGAGTGTCCAAGCACGTTCTGTCCCTACCATTGGGAAAAAAGAAAAAATAGCAGGCTTTGAACGTATTCCCCGAAATTTTGACATGAATTTTTAACCAGTTTAAATTACTTTAAAGGGTTGAATTTCAAAAGTTTTTCTAGGAAGTAGGAGAGGACCCCAACCTCCACTAAAAATTTGATACCTTTTTTTAACGTTTTGCTGGAAAATTCCGTGACTTACGTAGACCCGTGCTGGATATCTTCAGAGGGCGGTGGGCTAAGGTTTGCCGCCAAAATCTCTCATATAAAAGCCCACGTCACTCACTGACTCACTGACTCACTGACTCACTGATTCTGGAACGGAACGCTCGCACACTATGATGCCATCTCGCAATAATAATCATAATCATCAGAAAAATATAAAAGCCCACGTCACTCACTGACTCGATGCCATCTCGCAATAATCAGAAAAATAAATAAATAAAAGTAATTAAAATTTTAAAATAATATAATAGCTTTTAAATAAATATCTTTCAAGAAAGTTGGTTTACTTAATTCACTGACTCACTGACTCACTGATTCTGGAACGGAACGCTCGCACACTATGATGCCATCTCGCAATAATAATCATAATCATCAGAAAAATATAAAAGCCCACGTCACTCACTGACTCGATGCCATCTCGCAATAATCAGAAAAATAAATAAATAAAAGTAATTAAAATTTTAAAATAATATAATAGCTTTTAAATAAATATCTTTCAAGAAAGTTGGTTTACTTAATAAAGGTTAAAAAGTTACTTTTAGGGAAGTTGGTTTCTAATTCAACAATAATAAATTATTAAAGTTAAACTTCTTATTTAATGTATAATTAATAGGAACTTGAAGTAGTAACGAGCGAAGCTCGCATAAAAGGCTAGCCTAGCTGTAAGACCCGGCTTTGCCGGGTCGTAACAGCTAGTAATTATTATAGCAAACCTAAAAACTTATTTTTCTGTTAAGACTTTATTTGCGTCATTTTAAAATTTTTTCTAAATGAAAAACAATTTGAGAAGCAATACTATTAGTTGAGATGTTTTGATTGTTTTAATTTTAATATTCGATTTTTGTTATACAGTATCACCAAAATCAGGGAATTAAAAAAGGGGGAAATTTATTCAAATATATTTATTATTCATTTGATAAATTAAAAGATGTCACATAAAATATTTTAATAATCTCCTCTGATACCCACCTAAATCTAACTGAATTACTGCTGTTATTCAGCGTTTCTTCCGACTCCTTTAACTTAAAGCTCACCAGTCGAAATATAAAAACTCCCTAAATATATTGTCATTTTCGTAGGTAGCATTCTTCGT
This sequence comes from Tetragnatha montana, assembly GCA_963680715.1. Lineage (NCBI taxonomy): Eukaryota > Metazoa > Arthropoda > Arachnida > Araneae > Tetragnathidae > Tetragnatha > Tetragnatha montana. Next base: position 42,287,131 of record OY796679.1, on the reverse strand, counting down.
TTAACATCTCTTTTTAAAAAAGTACAGTTGGGGAAATAAAAAACGACTCAGTTGAGATTTCTGAGGAACCACTTGGGTTATGAAGACAAACAAGGTGTCAATTTACATGTCATGAAGTATTCTTTAAATGAAAAAAATTTCGAGTCCTTAGGGGGTCGTCTTCATATTAAACGAAACACCAACTTTTGTTTTTCCTATGGGGACCCCCAATTATTATGCGATTTTCTGAAAGAGCATCCTCATAAACCCCCAAATACCAAGTTTCATTCAAATCGTGCGGTAAATAAAGCTTTTACGTTTTGGGGGTCGTCTCCAGAGTGAGAAGGGTTAATTTTCTGTAAACACTATTTCTTAAAAACGGTGGGATAGTAAGACTTTTACTCACCACTTTAATGTTTATTGGAAAGTTTATAAGTAATTTATTGAAAGTTTATATCAAATTTTAGTTTTAATTTAAGTTATGGTGATTAAAATAAGGCGACTGTTTCCAAAAAAAAAAACATTCGCCGGTATACATTTGGCAGCGTTATACGGTCCCTTAAAGAGTGGGAATTTAGTTTAATTCGTTTTTTTCCAAAACTATTAAATGAAATCGACTGAAAATTTGGTTTTCCACATAAAATTACTACCAGAATCGATTACCATAAAAATATTAAAAGATTTTAAAATTTAATTTTTGGGTCAAAATTAGATGTTAATTATCTATCTATTAACCATTAAATATCGCTATAAAAGCATAATTATTTTGTTTGGGGACACAAATTTGATCTAAATTCAAAGTTTCATATTTTTAGGCCGAAAACATTTTGACAAATTTCACATTGAATGGTTGACATTTTAAAAATATATTATGCTTTTATTTGGATACTTTCATGGATGAAACTTGGTATTTGGGGGATTATGGGGATGCTCTTTCAGAAAAACACATAATAATTGGGGGTCCCCATAGGAAAAAATAAAGTTAGTGTACCGTTTAATATGAAGACGACCCCCTAAGGACTCGAAATTTTTCTCATTTAAAGAATACTTCATGACATGAAAAATGACACCTTATTTGTCTTCCTAACCTAAGTGGTTCGTCAGAAATCTCAACTGAGTCGTTTTTTATTTCCCCAACTGTACATCCCTCAGTCGGGCTTGTACGATGTTACCAAAATATACATGCGGTTTGATGATACATTCACCCAATAACTGGTGGGTAGGCTAAAAAACCCAAATTTTAGTAAGATTCAGCCAAGGTCCCACTCCTTATCTTTTTTACATTTTTAACCCATAGTATCAATTTCTTAGTCAAGGAATTGCCTGTTCAAATAAGAGCACCCTAAAATTGCAATTTCTGATGCGTGCATGACTCTCTTCTGGAGAGGGGTGCCTGAAAAACACCGCCCTATACCCTTGCGAATCCGAAGTGTTAAACAAAAGGTGCATAGAAAAAACACCTCAGTTCCCTTAGCGAAGTTTTAAAATTTCGCGATAGCTTGCATAAAGAAGGGCGCTCTAAAAACACCGCACTATCAAGATATGTATTATTTTTTTGTTAAGTGCGTCACAAGTGCAAGAAAACACCACCCTGCGACGAAACACTCTCAAAGGTATTGCTTTTTTTTTACTAAGGGTGTCCATTAGACATGAAATTACCTGTTATCAACGCTCCATCCTAGCAATTTCAGCGTGTTTAATTAAGGGCCCAATAAAAAATTATCGCTGCTGTGGCCTTACAATTTTGTGATTCGTGTTGAACAAAAAATAGCCTTAAAATCAGAGAAACTTTTTATTTTTAGCGTGTAAAAACAGGACCACCTCGTCCATACTCACACTTTCTAGTCCTAACTTGTTTTGGCATATTGAAAATTTACCCCCTTGCCGTGTTATTTCATAGTTTATCTTATACTAAGGCACCCTGAAAATTCATAATAAAATTTCATGTTAACGTAAAACTAGGGGGCGCCTTAAAGAAAATCCTAGGTGGATGAACTAAGACTGAACTATAAAATCACTACAGTATGGCTACAGTTTAAAACACTGAGAAACGCGAGTATTAGCAAATGTAGAAAAGTGTCTCTTCAATTGTTTGGGGCTTATATTGTGTACAAAATTTTAATATTAAGTGCACAAAGAATCCTGCCTGTAAGTGATTTAAAACTTAACTTATAAAAGTACTCGTGAGGGGCTACCTTAATCATAATGTTGAGTCAACTCCCTCCCCGAAACTAAAGTCTAGTTACGGCCTTGGGTATAACGTTCACAGTTTCTGTCGCTGGTCCTTAAGCATTCTCACACGCATTTAACTCCCATTGTTCAAACGGTCGGGGGTCCACAAAAATTCTTGCAAAGCACTTCGAGAAAAAAAACATCCCCCCCCCGTCTATGAGTCGGATTTAGGTGTGATGCTCATGAAGGAGCATAGTATCCCTGATGGGGTTCAAAACAGTGTTCCAAAATGACCCACACAGAAATTGCTTATATGAAGTTCCAAGGAATTTTACAGTCTCCACTCAAAGAATTAAGAAAAAGATTTTAAGGTAGCATATTTCTCTCCCACTGCCAACTTTACCAGGAAATCGGAGGTTGTCTTTTTGAGGGCTTTTTCTCGGTCAACTCTTTAAAATAAGGTATGTTTCATACAGGCTTTTTCCCCGCAATATGGCACGAATAATTTTTAATCGCAGATATTGATGATTTTGGAATTATTTTAATTTTAGTGAAAATACCGCGATATACCCAGCAAATAAACACTGCAAGTACAAGTTACGATAGTTTGGTTTATGCGTCCTCAAAGAAACCAAACACATCTTATAAACTTTTCCAATATGCTAAAACTGGTGACTACTTTCAGTAAACATTTTTTCTAAATGAGGTTTTTGTATTATCTTCATTAATTTTTTAATTTTGCCTCAAAAAGAGCTGTAATTAATCTCAATGTATTCCCCATCTTCACTTTACTATAGATACACCTTATTATCATGATTTTACGAGGTGTTGTTGTTTAAAACGAAAGTCGTGAAGCTAACTTTCAAAATACCATGTATTAACACGTAGACTGTCTGATCAACACACCCCGTTCATTTACTGGAACGACAAAATTTTAAGTATTCGGCATTGCACTTAGCTTAGTTTAGGTAATTATAGATCGAATAAGCTTATAACCCCAAAGATTTTCACGAGGTAGGCCTTTTTCCCAGTGAATAAACACTGGGAATTCTCAGTTTTAGTTAGTTAAAATACTCAGTTAAAATTAACAAAGAAAAACACTTGAATAATTGATTAAAACAAGAGAAGGCTAAAGGCATAAGCTGAAACTGCACGATTAAAAGTTATAATAATATTACTGAAAGATGTCCATTCTTAACCTACTGGTCTCTTAGTTGAAATTCATAGTTACCGCTTAAAGAATAAGGTAAATTATTATAAGTCAAGCATATTTCCATTTAATCTGACGGTACTTGCGCTTTGAGTCACCACTTAAAGAATTTCATAAAATATGCCAAGTTAAATGCGACGCCCCGGGTTGGTTGGTAGGGGTTTGGGATGGTAGAAACCAATATTAATCTTAATTAGTATTCCAATACTCTTTAAATTTACGTGGTTTCTGTCGATGCAAAAGGATAAAGTCTTGAATTATGGCAAATTACCATAAAAACATAGAAAAATAGTACTATTTTTCCCAAGAAAATGACCGTTACGGTTACAGTTAAGAGTTGGAAAAAAATAGTTAAGACCCCCCGTTAAAAGCAGGAACTAATTTATAAATACCAATCAGTATTTATTTCCGAGTGCTATACCCGCTGAGAAGGCTCAGACTCGAACCAGGGTTCGATCTGAGGACCTTTGGGATGGCATACTGGTGCGCTAACCACCAAGCCATCCGTTCCTGCAGCTGTGATAATCTTCTAATTAATATAAAGTTGATATTTCACAATTTAAAAAAAAATTCTGTAGGACCGAACCGTGGACCTGCAGTACCGAACTCCAGTGCACTATCGACTGTGCCATCCGTTCCTACAACCACAGGTGTAACTCATTAATTTAAAGTTAATATATAAATTCAGAAAATACTAAAATACTTAGCTGCGGCAGGCAGGGTTTGATCCCAGAACCTTCCGACTCGAAGCATCACGCTTCCACACACTAGGCCACCGGTTCATGTTCCACTACGAATTTAAAGATTTACTGAAGACTTTGAATTTAATATTTTAAATCTACGATAAAGAAAACTATTTGTTTTCCATCGATATCGAGGGCCTTTTCAAATATTTTACTCACCACTTTTTGAAACATATTATATTTTACATCCTTCCTAGAATAGATACCACTGACAATGGAACACTCCTTACCTTTTAACCATCTAGTGCATTCTCGCCATTCATGGTATTCCTACTTGGTTGGGTTACATCCTAAATGTACTATCTCCTTGGGGGACTGTTAAATTTTTGCTTCCTGTCCCCCAAATGATAGACAAGACATTTTAAACTTAGAGAAGCGTATACATTGTGAATTCCAGAGAGATATTACAGTTTGAAACGTGCTAGTGCTATATGGTATTAATGTTACATGCAAAATTTATTCTGAGATGCTAAGGTGATTTTTCTTTCTTTCAGGGAACCAAGTTATTCCATCTTGGATATTGTATGCTCTTCACATATTGATTTTATATTATGTTTCACAAAAGTCTTGAGATATTTGAAAAGTGAACATTTTTTGAAAGGCCTGTTTTTCATAGTTTCTTTTACAGAGCTCTGTTAATTTATATCTTGTCAAAACTTCTCAACATAGCACTGCCAAATGGTGTTAACAAGCTATATTATACTAAAACTTATTTCAAATAAGCTTATGTTATAGATTTTTTTTTCAAAAAGAAGAAATTCAGAAATGAATTATATAATATCTATGGCAGCATTAATTCTAAGATGGATAGAAAGTTTACCAATGAAAATGTTTCAACTTACAAAAAGGATGTATTTAATAAATTTCTTAAACATTTATTTTAGTACCTATTGTTATTTTTTATATTTTTCTGTTAGTTAATAAAAGTATTCTTGTATTATGAATTAAATTTCAATTTTCAAATGAATATAATCTATATTAATTTTATTAACTAAAAACTAATCATTAAAAAAAATTCATAAATTCAAATCATAAAAAAAATCATTAAAAATAAAGGAATAGCATGGGAGATTGAAAAATTGCAATTGAGTTTTATTATTCCTACTTTTACCCCCTTAAATAAAAAATGAACCAGTATTTAACTATTGTCTAACTGCCTATTTTTAAGTATTAAAAAGGTGTAATAGCAACTTTTCCATATAATAGAGGGGGTTCTGAATAGTAACCATTGACTAAGACACAAGAAATAATGTTCATCAATATTTACTAATCACAACAATAAAAAAATTTCTACATATGAAAAACAGAGTTTATACAGCAATATGAAACCCAGATTGCAAAATAGCTTAGGTATTCAGAAATGGTCTTAATTGGTCCACTTTGTGGAGGACTTAAAACATTTAGACACATTGCTGAATAAAGTTTACTCTATAATCCAAGCTATTCTTTTGTAGAATAAAACTTTAATTTTTGTCCAGATAAGTTGAATAAAACCACTCATTTAGACAGTAGTTTAAAACCTCTAATATTTACACAAAATAATTCTTTACATAAATTACAAAGTGTTGTCAAATTTATAAGCTAAAAAGAGCCCCTGAAGTTAGATAAGTATACATCTTTTATCACTTACAAAAGGTAATTTGCACTGGGTAGTTTGCACAAGTGTGGATTTTTTTTTACCCCTCATTGAGGTGTTGCATCACTCGACATACACAATGACATTCACCATAATAGAGATGGAAAGACAAATAATACTTGGGCAATAACAAGAGATAAAGAGAAACAATATTTTATAACATGATCACAATTTAAGTTGGAATCTTCGGTTAAGATAACATTGACAACAAAACAAATATATAAATCTAACTCTTGTGGTAATATGTATTTTTTTTTTTACCTACAGTGTCATAAATAAAAATTTACTTGTAAAATTTCAAGCCGTCCGAACAAATGCTTCATAAATGTCAATAGTTCACAATGAGAAATATTTAAACAATGATGGCCAGTTAATTTTGCCTTGTCAGCCATTATAAAAAAATACTTCATGAACTATAAAATCAATAGTTGATATTTGGGGATAAAACTGACTCAATTCAAAAATTAAAAAACTACAACATGCTATAGCTTGCACATTACATTAAAAAGGAGAAAATATCTCAGTAATACATTGGGTAAACTATGGCTTTGATTAAGCTAAATATGTAATCCTTGTTCCTCAATAACTGATAAACTATAGTAAAATATGCATTACAAAATGAAATATTTGAAAGTACAATATAATTATGTATTAGAACGACCAGATTTCCAGAGAGTATCCTGAATATTCCAGCAATATGTTTATAAAAACTTAATAAAATTTAGCATAAAATTAGATTGTTGAAAAGACAAAATATAAAAGAAATAATTGTCACTTTTAAAACAAATAATGTGATATAGAAATCTTGAAATGAGTAAATAATATATAATGGTAACTTAAATTACATTTCTTTGATACATTGGGATCAAATAATTTTACTAGCACTTTTATTAATATTAATGAAAAATATTTTCAATCATTTATAGTAATATTTACACAAGGGTTATAGATTTAGTACTTAATATTCTAAGCACTATAACTTCCTCTTAAAGAGAAAGGTCGTCTATGTGTTTCACACAATTTGAACAAGTAAATACAACCCTTAAGACTAGAAGTGATGTTAAAGTCCATAGATACAAAAAGTTGCAGTATTTATGAGGCGGCAAATAAAGAGTATTAATAACTTGAGTATTGTTCATAATATTTATGTAATAAAACAATTTAAAAGATTTTATCAATAACAATGTCTTATATCAAAAGGAAAGGATTTTTTTTTGTGAATTGACAAATCAATAAATAATTTGGAAATACTAATGCAATGCAACTTAAGACCACCTGAGTAGAATGGTGTAGTAAGAATTGATCCACTATGTCAATTTTTAGGGGATCTAGATCTCACTGATTTCATCAGATTGACCATCATTGTTTTAAATTTAGAATCATTGATATTTGATAACAAACATTATAACTTAATAACACTTTTTTACAAATATAGATAAAATATTTACTGTAATAATCTTGTTTTAACAATTCATTCGTTTTCAAATAAATTTTTGCTTTCACCCCCTCCAAAAAGCAATTTCAGTAAATGCAAATATAAGGATCAAAATGTTTCATATTACATAGGCTTAAACATTTAAAATATGTATTTAAAATATGCTACTTGTTAACAAAAGTTTCCTGTTAAAAATTATCCTTAATAAATATCAAGATCTGCATGCGACAAATTTAACTAGAATTGCACAGTTAATTAATAATTGCTTACAGCCTAAAATAAAATAAAATATTCAATCAAAAACCATAACATTCAGGTAAATCAATATAAATTTAACAACTATAATTTTCCAAAATTTTGTAGGAACATTTGATATTTAATAAACAGTACCAATTAAATGCAGATAACAAAATTGCTAACATCAAACAAACAAAATAATCTTAAATGTCTTACCATCTCATGTGATAAAATATATAAAAAATTCATAAAATTGGCCTTGGGCCTCAATTAAATACACAGATGGACAGAACATATAACAGACGGATTTACATCAAATCCAAATTGACCGGCTGGATTTATGCCTATTTTCTTCATTTATGTGCATTTACTCTTTTAAAGTCATTTTTTAATATAAAGAGTGCAACAATGGGGCTTCACTGTATTAAACACAAATACATCTTGGTGAAGTCCGAGACACAAGAATGAATATTTTACAGTAAGTTACTTAAATTTTAAAGAAAGGTAAAGAAAATAGTTAAAATGTAAGTAAAAGAGTTCACATGGCAATAGTCAATGTATTGCACCCAGATAGAAATCATGAAAATAAATAAGTCATGAAAGCAAAAATGAATGTGAACTAAGGTTTATGAAATGCAAAATGAAGTGAGAAAACAATTGAACAACTTATTAACCTCAACCAAAATTATTTGTAGGAAAATATTGAAATTTTTTCTAAAATACTTTAAAACTTTTCTACAAGTTGCTTTGTTACATTCAGACATACATTATTCATCGAGGGCTATCAGTAATTAGAGAAGACAGACAAATACACTAAAAGATTAATCCCAGCCGCAATACAGATACAGTAATAATTTCATACAAAAATCTTTCTAACAGGCAACAATTTTTCCACATTGACACAAAATAGGAGTGAAGCCCCAAAGTATGTAGCAAATAACACTTTTAATATAATATCTAATAATGCAGATGAAAATATCAGCTGCTTAAGTAGCACCATTTGATATTTCTCTGCCATTTGTGAGCAACAGGTATTATAGCTTGCTAAACAATGACTTAGTTCAATGTTAATACTCTTGCTCAAAGTTGCTAAGAGAGTGGAAGATGACCGTCTTCCATTGTCTCATCAGAACAGTAAAATAGCACATCTGCGATGATTGCTGCCAGCTCCTGGTCCATAACTTGAGACATAACGAGAGAAAGTAGTTGAGGTTCGTGCCTCATAAACAACACTCGGTTTTCAGGAACTGAAGCTAGATTCTTTAAGGTATTGGCTGCTCTTTGTACCATTCCAGGTGTTGTACCCATAAGTTCTGGTTTATCCCTTAGTTTTTTTGTACCCTGAGAACTAGCTATTTGGAAAGCATTGGCTTCAGCTTCTTCAATGAAAGCAATGAGATAAGATATACAACAATTTGTTTCTGCTATTGTTCTAGCTGCTACAGAGTCCGATTGAGAGATGTTTGAAAGTAAAACAACGGAAAACTCTCTCAGAATCTGATCCTGTCCCAAACTTAAACTTTTGGTTAGAAAGGTCAGCAAGTTCTCGATGCGCGACCATGGTGGAGTAGCTATGATGAGATCAACATTGTTTGAAAGCACTGAGAGTTTACAAAGAGTTTCCAAACAAAGCCGCTGTGGCGACAGGACGGAGGACGGTGAACGAGATGGCAAGGGGTCTTGAGCATAAGATGATGGGCAAACTACCCAATGCAACAAACCATCCAAGATGGGAAGACTGACTTCCTCTGGAAAGGGCGACAGGTCCAGATGACCTGATATGTTAGAAAGTATTACCAGTGTGTTATCACGCAGTACATTGAGAGTACTCCACCACCACTCATGCTCATCTTTCAAACTAATACAAGACTCATTCCACGTACTGTTTCCATCAGCTTCCTTTTCGTACTTATGATATGCATTTTTTGCGGGTTTGTGTTCATGTTGCAGAAGAAGTAACCGACCAAGCAGAACTAACACACCAGGATTTTTACTCATGATGATATCATTACCGGGAACAAAGGAGAGGTTCCTTAAAATGGTGGAAACACAAACACAACGGCGTGACAACATTTCTTGAGAATCACTCGTAACACACAATGCGGGCTGATCAAAGCAATACGCTTCATCCTCAAGATCTTCACAAAGAAACCTCTTACGCGAAGAAAGCGATCCTCTAAGTTGAGGAGAGTTCTTCTTATCTATGCTAGAAGATTCATTTACTACTTCCAATTTAACAGTATCTACTATTTTTGAATCACTAACACTCTTTTCTTCAGTATCACAGGGAATTTCAGCTTTTAATTCTGTTGGAGGTGAAACTGATAAAGTCGGTTCTGACACATCTTTAGAATCTGAAATTTCTTCAGAAGGATCTTTTGACAAGGAGTCAGTTTTTTTATCAGAATCAGAAGGGTCATTACCACAACTACTAACAACAGCATCTATTTCTTCATCTGAATTCGTAGTAAAATTGAATTTGTTTAGAACAACTATAGGCTCTCCTTTAGAAACCAGTGAAGACCTAAATATTTTTGAGGATTCTTTATCAATATGATTATCTTCATCTTTCACCTTTTTGCTTTCTAACTCTCTACAGAATGGAATCTTTTTAACATTTTCAGCAAAACAAGTCTGAATATGAGCGGTTATATCTCCACCTCCTTTTTGCCAGTGTTCAGCTGATACATCAAAATCTTCATACAAATCCCACGAATGTTGTGGATCAATGAGGAATAAAGCTTCATCATATTGAATCTCAACTTTCTTTTTACATCTTGTTTTATATGTAAAATTAGGGGCATCCATTATTTTATTCTCTCCTTCCCAGCCAAACATGTCACTTAAGGCATAACTCCAGAGATCACCGGGTATATTTTTATCAGAAGAATCCGCCTTTTTACTAATTTCCAAGTCTTTTGCGAGATTGAATATTTTATTGAGAAAGCAGCGGAAGTGATCTACCAGCACAGTCAAGAGCCCAGGCAAGTGATCCAAGTTGAAATAAACCACTGTAGAGTTGTCAGCAAGAAGAATAGAGATTGCATCCAAGGCCCAGGTACATTCTGCTAGCAATCCTGATTTTAATGCCAGCATTAACCTCCAGGGGTCCATGGAACCAAGGCGTTTGGCAGGGCACCGACGTCGTTTTACCGCCACTGGTCTGATAGATTCAATGCAATTGGGAGGAAACTCAAACGGCTTCTTAACAGCAGACTGAAAGCCTGGAGGGGCTGGTAAAGTACTAGACTGGGGCTGCTGAAATATAAGGAAAATTGTGTGAGTTTAACAAGAAAAAGTAATTAGACAGTTTTAAAAACATATAATAATTATTATAGGAGGTAAGGTCTTATAGTAGTAATAGTTTATTACTTATTAAGTAAATAGTTGCTTAGTATTAGTAGTTAAAGTACATTATTGTTTTTCCATTCAAAGAAAACATAATTGAAGATTGCTAGACAAAATGTAACCACAAACTACATTTTAAATACAGTTTGAAAACTAAGAAACAAAATGTGTTGAGATTGTTGAAGAATTTAACATTGAAGTTTAACTTTTTATCACTCAAGTTCTCAAAAAAATTATAGAAGATTGCCATTACTTTTGAGGTCATTCAAGTAAATTTTAATCTTAGCAATAGAGATAAATTATACCTGAGGTTTCATAGCAAGGAAGCTTTGATTTGGAGCAGGCATTGATGCAGAAGGATTTTGATGTTTGCTTGGAATTTGGGATGAATTTTGGAAAGCCAACCAAGATTTTCTGGATCTTGAAGTTTCAGGTGTTTTAGCCTCAGATGGATTCAATTGATTCTTAATCTGAGGTCGCTGTCCAACTTGTTGATATGCATGCTGATTTTGATCAGATAACCAAGCTAAGAAGAAATGACATGTGCTTTAAACTCAAAGAATATATGTTTTGATTAAATAATAGTAAAGGAAACTGAGTTCATGATACAGTAAAGTGTAATTTTATACATTAAGCTTATTAGTACTTTTTTTATCATTTAAAAATTGAAAGAACACAAAACAGTTATGCTGTTAGAAACACCATAAATAATTTCCATTAAGGCTAAAATTTCACATCCATTCTTTTAAAAATAAATATGTAAACATTATTCCTCCCTAGAAAAAATTTTGAATGATTTTTTTAAATGAATGCATTTATTTATTTGATATTTAAACCCCTTTTTTAGTTATAAAAGTATGGCAGCAAAATAATAAGCTTCAGTAACTTTCCTTCGAGTGTTTATTGTATTTTTGAAAATGTGCCTTTGTACTATTGACAAATATATAAAATTTTGTTATTTTTCCTTCATTTATAATATTTTCTTTTTCTGCTTTTTACAACAGTACTTAACGTGTAAAGCCTAACTAGTATTGTTCTTGTTTATTTTTTTTTACTATTTAAGATACTATTGAGTTAAAAATATTGTAATTAAAAAAATTAGTTGTGTTCATGTACTTTTTGTAGTTCTGTTTAGTAAAATTGATTGGAAAATTCTAAACGAAAATATACCTCTTTGTGGCCGACTGTTATACTGATGACTGTACATCATATTATTATAAGGATCTTTGTTATGTCCTTGTTGAGGTGAAGGATAAGCATACGAATCTATCTTGGGTGAAGCACAATTGTACTGGTAAGGCTTTGAAGAACCATCATTGGAGGACACATTTTGACTTCTTTCAATCTGTTACAAAAATAACAAAAATGTAATAAGAATTGTAATTAACTAAATCACTTTAAAAATATGGTTATTTTGAAATACAATATGTAGAATAAACAGAGTTAATAAGAAAATACTTAAATAACTTTGAAATATCCAAAAATTAATTACCAGGGCACTTGGTGGACCTTCTGATCCCCTGTAAGGTTCATTTTGAGTGTCAGAAAATCGAGAATACTGGCTTGACTGCATTTGATTCTTGTTTGGATAATCTCCTGGATAGGGTAACTTTTGATTAGGATATGAGTTTTGAGCTGGGTTTAAGTAATGCCCTTGATTTCGGTTGGGATATACTGGAGCTGTTTCTGGGTAGTAATTCCCTTCAGCAGGTTTGTTGAGAGGGCTAAAATAATTACAAAATCAAAAATTAATGTGGCTGTAATCATTATGTTAAATTTTAATGCACAGAAGTTCAAGATATTTTCATTTTACATTTCCTTGCAATTCCCAAGAACTTATAAAGCAAAAAAAGTTAAGAGTAAAAATAATGAAATCTTACTTCTCTGGTATAGACTGCTGATATGGTGGTTGAGGAGTATTTGGGGCAGCTAAAAAGGGTTTGTTGGTGGCAGATGGATTTTGATCTGTTGGAGTATTTTTGTTGGCATTATACCTATTGTTAAAACCTAACTTAGAGTCCTGAGAAGTATCAATAGAGGTGCTGAGAGTAGCTTCAGCATTTAAATTTCCGAAGTTGTCAGGAGCAGTCTTTTCCTGAGAAACTGCCTCCGATTTCAGTTGTGATGAATCAAGTGTGGTATTTACAGATGAATAAGCTATTTGTTCAATGTCACTGTTAACTGAACTAGAAGCAGGCAGGGCATGATTTTCTTGTACCGAACAACCCCGATTGGAATTATACATATCCTGGATGTTTTGTCCCTGTTGAGTAGCAGGATATTGATGCTGCGGATAATATCCCTGTTCTTGAGGCACTGGTGTAGAAGTTGCACTTCGTTCATATCGACAAAGATTGCTACTACTGTTTGGCATATTGCTGCTGTTATAACCTGCAGAAGCTGATGAATTGTTTCCCTGATAATATCTATAATTGGCTGTTGAGCCATGAGAGTACTGATTAAACTGACTTTGACCAGGTACAGCATTATGAGGTACATTGCTAGGGGTGTTTGGGGGATAATGCATAGCATTGGGGGCACACTGATAATCCATCATGTTGTTATTGCATGGGTAACGCGAAGATTGATAAGATCCTGAGTATCCAGAGTGATATCTCTCCATAGAGGGTGCATATCCAGGACCATAATGACCTTGATTGCCTGAAATGAGAACAGTAAGGCATTTGTTATATCAAGAGCTATAACAGAATCTAGATTTTTTTTAAAACTTTGAAAGAGTTTTGACTATCTAATGTTCACACCAATCAAAATTATTGAATTTATGTGTAATAAAAAAAAGTGTGACATAGGAATGCAATAAAAAATGACTGACTGATTGAGCTTCCCCCTTATTAACAGCCAATATTATCAGTATGGAGGGTGATTGTTCCAAAGAGGTTGAATAATATAATATTTAATAGGAGTAACATGTAGTGACTATTTTTGGACCTTTGGAGGAAAAGATTTAATTTTGAAATTGAGAGACTATTTTACAGAAAAAGATATCCTTAATTATGTAAAAACAAAGAGAATACAATGGCTGGGACACCTCGAAAGAATGGTAGAAGATAGAGGCACCAGAAAGATTTTCAAAGGTCAGAGCCAGGGACAGAGGAAAAGAGGAAGACCAGTTAAAAGATGGTTGGATGAGGTGGAAAAAGACCTAAAAATTCTAAAGGTCAGTAATTGGAAGCAAAAAGCAAGAGACAGAATGGTTTGGAGGAAGGTTGTTAGGGAGGCCATTGTCCAGCACGGGCTGTAATGCCAGGGAGTTAGTTAACATGTAGTGAATTTAGTTTAAAATTGCATCCTTTTATCATTCCCATAAAAAACTTAAAACACAAAACTATACTAATTAAGTCTTAAAATAGAGGTAGAGGAAATCATAACTAATCAAAATTAATGAAATACTGAGAAAAACTAGTCTTGACTTTAAACAATGTAATATAATTATTAATATTAAGATATAAATACAAGCTTTCTCATCTTTCAAATATGTAGAAGAATTTCATATATAAAAGTCTACAAAATGAATCTGCAAATATTTACCATATCCACCAGGTGGAGAATTTTTTCCTTTTTTTCTTGAAGACGCTTCTACCATATTAATAATGGGTTGAGGATCAATACCACCACGATCAAATTTGCATTCAAATGGTAAAAGTAACTTCATGTACTGTTTTCGCAGTGTGTATGCAGCACTTGATGAGGCTCCAACTCCAATTGCACCAGCTATATCCTTCCACCTTTTTGAATTTGTAACCTTAATGAAAACATTTAATACAAGTTATTACCACATCAAAAGCTGCTAAAACTAGAGATATTTTCAGCTTAAAAAGTTTTTGTAATGGTTTTACAAGTAAGCCATTGTGATAAGTCTTATAAGAACAATTTGAAACAAGCATTAACAATTAAAAAGGAGTTTTAACTAGTTCAACCTGAATATTTATTCACTATTTCTTAAGGAATAGAAACAAACACTAAGTAAAAATAAAACAATGTTAATATTTACCTCAACAAATCCACCACGTTCTTTAACTGTGAGGTATACCCGAAATACATCTAAGGGTTGTTTACTTATGGTTGGACATTGTGTTATTGGGCTACCTCTATCTTCATTAAACACAATTAATTTATCGAGAAAATATCTTCTGTCAGACTCATCAGATAATGTATACAACTTAAGCAAATTTTCTGGACGCTGAAAGGGAAAAAAAAACAGTTATAAAGATATTCATGTAATAATCATGGCATAAAAATAGAAATTTACAGTACTATGTTTTTAAAATATACATATGGTAAATTTTATTAAAAAATAAAAACAGGAATGATTCAGTGTAGTGTAATTTAATGCAATACTTTGAATCTGTACTAAAATGCTTAAGTAAAAATTTTTTCAAATATAGTAAAATTTCTGAGGAGCAACCACCCTTTATTCTGACCAGTATCATTAAAAAAAAAAGTTGCAGCTTTAAAGTGTCAAAATTTTTTTATTAATTCACTCTATTCAATTCATTTCAAGCAGTATAATATTTTATACTGCTAAAAAGAATAAACAGCTTATCTTAGAAAAAGTATTTAAAACTTTCAAGTAAATAAGGAAATTGAGGCATCTTCAAATTTTTGAAACCAAATACATTTTATGCCAAGAAATATGCACTCAAAAGTCTAATACTATTAGAAGGATATTGGTTTTTCTAGAGTTATTTTCCCATTAAGTAGATAAGAGAAAAATCAACACTAAAAACTTGGTCATTAGCAGATAGTCTGGGTCAGGGGTTCTCAACATTTTAGGTACTGTGACCCCCTTTTTAGGTTGAGTAGCCAACCCCCTCTGAATTATGTCAAAAAAACCTTAACATCTACAGTAGTTGTAATATTTAATTCTTAACAATCACATGTAACTTATTATGAAATATAATAACACATCACTTTAAGAGTAAGACAAGTATTAAAACCACAGTGACTTTATATAGTCACTATAGTTTCATTAAACTATTCCTATTGTTTTTACTTGTATTTCACAACCTAATGCCAGGATCTAGGTGGTTGCTCATAATAGTTTTACTACGCATTCTGTTTTAGTGAAAAACTAATTTTTTGAATGAATTTACAAGCTAATGATAGTGAAAAGCACAAAAGTTGAATACATTTAAGATAATATAAGTTAGCAGTACATATCCAATATGTAATTAAGTCACTAACCTTAATATTAGCAAATTCATAATTACTGTTTGCAACCTGTAACAAAAAAAGCAGTGGAAATTAAATTGAAAGAAAGCATGGGCTAGCATTTAAAAATTTAAAATAAGACTAAATTATAAAGAAACTTTAAAATTAGTCCATGTAATAAAATATATTTTTCAGTTTAAAATAAAAACATAGGAATAAATTAATTTTTTAGGCAGTGCTTAATATTAATAATAAGTGAGATAATATTTGATATGCTACTAAAAAAACCTAATTCGAAATTCTTAATTTTTTACAAAAATGTTTAACTGTATGCAAATAAAAAGCAAAGGGAATAGGTGCATGTATTTAGAAAAAGATCAAGCTTTTAAATGCATTAACAACTGCATAAAAGTGTGATTCAAGTAAAACTGATAAAAAATGTAGCAGAGTCAAGTTGAGAAATTGCAGTTTTCATATTATCTGTTGTATTTAAAACCCTTTTACTTTACATATTGCAGCAAAGCATTACATAATTCAAACCAAATTTCTAAATGAGTATTTAACAGGCTATTTCAAATTTAGTAAAATTTTCATTTGAGATATTTTGTACACTAGTAATTAATTAGCAGAGCTATTTAAAAATTGCAACCAGGATTCATTTATTTTGTAAATAAATATCATATTCATTTAAAGGAACATCACAAATGAAAACATTTTTGTTACCTAAAAAGAGGAGCAAATTTTAAACAGCTAATCTTATTTAAAAATACTTACAGGACTAGCAGGAGTTTTGGGCCATCCAGGACTAGATATACATTCTAAATCATCATGAAATGATGACATAGAAGCAGCACCAGGTGATGATAAAGTATTGGGAGTAGGTGGATATGAAAAATTTGGTTTAGAATTAGTCTTTACTGAATTCTGTTCATCAGGTATAGAAGAAGATGCTGAAGCACTTGAAGCTTGACTTCCTTCATCTAAATTGGCAGGAGGTTGAAGTAAATTTCCAGCATTTCGTGCAGACATCACACCAGGATTAGATATTGATGAAACCGATGATGGCATGCTATTTGGTAAATGGCCCATGACTGATCCTGGGAGAACTAAATCAAAGTAAATAGAAACATTTAGTTTTATTATTTTAATAAACAAAATTATATTTGCTTTGATTTCATTTAATTATTTTCCACAAAAAAAATTAGCCAGTTGTATTTGGTTAACACTTCAAATCAGCTTTACAATAACATTTTATCAACAAGTAAAGCATAGTCTAGGATTGTCATTTTAAATCTGATAACACTTACCAAATGAGGAATTTGAAACATTCATTTTCATGCTATCAGCTGATCCATCTGTCGAGGCACTATCCAGAACAGAAATACCGTCACTTGTTAATGATGAAGTTTCTGGTGGAGTAGGTATTGAGGATACTTGCGAGACCTGATTTGATGGAACCAATGATGCTGAATGCATCAAGTTATCTGGAGCTGATAAAACTGTCTGAGAGGTCATGGTTGGTTGTAGCATATAAGACTGATCACTTTCTGTGTTACCATGAACATTGTAATTATACATATTTTGCATAGAGTAAGAACTTTGTTCTCCAAAGTGAGGCATCTGTGGCATTGGGGTGGCAGTATTTCGAGTAACTTGATGGTTCTGAGGAAGGGGTTGTGAAAGTCCAAGGCTTGAATTAGCATATTTCTTTGAGTTCTGAATGTTAGGTGGGTAATTTTTGGCCACATTCATATTTCCATAGTAAAGATTGTTGCAGTTATTTTTTACAGCTCCTTGATAATTTTGAGAAGGAATTGCACCAGGATAATTTGGCTGCCTTGTCACAGGATATTGGGAATAAGCTACAGGATTGGAATTTTGGTCCTTAGATATAGGAGACACATATCTATTTAAATCAGGAGTTTGAGATGGATATTGAGCTAAAAATAAAATAAAAAAGTTAGAAATTTCACAAAATAAACTTGTTAAATGTTTACATAAATCAAATGACTTTAAGATACTAAGCAATTCATTTGCTTATTGCACTCATAAGTAGAGGGTTTATTTTTATTTAGTGAAGAGATTTCAAAATATATTTAAATCAAGAGTTTTTTAGTGAGATACTAGCAGTCTAACAAGTTAGACTGCTAACATAACAAGTTAACATAACACATAACAAGTTAACATAACACATAACAAGTTAACATAACACATAACAAGTTAACTCTAACAATTTTACTTTGGAGTTAGCTTGTTGCTGTAGCAAAGGCCTAAATTACATCAAATGTAGTAAGTAGTAGTTTGAAGTTGTAAGGTAATAAAGCATAGACATACTGAAAGCAGTCAAAATAAAGTTGAATTTTTCTTACCTTGATAATAGTGATTCATTTGTTGAGAATAAGGATCCAAATTAGAATTTTGGCCATTGCTGTTCTGGCCTACTTTATTACCACTCCATACGGTAGGTTGCATTTGATGGTTATATCCTAAAAAGGTTTAATAATATTATTTCATTTTCATACATTCCATACAATAAAAGTTAAGATTGATAAATTTTTTGTTTGAACACCAAGACTTTTTTATAAACCAGTGAAGAAAACATGCCAAAATAGTTTTCATTTTTTTAAGGCATGAAAAATATTTAAACAGCTAGCTGCCATAGGGCACATCCTCTATTTTTAACACAAACAATTATTTTAGACTAGCTCGTTTTTTTAAGGGAAATATAATACATGTACCATACTACTGCTCTTTAACTAGAAATTTTTCAAATGTTAAGAGCAGACAGCTAAGTTGAGAACTTTCTCAGTAATGTTTCATAATTAGGCGAAAAATTGCATTATATGATATATTTTATAGCTTGAAATAATTTGTTGCAACACTTATCTTAGCACTACTTTGCATACTTTTAATAAAAACACAAGAAATAAATCACACTTTTTAAGTCAAAACAGAATGATTGAGATTTATAGAACTACCTGTTACAGCCTAGAAGTGAGAGGAAGTTTTTTTTTAGTCCCCAATATAGAAATGTGACATATTAGAGATTTAACCAGATTTTGCACTTACTTTGAGTGGACAGTGGTGCTTGATGTGTAAGGGCTGAATTAGAGTTCTCCATGACTGCAAGAAATTAAATAAGGATCCTCAGAATACTCCTAGAAGAAAAAAAGGTGCTGTGAGCAAACAATGATAGCAAAACTTCCAAAACAGACAGGCTGAATTTTTTTTAAATAAATTAATTTTAAAAATCAATAAAATTTTAAGGTTATGACAGATTTTATAATTAAAAATCTAATTAAGTTTGAGTAATTTTTTAACTTGCAATGGAATTTGAATTCAATTATCTAATGAATAACCTAAAAGTTTTAAGGTAAATGAATTTACTTAGAAGTTATAGACTTTTTCTTAAAAGTTCATGTTTTTACATCATTTTTTTCCCCTATTTTTTACACATGAACAGGCCATTAGACTGACTTTTAATTATCTAAACGCAATTATGTTAGGTCATTCACTAGAGTACACTATCAAAAATATTCATACCAAATTTCACAACAATAAAAGCAATAGATTTCGAAATATCCACGCCACACCGTAACCACATTTATTGGAAAAACTAGTTTTGAGAAAAACGAGATTAAAGTGACATTTTGCTTGTGATCGGCATGGGACATTATTTCTTTAAATAGCTGTATTTTTTTTTTTTTGAGACCGTAGAATCAAAAGTAAGATAGTTTTAGAAAGCTAAAAACCTGTACTAAAATACAGAATCAAAAACAAGAATTACTAATTTTGGTCGAAATTGACGTTTTCAACGTAGGCACAAGGGTTTAAGTCAGCCACACACAATCTGGAAGTCCAAACTTACAATTAAAGTTAAATTTTATTTTTCATGCATCACTGGTAATTAAGTTCCCTTCATTCCCCCCTTTGCTACACCCCAATCTTGCCTGTATGCCATCACCATAATTGTCAGCCCTTAGTGCCATAAACTGTTTTTGTGCAAGAATCTGACCCCATATCCCACTAATGGCAAGTGTTCACATCTGATTAAAGGATTTCAGGAGTGGTTGGCGTAGGTGGCTGGGTAGTTATAGCCACTCAGACAGAAGGCAAATAAAAATTTTAATATTGGTCAGTCAGAAAAATGTTCAAAATACGTTACATACTAAACCAAGATTTCAAAAAATTAAACTGATTTTAGAGATCAAATTTCTTGTGTGGTGCCATTTACCAAGATACAATTTTTCCAATTGTTTTTACTAATAAATGGCCTAAATAACTATTGATTCAACAAGTTAGCCTTATACTTATTGGCTATATCTTCCTGCTAAAAACAATTTTTAATTTAAATAGTAAAAAATTTAATTTAATTTGAATTGGATATATTATAAGGCTTTGGACTTAAATTTGAAAAAAGTAGCAAAAGAGGAAACACTGACAGTTTTCATTAAGAAATAACAAAGAAAATAACACAAGTTATTTTTAATTGAGGCCATTTTCTCATGCATATTGCAATAATATATTAAATCATTAATAAAAATACAACTGACAATTCAGTTAAGTAATAGAAATTTATAAGTTTTGAAAATATAAAATTTTATGAAATTATTATACATATTTTATAATAGAAAACCAAAAGGTCAATTTTTCAACAAATTGAAAAACAAAAAAAGTAACATTTCAACAGTATTTATGTAAAAATAATCTAAATAATAAGTAAATTCAATAAAGGTTTAAATTAAGGTTAACTTAAGGTTTGTCGTCCTTCAATTGAGGACAAAAGCATTACGTAAAATTACATTTAAAAATTTTTTAATTATCAGTTACATATTTTAAGATAGAAGTTTTCCACGAATAAGTTCGTTTTTTGAATAATTTTAAATGCTGATGGTAATGTCAAACAATTTTTTATAAAATTTAAAAAATAATAAAAATATGGTAAATTTTGAGAAAAAAATTAAAAAGATAAAAAAAAGTTTCTGAACCTGAAAGAAATTGCAAGAGAATGATTTCACAATTAACATGGTATTCTCATAGAAATGTTGAAATAACATGTTTACTTGATAGCATGAAAAAAAAACCCAGCTAAAATAGACCCATGTAAAATTTTAAAGGACCTCATAACATCCAAAAATAAATTTCCTACGCATCGATTTTCAATACGCTGTATGCAGGACATTTCTAAAGAGAAAAAAAATTGAAATTTTTTCAAAATTTATTGGTTTTAACCATTTTCTTCCAAGTTTTATAATATTGACCTGATATTAAACAACGTCAGCATTATAATGTTGCATCACAAGTCTCTAGGAAATAGTATGTTCTTAAATTGAAATCATTTGCGTAAAAATAAAAAAATATTGAAGTTTTTTTTTAAGGATTTTGAAATAAATTTTGTTAATATACGAGTATAACCTGTTTTAGCTTGTATGAAAATGAACCACCAGTTTTTCTAAATTCAGTTCTTAAAGTTTATTAATGATTTAAACATTAGTTCTGGCTTTTTGCAGCACTTAATTGAAAATTTAATTGAAGCACTTAATTGAAGAATTAAAATTTTTAAAGTTTAATCATAATAACGCAAAAGGTCACTTGAGTCAATAAATTATTTTGAGGTTTTATGTATTGTCTTGTAATCAAACAATCTTATTGCCCCCCATGGCTAGTGGACTTAAAATGAAATTAAATTTGCCTCTTTAAAGGCAAAATTTCAGTACTTCTGAAAAGAGAAAAGAGAGGGAAAAATTAGCGAGTCGCTTGGGGATAGAGAATGAAAATCAATATCCCAGCCATAGGCTTTAACCATGGCCACCTAGACTCATAAGGCTAGAGAGGCTCAAAATTGTACAGCGTGATAGTTCTGATTGTGCTCAGAACCAAAAGGTCCCATCGCTTAGTTTCTCCAAAAGAGAAGAAAAACTAAAATTTTAGATTTTTATTCCGTTTATGAAGAATTAAAAGTTTGATATTACAGCGATCAAAAGTCTAGGTGGCCATGGTTTCACTGTCTGACACTGACGATGACTCAAAAGATCGAAAAGAAAAATAAAAGATACAGAGATACATTGCCTATGTAAAACTATGTGTTATGTCTGAAAGACTAGACTAGTAACTAAAAATATCTCCAAATTTAGTTCTAGACTAAGTGGCAAGGAAGAAAAAACTACTAGAGGAAATTGGAGAAAAATAAAGCATTAGACTTAGTTAACCTGCAGGAGGTATATAAATTTACAGTGTTCCTGAAATTTCCGTAATTATTTTAGATGCATTTATCAAGAATTTCTAACCTCTATCATCAAAAATTCAAAAATATAGGACGGAATTTTTGACATCCTTTTATTTTTAGATAAATTGATAATTTTCATTAATCCAACAGTTTACCCCCTGCGTTTTGTACTAATAAGATAAATTCTTATAAAAAATAATTGCACATCTCCAAAGAAATAACGCGAATTCAAAAACTAAAAATAATACGCCTAGCAATTAAATGTTTTCTGAAAACTGTACGATACTCTTAACGCCAATTACAACACCTCATTCAACGCCCGACAAAGTATATTTAAACATTCATCGCAGAAAATACTACCACGCGGGTTTAATTCCACATAAAAAACGTTCAAAACAAACCACTGCCGGCAAAGAAGAAGAAAAAAAAGCGAAAGGATGATAAAAAAAAGAACACCAAGAGCAGCGAAAGACGGAATAAAAAATGCGGCGGCGTCATAAAAAAGGAAAGTTGGGAGATCCTCATTTGCGGGTGTCAATGGAAGAGGCGGCATCTCTTCTCGCTCAAGGTCAGAGCGGTCATCAATAACGGGAGGGGTCACGTGATGAGAGGAATGGGAGCGAGGGAGTTTCCTGATCACGTGTGAAGATAACACACGGCCACCTGTTCAAAAAAGAAACTCAGCTGATGGGGTGAAGATTTTTTTTTTTTTTTTTGGCTTTACCTGCAGACCCCACATGTCATTTTTCTTTACGAAAGGATTGCGAGGGAGTGTGTGGTGACGATGGGGTTCGTCCTTTTTCTTAGTATTTCAGGAATTAATGTTTGGAAATTTGAGTTGAATTAATTTTTTAAAGATTTAGTTTTCTTTTAAATTTTAATGTTGATTTGTACAAATATTTTGCTCAAAATATAATTGTTTAGAAAATGTTTCTGCAGGTTTATAGTATGATGGAGTTAAGTTTTATTAGTTAAATTTTTGAATGAGATGCTAATTTTGGAATATTTTAATTTAAGAATAGCCAGTTTGAAAAAGGGTATTAAGTCCAAAAAATGATAAAGTGACTTTTTGTGCTCAAAAATATCTCCAAGCTTTGCTCTACACATCAGTGGAAAGAGGAGGGAAATAACTACCCCATATGGGCAGATATATCCCTTTGAATTTGCGAAATCGATGTCCATTCATTGTATTTTTTTTTAATTTAATTTGGAAAAGTTAATTTTTCGTATTCTTTGGGCTGTAAAGTAACCCAAAATTAAATTTGCTTTCAAAAGAGTTTTTACCTTTTTTTATCCAGGGAATGTTTGACTCCATTCATATTCACTTACTCCATTGATACTACCTTAATGACTCAGTATCGTAATAATTTTTAATTTTATTTGTCTTAGTCTTTCTATTTCTTGTACTGTGAACCAAGCAGAAATGTAATTTAAATGTCAATTTAAGTGGTTTTTAATATTTTTCTTCAGTTGAAATTTCATAAGGTTGAAAAAGAGAATAAGTGCATCAACCTTTTTCAACTGCAAAATATTTTTGAACGTATTAGTATTTGTTTCGATGATTGTTCTGTTTTTTAAATAGGGTCCTGAATTTCCAGTAAATTTGTGGTTATACAACGAAAATTCCATAACTTATACAATTTTTTTTTTTTTTTTCGATTTTCTCAAAACTTGGTTTTTGGACTTATTCCCCTTTTCAAACTGACGATTCAATTATGTTGTTCACAATAATATTTTTCAAAAGACATTAGTTTTCTAAAAGAGGAAAATATTGTTTCGGTATTCAATTATAATTATCACTAGGAACAATTTTAAATTTCTGAACATAGCATCATTCATACAAAAATTAATGGTTACATTAATTTTTAAAACTAAAATTAAATTTCAAGAATAAAAGTTGTAACAATGAATATAGCTTCAATCAAATTTTAAAAAGAGCTAAAGGCGAAAAATAATAAAATTAAGATAAAATAATTAGATTTTAATGAAAAAAAGTGTTTTGAAATCAGATGGAAAAAAGTAATAGTCTAAGAGTTTATGTGAAGTACAATAGTTCTTTCATTAAAAAATTAATTACTATTTTACTAGAGGAAATAGAACTGTAGCTATTTTGAACACACACACAAAAAAATAATTTTATATTTAAATACATGTCAAGAATTAACTATAATTTGTATGCATTCAGTATTTTTAAATTTTGAAGTAGGTTAAAGATACCTAAAAAATAAATTGTTTAAGAATTTAAACCATCCTATGAGTCCTTAAAATACAGGTAATATAATAAATATTTATACCTAATTCCTCCTTTTCAGATATTTTTTTATAAAAAAATAATAAATTCCATCATACTGTTTGAAAAATTAACAATATGAAAAACATATTCATTAAAGGATCATAATGGAATATTGGGAATCCGTCAATATGATTACAGTAATTTATCATACTTAACTTTTTAAGGGGGTTCATTTTTAAACAAAATAAGTGAACAGCTAAGGGAAGAAAAATGCATACTAAAGGGGGTACAGAGGGTTTAGTTTTCAAATCTCAAAAAAATTACAAATACATAAAAAAGTAAAAGTTGGGGAAGAAAAACTTTAACGCATAAAAGAAATTACTTTGTTACATGATTAGCAAAACTTTAAATAAAGAAAAATATGAACAATTTTTATATGTTCTAAAGGAGAAAAGGTTGATAAAATGTTTTGAGAGAATTAGCATGTCTATAAAGTATAATGGGAGGGATAGGCTTTCAGTTATTTTTTTATTAATGTCCTTATCTTTAAAAAAATGCTCAGGAAAAAATTTAAAAAAAGGTATAGAAAACAAAAATCGTAAATAAATGTCACTATATTTTTTTTTATTTCATTGTTTTAGCTAAAATGTAAAAAAAAAAAGAAAAACATTTTTAGAAATTTTTATACAAAAAAATCAGCAACCATTTCTATTACTGTTTATTAAAATCAAGGACCATGGACCAATATACAAAAATTTAAATTTTGAATGAAAACTTTTTAAAAGTTTCAGTTACAAGACAAATTTAACACTATGAGAGTTTTTACATTAATTAAATAATCTCTTTAACAGAACCTCAAGCATTACAATTTTAACTTCTGTTTTGTTATGCTTATTTAGGGTAGAGAAATTTGATCAGTAAAATAATTTATCCTTAAAAATCTGTCATAGAGCTATTTAAGAAACCTTTTAATTTATGATAGGTGTCCTTAATTTATTTTTCGAATGGTTTTTATGATTAAATATGGCTTAATGTAGAAACCCTGATCATACTAAAACCATACAAATTTTTATTTCACTTCTAATTTTGCATGCTATCCTATTGTAGTTTTCGGAAAGTTTAGTTAAACAAAAAAAAATTCTGAACAAGGGGAAATTTTTCTTTTTACTATTAAATTCAATTCAATTTAAATTTAATTTTACAAATGTTTAATAGATTTTTAACTGCTAATAATTCAGAAGGTATTTCACTTATTTTCCTATATAATTATTATCTCCTAATAACTACCTAAAGAAAAAACATTTTATAAATTAAAATATAACAATATTTGAATGGAAATTTTAATTCCTTTACAAAAATCTTTAAATATCATTTTTATACTTAAGCCATTAGAATAAAATTTATTAATGAGAAGATTAGAAACTGCTATGATTAGTTTCTTAAAAAAATTAAAATAGAAAAATGAAAAATATTATAAATTACCACATTAATATATAATAATATAATGAATACCCACAATATATTTTACAATTAAAATTTCTTTTGAACTAAAATTCATGCCTTACAACTAATAAAGAACAGTATTTGTATGTATGTCATCAACTTTTTCTGACAAAAATAGCAACACTGAGTTCTTTGGCTTCAAGAAGATAAAACTTTGGATAATCATAACCACATTAGGTTAGTTTTCATTAAAAGAATATCCTGAAAAGTCGAGGGGGTCAAAGCCCTCTTATGCCCCCAGTAAATCTGCAAGTGACAATAACTAGATTAAAACTGGAGAATGAAGGCCAGTAATCTCTTTTGAGGGATTATAGGTTTATATTTTGAAGGTCTTCATAGTTTAGGCATCAAAATAATAGTTTGTTTTCTAATTATTAGCGTAAAATAGATTGCTAATTGATAGGTGAGTTGTGGTGTCATAGTATTGGGGATATCTCCATTTTGGCCTGCTTTGTTTTGGTGAAATGGTCATTAGTTTAAACCATAAATATCTAAGAAAGTTAACAGCATGATAAAAATCAGTCAAATGAAAACTTGGTACTTAATAATAAAAAGGTTTTAGAGCCTGATTAATTTTATTTCATAATACACATAAAAATTCTGTTAATTTTAAAATGTATGCATTGGAAACATAATTAAATAAGGGTTTATATCAGCTTAGTAAAGTAAGGGTAAAATTTAACTGAGGCATTTTCAGAAACAATGAGGTAACTCTAATAGCTTTAAAAACAGGAATACGATTAGAAAAAAAAGTCTGAAAACTGCACAAACGACATTTGATCTCTTAAATTAAGAATAAATCGAAAAACTGATAATTAGTTGTTACCATTAATTTTAATGTGTTAAGCTGCTATATTAAATTGGCTTAGATATGAAAATTTACCATATAAAAGACTCATAAATCGTGATCAACTGGAATTCAGAAAAATGAAATTCCCAAATGAAATGAGTCAAAAATTTCTGTTCATAAGCTGATTTTTTAAAAGTAAAAAGTCTGAAAATTTATGGTAGTTTCAAGAAAGTAAGAAAATCCTCCAAAAGTCTGAAAAATCTCATCCCTGTACAATTTAGTCAGTTCTTTGTTGCATCATATACCCCTCAAATGATTACTAACAATTCTTACATGGGAGATTAATTCTGACTGTGAACAAAACCAAAGCAAAATCATCGATGAAAACTTTTGGTTTAAGCAATTGACCAATGGGAATGCGGTTATAGCTCCTCCATGGAACATGTCAGACGAGTAATACACCAATCAACCACGAGTATGTGTCATACCAGAAAAGCTGCTGGGTGGCAGAAAACACCTCCCATATGGTGAAAAGCATCAAAATATGATAACATCATCAAAAATTTATTTATAACAGTTTTTCAAATGGAAATTTACAGATTTTAAGTTTGGATACTATGACCAGAAAAAATAATAGCAAATTACTTTTACCAAATATGGAAAACAAAATTCTCAACAGTAAAATTTTAAAACCAACATTTCATTCTAAGGGGCTGTTTAAGCATGTTTTAGGGGAATTTCAATCCCTCTCCCCCCTTGTAAGCAAAAATAAGCAACATGTTCACTCTCTCATAAATACATAGGTGTCTGCCCAGCACCCCCACCCTACAAAACTTTCAGTTATGATCTGTATTTAAACACATACAGCTTAATTTTAATTAAAAACTAACTTGGCCTTAAAATAAATAATGTGTATATTCAATTTCTTAAATATAAATTACTTTTGCAAGTTATTGATACTTTCGACAGTGTTTCTTACAGTGTTTTTAATGTCTTATGTAAGCATCACTATACCCCTTGTCAGCAAATAACAAACCACCTCCCTATTAGGTGACCACATAATATTTGAACGACCTCTCTAAGACTTTTCCACTGCCCAACCTGTTTCAGAAGCCGAGAATTAGAAATGTCGCCAAAAATAGCAAACCAGCCAATCCAAATATACATCTATATTTATGGCAACATTAAAAATTTGGAGATTCAGTATACTCTCGATATGACAAAGTTGAAGGGTCGGGTAAAAAAGTTTGAGATAAAGAGTTTTCAGCATAACAAGGAAGGCTTCGAAAACTTAGAAAAGTACGAAATATGGTTATAACCTATAATGTCATAAGCAAACACACATTTTAAAACATTTGAATCAGTGGTTCCCAAAGGGGGCAGTACTGCCCCAAAGGGGGCATTGAAGCATTCCAGGGGGGCGATGAGCTGACAAAAATTGAGGGGAATTATTAGAGTAAAAGGGGGGCATTGAAAAATCCTGTAAAAGTAGCTTAAAATCACTTTTTAACACATGCTAACATTCAAAATATCCTGGACCTCGCTATACCTATGGATTGAGATATTAATTATTTAAGTAATTTTTAAGATGAAAACAGAAAATTTTCAGGAGGGGATACCAAATTTCCATTGGAAATATAGCAAAGGAGGTATAAGTCCTGGGTATCACACAAAGAGATTCAGTATATTCAAAATTAGGGAAAAAATTATTTGTGAATAAAATTTTAAGAGAAGGTTAAGTCCAATTATTATCTTAATTACTTCAAATTAAATATTGTCCATATGGTGTCGTGAAAATACCAGTCAGCGTAACAATCGGTCAGTAAAATCTGGTCAAAATACCAAACAAAATATAGTTTTACCCATGTAATAAATTTGTTTTTTATTGACCAGCTTTTACATTGACTGGATTTTTCATATAACTGTCCATACACTAGCTTTACAAAATTTCAATTTGTTTGGTTGTAAACTAGTCTATATTACAAAACAAAATATAAGCAAATTGGGGTCAAAAGTTTGTAAGGGGGCGGTGGAAAATTTTTTTCTTGAAAAGGGGGCGGTGGTTCCCAAAAGTTTAGGACCGTATGGTTTAAATTCAGTTCTAATTTCATTTATAATACAGTAACATATTTTTTTTTTGAAAAATCATAAGAAATACTATAATTATAATAAAATTCTTCTCATTGAAAGGTTTCTGAACTAATTTTTTGATACAAAAAAGCAGCATTAATCATTCTCTGCAATTCTCTACATCTCTTCACTTTCAGATTGGCAGTTAAATCTTAAAAATCTGTGTTACTGAGCAAAGAACATAAGTAAAAACTCATTGGAGGATTAGGGAAAACATCTGCATCAAACATCAAATAGGACAGACGTCCGACATATTTTTGAAAGTACACCATACTTTTGTTTACCCATCACCTTTTTAAAAGTCATAAGTTTATTCTTTCACACAATAAAATTATCTCCTGGCCAAATAGTGCTACTTGTTAAGTGGAAAAATCAATTTTTAGATCCGAAAAAATTCCTTAAAACAAGTGTTTTAGCGAAAAGTATTTGATATAAAAATGGTAATTAATGTTAGAGGAATATCTAACGTCAAGGGGAAATAATTTTTTTGAGAAAGAGAGGTTTTCAACATAACCATCGTCACCATAACCGTAACATCAATCACCATATTGTATAATACTTAGCATTTGAAATATTCTGGTGCTTTTAACGGGATAGATGACCCAGAGTAGTGACAAGTGGGGTTGATAAAGTTTTAATTTATGCTTATTTATTAAATAGAAAATATGGGGTTTCATAGAAACATTTTTATGCGATATTCTAGACTTTTGAATAAAAGGTTCTTGGATATTAAACAGGTAGTAATATTGCAAACATTAATTTGAAATCTTTTATTCAATATTTTGCTTATGATAATAATGTATGATTCTAAATGAAATCCCCCAATATCTACTTAATTTTCAAGATGAAGTAATATATTTATGTAACTAATATGTAAAAAATTTAATTATTATGTAATTATTTATGTAAAAAACAAGAACGAGATGGAAACTATTTTGGATGCTTACGTATTATCCCGGCGACCGTCAGCGGCGCAGCTATAGAACAGTCAATGGGCTTTGATAACATTTTCAAATTCGGCGATGGGATAATATGTAAGAACCCTATTTTTTTATGAAAATACTTTATTGTATGTTTAAAACCATAACTGTGCACACCAGATGGGTACAAATAAAGAACCTATAACCTTTAGTATTAAAGAATTTTAATAAAATATTTTTAGGTATTCCTTTTCTTGAAATATTCAAAACTTTGAGGTAGGAACGAAAATTGTTTCAGTTTAAATTTTAAAAACCTGGGATCACTTACACAACACTAGATGCTATAAATATTATAACTTTATTTAGTACACAAAATGTTAAGAGAAATTGGGTTCGTAATAAAATTATGTAATTATGTTCGTGATGAAACAGAAAATTTTATAAGTTGTATAGAAAAGCTTGAAAAAAATGAATTTTTGACGCTTGAAAAGGCCAGATTGATGTAATAGCTAACAGTTCAAACACAGATTATTAATAATTATTACAAATCTAATGAGTTAATCATAATCATAATTTATGTTTCATTCAATAATAAGCTTTACCTGATTGTGATTCACGATAACATAAACAAAAAATAAATAATACTGACTTTAAAGGAAAAAACCGACTCACCCAGATACTATAGAAACCAAAATAAAAACAACAACCATAATTGTTTACGCACCAGACTTTCACAGATGCCAATTCACAAAATCTAAATTTCCCGATGGAAAATCGTACACGTCAAGCCGCTTTGTTTTGATCCAGTTTTCTCGGATTTTACATATTTAAAACGATTTTAAAAGCCTAGAATAACACACTCCAACAAAGAATAACTACACCCGGATCTCAACACACTGGAAAATACTTCAGAATTCACATTCAACCGAAAATCTGGTCGTTCCGCAGGCTCGAGAAATTCCAACCACCAAGCGATGGTGGAGAAATGGGAGAGGAGAAGTCTGATCGAAAACTCACCACCAAGCCAGTCGTTGGTTTTATTCCACAAATATTCAGAGTTGGTATTCATTTTCTATACATGATGAAGGCAGGGCCGATGTGTGTGTGCGTAGGGCCTTCGATCGTAGCAATACACATATACGATCGGCCGAATTATCCATGTCTAGGTCCGCTACACACTTCAGCTTCAGCCACTGGCACTGTACTCCGCAGCGCTCAGTTGCGGCGGGCTGATTTCCATTCCCAGCCAATCTTTGCTCGCCAAGCACCACAACAAACGCAACCACATGAGCGGTTCGGATCGTGGGTTTTTCGCATGCGGACTAGGCGTTTGGAAATGAACCGTGGATGTGTTAGTTCAGAGAAAAATAATTGAATTTTTTAATTATGATGTCTTAATTGTTTGATGGAGATTTCAATGAGAACTTGCATGAAAATACACATATTTTTGGCCATTTTAGCATCTAGTTCTTGTAATTAATATTGTATCATAAATATACTAGGCAGGAAAAATTTTATTACAATTATGAATAAAAAAATTCGTAAAATTAATTTATGGAATATTTAACACAAGTAAAGAACACTGCGGTTTTCTTCAAACATCTCAAGTTTTCTATTTGACATATTTTTTTAACAAATGAAATTAATTTAGAGCGTTTATTAGTACATTTCCTCAAGAAATGTAACTTAGAAAAAAATTATATTGCTTTCACTATTTCCAGTATTTTTAAAATCCGCTAGTAATTTTACACAAGAAACCAGGTTATAATTTTCACCCAGGTTAATTATTCACAAACTTTTCCTGAAATAAAAGACTTGATTATAAAGTCAAGTTGTATAAATTACTTTGCAAAAAACCTAAATCTTATATTAGAAAAAGAAAAGAATAAAACATGTGAAACAACATTTCGTTTTTACTTTTTACTCTTCTTATTTTCATTTCTAATTATTAAAATAAGTCTTACATGGTTACAAGTAATTAGTACAACAGTTTCAACTTTTTGAATCAAAAATCTATAAAAAGATAAATTATTTTTCATTTTAATTTATTGCTGCTTTAAATCTTTTAAATATCTACGTACCATATTACGCATTTTTAATTTGCCCAGTTGAGAGAGAAATTAATAAAAAGCTTTATAGAATGTATTTAACAATTATCTTTTTTGAGCAAGAATACGCAACTTTAAACAAATATTCAAGAAATATAGAACACAATTATTTTTATATTGATATCTCTAACAAAAAAAGAAAGTAATTGGTAATTGTGTAAAGAAAGTAAGCATAATTCGATTGCAATAAGCGTTATGTTGAACAAATTCAGTAGATATCAAAGTTTTCTTACAAAAAGTACTTTTTTTTATTTTATAACATACTGAGAAATAAACCCATGCATGTGTGTTAATTTTTACCACAGTTACTTTAAAAATTTAATGTAGTATTATATTTATGGTAAAAATTTATATTTACTCTTACTCGCTCCAATTAATCTTTTTTTTATTAAATCAACTAGCTTATTGAAAGAAAGTTTTAAAATTTTTACCTGCAATCTCAAGCTTGTTTGAAATATCAGGATTCTAAAAAATTCCGAAAGGAAAATAATTAAAATCATGTTCGTTATTAATGACACAGATTTCTTCGAAAAAGACAAATTCATTTATTCAATTTAATCTTACTCATATTGATTTTTGAGGGATTTTCATTTGGTTCCAACTTTCAACTTTCCTCAATAGGTATATATTTTACTTTCCTTCATTATGAAATTATGAAATGCAATGTGAATTCCTTTGAATGTGAATTCCATTATGAAATGTGGGATTCAGAATGTATTTTGAAAAAATTGAATTATTTTAAATTCTGAATTTTTGTAATGATTAACTACTAAATTAACAGTCAATATCATAACACAAAACTTTTAAAAACGATTAATAAGTAATTTTACATTGAAAAAGTGGGATCTTTTAAAATTAATATCTCTCACAAAATATTTTTATCAACCAATTTTTAAGTTTTATACTAATTTTAATACTTAAGAATTTATTAAAAATAATTACAATGAAACTCCACAGGAAGTAAAAGAGATATTTAAAAATTATTTCGATTGAAAAGTTTTTCTAATGTTTATATGTGCTGTTTATTCACCAAATGTATATAAAGATTGTTATTATTATTATTATGTTTTCAAAATAAATAGATTTTTCCTATTTTGACGAATTTTAACTAGTTAAAATTTTTGAAAAATATACTTTCCAACCTTGATGATCCTAACTTTCCAATTTAATGATAAGAAATGGTGAAAAAGAAACACATCATTTCGAAAAGGCATTATAACCTGAAAAGCATTGAGTGCTATCTCCCTAAAACAGCTAACAACTAAAATTATCATACATTTCTAAAGATAAACATTATTAAAACATTTCATTGGGGGGGGGGGGGAAATGGAGACATTTTTAAAAAATGAAAAATCTATTTTGAAAATTTGAAGATTTTTGTACAACTGTTTTGATACCTGCTGTTTTGATAAAATCCTACCTTCAAAATGTTACGAGCTTCCAAGTTATATTTCTTGTTTTGTAAGTAAAAAATATTTTGATCAAAAATTCTTCAAACATGATTTTTTCTTAATTTCAAGCATTTTTTACTATTGTAATTGTTTAGAAATTAGTTACCATACCACACACACATTAAGTGCATTCATTGTATTTAGCGAAGGAAGATGGAACATAGTAATTTAGATTTTTAAAGATTTTATCTTTGGCATTAAAGAGTCATACTTGCCAACTCTCCGGATTTTGGCGGGAGACTCCGGATTTTCGCTCTCTCCTCCCGCACTCCGGATTTTCACCGAAAATCTCCCGCTTTCTCGGTTTTCTCCCGCTTTTTTTTTGGAATTCCTGGTTTTTTCGAAATTCTGCCCAAAACCAACCGTAAATGGTTTCTTTTGAAATTATGTAGTATTTCAGGCATGTGATTTTTCCGCTAATTAGCGGAAATCCGCTAATTTTAAAGGTATTGATTATCGGAATTCCGATTTTTTGAAATTTTATATTCCGCTCAATTTGTGATGCACAACCTGCGGTCCGCGAACTGATTTGAATTTTTTTCAGATAATCCCTTTGTTAAATAATCCTTACTTTCCGGATTTTTTCCAAGAAAAATGACTAGTTCGTGGAAAAAGTCGGAAAAATCGCGATTTTCGTGCAAGTTTCGTTTTGCGTGCGGAGTGTCCCGTTCCTCCTGCTACCTCCTGCGACTGCTTTCTCGGTCGGCCGCGGGCGCCAAGTTGGAAGGCGGCTTCTTGTGTTGCTATTGCGATGTAGAAAAAACAACTTTAGAGTTGTCAGAAGCCTACAAGTCCGGTGTTCGAGATCACATTCTCCGGAAAAAGTCGAAAAATAGCGATTTTTCGCGAAAGTTCGGGCGCCTAGTTGAAGTTGGCTTCTCGTTGTAATTGCGATGCAGAAAAAACTTTTTCGTTGTCAGAGGAGCCTATTTAGTGTGAAACCTCTCAGATCGCATTTTTGTTGATTTTAGTCAGATATATAAAGAGGAAGCCAGGAGACTTCCCCCCTAAAAAAAAATCTGACTAGGTGTTCAAAACAAGTTAAAACCATGTTTTTATGGTCAAATTTCCTGATTTCTCCTGATTTCTATGGAAAATCTCCTGATTTTTTACTTTCAGAGGTTGGCAAGTCTGAAGAGTGATCTCACGTAACAAACAGAAAAAAGAGATAAAACCTCACAAACAAGAAATAGTGCTGCAAAAAGCAACCGAGTCAAAACAAATACCCCCTACAGTAAAGTCCGTATCAGCTAATGGGAGACTTCAACAAGTGAAGGAGTAGGATTAATAACGAGGGGCTGCAGGAAACGAAGGCACCCAGCTTAACCATCAAAGGGAAGGAGGGATGAAAGAAAGATGAGATAGAGATTTGACAGTCAGAGACAGAGAATAAAACATAGTTTGGGATAATTGGTGGTTTCTCTTAACAGGATGGTCGTTTTTCTTTCGATGCCTATTTTGATTTTCCTGAGGAGAATAAAACACGGTTTTCTTCCGCTACCTGCGTTACTGTTATCTGCGAATATTAATGATCGCACCCGAGCTGTACTCCTTTAAAGAGGGGGAAGAAAAGGTAATGTGTCTAATAAGGTCTAGGGACGGTTTTTAAGTGAGCTCTTTACTGAGGACGTGCCTCCGAATTGTTCTTAGCACGACATGGGAGTGAAACGATAGGATGGAAATAAAGAGGTTGAATAGTGTGAAGCAGGTGTTTCTGTTTTTTTTCCACCATTCGTTAGCAAAGATAAAATTTCAATAGATAGGACTAACGATAATTAAGTAAAATATCTACACCGTAAAATTTATCAGCATTATTTTAAACTTTTGAATAAGTTATACAAAATTCAATTATAGTAGAGCAGGAGGAGTGTTATTGTACCTTGGGGTGGTTGAACCTTGAAACATTGATGATTTCCAAGAGCATATTTTGATCAACCTTTATCTTTTAACCTACTATATATAAATCTTATTCATAGAGCTCGAGCCCTTAAAATTAACAGTTGAAATTATAAATAATAGGGAAAGGTTTATCATTGAGACAAATCATGAAATGTGTGCCATGAAAACCTTCATTCGGTGTGCGTTATTTTAATAATTCATTTGATAGATATATTTATCCAGCTAAGGATATTCATCTTATCTGATCTTTTGTAATTAATAGTACAGATAAAAATATTATGGAAAAATAGAAGAGTAATCTTAAATCTTACATTCGACTTCAAATATATGGTGATTTTCTTTAGGTTGCTAGACGGTGTGTAGCTAACTTATAGGACTTAAGCCCATTGATATGGGGTAAAAATGCATTCGTTATTATATTTCCAAAACTTCACAGAATAGTAGAGCTTTGAAAATAAAATTACTTCAAAATCAATCCATTTCGATCACTATGATAAACAATTTTTCCCTTTTTTTTCTCTGATTTATTTCTGAAGTAAATCAGAGGGAACACCTGATAATTTTCTGAGAAGCACCATAAAACTAAAAGGATAAAAAATTACTGGAAGGAAGTTTAAGTAGTTTATTTTTAAAAATGAAAATCACTTAGAAAGAAAAATGAATGGTGGCTTGAGTTTGTGTTAAATGTAGTCTAAAAGTGATTGATAAAACAGTTAAAATAACGTTTGAGGTGCCTAAGGGTTTTTAATGATGACCGATCATCAATGGCGTAACCTGAAAACCTGGGCAACGAACTTAGGGGGCGTGAATGTTTTCCAATGTTTTCCAAAGCGATCCAATGGGCCAAAAGGAAAAAAATCTTTAAAGCTATATAATATTGAAAAAATAGAACAGAAAATTATTGCACTTCTATTGAAAAGTGGAATGTATTCTAAATACTAAACTAATGATAGTATACAATTTGTCGAAGTTCTTAAAGTTTTGAAACTTGAATTTGTAAACTATAAGTCTATAATAGGTATGATTATAGTGATTTACTTTTAAGTATTTTGGATAGCGCTATAAGGAAGTTCAAATTTGAATTGGGAACTTTAGTTATATTTACAGAGGTTACATTTAAGTCTCTGTGTATATTTATTAATAATTCCCGGCCCGAAATGCCAGGGCATTATTAATAATATCCGGATTTATTTACTAAATATTAACTATTAATAATACCCGAAATGCTAAGGCATTATTAATATTGCCCGGATTTATCCCATTGCCCGTAACCCAACCCAACAATCCAATTTTTTTTCTAAATTACTTTCGGTAATTGTAACTGTAGTTTTGGTAATTGTATTTGTATGGGATTGTATTGTAATTGTATTTGATAGTTTTGGTTTGGTAATACAGCCTACTATAGTTTCAAAATATTGTGTAATTTCTGTATTCAAACTCAGGCATTTACTATTTCTATAAAAAACATACGATTATTTTTTTATCCACTCAAGGATCTAACAATGCTCTTTAATGGAAAAAATATAACAAACTTTTAAATTTATGGATAAGAAGAAAGAGGATAAAAAAGGTAAATATCGAATTTTAAAAAGCTAACGTTTCAATACAATTTATTTTTTATCTCCTAAGTTGTAATCAGAAAGAAAAGCAATATTTACTTCAAAAAAATATTTAACTTCGAGTTAACATTCTCTTTTCTGCAGTTTTCATTTGGAAGAGAAAGTTTACTTTAATAAAGAAGAAATAAAATAAAAAATGAACAAAGGACGCTTTTATAAGCCTCGTGATAAAAATATTTAAATGCAACTAGACGACTTAATAACGAGTTTCTCACATCCTTTTATTTCTTTTACGCGTAATATCCTTTTCAGAAATGTTTGTTTTTCTCCATAAATGTTATTTATGGGAAATTGATATAAATTAGTTTTTGCTCAATTCAGAAAGGCAAATATACAGCTTTCAAATTAAAGTCTCTCTTCATATTCTCCAGTTTTAATAAACTTTGTTTCCAAATATGCATATAAGAAACAATTAAATGGGAGTTTTTAGTATAAAAGGTTTATTTTTTCTTTCTATCTGAATCTTATTGTTGAATGGAACATATTATTTTCTTACTACAGAAATGACAAAGCTAACAAAATGGGATGTTTTCAATTCCAAAAAAAGCAATACTGCATAAATAATTTTGTTAATTACGGTAAAGTTACAAAA
The DNA here is from genome assembly GCA_963680715.1 of Tetragnatha montana. Classification (NCBI taxonomy): domain Eukaryota; kingdom Metazoa; phylum Arthropoda; class Arachnida; order Araneae; family Tetragnathidae; genus Tetragnatha; species Tetragnatha montana. The sequence goes on along the minus strand of OY796679.1, from coordinate 42,249,728 downwards.
TTGTTCTTTTCCTTGTCTTTTTGTTGTTCAAAGAATACTTTTAATTTTATCTTTGATTCTATACTTCAACTCTAATACATAAAAATGTTGTAAGAAAATTAACAACTTGATTTTATAAATATTTTTAAGCCGTACTGTAGGGTGTAGACTACAAAAAGACAAGTCTGCATATGATCTGCTGTTTAAAATGTGTAGGTTTATGGCTGCACTTTTAATATTTCTAATGATTTAAATAAAATTTCATTCATCAATGTTTCTGTAATACCTAGCAACTTTAGCTACATTAAAAACTGAATTCTTGAAAAGATTTCATAATTTTCTTGCTACTTTATTTATTTAACTCGATAGTAAATTGGTGTGGTTAATGGTTTTTTTGGTACTAACTCTTGCGTCCATTTTCACAGTTGATGCATTAATAAAAGGTGTTAAACACATTTGTTATTTAGTAACATGCTCTTTAACAACATTATTTTCACTGGCATTATAACATTATAAGTACCGTGTAAGATTTGTTTTTCTTATCATAATACAAAAAGAAATCTTACTTGTTTTTAAATTGCTACTATAGTCCAAGTATTAAGTAAGACAAAGGGGATCCACTGATATTTATGTTAAGTGTGATATACTTTGTTCGTTTTAATAAAAAAGACGATGTTTTTCAATTAGCAGTTAATTAGTTAAGAAAGTTTTACACACTATACTGATAATATTTCTCGCCGTGAGAAAAAGAAATTATCATTTTATTCATATTCAGGATGTATATTCTGGCCGTGGAATTAAATATATAATCGTTTATTCAACCACATAATTATTGATGGTCCAGAGAAGATATCCACGCTTTAGTAAGTACGCGTAGGTTGATACAGAGGAAACGACACTTTTTAATGATTATACCTGTCAAACGAATAACACATGTATATAATTATTATTATACAACGTATGGTTATGCTTTTTACGTCCCGCCGTTTAAATTTATTCTCTTAAATTTCCTTTTACTTTGGTGGAGTCAGTTATTTCTTGTTAAATAAGTATCTAGAATACAAAAAATAAGATCATTTCAGAATAAAATCCTTTTTCTTTCCAAAATAAGGTTACCAATTGATAGATTAAAAATAGATTAGATAGATAGTAAGATAGTATGGTTTGAGCTTGTTAATTTACTATATAAACCAGAAAGAAAAATATGTCTATTAACATTAAGGTAAAAGGGAAACAGGTGTAATAAAAGATATTAATTTTACTGTGTGTACCTAAAATCTGAAGAAATTCCACAGTATCTTTGAAACATACTTTACATCACATAAAAATTTTAATATTTCAGAGTAAATATTTCAGTGGAAAACTGTCATTTAAAATTGATACCAGCAGTTAACTTTCCTACGTTAAGTCCCTTTTTTCAGCTACAAATATTTTGAACTTAATTGTTTTCGTAATGGAATTATCTATTAATTAAGGGGTAGTAAGAATCAATAGTATTTTAACCTTGAAAATGAAAATACTATTAAGCCTATATTATCCTTTTTTTTTGTCTTTATTTTATTGTTTTTATATCATTCATCATGTTATGTTTGATAAATTCATTTCACTTAAGTTTATGACCTTTAGTTGAAACGGTGGGAAAATCCAAAAAGTAAATTTACTTGAAAACTACATTTTCCTTTCTTCTTTGTTTATCTTAAATTCTTATTTAGTTTGCTTTCTCATGATTTTCAAGTTTTATGTTGATTAATAGAGTCTTGCAACTTTCAGCTTGTATCTTCTTGGCCTAATTTTTAGCTAAACTAAACTGGGAAGATTTTCAATAGAAATCTCTGAAACAAAAATGTAGTTTTACTATACACTTTTGAAAATATACTTATTCCTCCTTTTGATTTTTAATTGTTTTAATTAGTGAAATAGATGGGTTGTTCCTTATGACCTTTAGTGAAGTAACAATACTCAATCAGATTCAAGTGATTAATTATCTTCCACTTTTTTTTACAGATGATAAATTTTTTCATAGGAAGCTTGTGATTATGTATAAATAAATATATTGTGTAAAAATACAGCTTTAAACTTAATGGCAAATACTGTAAAATTTTAATACCTCAATACCTTAATACTCTTAATACCTCACTAGCATGTAATTATCCCATTCTCCCCTACAATTTGTCAATCAAAACATTAAAGTACGTTTAAAAAAAAACTTAATTTGAATTGTTGAAAAAAAATTTTAAAGTTCATCTAAGCGATATAAGTAGGTACTTAAAATAAGATCAAATGTTACATTTTCTGAAAAGGTATAAAAGAAGTCTAATTATTAAACTTTAAAAATACAAAAAAAAACATTCCTTCGCTCAATTATTTCAAGTAAAATGTACAATAGGTTCATAAACTCAATCCTTATGATAATAAAAATACCAAAAAATGTAAAAAGAAGTTTTTAAAAAGTGTTTTTCAGTCTTCAGCGAAGTGTGTAAATGGGATAAAGAAAAAGAATAAAATGAGTGTAACGCGATAGAGAAAAGTGTAAGATTGATTACCATGTAATTTGGCAGGCAGGGAATAAGTCTTTAACAAGGGTTTGATTCGTCAATTACGGATCCATTTAAGAAAAGATTAATTGAATTTTCAAGAGGATTCCCCCCAGAAATTGAAAGGAATACTCAGCTCAACATAATGGGGGAAGATCAGCATAATTACCATCCTTAAGTTTGGCTCTAGCATTTTCAGACTTCAAAAGATAATAAGGCTTCAAAAGTTTTTTTATTTAAATCATCAATAAATATATTTCTCTCTGTGAATATATTGATACTTTCATTTCTTAAAATGTTTTCCAGCGTATGAAAGTTTGCGTAAATGAGAAGTGATTTTTTTCATCAATAATTCTTCCAATAAGGTTATTTGGATAAACTTTTGCTTTTTCCAGATACTTTTAAGGAAACACAGAACTAATATTTTTATATTTTTCTTTTATTCCAAGTCTAAAATATAGTATAAATTCATAAATTTTATCACAATAGAATCCCATAAATGTTATTCATCGAAATTTCTAGCATAACTTATTTTCCCTGAATCTTTTTTAATTAAAAGTATCCCAATTTAACATCAAATTAAAATTCAATCAAAATTTTTTTTTCCTTTAAGCAATTCTAGAGTCTACAGGTCTCTATTATTATTTTATTCAGTCTATTTATTTTCCCTGTATTTTTTTTATTAAAAATATCCCAATTTAACATCATATTGAAATTCAATCGAATAAACGATAGTTTTTCCTAGAGTCTACAGTCTAGTTGGTAACCACCAAATATAAAAAATACATTTTCTTGCAATTAAACAAAAAAAAAAGGTTATAGTCTAAAACATTGGAAATTTATGGAAAATCTCTTCAAATTTTATACATCTTTTTTATGCTTTAGGCATTTAAATAAACCATCTAACGCTAGATTCTAACCCATTATTTCATATTAATTACAAAGTAAGAATTTGTATTTTATTTAAAAACTCACAATTAATTTAGCACACAATTTTTTTACACAACACAGATGTTAAAAAGGAGACAGTGAGTGAAATACTTTTTGAGCAAGATTTCGTATTAAGGTTCCTTAAAAAAACTATGTTAAGCCATAGCGATACTAGGGTTTAAAGTTAAGATTTGTAATCTTTACCATGAATTGCAACTTCAAGAAATTTATTCGGACTCTTAGCATTAGGTTCGACGAGAAATACCATATCACACATAGCTGCCAATGAACCCTCAAGGCATGAAACAGAATACCTCGAACAGCCTGGAGTGACCATCGAATCTGCCATTACCGAGCGCCTCCTTAAGTCCTCACTTTATCTCTTTGATTGCTCCAGGATTTATATATTTTCGAAAAAAAAAAGGCGAGCGATAATAAATTAGGGTTTAATGACACATAATGAAACCTGAGAAAGCCTTTCCTATACCAGCGGGACTAACGTGACAAGATTATATTTCTACCTGATTACCACCCATCCGTAAGAGAACTAGTAAGGCCTTGACCGAACGATAAAAGATACACAAAAGATGACTTGAAATTGCAGGATTCAGGTTTACTTAAAATGTCTAACACGCAATCCTTTCCCTAAAAGGCCTCATTAATCTAACGTGTCCAGTGCGATCTCTAATAGCAGCATCATAGATTGACGAAGCCTTTCTCAACTAGAAATGTTGGTTTCAGGGTCATGATTAGAAGTATATTTTTCTTTCATTAAGGGGCCAACGATTTACCGGTTTTAGGTCACTGTAACGTGGGGGAACTGTTTTATGAGTTCAAATGTTTAATGAGATAGTTGTCCTTTGTAAAATTATTCTTTGAGTTAACACTTTTGAATTAAATTCCTAAAGGAGATGAAAAAGTTTAACTTTCTTGAAGAAATGAAGTACAATAAACAAAATTTTGAGAAAGCTATTTTGTACTTCACCACTCTTTCTCTCGTTTCATTTGTTTTTATTTTCTCTGGGGTTTTTTTAGTGAGTTTTTTTTACTCTAATCTTTCACTTCAATAAGTGGATACAGAACAGGGGTAAGAAGTATATTGATTTGAAGGACTGTAAAAATTGTACTGATGTATATTGTGTTATTATATGGAAAATAACCTGGTCAGAAAAAGTAGGAGTTCATTGGATATTTTATTTTCCATTATACACACACATTAACATTGCAATGTGTGTGTGCATTCCTTATTTTAAGAAAAACTAAATTTTTCTATTATCTCCTAATGTTCTTCTACAATCTCTATAACAATGCAATACTTTATTTTTTTTTCATTAAATTATTTTCAGAGATTATAAACTTTTACGCAGCTTATTTTAAAGAAAAGAATGTTCAATGATTTATTTATTACTTCTTTCATGACTTTGTAAAAATGTCATTGTCAAAATCAAAACCAAGCAACTTTTATTTTCTATCTAAAAAAAGGTCATCCAGAAAGTGGTTTCGATAAATAAATTTATTCAAAAAGTAGGTTGAGAAATTTAAAACATCACATTAAAAATTTAACCATCCAAAAGCACGCGATTCGGCCCTCTAGGAATTCGGCCCTCTATTTAAACTTTTAAAACATATCCCTGCACTTAGCCATTGAATAAAAAATACTATTTTTCGTTCATTTTGAAAGTGAACCAAGTCACAATCGATTCAATCGTAGTTTTCCTTATCGTTTTTAATTCTCACCATATCAATCAGAAAATCATATATTTTGATTGACTTTATAAATAAACTATATTGATAAAATTTTATAGAAATAATTAATAGCGTTTTTCTCTGAACGGAAAATAACTTTACCTGTCGTTTCAAATACCTATTAGGTATATTATGTTTAAACAATGTACATTTAATTACTCCAGACAAACCTTTACATTTAAACTAATTCTTTCATAATTGTACATTTTCCTTCAGACTGTATCCGTATAGCATACAACAGCTTTTGTACTCAGGCTTAAAGTATATTTTAAATAGGTATCCGAAAAGGATGTTAGAATACAAACATCCAAACAAAAATATTTATTTATGGATCTAATAATTTTTATTTATACATACTATACGTTACAACATGATATACATAATTTTTAAAAAACGGAAAATTAATTATTATTTTAATGCCTTTTGAAACTTTACATCTATGTAACGAATTATGTTTTATTTATGAACATTCTTTGAATTTAAGATAAACTGTATTTTGATAGTTTTGGAGGGAAATTGTCTTAAAAATTCCACTACTCTGTCTCAGATCAAACTTTAATGAATTCCATCACACCCTTTAACGTTTTGGTAAAGCTCCTAAAATTTAAAAGAAATGTCTAGTAAGTTTAAGAAACCTTAATTTTAAGACTAGATTAAAATTCGACCCAATAAACGGGCAAGCTAAAAAAAATCCAAAAGCTTAAAACCGTCATCTCACCATTAGCAACCAAAACCTTACCAAACATCAACATTAAAAAACGGGAGGAAATTTCCGGATAAACAATAATGAACGGGGTAGGGAAAGGGAAATGTGGGGAACATCTTTCTTCGAGAAAAGGAGAATTTTATCAGGACCAGGGAAAGGAAAAACAAACTCCCCTTCTTCGCTAGGAAAACACTTGAAAACGAAACAGCTCCTATCCCACTTCTAGGGCTCTCACTCACCGCGGTAAATGCGCGTAATATGTCGGAGAATTTAATCATGTTTAGATGGACATTTTGGGACTGGGCTTGTTATTGTATTGGAAGCAGCTAGCTGCACGGCAGAGATAAACTACGCAGAGGCTGAGCAAAGGCAAACTGGATTCTGGGACTTCTCGTTTAGGCAAAATCGAGTCACACACAAGTGACGTCGCCAAACCAGACAGAACCCGCTATTCTGCAGCCCCTGTGCCAACAACCATGCTCGGGTCACGGCTGGATGATCAGCGTGTGGGGATGGTGTCCATATTGTGTGGGAAGATAATTCGTAAGAAAGGTGGATTAGGATTGAATATAGAGTCGGATTTTTAAAATGAAGTAGGAATTTTGCTTATCTTTAGCTGAAAAAACGGAAATTGTTAATAAATGCAGAATTGTAGTTAATGTAAAACGGGTTGGGCGTATAAATGTAGTTGAAATGTCATTAAAAGCCTTTATGTAAACATTAAAGTGGTGAAGAAATTGATTCTGTGCATAAAACCCTATCAGCAGCCGCTTTAGATACCTGTGCTGTGTGCACTTATTTTAAAGTATAATGTTTCAAGGTTGTGTCAAATTTGTTATGCTTATACTATACAGGGTGTTTCAATAAGTCTGTCCAAACTCTGTACACCTGGATTCTGTACGGGGAGTAAGTACATCAATAGTGTCCAAAGAACTATACCTCTTTCAAGGTATGACATCATATCTAGTTTGCGTTAAAAAATGTTTATGGAAAACGTAAACTCTGTTATTTGGATATTTTTGAAGACTAAGCTACAATATCTACCGCTCATGCATGCGTACGCCGTGGAATGAAACAATCGAGTTTTTCTCGGATATGACGTCACATTTTTCGAAAAAAGTTGTAGGAAAAGTATGATTCTTGGGCATTTTTATGTACTCTACGCAAAGAATCTTGTAGAGTTTGGATGGACTTGTTGAAACACCATGCAGAGAAAAATTAAGTATCGCTTAAGTGTTTGAAACTAAAATTTGTTTAATGAAGACTATAAAGAGTTTTTAAAATTCCGTTATTTGTACACCTATCGTTCTTTTGGGCACCTCTTCTTAACCTAACTTATTACGTACACTCGAAATAAAAATAACTGTTCAATGTTTATTACCAGAAAAGTGTTATATTTAATGACAATTTAATTTGTTTTTCCTATGAAGTCCAATTAAATATTTAAAACACGAAGAAAATAACAAAAAACATATTATAGGAAAAAGTTTGCATGTATTGGATAATGAAAGCTAGGTCTAAGTATTGGTTATCTCGTTTCCCTTGTCGTTTATAAGGTTGAATGTGTTCGATCGATATGAATCTTGTGTGGTTTTGAAACCCAGGCAAAATTCTTTAAGGTCTTTGAACTATTGGTAAAGTGTTTATTTGCAGCAATTTTATTACGTCCAAGTATATTCGTAATAATAACCTATGGAGAAATAATAAAAACACAACAGTTTTGTCAAATAAAAAAGGAATAAAATAATCATTGTTATATTTTATGCAATAATTTATATTTGTTATGTTTTATTTTACGTTTTAAAATCCAAGCATCTTATTAAGTTTAAGATCAAAAAGATTTTATGATAAAACTTCATTTCCATTCACTGGCATTTTAAGCATGGATTTATTCATTTTAAAGCGACAATTTCATTATTATGCAATTTAAACTTTCTTACAATCAGTTTAATTTTTTTAAAAGTAATACACTTTATGTGTGTATAATTTTTTTAATTTTGTTATTAAAGAGAGCAATGCACTTTATATGAAAATTTTGAAATTTTGTTATTCTTATAAACAAACTTTTAGTATCTGTAATATTTTTATAGTTAATAGACTTTTCCAATATCTGTATGTTCATTGTCTTAATTTACATTTTGATTATGTATCATTTCATCAAACAGTGAATATCGACATCATTATTTGTTATTTTAATAAACTTTCTTTATACGCCTATATTTCGATTTCATTTAAATTTAGGTCTTTCAATATTTACCGTTGCTTCAATGCGCATTCTCAGAAGAAACTGATGTAGGTTTTTTTTGCAAAATTTAAATGTGCAGACAACCCCTTAAAGGCACAGGCGAGCATAACAGCAATTCATGGGTCTGCTTCAGAGAGAGCCCGAGGAGACTTCTTTGCTTTTATCCATTGCAATGGAGTATTTCCTCAAAAAGAGATTTTAAGGAGGAGGAAAAGTCTCCAGCTCTCATTACTTTGTTAAGGAGCAAGTGCAGATATCAACTGGGTGAGCGAAAACTAGTAAAAACAAAACTTAAGCTACCGCCAGGAGTTGAGTGGACTCTGGTCCAAATATGGAACCTTAACATAACCCAACTCTTCTACTAATCTTGATTACACTCAATGATTTTCTAATTAATCCATTCGCAATGCTTTATTATAACGGTTCAAATACATTTGATTACTACATAATTCAACAAAATTTCTAAATTAAAAGTTGTTTTTTCCACATTTTTTTTCTGATTTTTAATGTTAGTTTTTTTAATATTCAGTATGAGGTAATCTGAATTGGTGCAATACTACTGGAGTACGAAATTGCATAAAAATTTTGCCGTGACCACAAACAGAATTCATATGTAATCACGTGGTAGTTTTTTATTGAAAATAAATTGCAAAATAAATATTGATTCCTCTTGTGTTCCTAGAATTAAAAATACTAAGTAAAATGAAAGAGGTATTTGCCATTGCAAAATTTTCTAACAATTCCATTTCTCATAATTTTTGAAACGTGTGTGAGCGAGTGACAGGTGAATTTATGTATTTCGAAATAATCCTAATTGTGTTACGACACTTATTAAAAAATTAATCAAGTGTAAAATGTGTTTGGTTTGGTTTTAAGTTAACCATATGAATGTAAAATCTATTTTAGAATGCCCGACGTACTTTCAGAAGCATTTGAAATATGTTTTTGTTAAAAAAATATTTTTAAAGACTTAAATTAATGAATGTTTCTCATAAATACATTTTCACATTTTCTCTTTATTGGTTTGTGAGATTATAATTTATGCTTAAAAACAAAATAGCTTAAGTTCTGAATTATGCGTTACTAGGGAACATGTTCTTTCTTTAACGTGTATCTGTGAACTATATTTGAAACCGTACTAACAAAATTATAATTAAATGTATTTATATTTATGAGCAATATTTATAAATACATAGTAACCAAATGTATTTAAAGGAAGTATAGTAAATTGATTACGTCCAATTAAAAATACTATGCCAAAGAAGCTAATTTTGTTAATTAATTAAAATGAGATACCTACTTCATGATACGAGAGGTAACAAACTAAGTTAAAGTCTAATAAATCAATGCAAATATAAAAACAAAGTTGATGAAAACCCGTTACAAAAGAAATTAATGAGAACTGAGGAAATTGAAATTCGCTCAAAAGATAAAGGTAATCAGGTACCTTACAAATATTGAGAAGTCGTAAAAAGGAAGAGAAAAGAAACCATTTTAACTTCACTTGAGATAAGTAGCTTGCTTGTTTTGTTTCTTCTTACTTTTCTTACTTTCGATAAGTAAAAGCACAATTTAATCAACTTCACAAATAGATATAACTTACTTTACTAATTAAACTTTAGCTTTCAATTCTAATTTCACTCTTATAACTCAAATCATTACTCTGGAAAGCAACTGAAAGTCGTGGAAATGAGGAAAAAAAAAGATCCAGTAACTTGCTCACAGAACCTGATACGAATTCTAATGACAGATTGGGAGTAATTTAAGAAGAAAGCAACTTATGGTACGTAACAGGTTTCTGAAAGTTTTTCAAGAAAAAATAATTCACAATTCGGAAAAGGGGAGTATTTAGGGACATGCTCCGATGTCCGCTTAGTTTTACAAATATCTCAAGCGATCAATATTTTACTACCAAGATTGTGCAAACCGGTATAGCTAATCTGGAGGGGTGTGTAAAAATGTCGTGCAGACACCATTTGGAAGATATATACGTAAATCAATTCCTCATTCATATTCAATAGTTATTATTTTTCCAATTAGTGATTCAGGATTAGCAGCAACCTATAATACAGTCCGATTCAGAGTAGAGAGAAAGTTCTAGTTAGAAGAAAACCGGTGCAAAGCGCATTCTTTGATAGATTCAATCCTTTCAATAAAATGGTCATTTGTGAAAATACTTATAAACTCTAAAATCAGAAAATAGCTCCGAGATGAGTGTGCAGCTTCGTTATTAGGCATGACTTTATTTAAAACTGTTGATGCATTCTCCGTTGGATATGGAGAACTATAAATAATTCTGACAAATAAATTAGGAAATCTTTGAACCTCCTTTAAAAGTTGTAGTCATTATAAACAATTAAATTATTATACATAGCATGTGATAGTTTTAAATTTGTGGGGTTTCATGGAAGGAAATTGAAAATTGATAAATAACATGCATGTGAACTTGTAAAAGATCTTGTTGTAAGAAATTTTGCACATAATTAAGAAATATTGAAAAATATATAAGGTAATGTGTAAATCATTTATTGAAGACATTAAACCAATGTTTTGAATAAAAAAGATCTAAATAATCTTAAATTTAAAATAAAAATATATAATTGGCTCATTTATTACGAAAATAATTAACACTAGTTATGGAATCATGTTTTATAATTTATAATTAAGTTTCAAAAAGTATCAAACATTTGGTATATCAATGGAATGAAAAAAATAAGGGTTATTTTAAACTTACCGGATTTTTTTTGTATATCTTGTGAATCTCACTGTAGGATATCAAATCAGAAATCTGTAACATAAGTGTAATTACTACAACATAATTTAATTTTGAGTTAAAAATATATTTTTTAAATGTTTTGTGTACTTTAATGTCAAATATTGTATAAGCTTAGTAAAAGAGCTGCTATATATTCAAAAGAACGTTCTACCCTAAAGATCATAATTCGTTTAAGTACTATATAGTGTTCGTTTCGGACTCTCTCAATAAGACTACTTTCTCAAGAGTTGATAACATTGCAACATATATTGGGGGTCAATATGGGGTAGGAAGTATAAACACACTTTGTAAATGATTATACGAAAGAAAATTTGTTTACTCTAACTACTCATAATGTTTATTTAAATCTTCACAATCATTTGTGTCATATTGAAAAGAAAATATACCTATCTCTCGGGTTTTCATGTACCAAATACTGATAAGTTGTTGTGGCGCTATTTACTTTTAGAATATGGTTTTTAGTAAAAGTTTGTAAGATGTATAGTATAAATACGGCTCAGTAAACAAAACAGTATGACTCTTTATCATAGTTTAACTCTCAAACCTGAAAAAAGAAACGTCATCTGAGAGAAATGTTTCTCTTTGAAATAGAATTATGTTTCTAATATTTTAAACCTTACTTCACCAGGTTTAAGTATCGAAATCTAAAACTTCAGTTATATGTGGGTGCATTGGCATTTTAAAATATTCATAAATGTATGCTTTTACAATTAATTTGTTTTGTTATTTTTTCTCTGTATAAAACCATTTCTTAGTTACGTACATAATAACTGATATGAAGGTGTCAAAAATTGATTATTATTTTGAAAGACATTGGACGTTTAAACTTTTATGTATGTTTCAACTCCTTTTTTTTTTTTTAAATAAATTGTTGATTTTTATTTTGTTTTTCTTTTTTACTTCTTATGTAAATTTTTCAAGTTTTTCTGCGAGTGCCTGCTTGAGCAGGCGGGACGTGTTTATCAATAAAGTTGATCATGGAATATATATTCTTGATATCAGTTTTGTAAGAAAAATCACATCAAAATGCCCAATGTTTTTATAAAAACTTATTCGTTTTTATTTCTTGAACCCCGTTTCAAATATATCGTTTTAGGCTGTAAACATAGGCTTCGAGCTTTGTCTGCGTCTATGGAATCGAATTTACTGTGACATGTTCTGTTACCCCCGTGATATAGATTTTCCCTGGCAAGAAACGGACTCGGTAAACAGACCGGATAAAAACTAGTGCGCATATACAGAGTCTGACAAGGGGAATCGAAACTTATTTTTTCGGGAAAACTCTCAGTCTGTTTATTATCTATAGAGCGATACAGCTACAGAGACATTTCTTCGTATCACAGATGAAAGACTGCTGTAGAGCAGCAGTGCACTCGAACTTTGAGCTACATGTATAGATAGTGGAAGTTTATAAGCTATTTCCCCAGGAAAAGATAGCATTTTTTACTGATGTAATAATCTAAACTAAAATATCCATCCAGATACCACACAAAGTAAGCTATGGTCTCTTATAGGGATTAGCTAAAAGTGATGGAAAGAATGTTTTAAAGTAATTGTGATGGAAATTTAAGTTTGACGACACGATCAAGTTAAAAAAAAACTATTGTTATCAGAGGAAATAGTAGATGTAAAAGTGTTTGAAAACAACATCTGATAAAGAGATTGAGCGTTTTGCCCATAAGCATAAGTTTTGGTGATAATGAGTGTGCTTCAAGCTTATCTCTGCACGAACTGAATGAATATTTTTAGGAAATAAAAGAGCAATTTCGCTCTATCGAGTAGTAAATATTTTTCTTAAAGAACGCTCATAGATAAGAAGTGAAGGAATTAGGAACTTATTTTGATGGATATAAGAGATTCTCTCAGATTCGCCAGTTCTAAGTTAATTATCTACCAAACTTTTAATAATCAAACACATTTCATTGATAATAAATTTTAAAAAAAAACCCTTATTCCTGTTAATTTATAGAGAACTATTGCCTGATAAATATTGTTAGCGACTTGTCATAAATATACGCACTCGCACTGGAATAACGTAAGAAACATGTCACAAAATCGTCTGTTTTTATTAAAAAAATCATGCCATTATTACCCACCGTTACATTTAATGATACCTTTACACGCAGAGTAAATTAAATTCTAGCAAGTTTTGTAAATATTGAAGAAAACTATTGCGTGTTCCGAGTACGTAATCATATTCGTATTGAACACAATGCAATGTCTATACGCGCTGTTTGTTTACTATCGAAAGTCAACTGTTTTGGCTTTTCTTTTCAACACGCGGCATTAGACAAAAACGAGATAAGTCAATAATCATCAGATAGACGTGACTCACGTTACTTTGGCTTATTAAATGGGTTTATAAGATAAAAGATTAGCATTAATTGTTGTAATAATCGAGATTGTTTTTTCCTAAATGAGCTTTGAAATTACACGACGATTTACAGTCTAATCCGTAAGTTCAAAAATTTTATTTTCCCGAAGCAGTTAGTTATCTTATTAGTAACAACATTTTATTGGAATCCTATCGATTATAGGTATTTTATAGATGAAACAGTTTCATTGAATTTTATATGATAAAGAGAAATTTTATATGAAAAGAAAAATTTTATATGAATTTATATTCATAATTTTATATGAAAGAACTTATATAAATTTTATATTTATATAAGTGCAGTTTGTATAATTTATATAAACTTAATTTTTTAAATATCTTTTTAATGTTATTAAGTAGTTTTAAAATACTTGCTTTAAGATTTCAGATTCTATATTGTGATTCGAGAACATATTTTTATTCAATTCTTTTTATACATAAGTATAACTTTTAAATAGTACTATATAAAGAGGGCAGTAGTCAGACATTTGATAGTTTTTCCGAGGAGTTATATCAAATTTAATGTTAAATTTTCCTTAACTGGCTACTGGTGCGTTTACCCTACCTATGTTATCAAAATACTAGATTTAAATCATACATTTTTATTCGGTTTCAATAAACGAAACTCTATGTTGCAAACTCTCCCATGAATCCTGCTTTGAATATAAGAGTTCTATATTAATGTAAATTTCACTACTGGCTTCAATCAGTAATTATATCTACTTGTGTTAAATAAGTTTAATAAATACATATAAAACATTTAGTGAGGGCATTTCAAAACTATAAAATGATACAAAAAGTTTGCATTTTTACAAAGGTTAATAGATTTAGAAAAAATATTTATTTCACCTTTCATGTATAGTTATATAACTATTTTATTCAAAAATTAATTTTGTTAACTTATTTATTTCAATCAACTTGAATAATTTATTACTTATTATGTGTTTTGTATTATGCATCTATTATTCAATAAACTTCTCCTAGTGCTCATCATAAAAATTTTCTTTAAAAAAAAGAAGTCGTTAGAAATTATCATAGCATTCAATCAACCGACAACTAATTTTTATTCAATAACTTCCTTTGTTGTGGTTGCGTCGCGTGTTTTATCCTAAAAAGCTAACAACAATGTTTTCATTTCTAAAACAAATACATAAAAATAAAAGAACTTCCACCACGACGATCCATCAACGTCTAAATAACAGCATCTCCGTACTTGTTTCAAGTAACACTTTTTTATAATCAGATCCTCCTTCAGACACGCACAAAAAGGAAGAAAAGGAAAAAAAAATAAAGTGCTCGTAAGATAATTGCCCTACAACTTTTTTTTCTTTTTTTTTTACTTTCTAATGAAGCCTCAGCTCAGACACCTGCGAATAAGCAACTCGTTTAATGTTAGATTAGGAAATGTTTTGAAGCGTTGATTTTTTAATGCTCTATTTTTTTCTCCGTCCTTTTTAAGCTTTTGTTTGTAAACTTTGGAACACCGTAATGTGAGGTGCATTCTCGTAAAGTTAACACGTGCTCCGTATTCAATGGAGAGCGAACTTTGGCATCAGTACAACATGATTGTTTTATTAAGGTTGGGTAATTTCTGAATGGGAGAGTAAATAGAGATGAATGAATGCTATTAAAAGAAATTTATTTTCAAGAGTGGTATTCAGATAAATCAATCTAAATAGCTACTTGCAGCTTAAATTGATTAAATCTGTCCAATTTTAATTTGAAGATTTCCCCCTGTCCCTGTTGTTTAAAACAGTGTGGTCGTGGTCCAACCCGCGGTTTCGGGTTCATTTTCAGTTTCGGTTTGTTCAACCCGCGGCCCGCATGCGGCCATCGTTGAGATTTTCATGGCTCACGGCCACAAAATGTAATGCTTAATCAAACCAAATAGAAGGTAATTTGCTTTCGAATTTTTATTAATGTTAATTAAATGTGTTTAAAACACGTTTTTATAAGTTGAATTTTCTAAAAAAATTTCAGGGGAGATCCCCATAACCCCCTTTTAACTGTTTTTGACTTGACTTAATATTTAAAAGAGTTATTAAAAGTGCACCAATAAATCCAGTTGGTGCAATAGTAAAAGGAATTATCAAATCAGTAGGAGCTAATGAGTAGTAGATTTATTAACACATAATCTACAAGTGTAATTTCAGAAATTTCACTACAGGGCTGTAGTTGTCTATGTATTTTTTAGAACATATTTTTTTATTGTTAAAAGTTCCTATAACCTCTTGAGAAAATTTTTTTTTTTGGATATGAACTAATTTAGAAAGACACTTTTACCTGTAAATCCCACCTAAACACTTCTTGCTCTTTTATTTTTAAAACGTCGTGAATCGCCTATTTTCTTAGAACAGTTTTCTCTTTACTAATAGACTAATTTTCCTTTTAACAACAAGACAATTTACATTGATTCTTAAATGTAAGATAGATATTTCTAAAAATAAAATGCGTCTTAGTAAATCTTTATAGTTGAAGTACATGTTCTAGTTTTGGGAAATATAAGCTTGGTTTGCGGATTTTAAAATAGTAAAACGCATTAATTACTGTCTCTGGCACTCACCTATATAAAAAGTTCAATTGGCACTCGGGTAGCTAAAGGTTGGACCACACTGCTTTAAACCTACGAAAAATCGGTATGAGAGTAAATCTCTATAATTTACATTTTTCATCAGAAAAGTTACGTCGTTACGTAGGTTAAATAAAATAATAACTGACATATAGACATAATCTATATTTATTTCTGTTGTTTAAAACTAGGGAAAATCCATATGAAATCCGATCTTTATTGTCCCTGATATTTTTCATTCCTAATATTGAATATTCATGCTCCATAAAAATGTTTTGTTTTTCTTATGAAAATGAATAGTGAAAAGTTACGTTTTATTAGGATTAAACTTATATTATAATATGATAATTGGACTATAGAAAAATCAATATTTTCTCCTGTAAGATACCTTGTTACGTAGATATTTATGTATTAAATTTATAAAATAATAACTAAAAGTAGAAATAAAAGCCCATGCTCAGTAAATTATTTTATGTGAGCCAAATTTTAGATTTGGTATAAAAATTATTTATGATTATTAATTGAAGGGTAAAAATTTGTTGTAAGAAAATAATTGTCGATATGTTATTTTAACTACCTACCTACTTTAATTGAATTCTTATACAAATTCATATTTTTCATGCAGATTATGATGATCTCAATTTAAAATTTAATTAGTTAACGGCTCTTTAAAACCAAGTAAGGTTCAGTGGTTTTTAAGAAAGAAAGAAGTTTTCAGAAGGTTTTTAAATGTGATAATAATGATACATTTAGTTCTATAAAAATAAAATTTCTTTTTCTAATTCAGTCTCCTAAATTATGTTTAGTAAAATTAATTAGGTACTACCTAATTAGAAAAAAATTTTCCTAATTATAAAATAAAACTTTTATATTAATATTAGAATATCCTAGTTGGGAATATTTGTACCATAAATTAAAAATAATTCCTTATGTTTAAAAATAATAAGTCCCAAACGCAAGGTAGTAAGGAAAGAGGAAGCAGTTTAGGGCACCCAAATTTTGATTAACACATTACCCAATTTAAAAAGAGAATGGAAGAAAAAAACATCCACACGCACGCAAAACATTTAAAAAGCAGGTCGCTCTTGACATTTCGAATATTCCATGTAAAAGCGGTCTAAGTTGGGAATTTGAGGAAACGAGTTTCAAAATCAATACGCTTTAATGAACATGATTTTTGTAAATTCACCCATCTATACATCAGGTAGTGAGTTTATTTTCTGAAGAATTGTAGGACCACCCAGATGTAAAATGAAAACTTCTCAAAAATATCTGGCGAGATATCAAAACTCAGATAGGAACTCAGATATCAAAACTCTGAAACTCGGATTTTATTCCAGAACAAATTAAGAGAGTTGTACTAGATATTTAACAGGTGTTTGTCAGACTCGAATTGGTTATGTTTGTCCCTGGGGGTATTTCGTCGGGGTTATTCTACAGACGGACGAAATTTTCTAGGATATTCTAGGATATATTTCAATCCTCGAAACCTTGATCCACCCTTTACAAAAATTAAAAATTTACATCAAGGCGCAATACCGAAACTTCAAAACATATTTAGAATGTTCGCTGATGAGATCCAGGATAAATTTGGGAGTGCAAAGGACTTAATTCACTTTAATGCCAAACCCCCCATTTAGTCATCTCCAATGCCTGAGAAAGGACAAGAAGTACAGAAACTCGTCGCAAATCGAAAGGCAACGAACAAGGAGAGAGGAAATTTCAAAAATTTGGGCCTCGAAATAAGAATGAGCGAAGTTTGGCGAGCGGGCAGTAGTTAAGAGAAACGAGCGAAGGAGAAAATAGAAGGGAGCGAAAAAGAAGAGGCAGTTTGTGGTAGAGGGGGAAACCTGGCAACGGGCCAGCCGAGTCCCATTTATCACGCGCCGCCGTCAATACTCCTAACTGGCAACCGTGGAGCTCGTAGCCTCGACGCGAGGTCCCAATCTAGGCAGCGGCTTTGTTTTCTCCGTAGCCTCGACGCGAGGTCCAAATCTACTAGTCATTAGATGCAGCGAGAGCAAGAACACAGCGGAGAAAAAATAATGGCGACCGGTTTCCAAGACATCAAGTACCACTGAAACGCTATTAAAATAACTGCACAAAAAACAAAACCCGAAAAAAAGTAATGAACTCGAGGAATAAATATGTGTATACATACAGAGGAATAAGTACCTTTTCTCCCTGACTGAGCCAAGATTCGGAACGGGCTAACTCGAATTTCGGTGTTCTACCGGTTCGGATGGAAAAAGAGGAGTCATTTTCGAGTAAAAGTAAAGAACTCGTATTTTTTCAACTATAGGAGACAGCAAACTCTCCTCAAAAGGAAAACAATACTGAGGGAAAAATACGTGTATCATTCCTGGAAGGCGAGGAGAGATATGAAAAAAGAGGGGGAGGGAATCTAAAATATGTATCCTGTAATATTTTTTGGCTTAATAGAGCGTTTAAGCTCTATGAACAAATAGTGCGTACATCAAATCGAATTTTTTTGTTTTCATTTAGGATTTGTGTAAGGGGAAGCCAAGGAGGGGTGATTTAAGGATATATCCCACAAAATCAGAAATTTTCATATTTTTTTTTACCATAGAAAAGGACTTAATTTACCCCATATCCCTTAGATTTCAATATGCCAATGCAAAATTGTTTTCTGCCTACGTCAATGTATCTGCGCTAATCATTATTTTGAAAGTCGAAAGAACATTATTTTTCGAATTTTGACTATTTTTTAAAGTGTAATGTGTAATATCCTACTATCGGTAAATCAATATTAAAATTTCTAAAACTCTCCGAAAGAAAAATTAGTTCTTATACAAAAGTGTATACTTTTTCGGCGAAGGAAAAATTATCATTCTTTTAGGAAGGTATGGTAATTATTATTCGAAGTCTCGAAGAACAAAAAATATTGTTCTGGCGATGAAATTAAACGAGCCGCAAGATAACTGTCTCAGTATTCAGTTTAAAAGGCACTTAAAAATGAAAAGGATATTAAACCCCCAGCCAGACCCCCTATATTACTTGTTACTCATCGTATTATCAAGAAAACGATATTTTTAAGTTGAGTGAAATTCAGATCTTGCCTAGAAATATTCTAAAAATTACATTAAGCGTATGAATGCATGGGTGGAGGTACTTCAGAAAATTTCACCCCTACTTCGGAATGAGAATATTTCATTGGGGGCCCGCTTCTCAACCTTTTACCCGGGGCCCGACTTGGCTCTCGGTGGCCCTGTTTATCTTTCAAGATTGTACTAAGATTCTAGAAGGATTAACGTGGATTTATTACTTATATTTCCAAGTAAAAGAGAAAAAGATCAAATAAAATGAAATCCCAAATTAAAGTTCTCAAAATGAGTTAAAACCCTACTTTCACTGGTCAAATTCAAAATATTCTCTAGGGAGGACCCCCCAGCGGTAGTACCACAAGGGGATCTTGAGTGATACCTTTTAGAAAATCCCCAACATTTTGTGTCAAAAGGTAAAGGTGATGGTCTGGAAAAGTAACCCCCCCTTTGGAGCCTTATTGCTGAATCCGCGCCTGGGTGATGAATAGGTATATTTTAAAATAAATTTATAGTACCTTTTAATAAAAGAACTTTCAATTACCTGTTTGGTCAAAACGGTGTTCAGGAAAATACTCAGGGTATCAATTTCCCCCGTTTCTTTTTATTTATCTTTCTCTCAAACTTTCTCTTTTGCACATTCGAAATTGAGATAAAGTCGGTGTAAAATGCGAAGAAGCGAAACAAGCATGTCAGCATTACTGAAGGAAAACAATATGACATATTAGATTACTGCATTACATTATTACTATGCTGACTGATTCCTTGAGGAAACCACATAGCTTCATCTATAAACTGTACGAGAATATTTACTTTCAACTAAATCAGAATATGCTCAGAAACTAATGGTTTCAAAGTAGGTTTGTTTATACATAAAAATACCCGATGTGTTAGAATTCAGATTTCCAAAGTGTACTATAACATAAGTGGATTCTTTATTGCTAGTCTCTTATAGAATAACATTCATTATCCTTAAAATAATAGGAAATAGAACATTGGAATTGTACTTTTGGAACGCGTACTTTTACCCGACGAGGCGGGGGAAAGTACTAAATGTGTTTTAGTATTTAGAATTTATTTATTAATTCCAAACTTTGCAAAAAACTTATCTTCAGTGAAACTTTGAAGACCAAAAAGAAAAAAATCTTTACAATGAACATTATTAAGTCTCATTTAGTAAATTGCGTAAAGCTACATGTACTTTCAGGGTTTTGTTGTACCCCATCCCCCATCTGTCTGTAAGTCGAAGCCCACAGTTTAGAAACCTCGGTCTATTACCTACATTTAAGTTTTACCCTTCCGATATACTTTACCATGATGCTTGAAAAAATTATATTTAAAGTGAGGAAAAACTAAACAAAAATGCTACTTAAATTAAAGTATGTTCATTTAGAAAACTATACCTAAATCAGTAACTAACAATTTTATTCTTGCATTTAAATATTTTAAAAACTGTACATTTTTAAACCATTTCAATATGTATTTGTCAGTAGATCAACACAAAAACTTTTGAAAAGCTTCCAAGGAAGTAATTACTATTTATGCCAAAATGACAATAGTGGCCAACGTGTAATACGTCACACGAAGGAAAAATTACAATGGTTCTTTACGGAGAGTTAGCTTTAGTCTGGTTCCAAATGTACATTAAAAAAAGTATCCCGTGGGCCTTCGTGATGATTGGAAAAGGAAAAGAGTCATTTTTTATTACACTCGGAACATTTTCATTCCGATGGTCTGACTCTCAGGAATCATGGTGCGTGATTAATTTTTAGAGACGTTTTTAAAGACGGCTGAGAAATTTTAAAAGAAATTATATAAGGGATATATAAACATTTTAAATTCATGTTTTTACGAAAATTACAAAAAAAGCCAAGAAAAAACATTGAGAGAGTTCATTTTAAATTATTTTAGAATATGTTATTCCTTATTTCTTTTTTAATGATTGAAAATATAGGATTAAGATTAATTAGTCAAAAAATTCCATTAAAAAATTAAATATTAGGAAAAACTTAAAAAAAAAATGTTTTTTGCTCAAAAAACATAACATTTTTCAAAGTATTAATGCATACATAGGGAACACTTTTCTTTTGTTATGCAGAAAACTAATTAATTATGAACATACTTAATAACCTAGATGTAATTTTATATAGGCGATAGGCAGTTGTAAAAACCCGTTCATTGGCCCTTTTTAAGTGTAAAAAACAAATAATATATAATCCAACATCACAAGGTTGCTTTAGCTGTTACCTTCTAGGAATTAAAAAAATTACTATATATAACACCCAAAACTGCACAAAATACTCTAAAAAAAAATTTAAAAATCCCGACTAGATTGGTAACTCTTATGTCCAGCAGATATCATTTAAAAATAAAATTATGAACTCAAGATAATTAATTTTTCAAGGGGAATTTCAGGTTTCTTAAAAGATACCGGGATCACTTTTTATAATTAATAATTATAAATTTATAATTAATTTAATCTTTCCTTATTATTTAAACATGTATCCCTGTTTAAAAACGAAAACTTATGTTTAAAAAATATTTAATCTGTAAACACTTATCTTTAAATGACAATTTGAGGCTAAAGAAGTTTAAAAGATTTTCTATAAATAACAAAAATTTTTGACCAATCATAGATACAATTTTTTTTGTCATTTTTAAAATTAAAATTAAAATTACCCGTTGTTATACCTTTTAAAGTTCTTGGCTCGGTCTTAAAGTTAAGTGTAAGAAGAAAATTAATTATTTTATTGGATAATTTTTTTTTTAAATATTAGGGTAGGTTATACATTTGAAATCAGCCTCAAAGCCTTTAAAAATGCATCATTAATGCTTATCATTCTTGGAAATTTATTTTGAAATGTTTCAACCATTTTTGAAAAGTTGATATAATAACCGTAAATTTATATTTGAGGGTGCAACGTAGTCATTATAGTTCACCAAGGTAAAGCAAAGGCAATGAGACAACTCCCACATGCTTTACGAAGGGACCCGC
This sequence comes from Tetragnatha montana, assembly GCA_963680715.1. Taxonomy (NCBI): domain Eukaryota; kingdom Metazoa; phylum Arthropoda; class Arachnida; order Araneae; family Tetragnathidae; genus Tetragnatha; species Tetragnatha montana. The sequence goes on along the minus strand of OY796679.1, from coordinate 42,227,812 downwards.
TAATATACTAAGTACATTTGCAACCAAACTGGTAATTACTATAGAGTAAGAAGAGGAACACAGAAAAAATATTATATTGGGGGCTGTTTTTATACCCCCTAAAAGTGGTAATTTTGAGGCTATGTAATTTGTCATCCATTCACGTAGACAGTGATCTTTAGAGTAATTACATAATTACATAGGGGATATATATTTTTTTACTAACTAAATGCTTGTCACTTTCTCCTATCGTGCTCTTAATGTACCTAACTCAAGTAATTCAGAGCAATAGTAATTCTAATGCTTTCTAAAAATTTCCATGTGAGCATGAATTGTATGGGTATGAAATTAGGCTAATATAAACGTGGTAAATATTAATATTCATTTTGAAATGGTTTGAATTCGGATTTAGGATATTTGATGGATTAGAACTAAAATATTAAAATCCATGAAAATCGTAATTTAAAAGAGTTAATTAACCATAGAGGAGGGAATTCAGACATTTAATTGATTTCATTAATATTATTCATTGAAAGATTTAAGTATCTTATAATTTCAGATTAATGTAATCTCTCTTAGAAGAGGCACTTTAGATTAAATTTAATGGAAAAATAAAAAAATATTGAGCCTGTTTCTGTTCTAAACAATAATCCCTCATTTTGTGTCCTTCCATCGTGAGGAACGTTCAACTACTTTACAAATACTATATAAATGGCTAAAAGTTGGATAACATTATAAAATAAAAATGCTTCAAAGTGAAAAATATACGTCTAGGTCGTCGATATTAATTAATAATTCAAATAAATTTCTTTTAAAATATAATATTTCTTAATACTAATAAGATTTAAAGGTAAATTGTTTTATAATTTAGGAGCAAGCAAAATATTGATTTAGAAAACCTTGGGATTTGATAAGTTGCTGTTGATCTAGTAATTATAAAGCCTTTCTCTAATAAAAATAGAGATTTATTAAAATAAAGATAAAGTATAATACGGAAAAATAAATATCGAAAAGTATAATCGAAAAGGCAATAACTTAAGGGATCTAAAATTATATGGATAATGTTGATGATTTAGAATAAATATTTTGGTTTAAATTGAAACTATTGGTTGAAAGATTGGATCTATATTCACTAACCCAAATGATGCACCATAATTAATTAAAGAATAGAACCAGGAAAAGTTAAAAAAGTTTTAAAAATGGCAAACCTCTTTTATTTTTGAGGGTATAAAATTTAAACAAAACAAAACGTAATTTTCTCCCCAACTCATGTGAATTTTCCATTTTAGGTTAGAATCAATAATAGGTCAAGATATTTGTAACAATTTCCGAATATATATTGATATTTATATTATTAATATCTCCCATTATGGTAACATTAGAAAATATCAATTTTATTAAAGTAGTTTTGGGATCAATATTAAAATCTAAGTTAAAATAGATTGAAAGCAAAGTTAAATTTAGAGTCTTAGAATGCAACAGAATTACTTCAGCTGAGCGAAGGTTGATAGGAAGATTAAAAAATTTGAAATGATTTTTGGTGAAAACACCAATTCATCCAGGATCGATTATCATCTCTACAACAAAAGAACGAATTAAAACCCTCAAAACGATAAAAACATGTTTCATTTTCATAATTTCAAATTTCTGATAGAATGATAATTGCTATATTATTGAGTATATGTTGACTACATGATATACAAGAACGTCAATATTTGCACGCAAAACGTCTGATATTAACATGTAAGATATTATGAGTAGACCTTCACTGAGCAGGCTTTAAAAAACAGCTGATAATAGCACATTCTGGATCGGACACATTTATTAAATTAATTGGGGAACATTTAAATCCTCAATATAATTTATTCTTAAAATCCTGGAAGATTCTTTGTTAACTGCTTCAGTGCATACATATGTTAAAATAATTTAAATCATAATATCTGGTAGATGTCTTTTTCCTTCAGTGAATTTTAAAGAACTAAGTCCTTTAGTAATCATTTAAAAGTAGTCTAAAAAGTTACATTTATCAAGATGGAAGAATGATGGATATTAATTCTTAAATTTTCAAATTCAATTTTGATTAAAGAAACAAAAACGTTACATAACAATTAATATTAGTAAATTTTAGGTTTAAAAATTAATTTAATATTATATAAAAGAGTAAAATATGTACACATAATTTAATATGTTGAACACATAAGCAGCTGCAACTTATAGTTTTAAAATCAATTATTTGAATTTCTCTCCAGGCAAACTTTTATGCAAACATCCACCGTTTTTTAATCAATATTTATAAAATGAGTAAAATCCTAGAATGAGACAACAGCCTTTATAAAATTCTGTTGGAAGTGAAAAAGGTTTTTATACAATATTAATCAAACAGTAAGGAAAATCCCGTGTTTCCGAAACCGTTAAAACAAAGGCCAATATGAAAAACACGCTTTCGGCTGACTGAGTGATAAAACGGGAGTTGAAAAGTCAATTTTTTTAACTAACCGAAGAGCTCTAAAAAGCGCTAAAGCTGTCAACAGAACTGTATACCCTCCAAACCTAAAAAAAGAAGCACTCCACTTTATCTGGTAGCACTTAATGCATCGGTACCTACAGCTAAGCAAACTCAACAGGTATGTCAATTAATGTTCATTATTTTCCCTGCTCACATTTGATGTATTAAGAGTCAATAGTTTTCTCGCGTCAGAACACTTTCATTCCGAATAAGCGCTAGTTTCACGGCTCAGAACACATGTGATTTCATCCGGATACAATAATGATAAATGTGTTCGATAATGTATTTTTCATTCGGTTGCTGAAGCGTACTTATGATACCAAATTAATAACAGTAACTGAAAGTTGAGTATTTAACCGCACCAGGAGCTATTAATTCTCTAGTTCGCCGGCACACTTTTCTGACTATCATATCAAAATGAAGGGATTTTTGTTCCAAATATCGATGAACAATTAGTGTTTTAAGTGCAAAATGAGATAGTAGTTTATTACACTAAAAGACCTTTCAAGCGTGTATAAAATATAAACACAGATAATACAAAAACAAAGAAGGTACAACCATTCTTTGTCTTATAAATAGTACCTACTACATCCTTCAAGAAACTAAGTGCTACAGAAATGTATCTTAAATTTTATTAATAAATCATAAATATAAATGTAGCTTCGCATGTTTCAATGAATCTAATCAACTAATAAAATCTTGTGATAAAGAATTTTTTCTTAAAAAATAAAAACAGCATAATTACGCAAAAAAAATTCCATTTTCGATGTCATCGTTAAGAGTTCAAAAATACTTAATTAGGCAATTTTATTTTTGTTCCCTTAAAAACTGAATAACCACAAATCGCATTTGGTATGGGGGAAGGAGTGTTTGTTTTACTTATTTTATCTTAAAACTCCAATAATGCTTAAAGAGGATCAGAGAAAGGATGATAGAAGCTTTAAAAGTGGACACCAAGACAAAGAATCAGCTTTCAATTCGACCTTGAACAAGTAGCATTGACCTTGTTTATTGTAAGTAAGGTGTATCTTCACTCTTTCAGCAAAGCATTCGGGTTTCCAGCACATAATTACATAACTTCGGAGATTGTCTTGAGCTTAGCAAGACTGGTGCTTTTAGAAATCTAAACAAACTAATTGGACAAGGAATATTTTTTGATGTTAATTCGCAATACTATTTAAGTAAAATTAAAATATGTTTATTAAAAAGTGCTTGAAAACGAATTATTCTTTACTTCAAGTGTATATTTCACATACAACTATGTAATAACCTTTATTCATGCCTGTTATTAATAATTTCAGATGAGAAATAAAATGTTAAGCATGGTAGTATACTAGGAAATCATTTATAATAAATTTGAACGGTTTAAAATAAGAATTCATGAAATAAAATGCCCCGTAAGATTTTGATTTAAAAAATAATATAGAATGGAAAACAGTTTACATCAGAATGTATATCTATTTCTTTTTTAAAATAAGCTTCCCTTTCAGTGTGGAGAACGTTTTTTTTTTTTTTTTAAGATTTGAGAAATTTCTTATCACAGTGAATATCAAATTTTTACTACAGCAAATAAAGGTGTTTTGATATACCTATATTATCAAAAATTGTAAAATGTCTCCTAATTTTTATTAAAATGTGAAGAAGATACTAATATCATGATTTAAAAACTAGGGATTTCTAAAATTAGCTCAGGAAGTGGAAGGAAGATGCTTAGTGATGATTCATTGAGTAGAACTCACAATCATAGTTTTTGTTTCTGATCATGATAGGGAGTCACCCTATCAGTCAAGATGAGTGCTTTAATACGTCTATTGTGAAATATGCATACCTGCCAAATAAAAGAACCAAAACGTTCTTTTGTGCAATCTCATCTTATCATCTTTGTGATCAAACTTCAAATCTCTAGCTCAGAAAAGTGGAACAACCAGTTAAATTATTCATAAGACTTTCAAATTATCATTATGTTAAACAAGAGTAAAGCTTCTATTATGGGGTGAAGCTTTCTTCCAAACTTAAGTCTGTTAAATATGCAAGCGAAAGCGGCCTTCTTCATCTCTGGGGGGTGGCTAAGATTTAGAATAAACCCTAAACAGTAAATAGAGGTATAAAGTAATCCATTACAAAATAAAGTGAGGAGCCATAGTAAACGAGATATGATAAAGTGAACATAATTACTATCTAAATAGCGTAACAATGGTTAATTCAACCTTAATTTATTTAGGTAATTCTCATGCATGATATTATTTTAAGATTAAGAGTGTATCTTGAAATTTCTTTTTACTGAGGAAATGAAAGATAAACCCCAAGACAATTTAAAAGATTCATATAAGATTCAACTTTTGCACTAAATTAAAATTATTCACTTACTTTTTCTAACCAAGGAATGAATTTCTAATGCAAGGATTTTGTTCGTTCAGTTCCAAAAGTACTAAATTGAATCTAGAGGGATTTTGTAAATTTATTATTTTTGTTTTCGTTCATTAAACTCTTCTGCCAATGGTAAAAGAGGAGTACTTTAAAAGGATTTAAATTAGAAATTTGATTTTCACAAATATTTCAAGGTATTTTGAAAACTACCAAAGATAAAAAAAATACATGCTTTGGTAATCAGAAAGTACTTTTCTACTATACTAACTATTTTTAAATGCCTTGAACAAATGGAAAATTCAAACATTGATTTTCTTATGAAGTTCAATACAAATTACTATTTTTATTTCTTTATTCAAAAACTATGCATTAATAAATTCCTGTTGTTTTATTATTTGGTCCAATAGAGAATTAGGGGCACCTTTAGTTATAGGTTTCATTGAAATATATTTTGAATAATATCTTTGAAAATAAGTTTGAGTAAAATACTTCCTTAAATTTGTTTTATACCAATAAAAAGTAGGGGAAACTAATTTTACAGTGAACCACAAAATTATAATTTTATAAAAGAAACATCATAATTTTAAGGCCATAAAATTATATTTTACAGCCTACGATCCGCAAAACGCATGCGGACCACCAGCCTTTTTCTGAGGCTCGATAAGTTATTATTCCAAAAATGAAAAATATTGGGGAAATTTAATTAAAAATGTACATTTTCTTTAAATCTCTAATATTTGCAGAAGAATTCGTTAGTGAAAAAATGGCAAACTGTTTAGCTACCCAATTTTTAAATGCAAAAAACTTAAAAATAGCTTGCAAATTTGCTTGCTTTTTTTAATCTGTATATATTAAATAAATTAGAAATATTTTTGAAATTATAATAGAAAAACTTTAGTACAAAACAAATAAGTACTAGAGTAGTATTTTAGAGTATATTAGAATACTTGTTTTTCTACCTTAACATTTACGAGAAAAGCACACTAAGTCATTTTACGATTTTTTGGTTTTTATATCCTTATATTGAAACTGGTGATTTAAATACACCAGTTTAAATGAATATAAGGTAGAAATACACTAATATAAGAAATTATAATATTTTGTGGGTAAATTTAAAATGTTTCATGAAAAGTATTTTTCTCCATTCAATATCGACCTAATCTTTAAACGATTTCTACTTTTATAAAAACATGCGATAACGTAATAATGTCAACATTAATTCTTCTACTACAGTTTTTAATGCATTTTACCGGATTTGAATGCAAATGTTATTAGTATTTATTATTATTACATTCATCTTAAAAATTATTATTATAAAATGTTGAAAATAAGAGAAAACTAATTTTCAGAAAAGGAGATAATTGTATAAATAAAATTAGGAGAACTTTTTAAAAATAAAATAGAGCAACAAAATATTGCAAGAGGATGTTTAATTTTGGCTATGTGATCTGTCAAAGTTTATTTTAGATATTTAAAATTATTATAGAAAGATCTGTTATTATTACATCAAAGGATGATTAAAAGATTTAAATGTGTTTTCTTGAAAATTAATTGTTAAACAAATATCAAAAACAATCATAGGTAAGCATGGATGGTTTGTTACAAATTTGGTTCGCAAACAGAAATGATGCCTATTTGCAATAAATAAACTGCAAAAGCTCACTCACAAAAGTAAACACATTATCAACACATTTAGGAACAATTTTTTGACAAATTAACAACACTTCCGAACACTTAAACGCCTTTTTTTTGTTGCGATAGTTTTCTGAATATGTTTGAAAAGTGTTAAAAATGTGTTCTATCCATAAATGTTTTCCAAAATAGTGTTGTAAAATAGGTAAATTGAAATATTTTTGAATTTCATAGTTCTACATAAAGTCATACTATGTCAGGAGATGAATGAAATTAAAATACTATTTTCCAAGCATGTTATTAATTTATTGTTAAGTTTAGTTTTAGTTAATTTAAGTTATTTTAGTTTAAAAATTATTAAATTATTTAGTTTTAAAATTATTAAATTAATTTATAAGGAAAAGCTCATTTTATCCTTTTTTAAAATAATTTATTTCCTATAAATTGCGATTTACTCTATTACTTTTTTTTAATAATATACATAACAAATTATAATAAACTAAATAATTTCTAAAATTTGCTTATTCTTTCTGTTATTTAGGAACTTTTTCTGATATTTCTGTAGTTATTTCTTAAAACTATAAATGAGAAATATAATTTTGATATAATTAATTTTTAAAAATATTAAGGTACTTATATTAATTTTATTCAATATTTAATATTTGTGATTTTTCTTGATTAAATTATAAAGAAACTAGTAAAATTTAAGGAAATTTTGATGGATTTACTTTTAACTTATTACAAATTATAAATTAAATTTCATACCTATGTTAAAAATACTTTTTTAAGAAATAAAAAAAATTAAGTTATAAAATTTATTTATTACACATAGTAACATTCATAATATTATGGGTTTTTTTCAATCTTAAGGTAGAGTATTCAAAGGTAAGTAAAGGTATTGAAGTCTTTCAGAGCATTGATTTTTTTTTAATTGAGCAGAAGTAAATAACATCAAAGTGATGTAGTTATTTGCATAATTAACACGAATATAAATTTTAAGAGTAATTTGCTAGGAACAGGAAAACTTCGCTCTACTTGGTTCATGAATGTTTCGATAGTTTCAAATTACTGGTACTTATTTTACTTCAACTTCACCCACGGGTTATAATTGAGCGTAGAATAATTGAAAATCAATTCTAAATTCAAACATTCAAAACAGGTTCATCCATTACTAGCCTAGAATAACTCAACCAAAGTTTAACTCACAATCCGACGACAGATAGCGCCACTAAAATTAAGGGATTATAAAGATTACAATCGTTTAAAATTAATTAAATTAAAGCTGTATAATCTTATTTCTTTTATCTCTCAGATTACCAGTTGAAATAAATAAATAGCAGTTTTTTTTAAATAAAAATTTTAGGAAATTAATATCACGATTATTTATTCAACATCTCAATAAAAGAAGTAGATATAAATTCAGGATGGTTTCAATAGATGTTTGATAATTTGCAAAAATCAGAAAAACATCCTGAACAATTTAAATAGAAACATAGATCATTACTAAGATATCCTTCATACTCCGAAGAAATACATTCCTATACGTCACAAGGAAAATAGTGCCTGTATAACGGGTTTTTCCTCAATAAGAGATTTAAGGCGGGAAAGTTAAAAAAAAAGTTGCGCGCCACCGTTACATATAAGGCTAGTCCTTAAATTTTCTGTTAACTTTTTTGTAAAAAAAAAATTCCAAGTATGTTCAAGTGAATTTAAGAATAACCTATTCTATTTAATCATAAAATTCAGAAATTATTTTTTTAAACAAATTAGGAAAAAAATAATAACATTCTTTATAAAATTAATACATAATTTTTTAAATATGATGCAATTAAAATGTTATTATACTAGTAAAATAAATAATATAAAAAATTAAAACTGAATTTTTCTATTAATTTCAAGATATAGATAATTAATCACTACCCCTCATTTAAGAATTAATTAGTTATTTGTTTCAAAATTGAGTAGAAAACAAGCTGTATTTCATTTATGAGCGAATTTGTATTAGTAATCTGTTGCAACTTGTGAATGAAAGGTCATTAAAAAAGCATGTGTAATGCGGGGAAAAAGGAAATTGCGCAGCAACTACAAATATCTTCGTGATTACCGGATGCCGAAGTTTGTACAAACAGTCCTCCAGCAGTGAAAAATCCCAAGGGGGTGGCTAATAAGAAGTTACCAGAGAACCAAGATTCGTATTTTCTACAAGTTCAAAAGCCTCAAGTTTGTTGCAGAGGTCGACATTTCAAAACAGATTTAGAAATCTAATGATGCTTTTAATGAGATATAATGAATAATAGGCTTTATTTTTAAATCACTCAATTTTAAGATATTATCCCCAAATAAAGAATACTATTATTTTTTAATTTTTAATAGAGTATGTACGAAGAAGATAAAGTAATATACGTAGTTGTTTTTCTGAACACTACTAAACAAGAATTTTAAAGAATAAATGTGGGGTTTTTTTTTATTTTATCTATAAACACGACACTGTTTAAGTTGAGAATTACAGGAGTTGTCATAATTGAGAAGTTAAATTTTCAAAGCACATTATAAATAGTGCATCGGACTAATTTTTAAGACGCTAAGTATTACGTAAAAAGGGATCAATTAATAAAATCTGTGATATGGTATCCATTCTATATAACACCACAAATACTCCTATGTTAAATTAAATTCAATACAGCATACAGGTACTATAAAAGTTATATTTATCTCATTAAATAGGTCTCAATTAAATAAATGAATGCACTTCTCTTAAAATCTTCAGATAAAGTACTCGCACAGCTCTAAAACGGTACTTTTAAAAATATCGGTAATATAGGCTTCTTGAAGATGCATCTTCCAAAGCGAGTAGTTCCGAAAGAGAAGCATTAAAAAGTACAAAAAAAAGGCACTCGCATTCGAAGTCCGAGAGACACAATGAAAACGAAAAAGCATAAATAATCACAGAAAACTTTTGAAACTACATTCATTTGATCAGAAGTTTGGTGATTGAGATTATATTACAAGAACTTTGGCATTCCCCCTTCTCGCCGAGAAAAGTTTCTGCATAATTAAACAGACTGTAGCAGATTTTTTTCCCGTCTCTCTCCCCTTTTTTGAGGGCGGGAAAGGGGGAAACTTCCAAGTCAGAATCGATTATTCTTTTCAAAAATACCAGAAGATATTCAGGGGAAGAAACTTTTTTCATATTTAAAACAGCCAAATGAACAGACGCAGCTAGGCATGAACGCAATAAGCCGGGAGGGAAACAGCGAAGAGGGGGGATAAAAGGAGAATCGATAATTTTACTCTCTCGCAGCTTCGTTTCTAATCCTTCTCCCCCCGAAGATCTCTGCCTCCCCGCTTCCTCTTTTAAAAGAGAGAAACGAACTTGGAGAAATAAAAAATGAGGCTCGTCGTGATTATTGATAGGGGTTAGAATAAGAAATTCCAACAGCTGAGACAAGACACAAAGGAAAATAGTTGAGACAGCGAGAGGCCTGCTGCCTTTGGAAATTATAGGAAATCAGAGAGATTTGGAAAGAAATTCAAAATATACTCCGACTGCTTCAATTTTCAGTTCTTGTTGCGAAATGGAATCGATTTCGGGGAGAGAGGTTCTTCTCTTTTGAAGTATCCGTTGTCATTAAAATTGGACTTTGTCATTTAATTAATTAATTAATTGAAGAACGCGTGCCTTTTTTTTGTTAAAGGTGCGTCTCAGATGCAAAAGTTTCTGTCTCTATTTCACGAAAAGAATTCGTAAGGCATTAATTATTTTAAAAATGTTATATTGCTGTCGTCTCTACTGAAATAAATCCTAAATATCGTATTGCTTCTGATGTATTTTTAGTTTTTGAAAATTATTTTTTAAAATTAATAATATGCATGCCGTCCAACGTAGAAATTATTTCGTTCTTAATTAAGTTCACGCAAAGAAAAAGAAAAGACACACCTGGCACCAAGAGCTTTGCGATTGAAAATATAACCACGTTTGTTTTTATAAAAATACTAAGAACGGCAACACTTTTAACAATGTTCAATAAAAATAGTAGACGTAAAAGTAAAAATATTTATGAGAGTAAATAGTCGAGTAATACTATCTCTCATGATTGAAAAAAAGTTAAGGTTCATTCTAGAAATCCCCATTTATATTAGATTACACTTTTATAAGATTTAAATAATATATATGAAATGTGACAAGTAATACGCATACTTTAAAAAAATTAAATTTACAATGATTAGGTTTCGAATTAAAAATAATCAAAATTAAATAGGCGATGATTGGCGTATGCAAATGTAGTCAAACTTTAGGAAAAAATTTTCTCAATGGTTTAGTGACGATTACAGAATTTATTTTTTAATATTATTTGCAGTTTTCAAACACACAATAATTGCTGGAATTATTTTGTTTTAATTCCCAATAATATTACATAAAAATATTAAACAGCGAAGAATTCAAGCTACGTTTTAAGAGTTGGTTATTTTTAACCCACTACATCAACCCAGATGCTTGAGCATTTACAATAACTTTTGTTTGAAAAGCTCAGTTTACCTGTATGAAAGGATAACCTCTACCCTTTTCCTTTTATAAGACTCTACAATACATCTCTCCCAATATAAAGATAGATCAATGAAGCCTTTTTTAGAAATACAAAGTTTTTTTTTTACATGAAACCTCCACATCGGTATTTGCCAAACTAGAGTAACTTTTATTATTGTTGCTTACAAATTATTAAATCAATGTGCTTAATTATGGAGCTAAAATCAATCAGTGAAATAAGTATAATTTAAAGTGTAGAACATGTTTCGAAATACTTGAGCTCAACCAATTATACGATTTATTGATTTCTACTTTAAGAGTTTTATGCAGTTTTGAAAGTATAGATGAAACGCTACTTTTTAAACTTGCTGAACATATGTTTAAAAAACTCTGCCTTAGTAGTAAAAATTTTAGAAACCCGTGTATATATTTATTCTTTTAATTACTTCAATAAATATGAAACAAATTAGTATGGTTTCCATCGTACTTTAAAATTCTACACGTATATTTATTTTATTTTATTTCTTTGAACCCTAGCTCACGTAGTTCATTTTAAAATCATTTTATGGAATCATAATACATTCATTTAAATTACTCGTATTTAACGATTCTTAATTTTGCTGTAAGTTACGAATTTTCAAATAAAAAACAAGTATTGTATTATATGTGACATAGAGTTTCATTAAAAAAGAATATAAATCTAGATTTAAAGGGGTAAATGAAGAAATAATGAAAGAATGGAAAATTTTGAACCTGTTTTTTTTTACCTTTTTTGATTCAGAACCGGTAATAAAATTTTCAAGTACAAGAATAAATCTATTACATTTAATTAAAATTATTTACCTAATTTTTGTTCATTCATGGTTGAATTTAATCTATAACTCACCGTATATAAAGTAAGTACAAAGAATTCACCATAAAAATGATACATTTATCACTTAAAATAGACTATATTACAATTAAAAAAAAAAAAACAAAAACAATCCTATGTTTTTTAATTTTATGTAAAATTCCAGAAAATTTCTGACATTTTAAAAATTTATATTAAATAAATTTATCCCTTAATTTAATAAAGTTTAATAAACAAGAAGAAAACCATAAAGATTTTAATATGGGGGAGATTTATGAAGGTACATTAAAATAAAAAAATATGTGTGTAGAAAATTTATAATAACATATTTTTTATTAACATTAAACATTGATACTAAGTTAATTTTTTTCCTAATTAAGAAGATTTAGGGAAATATATATATAAAAATAAAACAAAAAATAATAACAAAGAGATAATAATAATACTGGGATAAATTAGTTTAAAAAGTAAAAATATTAAAAATTTCAAAAATTCGGAAACATTAATATCCAATTTTTTTTTATTAATTTTAAACTAGTATTAAACTAATTTTCAACTTAATTTATAAAAATTTTAGAAAGTAAAGTAAATAAGAAAATTGTAAATGACAGTATATAAAATTGCTGTAGATCAATTTTTGAAAATAATTTATAGAAAAAAAATTGTCAAAACTAATAACAATTTTATCACATTTGTTCTTTATTTTTTAAATCTAAATATGCGTTGAAAAAATAATTTAAAACATAAAAATATTAAAAAAACTATTTTTATTTCATGGGTATTATAATCTGAATAAATTTTAATTCAGTTAATTGGAAAAAGTTTCATATATGGCTATAGTAATAAAATTAACCTGCCGGAAAATATTTTTAAACAAACAAACGGCCAAAAAAAAAACACGAAGTAAAATAATATTTCAACAATCCCTGCAAACAGGATTCCCTGTAATCCCTGTTTTTTTATTTTAAAAATACTTCCTAGTATTACACGTGCTGTTTTTATTGATATGCCAATATCTAATAATCGAAATTATTTCATTAATGCAAACTTTTTCTAGGAAGTTATGTAAACAGCTGTTTAAAAAGAAAACAAAACACAGTACTTACAGCTGAGAATCTCATTTACAGTGAATTTTGAAGCTCAACAAGGAATTCTATAAATACCTAAATACTTAAGCATCTTTCTCATTAAAATCTTCCGAAGTCTCCATGACTCGTGGAATTCGTGTATTTATTTACTATGCGATGTTTCATAAGTTATCTTTTAAAATGACTTGATATTTTTACTTTGAACTTCCTGCTGCCATCTCGTGTGTTTTAAAGTTAAAATATTTAGTAATAACAACGAAGACTGGATGGAACTAGATATAAATGCGAAACATGCTGTTCGTTTGCTTTTATGATTTTAATAGTTATTTCATAAGTGTCTTTTATTTATTATTTAGAGCGGTTTGTGTAAGGTGTTTAAAAACTAGACATAAAAAGTATCTAAAAGATTAAGAAAATTTAATACTTGAAATAACCTGATGAAATTAGATTAAAATTATATAAACTTTAAAGGGATATTTAGATGTATAGAGTTTTTAAGATCGTTTTCTTTTCTAGGGACATTTAAGGTAGAACAAAGAAATATAATCTGAACAAGCAAAAGATAGCGATATTCATTCCATTGCTATACTTCTTCTTATAGAAATGAATTTGAATTTAACAAAACAAAAATTATAATATATTAATTCAATTATAATATAATAATATAATTATGATACAATAATATAATATAATTATAAATTATATTATATAAATATAATTATAAATTATATTATATACCACACTCTATTTATTTTGATGTAGGGATTCGTAATAAATTTCCTTCTATAATTTATTTAATTCCAGTCCTAAATTTTGTTTAATAAGAAGTTTACTTAGTTATTTAAAAATACAGGGTCCCAAGAAAGTATTTTATAGTATCCCTTTATAATACAGGATAATATTTATGAAATAATTACACTTAGTTCCTCCTGTTACATATAACTTATTTATGTGTGATCAAAATTTTGTTTTTTAAGTAAAAACTAGCAACTGAAAACGAGGAATTACCTAATGTACGAAAAAAGTGTATTTGGTTTAAGAAAATTTTTGAAATGATAAAATATTTTTTTGTTTTGTTAATGAATAGAGAAAAAAATAATGTAATCATTATTTTAATCAAATGCATAACTTGTAAATAAACTAATCACCAAAATACAATATAAATATACCTAAAATATAAGGTCACTAAAAATTTTGATCTACTATTCTTTTTAGTTTGAAAAACTAAATATTTGAAAAGCGCAATTCATAACAATTCCTCACTTTATCATAAGTAATAAATCCGTACTAAATTGCAGACAAAATAATATGTTCTCTTTCTAAAAAGAGTAAAAAAATGAGTTTTAAATTAAAAATTAATTTTATTTTAGCGTCAAATTGTGAGAGGTCTTAACGAAATTCTAATCGGAATTTAGTTATAGGTTGAGCTTTTTTGAGGGTTCATTATCACAGATTCAGATAACTTACGCACACATTATCAGTTATTGAGAGGGTTCACCCATATGCTCCTCCTTCTGGAATTGAGATTTGAGCAAGAATCATGAAAACAAAACGGCAAAACGTGCAATAAATTTCTATAAAATACTGAAGTAAGAACAAAAACAGTATGAAATGTGATGATTTTTTTCCAACATGAGGGTAAGTATATATTTCAGCTACAGCTTATATTAAATGAAAATTCATTTATAACGAAATTATTTAGATTTTTATGAAATACATTTAAAGCAAGGTTTCTAGAGTTATATAGTAAAAATATTAAAATTAAATATAAATAAATTGCGTTACAGGACTTGAAATATCATTAAAATGGCAAACACAATTTTCTTCAAATACCCATTGAGTTAAAGACGAATAATCTTACCCAATAAATTTTTATGTCCATTAAACGAATTTTTAGGGTCAATGCTCACCGGATTTTGAAGTAATTACTTGTTAGTCTGTTTTCATTGTGGAAGCCAAGAAAAAAATGCCTTTTGTAAAGCTTGAATTTCTAAAAACCTTTTTTATTGGAGAATCGTTACTTCCTCCTTCGCCAGGGATAGAAATTACGCGAACGCTATCTTTTTATATCCTCCCATATTTTTACCTCGAGAAGTGAAATCAATAGAAATATGCTAAGATGTCAAATCATGGTTCCATAATCCTCATTCATTGGTGTATTAAACCGAATTATTGAAAATATAGTAAAAAAAAAACATTTGTAATTAAGACACAATTTTACACTTCTATAATTTTCAAATCTAATTTGAGGCTCAAATGTAATTTTAAAACTTTTGTTCTTTTAATAAAAACCTGACAAGTAATTTTCCAATTTTCAGTTAACGATAGAATTAAAAAAGGATATCCATTATGAGGGGTATGTTTTCCTTGAACCTTGCTTTTTAAACATGATATGTACAAATATGGTACAGAAATAATTTATAGGACCACATAGCAGATACTGTATTGACAAATTATAATCAAATTGAAAAAATATATTTAATGATTCATATAAATTTTAAAACTTCGCTTATAAAATTTTTTTTAATTGTTTACAGAAAAGAACGTATGTAAAACGAATAAAAAGATGAAGCTTTATGAAGGGGAACTTTAAGTTCTTTTAATTATTTATTGATCTTGGACTTACTACATAACAATCTATGATGAATAATATGGCAAGTTTCATTTGGTTCACAGTGGTAATAGTCGGTAAGTATTGGCAATTTTTCATGTAAATTGTTTTGAAGTTATTAATTTCAATATCAGTTCAATCTGGTTTTAATTTGTTCAGTTACTAATTTGTTTTTTTTTGTAATGTTATTAATAACATTATGTTATTAAAGTGAAGTTTAAATTTTGTTTTGGAATTTGAAAAAATTGGATGTTGTATAAAGCTTACTGTATTTAATAATCCCTCTAATATTTCTTCATAAATATAAATAGACGAATTTAAGTATTTTTTAATAATTCAATATACAATTAAATTATTTTACAATTTTATGATTATGTCAATCAAAATTTCAATTTGTTAGCTTGCTTTAGAAAAAGGAAAGCGAAAATTTGTTGGATGTTTTATTTGATAAACCTGACCTGGGGCCTGTGATAAAGAGGTTAAATAAATATGAACATTTTTTTGTCAAAGAAATATGAGAAACACCTTAATATTTCGTAATAAAACTGCATGCAAATGAAGAATGCCCCCCTCAGTACCCTGTCTTTCATTTGCATTAACTATCTATGTATTTGACTGTTCCATTTCACAAAAAAATAACACATTTTTGGTTTTTCATGATATTGAATAAGAAACATCTAACTGTTTTGAATCATACATTGTTGATCTTAATCTGCTTACCTTTTAATATTTCAAACCATTTCAGGGGTTCTTGTATCATCCCTCGCAATGATAAGTATGGGTAAGTCTTTTATATTTTCCACAGTATTATGCCCTTAAAAACATGCATAGGTAATTCTCCTACTTTACATCGTATTTCTGCATTCAAATAGGGGCTGCTTGTTGGGACTACTGTGACACCGTTCCAGTCATAGCGCAGTATCTAGTTATCACTGGATCCATATTCTTTTGCCTCGTCATTTTGATCTTGCTCTTCACTTTTTGCATCTGTACATCATCTGGAGATCCAAAGATCACTGGAACGTTAAAGATCGTATTAGGCATCTGCATTAGTGTAATGTATCTTCTAGTTATTGCTGGTAATTCTCTACGAAGTTTCATTATATTTTTAATTGGAGCTTTATGTTTTAAGTATTTAAAAACGAAGTGTCTGAGTTGCACTCCTCTCCACCTTTTGTTGTTCTTGTGATTTCTCCCTTTTCATTTATACAAAATTTTCAGTTATACAAAAAAGAAACCTTTTTAACTGAGGAGTGAAGTTCAGGTTCTGCCCTTTGCAGTAAAAAATATAAGATAACAGAATTTGAATATAATTCTACTTATTAATCCAAGATATATTAAACTTCATTATTCCTTATTTGCGTTTGAAAATTGTAAATTCTTGCTGTAGTTGGTAATACTTAATCCTTAATATTATTATACTTTCATTAGATTGTTTTTTGTCACTACATTTAAATAATTTATAGATTCTATTATGAGGTTGTTTTCCATAACAATAAAATTTACCCTCTTCTTATAATACATTATTAAATACTCGTTACGTAGTAAGAAGGATTGTATGGTAAAACTAACTGTAAAAACGCTCTCCATAACTGATATTTACTATGTACGTTCTTTTTCACACATTAGATGTCTCAGGTGCTTAACTTTTCTTTTATTCGTGAAGTGATTCACTCCACTCTCCTTTTTGACCAGGTACAACGGTTCTCTTCGTTCAATCTGAAGATGACCGCGTGTGCAACCGGACCAGCACCAAAAACGAAGACTTCTTTGAAGAACATTTCAACAAAACAGCTCCCCGCACCGCAGACCCTTTCTGCACCAGTACTCTACCTGTATTCAGCTACAGCGTTCTAGTCGTTTTTCACGTCCTGCTCTTCTTCTCATTGCTTGTAACGTTCTTTGAAAACTCCAAATGAAACAAACACTTTTGAAGAAAAGAAAACTTCGTGTTTTCGATAGATAGAAATTATGCACCAAGATATGCACTCATCATTTGGATATCCACCATGGATTTAGTTGAGCACTCTGTGCAATGTTAGGTGCTTTATGTGGAGAATCTTACCGTACACACACCGCATTTGTATATTTGCATTTTGTTGTAATCATTACGCAGTAGTTCATTGTTTTAATACCTAGTCAAACCTAGTCAAGTGTTATACAGTCTTAAGATATAGTTGAATACCCCATTACAGTGAATATTCATGGGGTCAAATAGGTTGTTAATAATCTTCTATTATCCAAGGCTCAGTGTAATTAAAGATATTAAAATATCGGTCGTAAATTTTGTTCTGTCTGTAAAAAGTTTACTATTTTAACTAAGGGTTCACTGTGTGATTGGGAGTTTAACTGAATTTGAAAAAACTGAGATTGAACGAGATAGAGTCAAAAGAACTAATCATTCAGTTGAATTAAAACATCTGATACTTAAGAGTTATTTCTGATTAGTAAAAGTAAATCCTAATACTATCTACTATTAGTTTGGATAAAAGTTTAAAGAATAGAAATATAATATAAGAAAGGACATCCATAAACTTTTATTTACAAGAACATTTTTTAATGAAATGTTGAAAACTTTGAAAAAATAATATTAAAAAGAAGAGCAAAAAATCTAGAAGAATGAAATAATGTTTTGTCACATACTATTTGTAAAAATAAGTTCTATAATTTTGAATGTGAATAGCTTAAGTTACATCTTTACTTAAATTTCCTGATTAATTCTATTTATTCTTTATGCAAATAAAATGTAAAATTTAGGATATTACTTCAGTTTTTGCATTACATTTTTAGTACTAATAGTTACCTGTGATGTTGTACTTTATAGGAAGAAAAGTAGACTTTTTCTAACTAGTGTTTCAAAGGACAATGCATAAGAAATATTGAAATTGGTACAAAGGTTTTTGTATTTTAAAGGGACTTAAAGTTTGCAGTTTAGAATTATTTAATGATTATAGAAATAATATCAAATAAAGAAAAGAATAAAATAAAGTGAGATCATTTCTAATAACAAAGTAAATTGACCCCAGTTCTACTTTGATAAACAAGATTGCGCTTTTAATACAATGTCAATGAGAAGACTGTAAAACTGGTTACATCAATGTAATATGTCCGCCTTTTTATCTATGTTCTGAAATAAAAGTGGAGATAAAACCAACTCATTCAGCACGTTAACCTATTTTTAAAGAAATAAAGATACAAGAATTTCATAAGTATCATTTCGAACATAGAGTTTCTTCAATTTAAATTCAGATAACAAACTATTTGAAATGGTTAAAATATCTAAAAGAGAAGAAATTCTGCTTTAAATTGTTACTAAGTATTGGAGTATTATGTAGTTATGCCCCATGTTACAATGAGTA
Organism: Tetragnatha montana; assembly: GCA_963680715.1. Classification (NCBI taxonomy): domain Eukaryota; kingdom Metazoa; phylum Arthropoda; class Arachnida; order Araneae; family Tetragnathidae; genus Tetragnatha; species Tetragnatha montana. Next base: position 42,208,895 of record OY796679.1, on the reverse strand, counting down.
TGAAAATGTTATTTTTAAATAATTGAATATTTTGGGTTTTGCTACGGTTTTTTTCTAAAAGGTTTCCCTGTTTCTGCTTTTTTAAAAAAGAATAGAATTTAATTTAAACTTTATCGAAAGGGTTCTAGAACCAGTTTTACGGGCCTTTTCAAATTTGATTTAGCCTGCTTATTATTTTTTTACCATGGATTGAATAACAATAATAAAAGATACGAATACTATTAATCAAATGTAATATAGCTGAAAATTTTGTATGGATTATAATTATAGAAGCGGCATAACTCTATCGCACCAATTTTGAATTTTGGGGCATGATGTCGTAAGAATTTTTTTCTTGACAAATCGTAACCAACCCGCCAAAAACGCCAATCTGTTTTTTTTTTTTTTTTTTTTTTTTTTTTTTGTGAATTCCAATTACATTTTTGGAGTGCCTGATGGGAGATGCTGCACAACATGGCCCAATATATTTGTTGAAAACTAAGGATTCCGTCGCGCATTTTTCTGTGGAAATGCCTATTATCGCCAAACTTTGAATTCGTTTTTCACAAAACTAGGAAAAGCAGATTGATATTTTTGGAGTGATGGTAACGATAACTTCAAGTAATAAGAAACAGATGGTGGCATTATATTAATATAAATCATTAAAAATATTTGTTTCAGTTTGTGTACTAGAATGCTTAGAAAAAATATTTTGGTTTAGCCCAGGAACTTCAAGGACTTGCCACTCTGGTGGGCTGTTTAAAATGAAGTCTAATAGACCTTTCATAGAATAGAGAAAATTTAAAGCTGTATTTTAACTAGATTAAATATCTTTAAATACTTGCAAAAAGAACCATTATCATCCATGAATATTAATGTAATTAGAAAGCTATTTATTATCTAATGCAATGCTTAATAGCGTACACTATTTGAGAAAGAGTAAATTTGAAGACTATGTTGTTGAATGAACCTTTCCTTCACGAGCTTCTACCGCTGTGTTTAATTAGATTACGAAAGTGTTGCTTTGAGAGGGTTAACGTCTTTCCAAAGTAGGGTGAAAGAAAACAAAAATACTTAAAAGTTATCAGTTAGTAATTGAACCATTCTTTTATTCCGCGAGACCAGTCATAGACCACTTAGCGGCCATATCCAGACTAAGTTGCAAAGCGATAGCCGATAGCGTTGTGACGTCAAAATGAAAGTTCATATATTATTTTTTTTATTTGAGCCAACAGTAGTTGGGTTGGGCTGTAATGTCTTGCTGAGGAGATATCGTATCGTTTTGATTGCTCCTAGCTGCTCTTGAGATACGCTTATGTGTTTAGGAAAATCTTATCACTCATCTGTAAAAGAAATGTCACGAAATTGAAAACGAATCAAGTTAACGGTAAAGTACCGATTCTGGTTTTGTGTAGTCCAATAAAGTGTAGTTTTGTGTATAAATTCAATTCTATTAGACATATTTCAACAATGTGATTGAAATAAAATTGTTAGTTAATTCTGTAAAATAAGCGAGCAATTAGATGTACAATTCCTTGTTAAACAAAGCTTTATAATTATAACAATATAATGTATCAAAGCGAACAATTTATGATGTAGTTCAGTGATTGAAGAATATAACTTTACATTATTTATTTTAAATAATTTAAAAACAAGAACTGAAGTCACGGGTACTAATTATTTTAAATAAGTGTACAATAAAATTTTTAAGTACACTTGAGAGACGGTCCCAGTGAATAAACAAGTAATAAAATTAGAGTCAGTAGCAGATAATTTTTTAAAACCCAAGTACAAAAACGTTTCATAAAAGTCCTAAATCATTTTTACATTCGAAAAACTTAAACTGAGCACCAAGAAACCATAATTTTAATAAATTAAACAGCTTAAGTAATTTGCTTTAGGTATCATTTGCTTTTAACGAAAATTATGGCATTAAAAGTTTTTATTGTAAATGTTCATAAAATGTTTATCTTTGTGAATTTTTTGTTGGCAGAAATGAAAAGAAAAATTTATCTTTGTGAAATAGTATCTATACAAGAACTCTTTTCAAATGACATTGAACACGTCATCTATGAAAAGTGGAAAATGTCCTGGAAGAATTTACCCATTAAAGTTAGTAAAAACTTGTCTTGCTTTTATTTATTTTTAATGCGATTCTTGATAGATAGGAATTGACAATGAATAAACCTCTTTTAACCTACATCTCAGATGCTCACAAATGACCAAGACTTCTCTAAGGAATTTAGTCAGAACAATATTCCGAATTAAAGAATTTTATGACTTTTAAAAATAATATAAGTCGATTAAACATACTTAATTGGACGGAAGATATTTGTATTCAAGCAAATATCGTGATGTATTTTTACGTTTAACTATTCCTTGAATTAACATAATTTGACTTCTAATTTACGCGTATTAGAGTTGGTAAATACTTCTAATTTAATTTCAGAAATAAAAAAAGTGCTCTGTAATTTTTTTTTCAAAAAACCCAATTGTACACAGCATTTTTGCCGGTTTATTTCCGTTTTCTCTTTCCGTCATATGAGTGAAACTTTTTTTCGTTTGAGGATTCGTTGTTTCATCCTTGTAGGAATATTAGTGTATATTCAGAAAAGGAAATCTTTTAAGTATATTTATATTAGTAGAATTTAATCCAATTCAATACTTTGATGCGAATATTTTTTTGCAATTTAAATCTACGACACATACAAATAACCGTTAACAAGTAATTTATTTTTTATGCCTCAGTTCTCCAAAAATATTTTAAAAGTTAGGGAAAAAATCATTTTCTACCTACGCACACAAACTTCAATGCGCTCAAAAATTAAAAACTAATAATATTTATTGTTCTTGGTTGGACTCTACTTCTTAATTATCTTAATTGAAACGCCAGTTTAAAAAAGGGAATATGTGCAAAAAGTGGCAAATTGACTTCTTGTTCTCGAAAAAAATCTCCAAGCTTTTCTCTACACATGAGTGTAAAGAGGGGGGGGGGGAAATAACTACTCCCTATCGGCAGATATGGCCCCTTAAATTTGGCGAAATCAATGTCTATTCATTTGATTTTTTTATTAAATTTGAAATTGAAGTAATTTGTCTTTCTTTTCTTATTCTTTGTACTGTAAACTTTTAGTCAAAATAAATTTTGATTTAATTTAAAAGTGTTTTTCCTTGTTTTTATCCAATGAATGTTTGACTCCATTGACTGACTGGTTGAAATTTTTTCTGCGTAAGAGCCTTTCTCAGGCTATATCACGCGGTAAAAATTAACTCCATTGATATTCACTTACTCCATTGATAGTGCCTTAATGACACATTTTCATAATAATTTTTAATTTTATTTATCTTATTCTTTCCATTTTTCACCTTTGTGCTGTGAACTAAGCAGAATTATAATTTAGTTGTCGATTAAAGTGGTTTTTAAGATTTTTTCATCTGAAATTTCATAAGGTTGAAAAAGGAAATAAGTCCAACTTTTTCAACTGTAAAATATTTTTTAATTTTTTTAAATTATGAGAAAGCAGATTTTTCTACAAAATATTTAAATCAAAACTACAAATTTGTATTAAAGTCTAGAAAATTTAGGATTTTCATTCTGAAGTTTTTTTTATTTCCTCAACCGTTACTGTTGATTTAAACATCCTAAAGCTCATGATACAGAGATCATAGATAGGATTCCATACCACTTCACAGCCCAAAATTCTTTCTTTTTTCGCATGATACACTTACTACTTCTTAAGAACAAAAAGAAAGTAAACATTTAGAAAATTTTTGTAAAAACAAAATACTTTTACATGTTTTTATATGAATTTTAATGTAATTGTTTACGTTTAAATAATAAAGTTTTTTACCTATATTTTGAAAACAATATTTGTAATAGCTTATAACTTATTATTTTTATATGAAAATTTAAATGGGATTTTAAAAATATTTTGTACTTTGTTGGTTACTTTGATTTTTAAAGAATTAAGAACTTGTCTCACGGCTTCTAAGAATAGCTGAAGAAAATAAAAATATGAAAGATTCAGAATATCTTATAAGAATGGGATAAACAAATAGTCAAGAGCAATCAGCGAAACATTTTTATCACTAATTTTCTATTCATAAATAGTCTTTGACTAAATTTTTAATACAGTATAAAAATGTATAAGCACTTTTATGCTAATAGATATTATCTAATGAAAAAAAAAAAGATAAAATTTCTAAATATTATCAGGGGCTTCTGTAACAACGTCGTTTTCTTATCTATTTTACGTCAATTTTTGAGAGCAGTGCAGATGTAGATATTCTCAAGGGAAAGACTTGTTTATTGTCTTTCTTTATTTTTGAAGTTTCAAGGGTGTTTTAGTGTAAATGTGAGGATATTTTAAAAGTATGGTTATATCAAGAAACTTCAAATGAATTTTCGTGAAAAACCTGTAAAGCATTATCATTTAGACAAATTAATTATGCAAAACAAGGAAAAGAAAATTAAAAAATTTTAAGCTAAAACAAATATTTAAACAAGGATTTGTTTATTCGATCTGGGATAACGATTATTTTAGTTACTTAGATACATATTTATAAAAATAATTTCTGATATTTGTGTTTTTAAATTAAATTGGCATTTGAAATAAAACTGACTATTCTATGAATTAATTTTTTTAAGCCATTAACACTCTATGGTAAAATGTAGAAATTTGTATTGATTGGAAAAATATATTGCCCGTCATTTTAATTTATTTTATGCTTAATTTGCTATAATAAAAATTAAACGTAAGTTATGACAATCTCAAGCTTTTGAATACCAATCTCGAATTTAAATTCTAATTAGACATGGTAAATTTTATGTTCCTTATTAAAGAACCCCCGGGTCATTCTTTCCATGCCAAATCATCCAGGGTGGTCAACCTATCTACCGCAGATTTTCATGAAATTTTGTATGCTCAATGTATGGATGGGTTTCACTAGCTTCGTTCTGCATCTGGCAGTGCTAATATATTATTTCCGGGTTACCACATTAGCGTTATTCTTGGCATTGCTTTGGCATCCTTTTCATTCTTGTTAGTTCTTTGTTTATGTTTCGAAGTCAACTTCGACCACGTAAATTCGTTTTGCTCTTTTCGTATTAATTTTTTAATGTATTATTTTTTATTCATTCAGTAATCAGCCTTTTCTTGCATTCACTCTTTTATTATTATTATTTTATTAGCAAAGGGTTAGGGAGAAAAATAATATTTTTAACCTCGCCAAGTTGCCAAATGCATCTACTATGTTGAGGTTCTGTACCGGAAGTCTCTAGGACTTTGTTTTTGTTTACATTTTTCAACCCATCCATATGTTACGGGCAATGTGATAAATTCAATGTCATTTATGAATGAAATTTATCACTTTGCCCGCCTCCACTTCGGCCATTATTAATAATGCCCGATTAATCACTTTGCCCATATCATACACATAAGGAAAAATACTAATTTTTATCCAATTCTATCAAGTAGTTTCAGGGTTAAGACTGTTTAAAATTTTACCCATCTTGACTTAGAGCGGACGATTCGGGGTGGTGTTTAATTGCGTTTTACCTAACCAAATTTTTATTTATTCAAGTAAAAGCTTAAAATTTCATCTATTCACAGTAAATAGTCAACAAAATCGAATAGCCGAATGTAATTTAAGATTGAAACCCTTTATTGTGGTTAAAATGTCGCTTAAACACAAAAAACAAGTTCTTTCATAATGTCTTAAAAAAAACGCATGAAGCTAAAACCTCTATAAAGATTTTCTTATAAACTATACATAACATTTTCCATATAAGATAAAATTTTCTTAAAGTGTGGTCAAATCTGTGTGGGTCTTTGCATAAGAGGTCTTTTGCATCGTTTAAGAACAGAAAGTGGTTCTGATTAAAAACTATTTTAACATAAGTGTCCATACAGAAAAAAACAACTGGACTAAATGATATTATCAAAAAGGATTGTGATTTCATTTTTTTTTACCAAAAAAAAAAGTTTGAAAACCTTCAGAACCACCTTCTGTTACAAAATTGGCAAAATTAGATAACGACCATATTTTGGTGCGAATCACAACACTAGCGTTATCTCCCAACACTTTTAACACTAGTCGAGATAGTTTCTAGCAAGAAAAGGTAGTAGCTATTTGTTTTTCCGTATCTTGATAAACACATAAATTATTTTCCAATATGCTGCCTTAGGATTTCAAGAGCAATACTCGAAATTGATAATGCTTCAATTATCGTGACAAGGTAAAGCTGAGATACTCTTGATTTCGACGAGCCTTGAAAAGTTTGTGGTTCCATCAGATGGACAGATATTCTACGAAAGCGTGCGGTTTTATCTCTTGAATGTTTCCGTAGCAATTTATCTTCAAGAAACCCTAAGAAAAAGGTCTTGATAATAGATAAGTGTAAATGGGTTGTTTAACTGAATTCATATCTTTTAACTGCACGTGAGATTGGACAGCGAAACGTAGAAATTGTTTTATATACTTTTCAATCTCTCAAGCTCAGTAACACATGAAAGATTGTCATTTGTAAGTTAGACATTTTTCTTTTTGCGATTTAATTTATTTATTTGGTTTTGATGTATTGATTTGGTTTTAGTTTGATGATTTAGCTCTGTTTTATTTCATTTTGATTTTTTTAGATTAAATTATTCATTAAATTTTAAAATTATCAACCTATTTCCTATAATTATGAATATAACAGAAGTAGATGAAACTCGAGTTTATAAAAATCCCTTTCCTTTACGTTAACACTGTGTAAATTTCCAACAACATCTCAAAAGTTAAAATACCTAACCTATTTTAAACCTAATTGGCCCAAACTGTCAAAGAACTAAAGGAATCCTTGGTCAGTGCAGGGTTAATGGGATAAAGGACTTATCAGTATCATGAGATGAAGTGAAAAGTTTCCTTTTATCTAATAATCTGTTGATATAATAGGAAATAAATTAATATTTCCACCAGATTAAAATTTTGTATTATATGCTTTATGTTGAACAACAGTAAAATGTCAAAACTTAAATAAGAGTTTAATTTTAAAAATAACTGGAGGTTGCCTTAAAAGATTATATTTTTAAAATTATTATTCGGTATTTAAAAACTGCAATTAAAAGCGTGCAGTCGGCTCCTGTTCTGTCAACTGGAGATGTTGTAATATGTTGACAGATTACAACATTTCCAGTTAATATAACAATGGCTGAAATCGCAATCATTTATTTCTTGAAAATTTTACAGTGTTTTTTTTATATATGTACGCAGTAAGTCAGAAGTAGTAGTATAAAAAAAATCACGGTGTAAAAAATTTCTCCTTTTAGCTTGATTGTTGAGAAACCACGAAAAACTTTTATAGAGGCTTATTTTAAAGAAAACATAGATGGGAACCATAGCAAAAGGATTTATGCCTTAAAAGAAAAACCATGAACGGCAAACCTTCTTTCTATTCAATCCCAGTGAATTTCAAGGAAAAAGAAAAACCGTTGAACTAGAGTAAATTCCCAGTGATATATTTTTCGCATTACCCCTTTTGTTCTATTCCGAAAACAGGATGAAAAACTCGATGGGTATGGAAAGAATCTCGTCTGCCCCCCGGCTCAGTTTTTCGAGTCAGGATGTGTTCAACCTTCGGAATCACAATCTATCTCAACTGTCACGCTCAACACCGGGGATCTACAGCCCCCAGAGAAAATTGGACTTGTCACAACAAAGGCTCAATCTCATTGCAGGGACTCCGCCGAAGAGCATCCTGGTTAAGCCAAAGGAAGACCCAATACCAGGTCAGTGGACTATTCTTCAATCTTTAGCACTCCACTGTTCTTTTCCATTAGGGCAAAATACTGAAGGGAACAATATTGTGTGGTAGATATAGAACTTGTATTACTCTATTATTTCTTTTTCAACCTTCGTTTTGCCTTGGAACAAGTTTTAGTCCTCCCACTATCGTCACAGGGAGAATTTAGGCACTCCTAACTACTACTAATGGTCGGCATGATTTGCAAATGCCCTAATTTCAGATAATTATCGCCGGACATACAGATAGGTGAAACTTTGTGATATGGGGTTCAAAGAATACGGGGTAACCATAAAATTTGGTTCATTACAAAAATTTATTCAAAAACACTGATATTTTAAAAGGTTTAAATGTATTTTTTACGTATAAAAATTTTAAACACTTATTTAATAAAAGTACAAGAAACATATACATACCACCTGTGATCCAGTCCACTTCCAGTAAAAGTCTTGTAAAGGACGCCGAGATTTTTAAAACAACTTCTCAGTTTAAAATATTTTCATTTATTAAAATTACGGTGATTAAGAGCGACTGTGTTTCCCTCCATATGGAGATGGTGAAATTTTTATTTGATTTTTTTTTTTTTTTTTTTGCATTTTGTGATTATTTGATTACCTTAACAGTTTCATTAACCTTGAATTATGTTTAATTGTTTAATTTGTTTATTACTTATTTAAAAAATTAAATAATTTTTTACTTTGACATATTTATTTACTCATTAATTTCAAATTATACTTATCTATTTCGTTAACCTTAGATTATGTAATTATATTTTCAATTAAATTAATTTATTTCACTAATTTTTAGTTATGTATATAACTGTTTTGTGGCAAAGCCTCCTAAACGCTTAAATCTGATTCAATTAATCCTGCGAATTCGTCAAACTTAGAGATGGACAGGTTATGAATAATACAACCCCCTCCCCTAAATAACTGTCAAAAATTTATAATCCATTAATTTTTATATTGTTTTGTTTTAGAAAAGGTAGAAGATGACAAAGAAGAAAACAGATCTTACTACTCCTTGCGATTAGAGTTGCAATTCACATCTTTCGTATTTTGTAAGTTTACATTCTTGGTTTCTTTTTATTCTATCTAGTAGTTCTATTTCTTAACAAGTAAGAACACCGTGATCAAGCAGACAATACCTGTATTTCTTTAGGATATTTATTTTTCCTCAACTTTATGGAATTTATCACTCTTAAATATATTTTTATAAATCTTTATATATTTTAAGCAACAATTAATACCTCGTAGTACTTTATTAAATATTTTATTAGTACTATGAAATGCGGACGAAATTGAAGTGTTGACATCGCAGCAGAATAATAAAAAAACATCAATTTACCGATTCATTGCTCAGAAAGAAAAGAAGTTTCTAATAATTATAAAGATAAATAATCCAGCGAATTAAGGAGTAATTAATAAAATTATATACAATATAAAGAACCATAACAGACCTTAAAATTATCGAAAATATTCAAAAAATTTGTTATACAAAACCTCATATTATATCGTGAAGTGATATTATATGGTGTGCCGTGATGGTTAACTGTAATGACTTCAACTGTATCTGCATTTTAACTATTTAAACCAGATACATAGAAAAAGTTTTAAAAAAGTTTAAATTTTTGTTCCTAAACATTTTTAATTAGGTTGTATTTGATTCGGTATAGAGAAATATGATATTTGAATTTAATAATATTTCATATTAAACCTTTTTTACAGATTTATATTTTAAATAAAAAAAGATACTAATTTTTGTTTATTCCCTTATTTCAGTATGCTTCATCTTAATAATAGTCATCCCTTTATCCATGATAATTATGGGTAAGTTTGAATAATAAATTTAAAATGTTAAATGATTTTTGGCTTTAGTCAAGTTAATATTTTTTATAAAGTTTATCATATAGGATTGATATTGATTACACATATTTTCTTTAATTAGTAAAAAAAGAAATTTATGAGGATTTTATTAATTTAATTGAAAACTTTAAAACACTTTAAAGTTAATTAATATAGTAATTAATATAGTAATTAATTTAAAATGGGTAATATAAGTGGGTGAGAGGGGTGAGTGGGCCAAGGGTTACTACTGACAATGCAGGAAAATCACCTATACGTGATTGATAAGTTAATAGCCAAATGTGCTAAGTGTGGAAATAGGCAATGGCATTACTATCGTAATCTACCGGAATATCGAAATTTCACCCAAGTTCACCAACCTACCTCTTATGCATAACTTTTCCCGCATTTTCACTGTGCCCTTTGGTTTCTCTTCTAATAAAAAATTACTGATACTTACGTATCGCTATATAAAATTTAGTAATATTTTTTCTTGCTCGGGTAAGCAAGTTTTAAATTACTAGAAGAAACAATGAAATAATTTACACTAAAAGGTAATTCAATTAAAATTTACCTTCTTTAGGGAGTGCTTACGTTCATCAGTGCCCCACTCAAGGTATGATTCCCATCTTCTTAATTGTTGGAGGGTCGACATTTTTATCTTCCATTGTATTACTGAGGAAACTTGGCAGAATTACTAAGGAAAACTACGAGGACGAATCATGCTACAAAAGGTTGCTGCAGACAGCCGTGATTTTTCAGACGGGATGGTTTGTTGCAGGTATTTAAATGTTTTCGTTCATAATAGATGGTAACTTAACTAATCACACCTAAACGAATCAACTTGCACTGTCTTACAATACTTAAGTACTACTACTATACTCCTTATAATGAATGCCTTTGCAGTTGCCAGAAAAACGTGACCTTGATACGCCTATTATAAATACAAGGAGTATAGATAAAGTTATACATTACAGAGTATGAGAAATATCCTTATTTGTCTTAAAAAGAAATTATTGTAGACGGCGAAAATATTAAATTAAAATAAAGGTCTAAAAATAGGAAATGTTTCTAAAATTGGTGTCAAATATTCAATTGTTCAAAGCTAGCCTTTTAAAAATAATTAGCATTTTAAGCATAATGTAATCCAAAATTACTACGGGGGATTGTACTTGTATTGATTTTTTTTTACTTTCTAGGTTGTTTTTGGATATATGATGCATATCAACCGGACTATATCAATACAGAAAGCGCGTCATTCTGTAACAAGACATTGTATTTATATTCATTTTGGCTCCTAAATTCAATTTTTCTCACTCTTATATTGTTTGTAGTTTCCTTGGCAGTTTACATTCTCTTCGGAAGGGAGCAAACCCAAGAAATCGGTACTAAAGTGTGATTGCAAAGCAGGATGCAATGTAATAACGAATTTCAACCCTTCAAAGCCATAAGTGAGGGATATTTAGATCCTTGATGCTAGCACAGCGTTTCTCAAACTGTGAGGGCTCCTTCTAAATGTCTGGATTGAACAAAATGTATGGGAAGGTACTTTGTCTATTAAAAAAATTACAAACAACTCTAAGTATGGATAGATTTAATATTTGATACATATTTAAGAATTTGCGGTCTATTTTTTGTTACATTTTGCATTTTTTTATACAATAAATAAAGTAATGACAGTAAATAAAGGATTCTAATCATTGAAGACAAAACGTAAGTTTTTATTCACTTAATGGGAATATTATTGTGTAAAATTTGATAGTTAGTTAAAAAAAATTTACAAATTCTAAAATACATGAAACATTTTTTACTCTTCATCATTTTAATAATTACGAAGTTTAGTAAACACAAGAATATCAGAATTCAAACTACCTTTGACTATGAAGAGTAAGTAAAGCTCAAAACGATCTATAAAATGAGTTGGTTAAAATCATAAATCAGAAAAAGGAAAAACATTAAAAAAAGTTTGAGAATCGCTGTTCTAGTGGCATTTATGTCACATCGGTTTTGAAGGTTTCTGATAAGAACACAGCCTTCCGAAGGGTGAGAATGTGATAGTGTGTTGGATGCATTTTTCATCAAAACACACTTAAACAATTTGATCCTGTAATCATAAAGAATTTTAAAGTTGTGTAGTATTTATTTTGTGAAACTAGCTTTTCGTGTGAATATTTTTTTAATTGGATTACGTAAAAAATAACAAAATACCATTTTACGCTTCTGTATTCAGTAACATGAACCACTCGTACTTGATAATTTGGATATTATAACGAAATCTAATTATAAATCTTAAAAATCTCGCACCAATTAAAAGCGGACTTGTCCACTTTAAAAATCAATGGTTCTTTGACAATTGATCAGCGTTGCAGCTATAACTAGACGAAACAAGCTGTAAAATTATTTATTAGGTACGGCAGTTCAAACTTTTTATTTAGTTGTCAAACAGTATATTTTTAATAGCGTGATTTTATTCTAGCTTTAAGATTATATGAGTTAATTTATCAAAGCAAACAAAATATTTTAACATTTTGATTATTTTAATTTTCTAAGCTACAAAAAGTATCATAAATCACAGGCATTCAGTTACAAAATGTACCTTAACAATTGATTCACTTGTTACAACATCAAATGTAAACAAATTCAATCTAAGATCTGCATGGATGGGGGATGGCCATGCTTTTTTGAAAGGGGAGTCTCCATACAACTATTAATAGACCAGTTTTAGGATTTAGCTATTTAAATTAATCGTTTTCGTTTAATTAGTAACTGCTTCTGAAAAGTAGCATACCATACACTACACAGTAGCATTATGCTGTATGAGAACAAACACACTTATGGGTATTCTGTTTTAAAGTTAAAGATAATTAAATCAAAAAATGCGTACGGTTATGTTATTTAGTTATAATTAAGAAAATATAATAATCTTTGTATGGAGATTCGATTCTACCATAATATAAATAATAAAGATTAGACTTTTTACTAAATTTTCGCACAAAAAGCGAACTTTAAAAAAGAGAGGTACTATTTTCTATTACAAGTTAACAATAATACATTCATCAAAGTATAATTAAATAGTCTAACACGGAAAAATGCAAATAGTAATATGGTTAAACAACAATACTAATATAAATTATTTCTCTATTATGTTTGTGTATATGTCTATAAATATTCAATGTCATTTCCAGTGTAGATAAAAAAAACATACATTTAAGTGAAAAATATTTTGAAATCGCTTCTTTTTCTCAATGGTAAAGGTGTATTCAACATGAATTCTTAAGAGATCAAAGATTAGAAAACATATACCCCACTCTTTTTCCTTCAATGAGAAATATTTTTTTGTAATTTTATAGTATAGTAATACACATTTTAATAACCAACATTCAACAAGCTTATTTAGTTTTTAGATTAATGTAAGTTCATAAAATCACATATTTTTTCAATTATTGCACTTATGCAAGGTTTCTCCTGCATTACAAACTTCATCTATCTTAAATTCAACATAGGAGAACTATTAAATATCCAAATTTTCAATTTCTACACAATGTCTTAAGCACAGTACATACAATCTGTAAGTCAAATAATTGGGTAAAATATTGGTATGCTTGTTACAAATTACGCCATCAAAGAGAAAAATAGAAACAAACATATAATGAAAAATCGAATTTCCCCAGAACAAATTTGATTGTAGAGGAGGAGATATCGTGTAAAAATTATTATCCCCTGGACACTAAAATTCATGGAAGAACTACTATGAGAAAACTTACAAGGAAGACTAACGTTAACGGAAAATATGCATATATTTTGTTTTTGAACAGCCTAATCAATTTTAGTTTAAGTTAGATAAGTTATTAGGTCCCCATATGGAGTACAATTGCTTTTTAATGTTTAACAGGATAAAAAAATCGCAATAAAAAATTTGAGTAAGGTAAAATAATTTTTAGATACGTAATCACGCGTACAAATTTCGATATAAAAATAACATCTTTACAATTAGAATATAATTTTTTCATTTTTTTCTTCATAAATATGATTGGAGTAAATTGTGTGAGGTAACAATGATAACAATAATGCCATAACATCAACAATTCACTAATATAGTATTACAACAAACAATATGTAACCTTCCAAAGATTGAATATACAGTGAAGGGTCACAAATACAACACATTTAATACTTAAGAGATTAGAAAGCATCATAAAAGGTTATTTAACAACGAAAGCAACGTAATATGTGGAAAAGAGTAGATAACAACGAGATAAAGAGGATCTATAAAGATAAATTTATTTACTTAAAAACATTTATGTAAATTATATTTTTAAGCATGGAGATTCACAATAGAATTTAGTTTGGAAGATCTGTTTGAAAAACAGCTTTTTTTTATTAAAATTGCACGAATTTTGACAGAATTTTTTGTGTAATAGAATTTTGGCACAATTTAAGGTTGTTTGAAAATAAATACAAAAATAAAAAAGTATTATTCATTATGTTATTTAAACGATTTACGTATTCATAATATTAAATACCTACAACCTAAATATGAAAGTTAAAAAAAGTGTAAAAATAAACTCAAAGTAATGTTCTTAACTAAATCCTTATTTCTAAAATTAAAGTATATTTGCACAATACTTTTATTCTATAATGCATTTCTATAAACATAAAGACAACATGATAACACATATGGGTCATTCCATGTCAAATCAACCAAAATTCTCAATTCTCAACCTGACCCTTTCAGATTTTAACTGAACTTTCAGGAATTCTTCTTTCCTATGATATAAAATAGAAAATGTTTTAATGATTCAACTTTCTCTGTATTTTTTTTATAAAAAAAAATACTGAAAATTCAAGGAAAATCCAAGTTTTGGGTCTTTAATTTTAAATAACTCCGGTTCTATTAAGCCTAGTAGCCTAGTAGAAGAACCGGAGTTATTTAAGATTAAAGAGTCAAAAGTTGGAATTTCCTTGAAATTTAAGAAATTTTTTATAAAAACAATTACAGAGAAAATTAAAGTATAAAAGAATTTTCTCATTTATGTCACAGAAAAGATAAACTATTGAACGCTTCATTAAAATCGAAAGGGTCAGGTTGAGTGCCTTGTTGATTTGACGTGGAATGACCCATACATAGAATTGTCAACCAATCAATTAATGTTGTGAACTAGTTTAAAATTCAATAATGAGCCTCTTCCCTTCACATTTTAAATATTAATCACTAAATTTAAAGTTTCAGCATTTCATTTCCCTAATTTTTTTTGTACGAGACATTCACTATTACTTTAGTTTCCATATATTCACAACATATCTTGAACTAGAGGAAGTAATCCTTATACGAGGGCATACGAGGACATATCATTAAGTATCGCAACGCAGAACCAGAAAAAGGAAATGCAATAAGTAACAATGTGAAGAGCAGAAATGAAAGTAAGAAACGTATTTTACTTTTCCAAGAGTTAGATAACAGATATATTAGTTAGAAAATCCCGCTGCCTAAAGAAATACATCTACTGTGAGAAGATTTAACATACCTCGGCCAGGCTTCTCCTTCTCACCTCCCAAACAAACAGCAATCGAAGGGTGCCACTTTTGTGAATCATATTTCTAAAACTTCCTAACCATGCGAAAATGGCTCTTCTCATAGCCGATTGAAATCTATAAGACTGGGAAAATATGCAGTAAAGCATCAATTATTCGATTACCAATAGATCAAAACATTGACAATAGTCAAGAGCTTTCCAGCCACAGAGAAGGAGCCGAACAGAGGGTCCAAAACGCTATTTTCAAATGCCATCTCATGTCTTATGGTAGAGGGCAAAACAGCAAATATTTGTAATTGACAGAGGGGTAGGCAGTACAATTTGGTGGGTACAGCTGTGACGTGTTTATACAATCTGTCACTTTCGGAAGGGTATTAGAAGATTCGAGGATTGAGATTCTTTGTCTCCGCTTCTCAACACGTGACAAGGGAGGCGTGAGTTTCATGAGGAGTAGATGCGATCCTAGCGTCCTCAGGGACTCCATAACAAGGCACACAATATTTTTTCGATTTCCATTATTGCCTATGACCATGGACTCTCTATTATGGTACTCTGTGGTTCCAGGCTGGAACCACAGAACCTCTGGAACATCCAGCCACCTGATTTTGAAAATTTTGGTAATCTTACCCGACCCTGTAGACCTTTTCTACAAACCGTTTGTAAGACGTGTGATACAAAATGTATACAGTTTTGTGTTTAAATTGCTGTTTCTTTGTTCTTAAACATCTCCAGTCCCTAATCCTTTCGAATAACCAATGCTCCAGTGTATGCTTGTTGCTTATTGGTATGCCCTCGTATATTCGCTATCATAATATTTTTTAAGACACCTACCATTTAAAGTTAATATTATGGTCCAAAAGAAAATAACCAGTAGTTATGAAGTTATGAAGTATAGATTGGTTTATATCAAGCAAACCAAACGTTAAAGCCTAAACCTGTTGAATACCATCACAAAAATATCTACTCTAACTTCACAAAAATAAATGGAAGAGATTAATACCACAAACACTTATTACACCACAACAGCATTCATTAAAACACCAGTTCTCTCAACCATATTCTCAAAATTTAAATCGGTTTAAAATGCGAATAACTATAGATCGGGATGTTGCAGACGTCTTTCCGCGAACACTGAGCTCTATTGAAGACATCTGAAATTGCATCCGAAACGAATTTCTTCGAAACTAACATGAAATTTTTTCCATTGATTACGTATCAAATATATTAAATTCGCAATCTTGCGGTTTTAAGCTCCAATGATATTTGGTAATCATAGAATAAAAAATTCTACATCTACTCAACTTTACGTAATTTCGGACGCTCCAATTCTCTTTTCAAAACTGTCGATTATATTAACAAGTGCTTACCAACCAAAATTTAATTTCATAGTTAATAGAGGAAAGTACTTATTTTTTATCTAAAAAATTGTAGCTAATATTTTCCCCTGTTGCTTTCACTTAACTTTAGATAAAATCGCGTAGTTGTCATTGTTTTCCGTACCGCCATTGACAGAATTGGATGCAACTTCAGAAGTCTATTGATTTAGTTGAGCCGGAACACACGGGAATGTTGTTACGGATAAGATATTAATCATATGAGTATTTCACGAACATAGTTTGATCAATATGTAAGGACCTGGTCAGTTCACATTCATGCAAAAAAAAAAAAAAAATCCTTAAATCTATAACTACACCACATTGCAGAAACTGATACCCATCCATACAAAACTACTATTTAGAATAAGCGTATCTAAGTCACGTCTTAAACATCGTCACCTTGGTAACGATGCGGCAAATATAGACTTTGTTTTTACACATCAGTGAAGATAGGGCCGGAATTTCCGCTAGTCAGCGCAACATTGGCGAGTACATTTTGTCCCGCTTCTTGTTTCTCATTCAACTTCTTACTGAAACGTACTGGCTTGGGGTGCCATGAAAGAGAAATTTGATTTTTGCGGAAACTATGGTAAGGAAGAGAGGTAAAGTGTGGAGAGTGAGAAAATCACGTGACTTTGATTCGCATATTCTAAACACAAGAGTATAGGAATAGAATACATACAGAAGTATGGATAGGTATCAATTCAAAGAAAAGTGTGGGGGGAAATCACCAAAAAGTGCGTTCCGGAAAACTAAATCAGTCACACCCCATCCACAACATCCGTTCTAAAGACACCCTTTGAAAAGGACACAAGTAGCACAGTATTTTGGAAAAATATCACATGAAATAGTAAACAACGTTTTTCACCGGAGATCAATTCTCGAAACTCAAATCACAGACTTCGAAGGTTTCTTCCTCAATATTGAGGGTGGCTTCTTTTGAGGGCTTCGACAGCTTCCTGGGGAATGGGGAGGTCCACCGTTCCTCGCTGCTCTCATAGTCCACTTCGGAGGGTGGGTCACTGGTGTTGACCGCAACGTCCGCGGACGCGAAGGCCTGACCGTCCGGGTTGAGGGAAGACAGGCTGCAAGGGGAGGTGGCCCGGTCCTCTCGCCGAGGGATGGCCACTCGGACACTGGAGTGCCGGCGCTGGTCCTGTACCAGGACGATTTCGTGTTCGGCCAGACTGTGGCGCGGACGCATGAACTCGTCGTCGTCGATTTCCAGGACGCTCTCTTGGCTGCCCGTGTACTGAAACGAGACAAGGGCAGTGAGTGTAAAGGCCAGATTCAGGTTTAGAAAGAACGTAGAAGAAACGAGCACGGAACGAGAACGATACGGAAACGAAGGATTTGAAACGGTAGCTCATGATGTCTCGTTTCCAAATCGTTCCAAAGTTCGATTTGCAAATAATTATATTTACATCTACAAATAATTATAAATTATAAAATATAGATGTCTATTACTTTTATAATATATTAACGACTGATATATTAATGACACATATTATTGACTGATCTATTATTTATTAATGCCTTTATTTGATAATAAGTATAGCTTTTCTAGTGTTTGTGGAACTATACAAAAAAAAAAGAGTAAAAACAAACCTCCGACCAGTAACGTGAGATTCGAACCTCAGAACGATTTAGAAACGAGACCTCGCAAGCTACAGTTTCAAATCTTCCCTTTCCGTATCGTTCTCGTTTCGTACTCGCTTCTACTACGTTCTTTGTAAAGCTGAATCTGGCCCTAAGAGAAGAAATCGATAATTTCCTATTTCCTTTCTTTGTCTTCCACTCTCAAGAAATGTGTGAGAGAGGCAGAGGAAGGACGCATGAATGAAAACCCCAAATACATATTGAGCCTACAATTAAGACTGCGAATTCTTATTATGCGTTCTGGATAAACTATTTAATGAGTTTTCCATTTAAACTACTTAATACTCAATTTTTTGGATGGCTTTTTAGAAAGTTTTGGCACATTTAAGTTCACTTGATGAGTAAGTGCACTAGTGTACTCGTATCAGTTTAGAATTCAAATACAAGAGTCCGAAAGCACGACGGTTGGTCATGGAAAAGTTTACCATGGATCCAGGTCGTCTGGAGACAAATCCACCCCTTCACACACATGGCTTAATTGTTGAGATAGCGATAAATAGTTGCCCCATCTATCCTCCCACCATTACTGGGCCTTTCTTTTTCAGTAGCTGCACCACCGTTGTCTTAAATCCTGTCCGCTTTGGGGACTAGACATACGATAACAACAAGCAACAAGACTTAACAAAAAGTTTATTTCAATTGAAACTGATTCAAAAACATCAAAATTCCCGAGTTCTAAGTTTCCCTTCCGTAACTGCTGACGGAGAGTCAACATTTGCGTGTTACCCCGTATTTTAAATATGGATGAAAAATAATGAAATATATTTTGCTTACCACTAAACCAAAATGTAGAAGTATATCAAGTTTACACATGGGGCATGATCTTTGTTCTAAAAGCCAAGGGTCTATACAAATTTTGTGAAAACAGTGCCTAAAAAGAGAAAAAAGGATTTAGTAGCTTAAAATTGAAAAAAAAAATGAATAGCTCATTATTATATCGTTTAGATCTGTATAAGGTTGAAATCTACTCTTTAACTTACTTGCAAGGTAAGGAGCGAATGAGTTCACCGTGTTGAAAAGGCTCAATGCAAATAGCACAACATTCGTATTCATCTTCGTGGTCCTAGATTGAAGTTTAAACTATTTACTGGGTGAATTAAAGATCAAGTTTAATCATATTTTTAAAGTTATTGAAATATTCATTTTTATTGAAATATATTTTTAGTAACATGCCTGCTTAAGTAGATAAAAACCAAATAATGAATGATTTTGAGACAATTCAAATTATTTTTCCCAATTAAATTAATCTGAATTCATTCAACAGCAACACAAATTAAAATTTTGAGAAACTCACGGAATCATCAGTTTTGACAGTTTTTACAGGAATTTTGTCCAAGGCTTTTTTAGCTGCACTGCAGAGGCGTCTCTGAAAAAGTACCCAGAAAACAATTAATAACTCTCGTAAGCTATTAAAATTAGATTATATTCTAAAATAAACATTGGTTAATATTCAATAGGGATAACTGTAGTAAAAACAACAACAAATAATTGAATCGTCAGTTTGAAAAAGGGAATAAGTCCAAAATCAAAGTTTTGAGAAAATCGAAAAAAAAAAAAAAAAAAAAAAAAAACACTGGTATAAGTAATGAAACTTTCATTGTATTACCACCAAAATTGTACTGGAGATTCAGGACCCTATTTAGAGTACAGAATAATTATCCAAAAAAAAATATAAGTTTATTCAAAATTATTTTACAGTTGAAAAAAGTTGATGGACTGGCTCTTTTCTGGACTGGACTTTTTCAACCTCATGAAATTTTAGCTGAAAAAAATCTTAAAAATCACTTTATTCTACAATTAAACTATATATCTGCTTAGTTCACAGCACAAAAGTGAAAAATAGAAGCACAGATAGAAATAAAATTAAAAATGATTATGAAACTGGTTCATTAAGGCACTATCAATGGAGTAAGTGAATATCAATGGTGTTTAAATTAAAAGTAAATTTTATTTTAGCTTAGTTTATAGCACAAAGAATGAGAAAAGAAAGACAAGTTGATTTAATTACAAATTAAATAAAAAAATGCAATGAATGGACATCGATTTCGCAAATTCAAGGGGCTATATCTGCCTATAAGGGGTAGTTATTTTCCCCCTCTTTCCATTCAGGTGTAGAGCGAAGCTTGGAGATATTTTTGAGCACAAAAAGTCAATTTGTCATTTTTTGGACTTATTCCCTTTTTCAAACTGGCGATTCAATTGTAAGAGCATGCCACAAAATTTTATTTCTAAGAGCTTTTTTTATTTATTTGAAAAAAATCTTTATCCCCTCCAACTTTTCCTAGTTAATCCACAGTCAACCTTAAACTTTGTTTTGTCATTACACTCTCTTATTTTGTTAATTAATTGAATACTTTATTAAGGAATTAATTCTCATTTCAAAGAAATTTTAGTTTCTCCAGAATGAAATAATGTTATAACAGTGTTACATTTCAAAAGTAATAATAAACTGCAATTACAATGCTTATGAACAGAAATTAATAGCCCTTTTAAGGTTAATAAATTAACGCGTTGACAGCAAAGACAGATGAAAAAGCTTTCTACAATTACCGAAAGAATTTCCTTCGCATGGATGTACCGAAATCTCTGAACGTAGTAGAAAACAAGCCATGCAAATGATATGATCATCAGCATTATGAAAGATATCGTGACAAAAAGCACTGACGTTCGGTTGATTTGTCCAAATCGGAAAATTCCGCGAGATCCAATGCCGATCCTCATCACAACTCTAGTACCATTGTCCACCAACGATGCTATCTGCTGGCCTTTCTTTTCGCTAATCACAAGAAATGTGATGCGATTAGCTGAAATGGAAACCAAATAACATTTGTAACGAATGTCTCGAATAAGAAAAGTAGTAATGTAATAAAGTAAAAAGGTAATATGTTTCTTCGCAATCATTTCATATGTTTCTAAATAAAACGCATTGCGTCATATAATCTAAAAGAAAACTCTCAGACCTAATGGATCAAGTAAAGGTAAACCCAGATAGGGGTTTTTATTTAACACAAAACAAAAATGCAACTTGATATATAGGAACTGGTGTTTCAAGTTGGGCTTATGTTCTAGAATAGACCATAGCACGAAAATACTAGTAACTTCATTTGAACTCGAAATATTTTTTCTTTTTACGACAGTAAATAATGAAAGAAGTAGTTCTGTGTTTCATCACCGAAGTTTATAGCACCCCCTTCTAAATTTTCATTTGTCTTCACCATTGATAAAAAGGCAAAGTAGAAAAAAAATCACATTTGCTCATATCAGTTGGTGTTATTTTTCCAAATAAAAATTATTCATTTTTTAACACTTGCTCTCTATAAAAGTAAAATTTTATACTAGACAGAAGTTAGGGTATAATTAATTACATAAAATGCATTTATAACAATAAAAGGAACTGTTCTTATCTCTATCAAAAATGAAAAACTAGCGCTACATTTTAATATTTGTTGATTCTCAATTTGTAGGAATTGATTAATATAGATATTAACTTTAAATTATTTCAGTATGGCATATTACCATTATTAATGCTTTGGTTAAAAATAATATTATTCGTTTCAAATACTATAATATAAGAAAACATAAGAGAATGATATACCACATTCACCATAAATCTGAACGATTTACTGAAAATAAGCCAAAAAATATCAGACAGCTCAAACCTAAAATATCTCGAACATCCCTCGGGTATAGCTATTCATAATTTCTACAAGGATTTTACTACTTCTGTACATTCACCCTTAAGTACAGACAACACTAGAGGCGTGATATTTATTTTTAACTTAATTCAGCCTACTCAATATCGATCAGATTATCCAGCTGAATGGCAATGGCTTATCCGTTGAAGAAACCTTTGAGTTTCAACAAGAAAATCGTATCAACCGAACCCTTCGACAAAATTGCTCGATATCAAAAAAGGATTTGAACGGATTCCTTGATCCAGTTAACTACGTTGTAAGATTTCTAGCTCCGAAGCTGACGAAAACATACTCAACAAACATGGGTGATGAAGTTCCTATCTCATTCCCTAAGATTCGTTCAAACCTTTTAAGGGGAGGAGGGAAGTAATTTTTTAGTGCAAACTTTTCCCGAAATAGAATCTTCTCGATCGAAAATATTAGTTGTTTTCGGTATCTCTCCCGAAGCCTTAAAAGTTTTCTCGAATAACTTTGAACCTGATGTTGATGATAACGCCGAGGTGAACAAGTGTTTTTATTAGGGTGGAACAAAAAAAACAATTTTGTCGAATCGTTTTGTAATCACGCAAAAGTTGGCTTTAGCCATCAGTACCAATACGTGAAAACCGGAACTTAATCAAAAAATGTCTTGAGGTGCCGAAAAGGCATTTAAGTTTAGAAAAAATGCTTATTTTTATACAAAACAACTAAAAAACCACACATTTTGTTCGTGATTTTTTTTATAAAGAACTACTAATGTTGTAGTTATAATGTTTCAGGTTATTTTTATCACCCTTCTTTTGGTAGTGATAATTTTTTTTAATATCAAGAAATTTGTAAAGTTGTTTTTCTTGTATTTTTTAAATAGCTATAACTCTAGAACTATACAACTTAAAAGCATGAAAGCAGTTTCATTTTGAGTTGGAAGCTTACTCTGTAAGATTTTGAACGGAACCTGTTAAGAGATGTATTTTCTGATATTCATTTGAAATGTTTTTGCATGATTTGAATCATATGAACACCCTGGAGGGGTTTTGGATATTTTCCATGAGTTAATTGCTCTTGTTGTATTATTTTAAGGGGGTGTTTAGGGACTTACAAAAGTTTCGATGGTTTTTATTTTTTTGTTACATGCTTAAATTTTATTCCTAACTTGAAATTTAGTAGAAATTTTTAATTTGGAAGTTAATGAGCCTTAATTTTTTAATAATGTTTTCCAAAAAAACTATATTTTACTTCAGATTTTTAAATTTTAAAAAATTTGAAAAATGTTATTAATGATGCACCATAAATGAAAGAGGATAAAATTACTAACAAAATGAACCTGATTTCATGTTTTTAAGTTGTATATTTTAGAGTTATAGTAGCTATTTAAAAAATGCCGGAAAAACAGCTTTACAAATTTCTTTGATATAAAAAAAATACCACTACCAAAAGAGGGGTGATAAAAAGCAAAACCAATATCTATAAAATTATTAGTTAAATCATGAACAAAATGTGAGGGTTTAATCTGTGGTTTTTTAACTTTTTGGATAAAATAAGCTTTTTTTCTAAACTTCTATGCCTTTTCGGCACATCAAGATATTTTTTCTATCAATTTCCGGTTTTCGTATATTGATACTGATGGCTAAAGGCAACTTTTTCGTGCTATAACAAATTGAATATAAGAAAAAAGTGGTTTTTTTTTTTGCCCGTTTTCGTTCGACCCTAGTGTTCAATACATTATGAAAATGCATGCTCATTCGGAATTAAACACAAAAGGAAAGATGATAATGACCTTTTCCTAAGCACAGAAAACTAAGCATCTTTTAATAGCTTTAATGTTTATTCGATTAAGAACTATGTCCGTAAAATTCAGAAAAGGTAACGAAGTGGATTTTTCAAGGAAATTATACTAGGTTTCCGTATGATTACATACTTTTACGAAACGTTAATATTCCAAACCCATTTTCTCCTTACCCTTACACAGAACTAATAAACCGTTTTTTGAGTGCTCTGTTGAAACTACATTTTAACTTTTGTAAGGTTAGAGGTTATTACCCTAAATTTAAAAAAAATTTAATCAATTCTTATTAAAATTTATATTTACATACCAAAAATTAAGACCATGAAAATAGATCGAGTATAATAGCAATCCATCTCATTTAAATACCTTTAAAAGCTCTAAGTATCTTTTTCTTTAAATTGTTACCTAGTTTTTAACTATTCAAGGTTGTTGAAGTTTAAAAAAAACTCAAACCACAATTAACATAACCAAATTTTTATGGCAATGAATTACTAAATAATTAGTTTCATGTCATGCGCTTATTGTTATTTTTTCATTTGCAAACCAGTATATTTTGCAGAATAACGCAAAAAGAAATTATAGTAGGAATAAAAGGAAATCAAACATAAAATAAAGAAGATGTCCAAGATTAACTTTGATAGTTTAAATTTGAATTTAATGATTAAAATTGCGTTACTACTTATCTTATTCATTTAGTAAGTATACTAGTATGCTATGCATGTCTTATAACTTTAGGAATGAAAAACACAATGAAGTTTATCATTATCAGCGGTTCTCAAAAGTTTTAGAGAGCGCACCATTCAATTCGGAAATGACGATACCAAGCCGAGGTTTTCTTTATCTCATAGACATTGAAAGATAAATTTAAATTTAAAGTTTGAAATAAACTATCTTAATGTAAGGAAAATACTATCCCGAAGTAAAAAGTTACAATACTACAGTCAAATAACTCGTTGAGTTTGACGCTTAAAAATTAACATACATAGTTTACATAAAGCACTCACTTCTCAGTATAATAATATATTATATATTTTCATAACAGAAAAATTAACCCTAAGTAATGACCATACCAAAAGCTTCCCACAAGCAGATTATTAAAGGACTTACCTTTGCGTTCCACCTTTATGAATCTCGTACTATGGTTATCGCTGTACAAAACTGCTGCGGAAGCATTTAAATCCGCCACATGTCTAAGCTTGACCTGATCTCGACAGCTGCCATGCTTGATCAAAGCAATGAAGGGCTCCTTGGGAAGTCCTGATGTGTCCAGCTTCTCACACGCTTCGTGACTAGTGTGGTTGTTGCTGGTGACATGGACCACGAGTCCCAACACTTCGTCCGTCTTTCCTGGGAGCAGCTTCCCCATCTCTATGTTCTCCTGGACCAGTAATCCGGAAGAGGGGTCCACGTAGCTGATGTTGACCACAGCTGACATGTAGTCTTCGGTTTCGTAGCCGAAGTTGAACTCGCAGGAGACGACGGACTTGAACTGGTCGGTGAAGAGGGAGAGCAAGATGAGGTAGAGGATCCATAGAGGGTAGCGGGTTCGACCACCTGTAGAGTAGAGAGTTAAAATTTCAGTTGGTTGGTTGGAGGGGATAATACTGGTTTTTGCTTAGGAGCGAAGTTAAGAAGATTGGACAGTGAGTTTTAAGTAAGACGATTAAAATATAGGGGGGATGATTATTTTACATTTATTAATCACTGTCAGTACTTAAAGAACGGGTTATGTTCCTACATGGGAATGCTTCCGTGCTTCATGACAGAACTGCATCATAAACAGAGAAAATCTGATGCAAAAGGACTAAGTTTAAAGAACGGTAACATTAGGATTCAATTTTTACAATTTGCAATTGACTAAAGCCTTTTTACACCAAACTTTTAAAAAATGACAAACTAAAAGGGAGGATTTTATACATTTTAAACGATTTCTTAGATAGTATAAGGCGTTGACCAAAAAAAGCTACGATTTGCTGTTTTAAAAAAGTAAGGTTTATAGAGTTTTCAATGCCCCCCTCCAAAAAATTAAACAAAACAATTTCTGAGCTATTTAAATTCTCTCTCAGGACTCTCTATTGTGTGTTATTGCATATACTTTGTAAAAGTTAATATTTTTTTAACTTTTGGGAAGTTATATTAACTACATGAACTCAATGCTAATATAAATATCGTATTTTTCTTTTAAAAAGGCATAGTTTTAAAAAAGTAAGTTGAAAATTAATAAACTTGGGGTTGAAAATCTCACACATTCAGATATGCTTTATACTAGCTCAACAAAAACCACTAAAATTTCAATAACAATCAAGATCAAGCGATAATAACAAGTTCTAAGAGTGTATGAAGATTCAACTTCACTAAGTGCTTTTTATTATTAAGCTAGAGACACAAGTACACACTAGTTTTAAATAGCATAATGAAGAATTTAATGAATAAATTGCTCCCAAAATATATTATTTCTAATAATGACAGTCTTTTAAGATAGGTTGTGATATATGTACAGGGAAAAAACCGCTGCGTACTCTTATCCTCTTTTCCCATATATCTAATACATAGGATTTAAACAATGAAGTCCTCTCTGAATAAGTCAAGGCAGAGAGTTGACATTTACTGAAAGAGGGACTGGAGAACAGGTAATAAAGAAGTACAAATTATGGGAGTTTAAATATTAGGCAATTAAATATAACAAAACGTTATATAACTTACATTATATAAAATTTATTAATTAATGTTAATATAATAAAAAGAACTTAAATACAAATAAAATGTGATTGGCATTAATACATATTACTGGAATTATATCTTTTCTTCAATATGTAAATGGTATTTTAGAAACAATTTTTTTAAAAATAAATTTTTTAAAGTTGAAGAATCTTATAACTTTGCTCTTACAATGTTATGTTTCTAATAAGTAAAGAGAAGTTTTATATGAGTAAAATTACTTTTTTAAAAGGGCAAAACACTTTTAAAAAAACTATTAATCTTTCTTATAAAACAGGGATGGTAAAGCATGGTTACAAGTGCATTTATAGGTGAGAGTTTCAAGTAAAAGGTAATTTGACAAGAGATTTTTAAAAACATGTATCCATTAATAAATTTGAGTTAATTTGTAGTAATTAGTTGTGTTCACTTTGATCAGTTTAATAAATAGTCAAAAAGGGGAATAACATTTAAAAAGTACATAATAAAATAAGAACAATCCTATTTGATGAATGAATATTTTATAAAAACGCAGTTTTCATTTAAAAACATTTGATATAATATCTAAATAATGTTAATTTTCACCCATTGTTTTTAAATTGATTATAATGCAACCAAAATTTACTTCAATATTTATTTCATAACCAAATAATCTTTTAAATTTTAATTGCAAAAGATTCTGCATTCTGATCTCTTGCATAAAAGTTGCGTCAACTACTTCTATTTGTTAATTCCTAAAACTTCAAATCTAAAATAAACTTAAGGTATGTCATCACCTGTAGGTTTGTGAATCCTTAAAATAAAAAAACAATTCTTGGAATATTTAGCTTTACATTCCACCAAATTTATATACGATTTCAACATATATCATAACATTCTTCTCAACAAATATTCGTCACAACATAACGTGATACCCTTTCGAATTCACAAAGCAGTAAAACACTTTATAAAACAAGTCACACTTACATAAACTTATTCCTAGATCTTGATATCTGGAAAAGAATTTGATATCAGGAATAATTCGCAGACTATACCTACTCTCACTCATCTTCAAAATGCTGAGTCCGACCACGAAGGATTCTTTATATAATACTCAGATAAGTGCTTTTACAGCGAACATTGTCAGTTTGCATCCCTGCCTTGCTTCTAGAAGGGAAATATGATCCCCGTCCCTACCCAATCAATAGCATCTTCTGTTTTGCTTTTAACCGGTAGGCCGTTACAGGCAGAAAAGCTCTCAGAGAAATCGCCATGCGCATGCGCGCGCGTTAGTTGAAATTTTATGGAGAAAACCTGCGATTTTTAAAAAAATTATAGTTGATAAGGTTTTAAAGTTGTATTTTTATACTATAATATTTTGAACACCTGATAACACAAAATTTGATTTAAAGTAATTACAAATGTCCACATAAAATAGAAAAAAGCCGTGGAAAGGAATTTTGTTCCTCTTTCTCAGGAAGGAAATTATAAATCTGTCATTGAAAATAATAAAAAATGTGCGGGAATTCTCAAATTTTTAGCCCGGAGATGTGCATAAATTTCTTTATAAATATAAAGATTCACTGATCTTTACAGCTTTTAAGACAGTAAAATGTTTTACTTTTGGTAGAGGACCCCCTAGATATTTCTTAGAAAGCATAGATGCTATATTTTAAGCCATTTTAAAGAAAGAAACGCACCAAAGATTTAGCAATCAAAATGACTGCTCATGAGAGTCATTTATCGATGTTCTTGTGCCCACTTGGGTAATTTCCTATTCAGTTTATAATTCTGGTTGGAGACATTCTCTAAAAAACTATCGTTATGATAATTATTGCTCGTCTTGAGAGGTACTTTCACCCCTCTTATTTTATAAAAACAATTTTGGCTTGCCCACCCTGTATTATATTATATGCAGCATAAGGAATTCTTTCAATTTAGTATAAAAACGTTAGAGGATTTAGACGAGAAAAAAAATACTTTGCGCGTGTATTGTCCATAGTGCTGACTGTAGCTATATATTTCGAACAGGAAGTCTAAACTTGCAACCGGAAGCTTTAAATTTCTGTAAAACGAGTTTCAATTTAACGGTCAGTATGCAGCGAAACCAACTTTACCATGAGAAACAATTAGCGCTTCCTGTAAAACTAGTTTTACCTTCAGGATAGTCAGTATGCAGCAAAACTAACTTTTCAAAACAAGTTTTACCGACATTTTAGATCAGTGGTTCCCAACTCAAATATGTCTGCGGACCACTTCACTTCAATTTGAACCTCGTGCGGACCATCCCGATTCCCAACTTTACCTTTAAAAATTTAACCTTTTTTCAATTAACAGGTTTATTACTTTAAAATATTTTTTTTTTCATTTTCATACTGCATACTACAAAAGTAATATTATATCATTACTAGTTTTAAATTTAAACAAAGTACTTAGCATGGAATTTAAACCGCAGGACAAATGAGAAGACCATCAGGAATTCTGTTGATCTACTGCACAATACACATGCACTGACTGAGAGTTGTGGCAGCGGAAATTTTAAAGGCGAGTTCCCCGAAAGAAACCGTTTCGAAAGGTTGTGAAAGTTAGTACCAGTAATATTACACATGAGCGATTAAAAAAGAAAATAATTTATCTGTTCAAAAACTTTCGCATTTCGAGCAGTAATTTTTTTTATATAGATGCTTTTTTGACTAATTCTTGGATTATATGATGAGGAAACTATTTTGTTTTTAAATTTCCACACATATTTTGGATCGAGTTTATGAATCTTCTCACGGACCACCTGTTGGGATCCACTGTTTTAGATAAAATAAAGAAAAACCAACTTTATCACAAAAAAGGATCAATGATGGTGCAAGCTTTAGTTTTCTTTAAAACGAGTTTTACCTTTATGACAGAACTAATGCAGCAAAATCAATCTGGCCACAAAAAATAATAATAAAACTTTATTACGGAAACTTATATATTTGTGCAAAATTTACATTATAGTCCAGTAAATCTACTCAAAAAAAGGGTTAAACCCGAAAAAATTGCAACACTTGGTTTTACTATGTTTTTTTAATTTGAAATGACTTCAATTATAACATAGTAAAAATCGAAAAAAATCGGTCAAAAGATGGAAAAACTAAAAAATCAAATAATAGTAATTATGACTTATGATACATATTTATAGGATATTTCAATTCTGAATACGAATATTCCATTTAAACTTTTAAAATTTAATTATTATTAAAAAAATTATTTTAAAAATTAGATAATCGAAAAAATTAAAACACCTCACAAACACAAAATAACTGCAAAAGAAGTAATACTAACGGTTAACCCTTAGAAATTACCTGAATAATGACATACTAAAATAAGACAAAAATTAGACTATAAAAAGTTATTTTTTTTTAACTTTAATTTTTTTTTTACTATAAATCTCATATTAAAAACTTTTGAGGCAATTGCCAAGGTCATTATTCCATGTATATTGTTGTTCCATAGCTATGTAACATAAAAATCCAAAATTGATGATTAAATTATTAGTTAATAAATAAATTAATTAAAATCAACTTTAAAAATGCAGGTAAATTCTTTTAATCAAGTTGAAACAGATAATATTTTAACAATATTTGGTAATAAATCATCTAAAAATCTAATCTAAAAAAGACAAAAAATCTTCAAAAAATAATTTTTTAACAAATATAAGAATTTTGTAGTGTAGGCATGTGATACATGTCTTTAGACTATATTTTACTGTTAATTACGAATAAAAGGTCAAGTTTTCGATAAAATGTAGAAAAACTGCTAAAAAATTGCATTTAAAACAAAAGTTATAAGATAAATGGTTCAATTTTCCACAAACAGCAGTAAAATATAGACTAAAGACATGTATCTTATACCTATATTATAAAGTTTTAAATTTGTTAAAAAAATATTTTTAAAAAATTTTATTATTGGTAATAATTTTTTTATAATTAATTCAAATTTCTTGTTTTGAGGAAAACCAGAAAAATTGTCTAACAACTCACTGAATTTCTTCTGAATGTGTTTAGTAATTTGTTTCTTAAAGTAGATCTTATTTGGATATTTTGCTGAGGGAAAAAATAATTTTGTAACATTTTGATTCTTTGCACAAAAAAAAAATATTGAAATTTTTGCACTAGACAGGTTTTTGCTATAAAAAAAAACTTATTTTTATAGAGTCTTAAGATTCGTACAAAATCTTTTAAAAATAGGGTTTTTACTATGGCATAATGGACCAAATCTCAAAAGAATGAACTTTTCCAATCGCAGATACAGTTTGTAAGTGTAATTAAATAAACAAACAGCAGTCCCAAACAAGCTGCAGATGAGCTGGAAAAAACGAATTTCCCCGCATTTTAGTGCAAAAACCAGTCAAGCGACTTCGCTTGACTTGTTTCTGCAATAAAGCTGCATGAAATTTAGCATGTTGCGAAATTATTTTAAAATCCCGTTATTTTTATTATTCCGACACTAAAATGTGCGTTTACCCCTACCCCGTTTATCCCATGACACCAATAACTCATTTTTGAAAGAAAAAAAAGTAGTGTTTCACATGTTTCTGAAATAAACGATTCAAATATAAACTTAAAAAACGTGATTTGTATGAAATATGAAGGAAATAAATAAAATATAAGCAAATCTGGTAAAAATAAACAATAATTTCACACTAAGTCAATTATTATAATATGTGAAAAAATCGGATTAAAATTTAAGAATAAATTTAATATAAATACCTTCATAAAATAATCAAGAAAAACATATTTCTTTTGGGTTGCCTTTCTCAGTTCTTCCTCAACTCTTTATACTACCAATTCCTCTAGATCTTTATAGTTTTTTTTTTAAGAATTTTTATACTTCCTCCACACATCATTAGTTTTACATTGAATATTCTTCAAAGGTTTATCTGATGAGGAATTTTTGAAACTTTCGAAAAGCTTTTTGTACAGTATTTCTGGAAATGGAGACTTTTCCGATTTGACTCGCTTCAAATGCCGTTTTCAACAATTCCCAATACACCAGAGAGCAGAGAAAATAGGCAGAAAAATCGTTTATGAAAATACTATAACAGAGATAACATCGAAGCAAACAACGCATATAGAAAGGCAAAATTAGTATGAAAACAACAGAAAAAAAACTCTATGGGAACCCCAAAGAAAATAAATAAACTGATTAGAGCAAACATAATGCCTTCGAAGGATTTGCGGCTTGAGAGCAATATTTTATTTTATTTCCGCTTTTAAGGAGATTTATTTCTTTATTACATGATTACATACTGTATCCTTCATTACAATCGCATTATTGAAAATACCAGATGCAAGTTCTGAGAAATATGAGTGACCTCATACATTAAACATTATTTGGTGAGCTGTCATTTCCAGTTCCATAGATTCCAGAAATTCATTGAGCTCCATGAACTATCCTATCGTTAAAATTTTCCTTGTGAAGTCAAAATGCTTGAAATTTGTTTTTGGTTGAATTTTAATTGTATATGCAAGAAACAAGAAATTTTCGAAAATGCAATGTTTGTAACATTTTACGTAAGCATCACTCATACCTGCTCCTCCTTGTCAAGAAAAATAAGCAAAGAGCAAACCCCCCCTCCCCCTTAGGTGCTTACGTAATATTTGAACGTCCCCTAACATTTACTTATTAAATACTAACCTATAAAATCATTCTTACTTTTTATGTTTCGGTTAGTGGAGTTAACCTACACGTTTTCAACAATTACATTCATAAATAGTGGTCAGACAATTCAAAATGTTTGTTAGAAACCTTTATTGTCAGCTAGATATTGTTTAGATGTACTACTAACTTTAGGAAGAGTATATGTTTACTTTAATTTAATTTCTCTCATATTATGACGCCAGAAAATATAATTTAATTTTTAATATATATCCAGATATTTTTTTGCAATTGGTTTTGTGTAATAAATGCCAGGAAAATGGTATATAATCCGATCTTAAAAGGTTAAAGGCTAAATTTCATATTTAGGGCTGTGATTTCCATTTAATTAAGAAAAATATGCATTTATTTTAGGTAATTATGAAATAAAAATGTGAAATATGTTTTTAAAATAGGAAAATATTATGTATTTTAATTCATATTAAATGAATTCTAAAAAAAAATTAAAAACTTGGGATTTTAAATTCAATATAAGAATTTATTTGAGTGATACTTCCTATATTGAGTGAGTGAAAGGCGTAGCCTTTCGACTGAAATGGGAAACACGAAATTGACATTTTCCAATTCACAATCCTGAATGCACAATCTTGGATTGCTAAATTTAGCATTGGGTACACTAAATTTCAATATCAATAAACATTTTAGATATATTACTTCATAATACAAGTTTACTTCATTTTTAAAATTGGGGAAAAGCCAGTGATTATTGATGAAAAAAAAAAAACAAAATTGGATGAATATGTATTTATATGTTAAATAAACATGTAAATAAACCGAAATATGTAAAAATTTGTAAAGTAAAAATGGTCTAATTCGATCCCAAATCTCTTGAAACATGTAGTATTTAAGAGAACTCTGCAATATCAGAATTATGAAAAAGATAAGTAATTAATTACAAGGAAGTCCCAGTCCTATCTTTATTATAAAAATTCAAGTTATTAAATCTTTGTACTTTACAGATATGTCCACAAAATTAATCTAAACAATATTAAATTTCAATTCATCCAATAGAGAATAGATTACAGATTTGATTGGCAATCGTTAAATTAAATTTTTTTCTTAGTTTCAATCTATTCTGTCATAGCCTTTTTATTTTCCTATTTGAGCTATAAATTTTGAAAAAAATAAAATTATGTATCTAGTGGATGATTTACTCTATTGATATTTATTTGATCTAGATCTATAATCATTAAGTTTTATAATTTAATTTGGTTTAGGTTTTCCATTGTTCACATTTATGCTTCAAAACAAAAATACTATAATTTAAAAGATTTTATCATTTTTCCCCAGTTAAAACATCAGTTTGAAAAAGGAAAAATCCACAATTTTATCAATTTTACGAAATTTTTCAAAAGATAAATTGCTGCTCTGTATTCCACAGAAACTACAGTGAAAACTTGGAGGTTAAAGATTTAAATAATAGAAATAACATTAATTATACAATTTTTTAGACTATTTTAAAAAACTTTTAAAGATATATAAAAGAAAACCTTTAGTTAAAAAATATGAGCGATATCATATCAAAAGCACAAAAAAAGTCATAAGATTATGCTAGATATTCGAGGGAGAACTATTTGCGATTGAAATGTGCACTTTTTCGCTCAAACTGAAATCGTTACAATAAACAAGAGCGTCGGCAAAGTTATTTACAAGGTTAATGTTATCTAGACAATCGACTCCGCTTAATGTGATCACGGTTAATGTTATCGATCTGATTAAGTTATCAAAACCGACAGTTTCCGATTACTCCTACTCCGCGAAAATTTATCGATTTGTGTTATCACCGATCGCTTAATGTTATCAAAATATGTCCGTATCTCCAACATAAAGCCTCCCTTTTCCCAGTTCCGAAGGTCGTCTGGCGCTTTGTTCTGAAAATCAGCTGCGCTATCCGGTTCATGTGATTCTCAGCATAGAAAGAGGAGGGCGAGGAGGGGACATTAGACCCGCGCAGTCGCAGCTGCAACGCGTTGCTTGTTTTTTGAACTGCACCCCTCTCATTGGCTCTGGGAGACTGGGTACTCGCTTAAATAATAATCGCGCGTATCTGTCTGCTGGGTGCAGGGAGGCTGGGTGATTTGATTTTGGTGTTGTCATCAGTTGGTTAGCCGTCTTTACTGTGAGTTGGGGTGTTCTTTTGGACACAGTATGGAGCGAAAGAGAAAGGACTTGAGTTTGAAGGAAAGAATGGACATTTTGGATCGCTTCGATATGTTACCGAAAATGAGCCAAAGAAATGCGGCTACTCAACTGGGCATTTCACAGCCCCTTCTGTGCAAAATTTTAAAAAATCGCGAGGATCTTGTCCGAAAGTCGAGAGAAACCGAATTCCTGGGCATAAAGCGGAACCGCAAAGGCAAAGCCGCCAATGTTGAAAAGGCTTTGAAAGTTTGGTTTACTCATGTTCGGGAACTAGGTGTTTCTGTTGATGGGCCACTTTTGCAGCACAAAGCCCAAGAGTTGGCTTTTCAGATGGGCACGGAGGACTTTGTCGCGACTTCTGGGTGGTTTCAACGATGGAAAAAACGAGAGAACATTGTCTATGATCGTGTATACGAAAAGACGGAAGACACTGATGTACGGGGCACGGACCGCTGGATTACAGAGGAGTGGCCGAAACTTTGTAATGAGTACGCCCCTGAGAACGTATACAATGCCGATGAAACTGGTCTTTACTTTCGTGCTATGCCCGAGCATACACATCTATTCAAGTCTGAGCAAGCTACAGGACACCCGATTGTAAAGGAGCACATAACAGTACTGTGTTGCGTGAACATGATAGGTGAAAAGAAGAGGCTCTTAGTCGTGGGCCAAAACAAAAACCCACGGTGCTTCAAGAATGTTAAGGAACTGCCGGTGGACTACTTCTCAAACAAATCTGCATGGATGACAGCCACCATATTCAACGAATGGCTACTTAAATGGGACAATGCGCTGACGAAAAATGTCCTGCTTTTGATTGACAGCTGCACTGCCCATGAAGTGAACGTGGCATTACAACATATCAACGTTGTGCATCTGCCTGCCAATACAATCTCCTTGGTCCAACCTCTTGACCAAGGCATTGTTCACGCCTGCAAAGTTCATTACCGCAATGAAATGCGTGCGAGAATTTTGGAGCAGTTGGATTCGACAGCCACTAAACACGTGGCCGAAAAATTCAGTCTTCTCGAAGCCCTACATCTCCTCAACAAGGCGTGGGGCAAAGTGACGGTTGACATCATCAGGCAGGGCTTTTCACGAGGAGGGTTTTCCATAGACGATTCGCATGGCGACTTTGGCGTGTGGGTGGAAATAGACGAGCAGCTTACAGACCTCGGCCTACAGGACTACGAAGCCTGGATGGCAATAGATGACGGAATTCAAGTGGCTGCAGATCTTACAAATATGGACATTTGTAAGATATATTGCCCTGGAGCAGAAGATGTTTCTGATGACCAAATGGACGAGGAAAGTCCAAATCCTGCGGATCAGGTGGACATTCTTCCCCCAACTAATGATGAAATGCGAAACGCACTTCAGGTTTTGAGGCGAGGGGTGATGCAAAACGCTGACACATTTATTGAACTATATCGCTTTGAGGATTTTGTGAACGAAATCTTGCAGGAAAAAACGAGATAAACCACCCTCAGATACCTGAAAATATATGTAACCCCAACCCAACCAACCACCCTCAGAGAGGATTTCCCTGTACAAATTTGAATTATTTATTTATAATTGCTATATATCGACTTACCAGAGAAAGCCACTGAGTCACTATGGTATGGTGTATCTCAAGAAAGCGGTAGAATGGTGCCAACGAATGAGTAGAGCCTTTTACGCACCCCCCAAAATTCGTTAAGTTTGATGAAAATGGCGATGATGCAAAAGAAATTGATCTAGTATCGCCAAATTTCGTG
Source organism: Tetragnatha montana (assembly GCA_963680715.1). Classification (NCBI taxonomy): domain Eukaryota; kingdom Metazoa; phylum Arthropoda; class Arachnida; order Araneae; family Tetragnathidae; genus Tetragnatha; species Tetragnatha montana. The sequence goes on along the minus strand of OY796679.1, from coordinate 42,172,991 downwards.
AAATCTTGTACAGAGTGGCGATGGCCTTATTCACTGGTGAGCAGCGCTTTACCAGCAGTCAAGGAGGGATTCCGCAAACTAAATAGCGAAAAGCTCATTTTCCTTCTTTGACTGCTGGTTAGGTAGCAAAGAAAAAGGCCGTACCTCTCCCCTCCTTGTTTCTGACGTTCTACTCGTCAACGGTCTCGTCTGGTCTGACTCCGTCAGACCATCGGAGATAAGTAACAACAGAAAAAGGCCGTTGTGTCTTTCCCTTGTATGCCATCGATAAGTATACTCTTATAGTTTTCCTAAAATAATTTAAGTTGCAAAATAAGATATAATAAAGTTTTAAATTTAAATTAGACTTGCATGTAATTATTTTAAACATTCACGCTTTGACTCAAATCGCTTGGTACTATATTATCAATCGGATACTGTTTTTTAAGGCTCATCTTCACCAAAGATGTTCACATTAAGCGAAACCGACTGTATATTTTATTAACTCACTCAAGTGTATTATTCTCACTCAAACAAATGAGACTCGTAGAATTCCCCAAATGTAGCACTCCCTATGATTCTATAAGAGGATGTAGATGAGCATGTCTCCAGAAAGGTTTGCTCCCTGTGGTCCTTTAAAATATGAGTAGTAAAGCACACGGATGCACATCTCCTACAGTTCCTGAAGAGGATGCAGGAGAGCAAAAGAAGTCCCTGATGGAGCACTCCCTATCCCTAGTCTCTTCAAAAAGGGCGCAGAAGAGTAAAAGAAATAATCGGATGGAGCACTTCCTGCGATTTTCAGAAAGGATGCAGAAGGGCAAGAGAGGTCCCGGGATGGTACTGTCCCCTTCCCCTATGATTCTTAGGAAGGACGCAGGAGCGCTTCCTACGATTTGAGTACAGAGGATGCAGAAGAGCAAGGGAAGTCTCCCTCCTTGTGGTCTTTAAGGAGGATGTAAGAAGAGTTCTTAGATCAGACATGGGCAAACATTTTTCGGGGAGGGCCAAAAAAATAAAAAAATTATCTAGGCGGGCCGGAAACAAAAAAATTAACAAAACAAATTAAAGTTACAAAATTGATTGTTCTTTAGAAGAGAATGAAAGCGCATGTGACAGTTGAAACTGTGATACTGAACTTCTAAAAGTTTTTCATAATCTGGTAGAAACTGGGATGAGTTGATTCGCAGCAGTGAAACTAAATGGTGGTCTTATAAAAAAAACATTTTGTCCTAAGTGTAATTGTAGTGGCTATTCAAAACCATGCCGCGGGCCGGATTGACTCATCCGAAGGGCCGCATTTGGCCCGCGGGCCGTACTTTGCCCATGACTGACTTAGATGGAGCGCTCTTTTTGATCTTCCGAGATGACGCGGAAGAGGAAAGAAGGGACCCTCTCTACGACCCTTTGAAAGGATGCAAGAGAACAAGAAGTATCTGGATGGAGCGCTTCTAATGATCCTTATTAGAGGGCGCAAAAGAGCAAGGAGCAAATTTGCAAGTTTCAGTGATTTTTTTTAATTTGAGGGGCTTTTATTTTACTATGACACTTCATAAATGTTTCTTTCAGATATTTTTAGTTTTATCCCCCTTAATTTCAATTAAATTTTTTAACTTTCCTATAGTTATGGTTAGCAGAATATGGCCCACGACATTATAGTTAAGTTTTGCAGGCTTTCTCCAAGTTATAGCAGATATGCATTTTAATTAATACATAATTAATACATCTAGGTGTTCCAAACCTATATCTTAACAAAAAATAATCAAAAATATCAAGTCAATCAAACTATTTGAGTCAAATAATAAATTTTAGACTTAAAATGCACAAGCTGATTAAAAGATGGAAAAGATTTAATGGAAGAAAAGTAGGAATGCTACTCAAATTTTAGGCAGTAAATGGAAGTAAATTGCTTAGAACCATAAGACTTCTGGTTTAGTTTGGGATTTGCTTTTTACCTCCTCTATGTATATGAATGAATGTGGTAATACTGTATCAAGGGATTGTGCAAGCAAATTAGTGTGACAAAGGTTGCAGTGTTTCACCTAGATTCAGTAGGTGCTCACAGGATTAATATATTGATGTTTAAGTATCTGCTATTAAAAAAACCCTTTAGAATTTAATATTAACTCTAACAAAGTCCCTAGCAAATCAAAACTTACACCCTTTTATGTATTTCCATTAGTAATAATCCAATTTACATTATAATATAGGCAAATATCTTTATTTGGAAGAACAACTTTAATTAACATAAACACAACTCCAACATATAAACTATACTGTAAAAAACTAATCCAGATAATTCACAAAATTAATACTGAGACATTGTCCCGAATACAATTATCTAGTGACAGCTGCCATGAGTGATATGTGTATCAAAAATATTGATTTAATTTGGCAACTGTTACAAAGTTATAGTATTTATTGATCATCCAAAATCACTGATGATCTGTCACCTAGGCATTTCAAAAAGCATAAATTATTTGTCATCTTAGATAGGTAGTCAAAATAAATGGTTATTAATTAACAATAGAAAAAACTTTTTGATTTCAATTTCAGATTTATAACATCTTCCCTCAAATCAGACAAATGAAATTCAAATATAAAAATTAAATCATTAAGAGTTCAAACAGAATAATTATCTATTGAATGAATTAAACTGGACCACTGAATTTTTTTAGCAGTAAAGCTTGAGGTAATTATGTACAGTAATTTTCTTTGTATAACTTGGGGGAAAGATGAAGTGTGTGAGCAGTGTTCTTTAGTAAGGGCTGAATTTAACTGATTCCATCCATCAATTACAGTTATTTCTTATGCCAAGCACCAAATATTTTCGAACAATTCATTTTAAGATGTCTTTCCTGGCAATGAAGATTTGAACTCATTGAGAATCCAGCCCTATATCCTTTAATACAGTCTAAAATAACACAAAACCTAATGTGTTTAGGAAATGTATTAAGCAAATACATTTTACAATTGCAAACATCCAATCACTTTATATGTACAATTCATAGTGTTACCAGCACACCTACAAACCAAGGTTCAAATTAATAAACTGCATTCTGAAGCCACAAACACCTTGAAATTAATGGCTGAAGCCAATGTTTTGTGAAGCATACTTAAATTCTTTTTGAGGGATATCCTGCCACAATCATCAATCACTAGAGAGCACACATTGAAATATCATCTTTCTTAGACAAAATGCCACATACCTGTACCATAATCAGGAATGTTACATTTATACATAATCTCCCTCTCATAGAAGCTTCATTGGTTTTATTTTCAGCAGTTTTACTAAGCTTGCAGTTTCAAAATGCAGTCATGTGAACCTGTTTGTTAAAAGTTAGCATATTGAGGAATTTTTTATTTAAACTTTTTAAAGAAAACAATAGTAAAAATATGTTGTACACTTATAAAATATTAATATAAAATTGTGCAGCAATTGATTTAATAATGAAAGTAACACAATATTTTTAAAACTTTTCAATCATAACAAGCACAGAAATATCTGAAAATTAGAAAAAGGTGTAAAATTGCCCCACTTCTTGTTACTTGCAAATCACTCCTTTTAACAATGCTTTATGTTCTGGAATGAAAGACAATAGTAATTGTGATTTTATTTCAGTAAAATATGCATCTTAAGACACTGGTATATTTGGTAATAAGTTATATAAAAAATTTTTACTGCAGGATCCAGCATCAAGGACATACTTTCATTTACCTCTTTTAAAAATGTATTTCACTTAGCGGTCATATCACAAATCAGAGACAACGTAATAAAACATTCATACAAATTGCTGTAACAAATAAAATAATAACGTGCACCTCAAACCAATCACATGCTGTGATCGAAAAATACATAAAGCACTTTTAAATAATTTTCACCCTATGAATTCCTTTCAAGTAATAACATGAAAACAACAGCTCACCAACACTGTTTAAGATTTAAAAGGTGCAAACAATTATTCTAAAAATTTAAACAAAAAATAATGTAAAGTATAAATAGTTGAAGAGTAAAGCATGCCAAAACTTTTTACTACGCCAACTTTCATAAAATAAAAATCAAGACCAAAAGACTTTACTACTAATAAATGATGACATCACGTAACTATCATACATTTCAAGAAGCTGGTCTAAAACAAATTGCAGTTACACCTGAATAATGCCACTAAACTAAGTAAAAAACACACTAAATTAATATATATTAATACTCTTGAATTTGCAGAAAAACATTCATTCAAAGCATAATAAATAGGATAAAAAAAAGTTGGTACATTGATGCGAGAAAACAAGCCATCAAAAACGTACATCCATACATAAACTTTGAAAGCTACAAATTAACCAAAACTAATAAGAATATTTGCAGCAATATAGGCTAAAAAGCTGGGCATGGAAGTTTATATAAACAAATATTAAACATAATAAATCACTGAATGACTAAGTACTTGAATACTTCTTTGTCAAAAAATTATAAGTACTGTTAATGAGACATTTTAGCGAAAACATATTCTTCTCTGAAATTAATACCCTCTAATGAGTGTATTAAATTACCAAATAATAGTTGTTAATAAGGATAGAAAAATCAGTTTAAGAACAATTTGTGCAAAATTTACAAATCACTGATTATTTTGAAACATAATATGTATGAAAATAGCTTTTTATACACAAATCAAAATCGAGCAACTTTCAAACTAATATTTTTTTCAGCAAATTTGTAAGTAAAGAAAAAATTCAACCAAATTTCTCCACAATACTGATGGACATTAAAAATCACCTTTTCCTTTAAAAGTTCCTTTTACTACTTCAAACATTCTTTCACAATCAGACACAACAGTAGCACCAGCATTTACAGACACAAAATCAACCAATTCAATAACTTAACAAGATACTTTTCAATCCAAACTTTAACAATTATAAGGAAAAGATTTAGCAAGAAGGCAATTATTTAAAAAGTAACTACAAAGGAGCAACATGTTGATTCAGAAAACAGGAAAAAAACCCTCAAAATTAAAAAATTTGACTAGCATTCAAAAGTTATAATTCATTAATTAGTACAACTAACTGGTTATATTTGGTAGTATTTACTTGTCAGAATTCATCTCTAAGACCAAAATACACAAAAAAAAAACTCACTCTAAAGAAACACAATACATTAAATACCCTACTTTTAACTTAAAAGGGGGGAAAGCATGAAATAAAACAAACTTATCTGGCCAGAGCTACAAACAAAACATTATCTGATAAGTATAACTACTTAACTGTTTGATTATTTTGACACATTAGAAAAAAATGCATATTTTTAAAACAACTTTCATGTTCAGATTAATGATTAAACAAAAAAGATATCTAATTTGATGGTGAATAATCATTTTTAAACATTGTAAAAGCAGGGAAAACTTGCTTAAAGTTTGGCAGGAAAACTTCAACAGAAAAAATGAATTGAAAAAAAAGAAAAGATTATACAAAAGAAATCATTTTTAATTTTTATAATGAATTAAAAAAAAGCCAACATTCTGGGGAATATTTTAAAACGAAGGATCAAGCATCATTCAACACAAGGAACAGACAAAACATTTTGTAAAAGCTAACAAGAATGCATGCCCACTCAGGCAAATATTTGAGGGATAAAAGGGGACCAACTTCTTCTTGACAACTTTACATCTATACTAAAATTAGGAATCAAAAATCACAAAATGATTGAGAACATCAAAAGAAAGACAAAAAGAAAAGCAATGTCAAAGGGACACTTGGACAATCAAGAAAATCCCACACCAAGGAGATGAAGCATCGCTTGGGTAAACAGTTAAGTAGTTAGAGTAAGTGTATCAAAAATACATTCAAAAAGCCTTTTATCTTGATGGGTATTGAGAAAAATTGATTAATAGTTTTTTAACAAATGAAACAAAAAACAATCAGGACAAATTAGAGCATGCATCTAATGTTAAACATACTAAAATGTACTTTTTGATTACCTCATGATTATCAATAAAAAATAATGGAAAACAAAAGACATGAAAATCCTTGATTTATAAACTTTACCATCAGTTCTTACAAATATTTAGTATAAATATAAAACGAATAAAATAATATTATTCAGGCAAAAATAGCATATTTTTACAGGGCTCGATTTGAGGCAGAATGTATTGGAACTGTATCAGGTACCTCCATGGGTGCCACTCTTCTAAAATTGGACTGAACAATCTTGTTAATCATTTTACTCAGCCTAATGTTTTTTAATAAAAGTTGGTAGAATTTGCCACATTGCCAGATCTGTTAAAATTATTCAAACAATGCGGTATTGGCAAGATTTGGCTAAAAATATGGTTTGTTCAGTGATTAATTTAGAGCTTTCTATTTGACTTAAAAATTACAAATTTCACCAAAAGAAAATCCAAAAGTCAGAAAGTATAAGTCAGTAAGATGTGAAATATATATGATACCAAATCGCTGCCGTTTGGTTACCGATTTCATAAACCCTGAACGAAATTCCATCACAGAATTTTTAAGAAGACAGAAGTCTGTCCTCAGGACTGAAGAGTAGCGCCCATGGGCACCTCTCTTTAAGATTTGGAATATTCCCCTCATAAACCTACCTTGGAATACCCCTCAGACCCAAGAGAGAGAGTTACAGTTCCTGCACCAGTATTTCTAGATATCAAGCACTGATTTTACATAATTTCATAGCTGCTTTGTACAAGAAAAAATGGTTCGCATAGAGATTATAATAAGTTAAATCATGAATTTTTTAACAACTCTCTGGTTTCTATCCCAAACAATAACACCTCTCTTTTCCTGGCAACCTTAGTCCTAACTCCAGCAACTCAGGAGCCTATTTGTGACCACTTTCCAATATGTTTTCAAATTGTCTTAGGGCTGTCAACCTTTTCTAGAAGTTGGCACCACATTACTGAATTGGAATTGCCCTGTTTATATCACTAATATAATTAGTGTAAAATATGTTCTACCCCTATGTATTTCATTTACTGAACATTTTAAATTAATGATGATTATTTCTATACAGTCAGTGGTTTCATTTGAAAGTTTTTTTAATCTTTAAATGCCTTTTCTACCAACAGTCCAGATTTAAAAACATAATAATACTAAAATAGTCTTAGTATTCGTAAATACTAAGTCTTGAATAAATATAAATATAAAGACAAAGAAAGTGATGGTTTTCTAATAGGTCATGAAGGATTGATAAAATGAATTTTTTAAAAGAATCTAAATGTATAACAAATCCCTCTTCTACCTAATTCTTAAATTATTTTTTGACTTTAGATTTAATCGGAGTCTACAATTAAAATTTCAAGAAAATAATTTTAAGCCATGCAAAAATGATATGGCAATGAAAGATCCAATAAGGTTATTGGTAATTGGAATGCTTAACAGACTCTGTCGTACTTCATTGTGCCAGCAATTTTCCATTTATTTTTACACTGTGGGCTTTATTATCCTGAAAACTAATGATTCAAATTTTTTCACCATCTCTTTAACTTTGGAAAACAAGGGTATACTTGTACTATCCAAGCACACTTTGCTAATTCTTTAAAAGAATATTGATCACATAAATAACTACACATGTTACTAAAATAAATAAGAGTATAATGAAATGATTGGTTTTGTTTTGTTGGGGTTTTATGGTGCAAGAAGTATAATGAAATGAAATTAAGTTAAAAACCTGCATGATTATTGGAATGTGACCTCTTACAAAATAACTCAGCAACTTTTTAAAACTAAGTTATAAGTGAATTAATATTTTTAAGAAATAGATTGCAATATATTTACTATAATCTGGCTGAGAGACCAGCATTTTTGAACAAGTAGATCTGTTAATACCTTCATAAACAAATTTAACTTTTTCAATAGGAAAAATGAAAACTATCAATACCAAGCAACATTTTTGCAGTTTCAGTTGCTCTGCAAGTGTTTGTTCAGTGTGTGCAGTAATGTTTTCAGTATAAATTAAGCATAGTAAGAGTTTTTGCATACTAAATGTTCTAATCAGTGATTTTTTTTCATCATACTGCATGCTAATAATACATCCCAGTGCTCTTTTTGCAAGATTATTGAGAGACACATTGCAAGATTTCTAACACAAGGCATATTTTAGTTATTGCAATTTTAAGTAGACCAATAAAAACGTCTTTAACTTTTGAAAAGTATAAAACAATAAGTAGAAATCGTGGAAGTATACATAATGCAATAAGATTAACAAAAATACCATAAGGATTCATATTTCGATTAAAATATCAATGATAATTAAATAACACAGAAACAAAAAAAAAAGATTAATTGTAATATAATTTTTACAAAGTATATATAACATGTACTAAAATGATTACCAATACTTGATATTTAGTGAAGATGAAGTAATGATTATAACAATTTTCAACAAGATTCTATGTTAATCTGGATTTTTTTTAACATGATCCTAAAAGTCACACAGAAATTCATAATGATATATGGAATGTGTAACCTTAAATAACCAAAACCTGTGAAGTTGAGCAGTTACAAAACCCCTAAACATTAGTAAGATTTTCAGCCCATATGCCATTCGGTTTTGGATGGAATCGTACAAAATCTGAAAAAAAGTTATTCTAACTTTACTTTAAAATATTATTGGATAGCACATTTAAAAATTTTACCACAAAAAACAAATTGATTTGACAATTTGTAAAACATAACTTCATTCATCAACTTATTATCATAATTTTGTTTAAATCAAGTTATGCTCAGAAAATAATGTTTTCATTGTAATTATTTTCCTCCTTACATCACGTGGTTTGACACAAGTTATTTCATTTATCAAATTTTCAAGACCTGACAGTAAAAGAAACGTTCAAAAATTGTACTCATTGTTTTTAAGTAAATAAATGATACACTTACTATTTAATTGGTTCAACATCCACTAGGACCCAAGTGTAAAGCTTTTTAAAAACTAAATCTACTCTTGAGTACTTTAGATTACTTAGTCCATCTTTCTTGAACCGGTATTTACCCTTATAAAGTTTATTATACCTGAAACAAAAATAAATCAATAAATACTTGAAATACCTAAAAAACAAGTTTAAACCATAATTCACAAACATGTATCATACATTTTAAAGGAAAATACATCAAAATAAACTATAAAACTCAAAGGAATAAAATAAGAATTAAATAAATGTTAAAGTTTAAAAAAAACTGATAAACTAAATTATACAGTGCCTCATGACAGTTAAAATTTTAAAACGTTACAAAATATTAGAAAGGGAAAATTTTCAGAAAACAGAATTAAAGTGAAATGCGAGACTTAAAAAACTTAAGTTACCTTCAGGCAAAAGAAAAGAGAATTTGAACATTTTTTACATTTCAGAGAGAATAGTTCTCAAAATTTTTACGCGATATTGAAACAAAACATAAATTTTATCTAAAATAATATATCACTGCTCTAAAAGTTAAGAAATTTTCAAATATAACTTAATATGGGCTAGTTAAGTATTTTTTTAAAAACATTTTCAAATCATGTACACTTTTCTGCCTTTCATAGTTAAAAAAGGTCAGTTAACTTGGTATGGTAAATGTAAATAATAAGAGATAAAAGGAATAAAATAACAATGAAATTTAAAGACCTTGCCTCTAAACACAAGGCAGCTTAGATAACTTAAAGTAATTAAATAATTTTAATTTTTCCATTAGTTCCTTAAGTTTGCCATTAAATCCTCAGAAAATTTAAGAAAAGACGGTACCAATATTGCCATTACGTCTTATTTTAAAATGACTGAATGAAGTCTATAGTTCAAATGAGCTCAAATAATGTTCAAACGTTCCCCTACAGAATATAAGAAAACTAGACTAGCTGTTACAGACTACAAGCTTAAATCTATTAACTAAACAAGCTATAAAGCATTTTAAATATATCTAGAATTTTTAAATAAGTAGAAATAAAAGTAGAGTGCATTTGGCCTACCTATCTGGATTTGGATCATCTTTTTTGTGTTTTAACATTGTGTATCGAGCTATTTTAGGAGAGTACCTAGTAATTTTCAAACCATGATGTCGTATTCTGCAAACAAAACTCGGGCATTAGATAATTACTTAAAAAATAATCAAAGCAACTAAAAGGGATAGTCGTATGCATCTACTCATTCACTGTACTAAGAGTATAAATAAAAAGTTAAAATTTTTAGTTATATAGGTTCTAGATAAACTGGATATTTGTTTTTGTTAAAAGTGATTATCAGAAGATACAAGCATTAAGTGACTAAAATTTAAGAAATGAACTTTGAAACTTAGGAGTAATTTAAATGAAAATTACCTATTTGACATGTCATCATCTTCTCCACCCCAACCCCAAAACTCATTTGAAAAACCATTCACTATTTCCATGTGCTTCTTGGACAAGGCACTTACACCACCAAAGATATCTTTGTATGGTAATCTGAAATTTGAATAACAATTGAAACAAATAAAAAATACAGTTCCAATTACCTGTAACAGAATAAAATAAAAAGAAATACCTGTAGTTCATTGTGTTTATTGCCACAGACATATGTCTAGGTTGCTCAGGACAGTTATAAAAATTCCTATCATCCTCAGGAATCAAATCTACATCATGGAATATGAAGCAATCATAATCATACTGCTTCAAGGCTTCGGCATACCCTATGTTCATTAATAATGCTCGGTTGAATTTCATATTAGCTGTCTGCAAATAAGACAAAAAAATCAATAGGATAAAACTTGAAGTGAAATTTTGCACATTTTTACCTTTTAGAATCTTTTCTATACATAGATAGTATCTATATTATTATACTAAAGAAGTATAGCTTCTATATCATACTAAACATTGAAAGTATTATAATACTTTCCCACAGTTTAAATTATTACTGTTATTTTTATTAGCTTAGCTTATGCTCCTCACGCCGTATGGCGCATATGGCATCCAGCCCACCCCTCCATGCCCTCCGGTCCCCTGCCCGGGATCTGGCCTCCTCTAATCCACCGATTCCCACTCTCTTAAAATCGGCCAGCATCTGTCTCTGCCATGTCAACTTTGGTCTTCCTCTTTTCCTCCTGCCATCAGGAGCCCAGGAGAGCGAGACGTGTGCCACTCTTTCAGTTAATGTTATCAATCGGAAATGTTATCTAAATTGACTGGTCCCCCGATCATTCCTATTTAAATTAATGCAAAACGTACCGTTTTATGTGATCATTACATTGTTTAATGTTATCAAAATTTGGTGAAAATCCCCTAAAAACCTCCTTTTTCCCATTTGAAAGCAAATTTCAATACAAGACCATACACAGTGGCGTAGCCAGAAAAAAATTTCGGAGGGGGATATTGATAATTCGGGGGGGGGATATGGGGTATTTTTAGTGGTTTTCTATGGTCAAAAAAAGAAAATTTCCAAGTTTCGGGGGGGGGGGATATATTCCCAAATCCCCCCCCCCTGGCTACGCGCCTGACCATACATGAGTCATTAATTTAGTAGTAGTGTTATTTGATATGCTCTTGTATTTATCTTTAAAAATGTTTTAAGTTGCAAAATACAAACTTTAAAATTGTTTTAAACACTTCAATATGGACTACAAAGACGTGATTTTAATGCAAACACTGGTGTTACAGTGTTTGACACCTTTTAGTATAGAACCGCTTATTATCAACCGGATATTATCAATTTGATCTTGGACAAATGTGATCACATTAAGCAGATTCAACTATATTTTTTTAGGAAATGCAGTTTTAAGCTAGCCCTTTTCTAGAAAAGAGTAATTTTCAATCTAACAACTAAAAAGAAAAATTTTAGCTACATACGACAAGGATAGGTTTCCTATACATACTTAAACCAAATGAATCAGATGTTTAGAAAAAGTAAAACAAGAATAACTTACCTCTTCTATAACATATATTCCATAATCTAACTGCTGTCTTTGTAAAATGGGATGCATATTATGAAGAAATATTCGAAGGTGTTCTTCTCTATCTCGATAAGGAATAACTAAGGCAACTTTACTTCGTGCAACGCAATCAGATGGACGAAAACGTCCACCAGGACGCAAATTGGAAAACATCTGCTCTAATGTATCAAATGAGGGTGATTCAGTTAACACTTTCAGACGACCAACTGAAAAAATATTAAGCATTATTGGCAAAATAGATTTTTCTAAAAGTAATAAATTCTTTAATCAAATTTAACCCTTTCAGTTCAAGACTTCCCGAGATTCTTATTGAATACAGTGGAAAATTTAGGAAGGCTAGGACTGAAAGGGTTAACCTAGCATAGAAATCTGCCTAGTAAACCTGACTGCTAATTATAGTAGTTAATTTTGTTGAACATGCATTAACTTTATCGAAAAGCTGCAAATATAATGAACATTTTTAGTAATTTTATTCCTTTATAGAGCACTGACTGAATATGAATAACTAAAGGTGCTAACACAATGTGAAAAAGTGAGATGTTATAAAGGCAGACAATCTTGGCTCAAATTTCATTTGAAGGCAGTGTGTTTTAAGCCAGGAAGTTATAATGAAATTATTTTAGGTAATTGGCTTTTGAAGAACTGCATAAAAAGTAAACCTATTCAACCAAGTATCAGAAATAGGTAAAAGCTCAATTCTGTTATCTGTCCCACTAAATAAATATAGCGAAGTTGTTTTTAGGGGTCTGTTTAGAAGAAATTCGGGTCCGTTTTTGAATCCTTCACAAACTATTTTATCCTTTCAATGGACACTTAACAAACAGTTTAGCTTCTGCTGGTCCCACTGAGCTAGTCCCATCTATGATTTTTCACAATACTACAAAAATGAGACCCCATTTTCTCAAATTCACAAAAACAGGCTCCTGGCTGAAAAACTAATTTAATGTTAACTTCAAATTCACAAAATTATGAACAATTTCCACAAAAACAGGACCCTTCACAAAAAGTCTGGACAGACCTCTGGCTTTAGAAGCCAAATATTAGAAATACCGCCAAAAATTGCAAACTCATCAAATAAATTATAGTTATATCAATAAAAAACCATAGATATTTGAATATCATTTGTCCAAAACACCTTGGTGATATTAACAGAATTGAACCTAGGTAAAATATAACAGACAGTAACATCATTTGAATTTCTCTCAAACTAAATTAAGGTATAACTTTAAAAAACTTTACTTACCCAGGTTAGGTGGAACTAATGGACAGTCCTTAATGATTTTCACTTGACTAGTGTTATTTTCTTTCAAACTATTTGTTATATTTTCTTTAATAATAGAAATGGCTAGAGAATTTCTAACTATCTCATGATGAAGTGTATTATTTACAGAGACATTTTTAATAGAAGAAGGTAATTGAAAATTTTCAATGGGTGATAGTCTTTCTTCACTATACTTTTGATTCAAATTTGAAATCCATGCTAATCCTGGAGCTACAATTTTATTTATAGAGTTTTTATAAAATAATAAATTGCATGCATATTCCAAAAATAAGAATATTAATAGAGCTAAAATCACAGCTTTACACATATGAGCTCGCCAATGATGGCCCAGGGAACATCCCTGTAACACTGTTCCACCTTTAGGCATATTTAAAGTTCTCAAAAGAGATTTTCATAAATATAAGAATAAACTTTTAATTTCTATTTGTACAAAACAGAAAATTTTCATAAGTAACATATTGGCACTCATTTAGTAAGAGCACTCAGGAAACAGCCTTCATGATATTCTTGAATGTGCCATGTGAACAAGATACCTGAAAAAATCATTAATTAACTCACTGTCTACAGATAATACTCAACAATAATAATTGTTACTAAGTCCAAATCATGGAATCATGCCCAGTCCCAATTAATTCAGATAGTTGAAGCAATACTGTGTTTAGAGACAAACAGTGAGACTATTAATATACTGACAAAATAAGTAATTACCTGTCAGAATATTGGCCCTAAAAAGTACAACATGAATCTAAATTTTTTTGGAGAAACCATATTAATTTTGCATTTCTATTAGTTAAACCCTTCTAGTGATCGTACTACCAGGGGCATAAAGGGGGAACTGAGAAGGAACAATGCATTACACTGCTCTGGATACACAGGGTTCGTACAGAGGTTTGAAGAGTAAAATTAAGTACTTTTTAAGGACTTCCTTTTAGAAATTAATATTCTGGAATTTTTAAGGCTTTTAGAAAAAAAACACCTCTTGCCTACCATAACACACTCCCGCCCATAAATTGTGCCAATTAGGAGCTTTGATAGTTTTTTTTAACTTCTCATTAGCTGCAGAACATCTGGATTGATACAGGATTTTTTTCTCAATTAGAAAGAAACGAAATTAGGACATTGAGGGAAAAAAACAACTATTAATGAGTAAATTAAGGACCCTTTTGTAAGGAATAGGGCAATCTAAGGAGTTTTTAAGGACAGTGCACACCCTGATACAGTAAAATCTAAATTTTAGTCCCCCCCTGTTTAAATGAACAAACCAAACACAGGTTTTTAGGGAGTGAAAGGTATTTTTGGTTCTAACATATTATCCCATCGACTATCAGTTTCAGTAGCACAGTTAATGGGATTTAGTGCATTTTCGTTTTCAGCAGCATGGTCAGATAATAAGTATGTACAAGATTTTTTAATTGCACATAGATAAGTATATTGATTCACATAACTTGCCAATCTTATCAGGTCTAAAATCAGCAAACCTTTTCTGTTTTATTTTCTCCATGTAGGGAAAGCAAAGTAGGTAGACAGGTTTTGACACTGCTTTGATATTGCTCTTTATGTCATGTAAACAGGACTATTATGGACACTTAATGATCCCAAGTGAACAACCAAAACCATTAAAAAAATTAAATATAATAAGCTATTGATAAAGTTCTGTGTTAAGGTGTGATTCAAGATAACTGGGTTTGACAGTAAGGTTAAAATCTTAAGAACTATTCCAAGGATGAAAATAATCTGTGTATTAGTACTTTAGTAACTATGCAAATTATTAAGAAAAACACATTACCATGTTAATATTTTTAAATAAAGCACCGAAATTAAATTAACTGGTCTACAAACTAAAATAATTTTAACACATTAATCTTAAGTACTAACAACAAAATAACCGATTCAAATATCACAAAGTTTACATGCTTTAAGCAAAGGTAAAATATGACTAGCAAAAGATTGGAATTACATATGAAACAAGTGTTTTGTACAATAAATAACATCTCCAACTCAATGTTGAGTTAAAAGTTACTTCATTGGCACGTTAAATATATATAATACACTCAAGTTTTCATTCATATTTAGTAGATATTGGGCAACAAATTACAAAGAAAGTAAATTAATCACAAAAGCACTCATACTGAGCAAGAATATTTTCAATTAACCTGACGATGGTTACTACCTTTTGAAATGCTTCAAGCTTAATAATCAAGGATTAATTCACTCCAAAATTCACAATGTTTAACTTGAATTCACATAGTCGAATGATATTTGTATTTGCGCGAAGTGGTAAACATTTTTCTATTTACGATTGTAAGGGAGTAGTATTAATTGTAGATTTCTATAGAAAATTTTTAACTGTGATAAAAACACCTACATAAGAAAAAAATATCTAATAAAAATACATATTGATACGGGTAAGAGACAATCTCATTGATTTACAAGACAAAAACCTATTAGCCTAGATGTAAACATAAACATTGAAAACAAAAAGTTGAGATGTTAATATTAGTTGTCATCATCTGATCGAACAAATTATTTTTTATTATGATGCACTCGTGTTTCTGATCGAATTTTTAAGGATTTTACCTACCTCATCCCGACTATAATTTCTATTGAATACGAAAATAAGTGTGACAACTACATATAAATCAATCATTCTTCTAAAGAAATGTGAAGATCATTCGGACTCCCAGTCCCAGATACTTTCAACCGAAACTCCACAATCGAGTTCATGTGCTACGAGTTGAATTATTCAAAAGAAACGCCTCTTTTGCCATCTCATATAATTTTTTGAGGAAATCTTTGTTCTTCTATCAAAATATTGTTTCTGTCTTTTGTCACATTATCATTTAATTACTTTCGCAGCTTTCATATTTAACACATCGATCACAAGAAGAAAAAAAAAAGAATGCAAAAATAATTATTTAAAAGAAAGTCAAATTATTTTTTTTCGGTCAAGATTTAAAATCTACTTTTAAAATAGCTTAATTATATTTATCATAGTTATATTAAGAGAGGGGTTGATTTTAATTGCATAGTCTATAAACTATGAAAGAGAAACAGCAAATTAATGCTTTGAAGAATGCACCTATACAATTGTAAATCTCCTAATTATATGTAACATCAAGCTTAATGCAGAAGCTCTTTAGTTTTTATTAAAACCCACTTATTCACACAAATAAACAATTTCCCAATTACTCTTAATACTTACTCTTACAGGAACCTTTAAAAAGTACTTACCTTAGAACACTTTCTAAAATGTTAAAATTCAAAAAGTTTACCTTTCCCCTAAGACACCTAAAAACTTACTGACCAGGATGGTTTTATTTTTAAAGTATTGGTGAACTGTACTTTGTAGATAGGTAAAAAAAATGATACAAATATTATATTTGTAGAACTTTAACTTAAAAATTCAGACTGGTTTTGGGGGAAAAACTTGGGTTTTTATGTTTTAGCAGGAGTTTACTAAACTTTTTAATCTGCAGACTACTTTTATTTGTACTCCATGAGGATTCCTTCTTAGAAATTACTCCAATTATATAGTTAAGAAATTACAAATGACAGATAAAATTGAGGGAAATATTCATGAAACTTAAAGGTTTTATGAAACTTTTTAAAAACACCATGCTGAGTTGTTTAAATGACCATATTTTTTTTTTTATCCTTTAAAACATGTTTTGACAGTTACTACAGACAGCTTAATGTGATACGTCAAAGTAAAGTTAAGAAATTAAAAATAACTAGCTTGCAGTTTATTTTCTTTAAAAAGTGCTTAATTTTTTTATATTTGATTTAAGAAGTCTGGCTAAACCTAAAATTATCCTTTTTTCAGTAAATTTAAGGCTGTTTCCTCTTTATTGTTAGAAGCATAGCCATAGCCAAGTGTTGTCAACCACTGTCAATGGCCTCGTAACCTGTAAAAAAACTTTGAATATGGAAAAAACTTGATGCTTAAGTTTTGAAAATTTAGTTTAGTTAAATAGAATTTTCTAATTTAAGGGAGAAAATGTTTTTAGAAAACAAATAAAAGAGTTTATATTTTGAACAACTATTTCATTTGAATAAAACCATATTTTAAAAATGCAGTTTCTGCAAAAAGAAACCTTATTAGTTGAACTATATATTTAAAGTATATGTATACAAGTTAAATTTTGATCTTTTTTCAAAATATTTTGTATTTCATAAAGTGATTTTGTGTAAAATGAATAAAAACACTTCATAAAAGAGGCTTGAAATCACTGCTATGGGAGGAATTCTAACAAAAACAAATCAGAGCCACCCAGCAAGACTTCTGGTTTAAGCAATAGACCAATGGAAACCCAGTTAAGCTCCTCCCTCTTACAAAGCCAAGCCAAGAATGAGAAGTGCCTGAAAAGCGATAAAAAATATCTAATATAGAAGTATTCTTTTAGAATGCACTGAACTTCTACAAAAAGCTACAAACCTTTTAAAAAAAGAGCTTTAAGCAGTTTGGTTCAAATCAGACAATTAATATTTTTTGTTTGCATTTTTCTTGGCACATGTTGACAAACCAATCCCCATAGCGAAGTATAATGTCTGATGTATAGGAAAAGTTGCTGGGTGGCCATCTAGATACAGCTTGTAGAAAATTTTTTCTACCTACTGATTTGTAAGAAAGGTGATACAAAGAAAATTAAAACTTGGTTAAGATAAATAATTCATTGTTTTTTAAAATTTATTACAAATATACATATTAACACAATTCATACTTTGTATGAAAAAACAAGGCACCAAAAGTGTAAATTTAAAACACCTATTAATATCAACTTAGTACATAAATATTATAGTACTGCACACAAATTGAACTCCCAATACATTTACAGTAAAACCCGTAAATTTGAAACTTTAATAAAACATTTGTTTACATAAATAAGTAGACAAAAATCTAAAAACATTCATAAATTATGTATATGTTCACAATGTACAAATTCTCTTATAAATCAGCTTCAGCCCTAGCATTATTAAAAATATATAGTATCTGTAATAAGTTAGGTTTAAGTAAAATATACATCCACAAAATAATCTTTTTTAATCAGTATAAATTATCTAACTATATGTAAAATATTTCACAAGTAAAAAAATAAATGTAAAATACAATAGGGAATATAATAAGAAAATTTAGATTTTATAAAAAAGCTCATTCCTAACAAATTTCTCTTGAAACCACAATAGTTAAAATATTTTACTAACTTAAAAGCATCCTAAGGGTTTTCCCCATAAGAGAATAAGTACTGAAAGAGTTGTTAATAGACTTGAAAAATTTACTCTACATTTGGATGGAATTTATAGATTTTTAAAGCTTTGTAAGCATTAGTTCTGAAAGCTCTGAAAGTTTACACACTCGGGAATAAGAGTTTTAAAAATATTTGGTATAACTGAATTTAGCAAAAAAATACTCTTCCAATAACACTATGCATATTGACATGAACTCCCAATATTAAATCTAGTGCAACTGAAAATCCTCAGTTGATTCCAACTGGTGAAAATAGTTTTATTCTTATCACAAAACCAGGGCTACCAAATTTAATGAAGTAGATTCAAAAAACATAAATGATAGTGAATATATTACGGGAAAAATGATAAACCGGGCATCTTTAATAATGCCCAAAGTGAGGCAGGAAATGTGATAAATTCAATGGCATTTATCACTTTGCCCGAAATACATGGGCATTATTAATAATGCCTGGATTTATCACACATTGCCAGTAACAAATATAACAGCAATATTCTTTTCACAGAAAAGAAAAATATTCATTTATTCCTAAAACAATTATAAAATTTTCTAAATCTGCATCTTTTTCTCTACTCACATACCTACAAAGTTAAAATAGCTCCAGCATACCCAAATACTTATTTAAAAATTTAATCAGTTTCACTGTCATAGATTCTCAAAAATATATAATTGATTCTTACATATAAGGTGTCCTAAAGTCCTGTCCCTAGCTTTGGAAGGCCCAGTCATGTAAATACTATTGAGGTTTAGCCAAGGGCTATTAAGTTGAAAGTACATTGATATGGTTACTACCTTAAAGGGTGGGGGAGGGCATCTTACTCTTTAAAATAAAACATATTCATCATAATAAAGCTGAACAAATTGTTTCTAATAAAATAGAGGCATAGTTAAGTGCTTATATGCTATTTAATAAGACTAACTACATACAACATCCCCCTAAAAGCAAGTTTTAAAGTTACTTAGCAGTATAGTAAAACACTTATTTTTAAAATCGAAGTTTCCAATTTTTTTCTTGCCATGCCACTATGTTGTCAAGTATAGTATTTGTTGGTATGCAAATGGAAATCTGCTTGTGAGATTTAAATAAATAAGAAACATAATATACCAGCTGTAAATGTACCTATTGGCAGCTCTATTCAATGGGCTAAAGGTTTGAAAGTTATGAATTAAAAATTGAAAGTTTTACAGGTTTCATTTCAGCAATTTGTGCAGAGAAGGGTTTTTTTTCTCATTCTAAATTGATGCTGTTCAACAACTTTGTACTTAACCATTTTCTTTGGTATCTCAAAAAATTTCAAATCAATGTATATGTTCCAAAAAATTAAGGGACAGGAGATAATTTCTAAAACACCCTGTTGGCTAAAATAAAAGCGGTGTTAAAAAAAAAGTTAAAAATTTTAGTTAAGAATGGATTTTGATTTTTTAAAAAAATATTTGTCTGGTGGGGTAGTTTTCCAAGTCAACAGACCAATAATTGCCCTGCAAAAACATTTCAACAAATGTCCACTTGACAAGAACAACTCAAGCACCAGTCAAAAAAGCCTTTCAGTATTCAAGACAACTTCGGAGTGCCTCACACCACTTTTATTGTAACCAGCCCATATTTAATAGGTAATCTTAGGGGCCATTCACACATTACGTCACATTTGAGAGAGGATAAGTGTTATGATACAGAGAGGTCATATGTCTATTTCAGGCGATTCAGGTACTATTAATGAGTAGGAAATATAAGTGTTAAATATATTGGAAGGAGATTTGGGTCATTTCATAAAATTTCTTTTTCTTACAATTTTAAATTTATAACACATTTTCAAAAATGTGACACATTCAGGGTGTGCTCACTAAAATGTGACAGCTTATGAAAAGTGTGAATGGTCCCTCATAAATAAAATTTGTTCAATGAGTTATGTCCTTAGCATGAGAATGAGCCATAGCTATTGATAGACACTGTACCCATTGTTCAGTATTTTTGCTATCTTTTGCCTTCAAAACAAAAGTTTTCTCATTTGTAAAGATTTCAAAAGCTTTTGGTATGTTGCGCCCTCTACTGCTGATGGCACGCACACTTCGGATTTGACTGATATCAATGGGCTGAACTTCCTTTTCATCTTGCTGTAAAAAAAATTTAATAAGCACACAGAACATACAGTTAAAAACTATTTTTGGATTTAAAGTTAAAAAGAGAAATTAATCAAATACTAACACCTTTAAAAAGACTGTCTCAGGTTATTTTGGAAAAAAAAAATCTGTCTGCAAAATTAAATGTCCAGCTTAAGATTGGCAGCATATAAATAATCTTTACCTCTTTTTTTTATTAAAATAAAATCAAACCTGCAGTGAACACTCTGGGTATAATGGACCTTTTCACCAGTCCCAAAGAAACTCCAAACTACAATACCCATCATAATAAACCTAGAGATTCTGAATTATTCATTTAAAATTATTATTTATTTATATGATGTTTCACTATAACAAGGTTTGACTGGATAAAAGTTTTTAGTCTGAAGAATAAAAATTCCTGGATATTTTTTTCCGAGCTGGAACTGGATTAATTTTTTTTAGTAGGTTATAAGAAAATAATTATTAGGTAAATAAAAATATCCTATACAGTTCTCTCTTAGCAAATGTTTTAGCTTTCCCACATGAATGTTCTGAGAGAATAATATCTTATACAAATATTCAATGCTCATGAAATTGAGAACATTCCTGAATGACAAGTTTTATCAATTGAAGTCAAAACTTTTCCCAAAGATATCCAGGTGAAACTACTGATAAGAGCAATTTATTTTGAAACTTTTTTTGCAAAGGAAAGGAAATGTTCCCTACATATTTGACAGTGATAAGAATAAAAAAAAATTAAGCTTACAGATCCCCTGTAAGATAAATGTCCTGCAGATAAAGTAAAGTAGCGTGTTCTCCATCGTCGAAATATTTTCCATTTTCCTTTCTTTTCTTTCAACTGACCCTAAAATTAAAGTAAGTCATGTAGATTAAGAATTGTGACAACTTAGCTTAGTTTTCTAAATCATTGATATTTACTTCTATAACTGGTTGTGTATCTTGCAAAAAACCTCGTGCTCTATCAGGATGATTGCACAGAAAACAACCCCATATATTAAGAGGTCCATTGTATTCAAAAACATCAAAGAATCTAGCCACTCTTAGTTCATTGATCAACATATCTTGATCCTGAAAAAAAAAAAGGAAACATTGAAATTTGGGGATTAGGACTAACAATACAAGTATTTATAGATTAACAATTGTTACATACACACATGCAACGATTGCTACATTCTTTGAAATGCTTTGACAAACAAGGGAAATATTCACGGATCAGTTGCTTTAATTTCATTTAAAAAATTGCAATTCCACTTATCAGTCACACCTTTCAGTCAAAAGACTATCGACATTCAAAACTATTAGAAATCTTAATGCACTCACTTTAGCAGATGGAAATGCTGATGTAACAAGTGTAAGGAAACTTTTGTTGTCCGCTTTAAGAGTATCCCAGCAATTTTTCAAACTACTAACAGATGCCTCTCGAGTGCTCAAAGCCATTGAAGCTCTAGCCTACAATAAGATCTTGGTGAGATGCTTTTTAGAGACACATTTATCATATTAAAATAAGAGAAGAAAAACCATACTTGCAAAGCTAAAAACATTAGATGAATCCATACTCGAGGGTTTCTAGTTTTCATTATGAAAAATATTTTGTTGTACAAGCAATGTTCACCTTTTCCTTGACAAGTGAAGTAAATTTTAGCATGCTTCCTTGATTTACGCTCTGAAAAAAATTGTATTAGGCATACTGGAAAAGTGATACAAAAAATGCATCTTCAAGAAAATCTCATACCTTCAATCGTGCAGCGAACTGGTAATGGAATCTTTACAAATACTTTGACCATGTAAGCTTTAATTTTATCCAAATGCTTTTCACAAAAATGTTGCACAGCATCTCTCATTGGATATGGCTCAAACACTGATATTCTCTAGGGGAAAATGCATCATAGTTATTAACAACTTATCTAAAAATGGTTTACATTAAAATCAGAGATATAATTTATAGTTTGAAAAATTTGTAAGTCATGATAGGAAAACATTTGTGCAAACATCCTTACTTGAGGATTTGATGACTGGGAACCTGGATGTGTTATTACAGTTACACCAGGAGCATTTCTCAACTTTGCATTCTGCAGGGAGTGACTATTTGAAGAGTATGTAAGTGTTGTCACAGGGGATATAGTCACTTGGCTGCTCATAGCTGTAGATACTGGTATACTAGATAATGGGCTCACTGATGTACTAGTAGATGTAGAAACACTGGATCTTAGCACATAGGAATCATGGGAAGTATTGGGCTGGGTACTTCTTATGGTGACCGTTACTGGGCCTTCTTCTTGAAGTGTAGGCATACTTCCACTATATTTAAGTACAAAAATTTCTATTTCAAATAAAATCAAGTAATTGTATTTAGGTTGCAAAAGTGTAAGATTACCAACAATGGATATATTGAATTGAATATTTTTAAAATTAAAAAAAACAATGATTAAAATACATACTATGCATAGTGAATAAAATTGTAAACATTGACAATTTAGTTTGAACTTCTGAGAAGTTTGATATTCTTTATACTGATTTATTACTGCAATTAAACTACCTTTAAATTAAAAATTATTCTGCATTGTTACTTGTACCCCATGGCTTCTAACCCTTTAAAAACCCGACAGGCATGAAATTCTAGAAATTACATGCTCAAATACAATTTTTATATCACTAAACATCTTTTTTAAATTGCATAGTTATTTTTGAATAAACATTTTTATGCCAAGTAAGGCATGCAAATGTAAAAAACCCATACCTAATATGAATTTTTATAGGTCAGGGCATGTAGGGAAATATAACTGTTGAGTCTCTTATTTAATAGTTATTTAAAATTTGTACACAAGATTTATTTCATATATTTTAAAAAATTATAATTACTAGATGAGACCCCAATAGATCTATATTCTATAGTAACATAGATCTACACATTCTATAGTATAGTATATAGAATAGAAAAGGTCTTTACTTCATATGTAAAAAAAAAACATGTCATAAAATACACACCTGATACCCTTTTGAGGTGAAGATAATGAAGTCATTATTGTTACTCCATTGGAAACACATGAAACTGGAATGTTGATATTCTTATAATTTATAGCAGTCATACTACGATTCATGGCTGAAGAAGAACCAAGACGCATCATACTCGTATGCAAACCAATTGGAGAACTTAGACGAGTAGCACTTTGGTAATCTACAAAAAAGGGTTTGATGAAGTTACCTACAAAATCCACATAACTATTAACTAATAGAGACTTTATTGTTTTAACAAAAAAAAAATTAACACCCACAAGCAGTAGCACATAATACCTTAATATGGTCCTTATGGTCGCAGTAAAAAACCAAATTACCACCATCACACCCAAGTGGAAAGATGGGATAAAGGTAATATCACATTTAATACTAGTTCATTCTAACCATATGGGTGCCCATAACATCACCATTAGTTTGTATGAAGGCTAAATTTTGAAAAAAAGTAATAAGGCTAAAATTATAATTAAAAATTATAAAAAACATAAACACAGGTTTTTTTTATAAACCTTGTATACATCCCATTTCATCTTTGGAATGTCTAATTTTAGGATAAACATACAATAGTTCATTAACCAAGGTAGAAAAAAATCATACTTTTTGATCCAATTAGTTTACCTTTACACAAAATAATATAAAAACTGAACTTATCAAAAATAGTATAAGAAAACAAAAATTAAATTAAAGAACTAAAAACACAAGACATACATAAAGTGCTCATTGATGATGGCAGACGTCCCATACTGCGATTCATAGCTTGCATAGAACCAAGTTGTGACATGGATCGTGCTTCAGCATGCCTAGGTAAATTATGCCGAGACCTGCTTTCTCTAAATCCATTATGGACTGTCTTATATGAAGATAAAGGTACAGCAGAAGGTATGTGTGCCGAGAAAGGTGCAACACTCATGTGGGGTACGTCTTGTTTATTGCCAACCTTAACAATGGTAATTCCACAGGAAGGTTGATTGGCAATTTGCTGCATCCTTCCAATAGCAAAAAAGTTCTGGTCAGTAAATGATATCAATCTGAACTGAAGTAAAAAAACTTAATGCTGAAATTCTACACTTTTTGTGTTTAATTTTAAATACCTACTAACATTTCCTTAAAAATTTTAAAGTAATAAAGTATTTAAATTCAGGTCCCTTTATAAATTTGTAATATTTTTCTAAAAATTTAGTAGAGACAAAATGAAAAGGCATAAATTGGGGGAGATATATGAATAAGGCTGAAAACATTTAAAAATTATATTAAATTACAGTTTTAAAAGAACAAGTGACTAATACCAAAGAAAAGGGTCACTTTCAATAGTTGCTTTTCACTTTTATAATTATGAGGAACAGTAGTTTAAATTTTACTATTTGTTTTCACATAAATCTTTCATGGTAATAATAGTCAGTTGTTGAATAAGAGATACTTATGAAATAGGAACAAATTAAGATCTTTTAAATAGAAAATTGCAGGAAATATGTATTATTGTTTCTAAGCCAGCCACACAGACAAACACAAAACTGACTTTTCCCTAATGAAAACAAGTAATTTATTCTCTAAAATAGTGAATGAGAAATAAATTAAAACAAGTATAATTTAATATTTATGGAAATTTTCATAGCACTCAGAGACAGATTAAGTTTTCAAGAATGAGGTATCTTAATTAGGGTTTAGTATAAAAAATGTCTTAAAAGCGATCCAACACACGAGTGAAATAAAGGTATTAAACAAAACATCAAGACAGTGCAAAAACTAAATAAAAAAGGTCATGAAAAATCAACAAAAAATGTTTCCAAAATATTGATAACATTCCTACACAAATTCCTTAGTAATCATAAATTAAACAAGTTAAAAAATAATGTCCTCCTTTTACTGAACATATTATTTTGTAAATTTATATTCAATTTAACTTTGAACCACCTTAATATTTCTACAACTTTTAATTTTTCCATCCAAAATAGTTTAGGTCTTAAGCTAACTGTAAATTTTATGAACTAAAATATTAAGTCACAGAAGTAAAACAAATATATAATTATATAGTTATATACAATAACTATATAATTTGAGTATAAGCAAGCCATTGAAGAATGACAGAACATTGTAATAAAAACTTACTTGGATGTTCTGCAATCCATTTTCAGTTGTTGCAAGTAAATTCGAATATTGGAAGAAGCAGAAGGTTCAACTTGGTTGCAAATTGAGGTTATATACTGAGGCATGAGCGAAGGGAAAGTATCGGTAATATCTTTGATAATGCGTAATAATGCCATAAGTGTCCACTGGTCAACTTTACTCAGTTGAGAAATCAAAAATTCTAATGAGTCTCTAGCTCGCTCCTATAAAGTAGAACAAATAAATCTATTAGGTTTTATACAAAAAAAATATACAGTATTAAAGATGTTTTAAAAAATGTTCTTAAATCAAAGAGAAGATTGGGCAAAACTTAATTTATCTTTTTAACAAGACGAAGATACTGGGTTAGTTTGGTCAACAATAACATTATTGTTGTATTG
Organism: Tetragnatha montana; assembly: GCA_963680715.1. NCBI lineage: Eukaryota > Metazoa > Arthropoda > Arachnida > Araneae > Tetragnathidae > Tetragnatha > Tetragnatha montana. The sequence goes on along the minus strand of OY796679.1, from coordinate 42,146,950 downwards.
TATTTATTATTCAATAATTATTTTTTTACAAGTTGAATACTCTTTTACTTTGTTTTAACTTTAAAACAAGATAATTTTTAAACATTTCAAAAACAATGTTCATTAAATAACGAAAATTAAAATCTACTATTATCAAGGAAAATGCAAAGCATGAGCTTTTTTTAGCAGAAATAAGAGGTGACCATCCATAAACTTACAATACTCAGTTTTCCTATGATTCCTAATATTCTAGCAACTAGAACTAAAGTTCCCAACTGTAATTCAGCAGCCATTTTCATTTTTTGCACATGCTCTGTAAATGATTGAGGGCGCACAAGAGCCATGTCTAAAAAGATTTGTAGGGCTGATGCTGCAGTACTTGGAATAGTTAGGCACTCACTTAAATGAGGAAGATTGCTTTCAAGAAGCTGCAAGAAAGTATAGCAAAAAATTGAGGTATTACATTGATTATTGATACATTAACAACAATTAAAGTAATTACATAAAATATAACACAGCTGCTTTATTATAATCTAGCACAAAATAAGTTATTCTGTTCAAATATTTTAGAAACCTATACAAGTAAAACTAAAACTATTTATTGTTAGGAAAATTTTTCACTAGTAATTTTAGCTGAATTATTGAAAAGTATAACTATTACCACCCAAATTATTTTTTTCAGAAAAATGGAATGAAGGTCATAGATAAATATGGTGAAATTCAGATAATTAAAAAAAAAGCATTTCTATTGATTTGTCTAGTTATCTAAAATTATATTGCTGGGTGCTAAGGGTTAAAATTTTGATTAATGTTTGTCATTATTAACCTGGAGATCCCTGCTCTGGAACAGCAAAATTTCACAGATTGATTGGTCTAAAACACAACTTTTCAACCAAAGCTCTTTTTCCCCATTGAAATAAGCCTGTTCAACTAACTTGCCAATTAGAAGCCTTTTATCAGTACCAGATACTTCAGAATAAAAATATTATTAAAAGGAAATATATGTGTTGCCAGAAGATGTTGATGTCAGACATAAGCAAAAGAGATAGTTCAAAAATTTGTAATAAAAAATATCATCATGTGTTCAGGCTTATGTTTAGGGTCAGCTTTCTGTTTGCATAAATGAGCTTAGACGGTAGTACGGAAAACCCTCAGAAATTATATAAATTTAGGTAAAACTTACCGATGGTTTATATTTTGCTATAAGTCCAAAAAGACTCAGAAGACTAAGTTTTTCAGTATTTTCACACTGAGGGAGCAAAGAAACCAAAGCCATTACATGGTCATGAATAGGCTCTTTATTAACAATGTATATTTGAGGCAGAACCCTAGCAAGTGAATAATTCCCTAAAAAATAAATCATAATTATTATACAATTGAGAACATATTACACATTTTAAATTATTCATGAAATCCTTACATACCACTAATTATGCTATCAATGATAGGCTGCACATGAACAGCAAGAAGTTCAGCATTGTTTATAGCAGCAAGGGAAAGATAACTTGATAAGTTTCTGCTCAGTTCTTTATTTCCTCTGTGTAAAAATTTCACAGCAACAGGTAAAGCAAGCTTCATAACAGACTTAATGTTATGATTCTAGATAAAAAGGAACAGCTTGAGTACAAGGAAACCACAATGAATCTTTTTTTACAGTAGATACTCTACACTAATATTTTAAGAAAGTTTTTGAAACAAAACACAAAAGTGTATGTAATTTTAAGATAATTAAAATAGGTAAGAAAATTATTTGAAAAATATAACAGAACTACTTTATTAACAGGAGATAGAAACATTATTCAGAAAACTTGTTATTACATAGTAGACTGAGACCAAATAAAGATAAATTGAAACATAAAATAAATTTACGTATTTTGAGAAATACTTACTAAAAATATACAACTAACAATATCTGAAGCTATTTTGGCATGAGGAGGATCTTCGTCTTTAGGTAATGGACGTAGATCGTGATTAAGGCAAGATTCCAGAAGAGATACCATTGCAGGTGCATGTTGTTCAATTGTGCCAGTATCCCTAAAAATCAGTAATGTGTGAAATACAAAAAAATGAAATAGTCTAATCAGTATATAAACAGTAAATAAAGCCAGACAGCTCAGATGGCTACTAATGCTCATGGGTAAGTACCATTATAGTCTTTACATAAGATAATTACCTGATAGCTGATGTAACTCTTGTTATACAGATTTCAACAACACTTTGGTTATTGTCATTTTGGCAAAAATCTGATGCACTGGCAATTTCTTCGATCTTTGATAAAACCTCAGAAATATCTGTGACTAAGCTTTTATCGTCAATTGAAAACAGATCCCCTGCTCTAGAGAGATCTCGATTTGTGAGGACTTGAGCAAAAAGCTCATGCATATTGATGACCTGAAAAAGAAAGGAATCGTTAAGAGATAAACCTTAATTAAAAAATTAGAAAATCTAAGGTAAAAAGAACAGATTAAAATGATTCAGTACAATAAATTGTTGATAGAAATATTTTCAAATTACAAAATATATTACAACAATAAAGGTTCTTGGTAGTGATAATTTGATGAAAACAAACTTGCATTATATTTTTAACTCCTTCTTCGACATTTTATTTGTTCAATTTCTGATTGAAAAATTGCATTTTTTATTATTGTTATTTTGATACAGAAAAGTGAAAAAAATTTATTCTTAATCTTTCTTTGACTGTTTTACAAGGGATCATACATTTGATAAGTTGTTTACTGATTTCCAGTTTTCCCTGCAATGCACCTTCCCAAAAATAATCTGCCTAAAAATAGTACAGTTAAATATATTTAAAAAAATTAATTTGATGCTCTGCATACAGATCTCAAATTTTTCCTGCAAAAATATCTGCTCTTACACTCCATATGCAGGCCTGACGAGAAAGGGGGGGCGAGGGGGTACGATACCCCCGGGCCCAGGCCGGTAGGGGGCCCGGTACCCAAAGCTTTTCATATTGAGTACTAAGACGGATATCTTTCGAATATTTTGGAAATTAATTTGTTCACATAAAGGTCCAAAAATGAGTAAATTCCCAGTTTTCTAGGGAATTTTCAAAAATTTTCTGGGGGAAGACCCCCCAGACCCCCTTTATTACTTGTTACTCATCGTATTATCAAGAAAACGATACTTTTAAGTTCAGTGAAATTCAGATATTGCCTAGAAATATTCTAAAAATTACATAAGCCTATGAATGCATGGGTGGAGGTACTTCAGAAAATTTCGCCCCCTACCTCGAAATGAGACTATGTCATTGGGGGCCCCGCTTCTCAACCTTGTACCCGGGGCCCGACTTGGCTCTTGGTGGCCCTGTCCATATGTCTTTGTCCTCTATACAGACCATTGATAGGAGTCCAAACACTTGTAAACAAAATTTCAAGGAATTGCAAGGGGTCTATAGAAATTCAGTTTAAGCAAAGGCAGAAACAGATGCAAGAAATTTCAATGGAAACCACATGAGAGTTTTATGATTTGTAAATTTACCAGAACAGTGTGCCATATACTTTACATTCTCCGCATTTTGTGTTAAATGGGGAATGAGCTGAGAAAATGTACTACGACTAGAACAACGAAATGACTCTCAGCACAGCAAGTTTTCAGCCCGTCACATGAGGTTGGTGAGACCGTTACGAAAATGGGTCAGTATGCATTGGACATATGAAGCCGACCAAGAAGGGGTTAAATCAATTCACTACCTCAATACACAAGCAATATGCTAGCTGATTAAAGATTTTAATAAAAATTGAATGTGATAAGGGTACTTACGTATTATCCCGTCGACCCTTCAGTGGTCATCTAATTCAGCGGCACAGTAATAGTAAACTCAATGGGATTTGATAACATTTTGGATTAAACGTCACGGTCGACGGGATAATACGTAAGTACCGTGATAAGTAACTGGTTTTAATAATTGAAAAAATTCCTTACAAGGAATTACCTGTCAGATCGATACTTGAGAGGCTACATGCAAACCATTCATCGTATCATTTTCTTTCCATTAGATTCTTTTTCTGAAATTATTGAACAAAATATTGAAACAGTACTCACTAACTAAATTATTTAGAGCAGAAATCTCAAAATAGCATTCATAACTGCAAGTCATTTTGTGCTATGTGTATGTTTTATGTGAGACCAACACCAACATAAAACCTTATTTTTTTTTAAAGCAAGAATGCAGCAATATTCTGCATTCTGAAAATGAATGCAGAAATATTATCAGAATGCAGCTCATTATCAAATCAATAGTTTAATTAATTAAATTTAGTGTTATACATACAATTGATATGAAGTTTTAACATTAAATTAAATGAGCAATACCACACAACTCACGTTACCATTCTCCCTAATAAAATCTATACACAGGATGTATCATTATCAATAGGACAAACTTCTAGGGGAGGTAGGGTCGTAGACCATAAGTATTTAGAATTGCATAGGAACCCATGGTACCGACTTCATCCTAAGTAACTAGGGGTACTTCGTGTTTGTACCCCTGTATGGGAGCAGGAATGTGAGATTTTTGCAATCTTTCATGCAACAGTGCCTAAAAAATATTTCTGAGACACTCATACTTCTAGGGGAGATTAGGAAAAATTAAAGAGATTAGGAAAAAGTGGTAAATTGAGATCAATGAAAAATTACAAGAACAAGAGTTAATATATGGGAAACTTTTATTCGATATCATGAAGTAAAATGGCATTTAAGAGACATAAACTAATGTTATAGCAGGTGCTCAAAGTTTGCACCATGTGAAAAACAGTCTGCCTGGAATTAACAGATCATCGATTGCCAAACACCACCAAACACATAGGAGGTTTCTCTTATGGTATCAGCAGTGCAGGAGAGTTTAGGCACAAGATCGGTCTACTGTGTCTTTATACACATGAGTTTTTAGAAAGCTCCCCATAGAAAGAAATCAAGACTTGACAAATTGAGCAGGGAGGCAGGGAATCTGCCCAACACGCCCAATCCATCAATTTGGAAAAGACATGTTCAAATGATCACAGCCAGTCCAAAATAAGGAGGGTACCATCATGTTAAAACTACATTCTGCATATCAAATGTGTTGAATTGGGTGTTTAACACATTTCTAAAGCAAAACAAGCCCATTACATTCTGTGCAGCTTGAATGAGCAATAAATTTGTGGCCACCGAACATGAAAATATTTGCTAAGGCCACATGAGGCTGAGCCCTTTCTCATATTTTTCAATGAGAGATAATATAACACTTTTCATTTAGACTGGATGGTAAGTTGGTGGCCATATCATTTAGACTGAATGGAGAGTCATAAGATCAAGAAATAAAGAGCTATGTATGGAGATATTATATAAAAAATGTAAAATACACCAGTGTGTTTGATTGAGATACTAAAATTGTTTTACACATCCAATATCATGTTTATCCTCAATAAATTTTAATACAGCTTAAGCAATTTTCATACCTAACCTATGAAATGATAAATTATAATTATATGTACATGAAGTAAGGTTTATAAAATACTTGCCTTCAAGATTTGTCATCTCACATATGCTTAATGAAAAGGCAGCACTAATTACGAAAGAAAATTCCGAACAAGGTGCATTAATTTATCAATGTAAGATACAACTCATACAACCTATATACGAAAGAATGATCACGAAAGATGATTGCTTGACATAACTAAATATTTACTGAAGATGATTATGGTTGCTCACTAGACAGCTTCCGTAGATTTCAACAATTTACACAAACATTCATGTATAGAGTAGTAAAAAATAAAGTATCACTTGACTGTTGATGTTTATTAGGCAGGAAGATTAAAAACAAAAATGTGAATAACCGGTTTCATTCTACAAGTTCAAAGCCCTCCAAAAACAAAACACAACAAACGAAACTGCACAACAAAACTAAAGTAGAGTTGAGTAAAAGAGGTGAATCGAAGAAAATCGTCACAAATAAATCGAACTGAAGATTCCTTTGGATCGATTCAAAGAAAAAATTTCCGATTCCAGAGAGTTTACCTCCTTCTTCGTGATAGGTGATTTTACAGGTAGTGGGCGGTGTTAGTTCAATGTAGGACCGCCCACAAAAAGACAGAAGGGTCACTGGGCGTGAACTAGTTTTAAAGCGACACTCATGGAAGATGCGCTTCTACTTTTAATATAAATAATACAAAAAATAGTTATGGAAAAGACCTAATCATTAATCATGTTAAAAAGAAAACATATAAATCAAGAGAAGATTAAAAATAGAGTACTAACCTAACAAACACAAGAGAATGTTCTAATTGTGTTCAGGGGATTTTCAGATCATTCAAAAATATTTTTTAGACATCAATATTTAAATTCTCCTATAAGTTTGTATCAGTTTAATCCATTCCCCTTGTCAAATTTTTCATCAATATTTTAAAATAACTGGCTATTTATAGAATTAAATAACTTTAAACAAAAATATATCTATAATTTTCCAAACTGGTATCATTCCAAATAAGAGCCTTGAAATTTGAGACAGGAATCAATTTTAAAAAAAGAGGAATGAAAATAGAACATTATTGAAATGAAAAATCCAGGACCACTAGATCACTAGAAGAAATATTTTTTATTTCTTACCTATTTTTAAGTTACCTTAGACGCTTAGAAAATTCTTTTGCATCTATCAATTGCCTGAAAAGAAACAACACACGAGTAAAGAGTTATGTTTTAGAACAGGGGGAAAACCTCACATAATGATTTCTTACAAAGTATGAGAGAAAATAAGCTTTTGTTTGTTTCTTAAATAAAAAAAATATACACCTTTATTTATTAAAATATTCAAAGATATGTTCTTTCAGTCTTCCTATAATATTCAGCGACTGAAAACTGATGAAAATTTTGTTGTTTGCATTGTAACATTAACATTACTTTTGAGAGTTTATTCAATTTTATGTCATTTAAAATTCATAACTAATTATAATTTTAGGAAAATACGGGGTATATCCAACATACTGTTGTTGACCCTACTGAAGATACTCGAGGAAATTACTTAAAAACCTCTTATCTTGCTGATAAGAGCACAATTTAATAAGCAACAGTTAGTATACCTCAGATAAACTCTTTTGCAGAAAAATTTATAGCTTTTTTACCATCACTCCATCCTTATTATGATTACTCTAATAAGTAATAAAGAAAAAAGTTTATCTGGAGAACGTTATCTAAATATGTTGGATTTTGTTAAATTTATTTAAATAACTTATTACTTGAAATTAGTTCATAAGAAAGCTGTTCTTCAACTTTTTAATACTAGAAACTTTCCGCTCTGACTTTCATTTATTACTTTGAAAATATATTTAGAACATGGATATTGTAATTTTAAAAATATTTAAGTTAAAATAAGTTTTTTTAAAGAGTTTTACTTTTACTAAATCAAATATTTCACTGTGATGAGCTAAAATTATGTTTACATGCTGAAGAAATCAAATTAAAGTTAAACTTCTATATTTTTCCACTAGATGACAGCACGACTTTAAGAAATGGCACCGCTGAGGTTGAAAAGGACCGCTTTGAAGGTGATGTGAAGCGGTCTTTTCAAGCGCTCCTTTTCAAATCCACGACATCATTTAAATGTTTCTTTATTTTTTTTTAAATAAAAAAGTATTAAATAATTTAAAATTGAAGAAAAACCTCGCAAATTTTTCACTTATATGCTTCTAAAATTAAACATTTTGTGACATGTCTTAAAAATGTACAGTCAGATGCTTTAGTTTTAAATTCATAAAGACACGTTTAAATTCATTTCCTCGATGGTTTTGAATTTTATATTGATAAAAAAAACTGAATTGAAAAGGATAGTAATTAAACAGGGTGGCTACAAAAACTGATAAAAAAAATTCTCCGACTTTTTCATGATTTCCCCTACTACATTTACAGAATACCCTGATTTCCGGGAACTAATTTCATAAATTTTCTGGCTTCTTCTGTACTCAAACCATTATGTGTGTATAAGACTCATTTAAAAATAATACTTGTTATTTAAAATGAAAAAAAAATTATATATAAATTAATAAAATTTAAATTTTAACCTTGAGTGGTGCTCGAATCTAATAGCATGTATCGCAGAATATGTTCCCTATTGAGATTAGAAAAGTAAAAAAATATTCATAACGTTTCGGAGGAAGAAAAATGTTAGCACAAAAATGCTCTTCTCAGGAAATATTCTGACTTTTTCTAATTTTTCCAGATTAATAAAATTCCCTGAATTTTCCAGGTTTTGAATCCACCCTGTTAAATGAACATTTCGGGTACAAGAGAACAATTTGTAAAAAAAAGTATGATAAGGAAAAATACTATTAGAAAAATTGGAAAAGAAAAAGTTCAAGGAAGAAAGTTAGGAGACTCCCGATGCCCAAAAAGACTGGTTCACTTGGATATTAGGGTGGATTAAAAAAAACTTTTTCCAAATACGTAGCACGGAATTTTTGGCCAAATTGCTGCCATTAAATGTGTAAAAAATTTCAGCTCGATGTGAAATTACTTGTAAAAATACTCGAAATGAAAAAATTACTTGTAAAAACGTGAGAAAACTAAACTTGTTGTTTTGGGAAAATTACCGTATTAAAACTTCATTTTAAAATTTTCAGTTTGATACGAGAACTTTTTTCTGCTGTTGACCTGTGCCCCAAATTAAATTTTCGTTGATTTCCCATTTCGGGAGCTGGCATTTTGGTACAATGCGAGCCTCAAGTAAGGTCCGGAGGACTGTAGTTCCCCCCCCAAAAAAATGTTTTGGAAATTTTACTCTTTTAAAAATGTTTTAGCTCATTTTTATATCCTTTGGGTTACACTCAAACCCATATAAATGGCCCCCTTGTAAGCCGCAGAATGTTCAAAGAAAAACCAGTAAAAAATATAAATAAAAATTTCGGGAGAGGGGAGTTCGTACCCCTTAACCCCCCTTGGATACGGTCCTGGTTCCTTTACTGCATGTAATCATTACTTACATGAATTTACGAGATGTTGTTTCGAATCTCAAGTTGTGAAACGGACTTCCGAAATACCCTGCATAATTAATAGGCTATTTAGAATTGGCGTTATAGTAAACTTTGAATGCGCCAGTTTTACACTTTGATCTTTTAAAAACTATGAAGGCATTTCAAACAAGTAATGTGAATTTTGATGCATTCATTTTGAAAAAAAATTAAATAAAATGCAAAATTGTTATGAATTATGACATTGATAATTTATTCAATCCAAAAGAGAGGGAATGGATAAAAGTAGAAATTGACCAATTTACCTGTTTTGTGAAGAATGAAATGACGTGATGGAAGTCTGTTTTTATTTTTCATTTTATAATAGGCAGTGTTGAGAAGAATGTGGTATTCCCTCACCCACTTACCAATCACCCTTTTAGCCTTTAGGAGTACTGTAAAATTAAGTAGATTTTTAAAATAAATATCCAGTCGTCTGAAATACTTAGTAACCCTCCGAGTACCTGAAGAGAGAGGCGAAAGCAACCAAAAATGAAATATCAACTGCGCGCTATCATGATTATTTTTAAATACTTTAAAGTGGCGATAGGGATAATAGTCAAATTTGCGCTGCACAGTTTGGTGGAGAGAAATCAATAGTAGGTTTTGTGTTTGGACTTTATACAAGCGAGAAGTGTCCAATGAAGCAATATTTTATTTATGATGATGGATGCTTTCGCTTTGACTGTCTTGAGGGAGCGTAAACAAGCGGTCAATCAGTTTCCTTATCTGACCTTCGTCTGAGCCTTGTACCAATACCATCTTCATTTCAGGACATTTATTCATGTTAAGGAATCAATGTCAGTAATGAAATGAAAGCGGAAGTGAACTAACTAAAATAGTTATTTTCTTCTAAAAAAAAAGTGTAAATATGAAAATTTGTTTGCATATTTTAGAAACTTTTAAGGGAAATATCCTGTATTTTGAATAATCTTTAACCTTGAGTTTATGCAGAAACTTAGACAAGTCAAGTTCAGGATGAGAAGGTAAGAATTTTTACTTTATCTTCTTTTCTTCCTTAAGCACAGGCTCCTAATCAGATGCGACATTCCTTTTATAAATTCTGTAAATAAACTAAACGAAGGTGTTTTTCTGGTTAATACTTGAGAGAAAATTTTAAGTATTGAATATAAAATTCAGTAACATAGCTAAATGTAGGTATACCCTGTGCGAATAAATATGTAATTATAATTCTTCAGCTTTTAGGACGGATAAACGAATAATGACTGAAATGGTAAATGGCTTGGTTTGGCAAAACAGTTTATATTCTGTTATTTCCAGATTTATAATGTTGAAGGGTTTCTTGCTACTTTTAAAGCTTTGTACCTAGCTGTTATAGATTATCTTGACAAAGTTACAAAAACTGATACTAAAATCTTTAACACCAGATTTTTTATTGTTAAAAAACTTTATACAGAAATGATTAAGGTAGAAATTTAAATTCCACTACGTAAAAAGAAATATTTTTTTTTCAATTAAATTAGTATTTATTGTTGTTTTTTCAATTATGTTTAGTTGTTTTAAGGTTTTTTCCCCTTTAATACAGATAATTCCAAAGTAGGTAAATCCGTTAAAAATGAAAACCAAATAATTTATTACATATATTAAACTTAAACGCAGTAATCAATTTCAAATTAAATAGGTTGTTTTACTTTATTTTAACATAATATTAAACAGAAAAAATACAACCCTTTGATAGCATTCCATACTTCGCTTCTCTACATAATTTTCTGAAGCAAATAGTTTTTGTGTAGGAGTTTCTTCGTGTTTGTGTTTCAAACATTTCTAAATGTCTCGACTAAATCAAACAATCAACGAAGGAGTTTTTTGCTCTTGATTAACGATCTCTGAAGATAGCACTAAAGTGACGACTAACCTAATGTTTCATGAATCATTCAATTTTCTGATGACTTGACCCAGATCTAAAAGATGAATTCGGATAGTTTTAGTAGAATAACACATTAGTTCGCACTTCCATGGGGGAAAAGAAATTAAGCCACCATGTCAGCGAGCCCGTTATTCCGCCAAATTGCAGTAAAATGCGGGTAAATAGATAGTTCAGCAATTCTATTTATTCGGATAAGTTCAACTCGTTTGTGTGTTATGTGTTTAAGTATTTATTTATTTATCAATAAGTTTAATCTTAATTTCTATAAAAATGATATCTGAAGCATTTTTCTACATCATATTTGTTTTTCGTATTTTTATCAGTTTTAATTTTAGTTCCTTGAAAAGAAATGAAACTTAAATTTTTTCAGGTATGTAATCTTTAGATGTTAATAAGGTTAGGTAATATTAATTCTAGTTTAGTTTTTAAATATTATGCTATCTAACAGCTTATGAATTAACTGAAAATGTTAAATAGAATGTTATGTAAAAGTATTAAGTTTTAGATTCTAGGATTGGAATTAAAAAAGAAAGTTTACATATGCTACAATTAAGTTCCTAAATTGAGGGTGTAAAATTTCCACTGTTTTAAATGTAAAAATTTCCAGGGTTCATACTATTACAAATCTACAAACTTTGTGTACCGAATTCTGTTTGAAGTTACACTGCTACTATTTTAATTTTATATTCCTCATTTTAAATTTGATGCATACCAAATTATTTAATCTTTGCACATATTAAATAGTTTAATTCTACTACATGTAATTACATATCACTATTAGTATCTCATTAAATTTAAGAGTTAAATTGTAAAAAGAAATAATGCTTAGAAATCACATATTTTCCCACAAAAAATCAAAATCCTGAATATCAATGAACCTAAAGTAATTTATTATGTTAATTCATCATAAATAATGATGCTTTAATTTAATTCTTATTCTTAAACTTAAAAATTTCTGAAATTTTCAAACCTATAAAAATATATAAAATATAATATAATGTTTCAATAATTTTTCATAATATGAATGAAGATTTTGTGTTTCATTACAATATCAGAAACTCTTACAAATAGAATATGCTATTCTGTTACATACAATAACAAAAAGTTTGTAGAATAATTACATTAAATCCTGGTATAAAAATATTTATAATTATAGATGAGTTCAACCGGAAGTTGATCAAAGAGCCCGAGCACTTCCAGTGTGTATAATCCATAACATTCAAGATAAATCGTATTTCGGATTTGAACTGTACTATACTGTACAGTCTTTGGGGGTCTTTGTGACGTCACACACAGTTGAACTCGCCTATAGTGCTAAAAATCAACGCAAAAAATATATTTTTCATTACTGTTCACCCTAAAAAAAATTAGGTAGAAACTAAAACGTTGTTACACATCAAAATAGCTTTAACTTCATTTCTAGAATACTTATAATACTAAATATTATACTATAACTAAGTATAATACATATAATACTATTTATAATACTAAGCTAATTTTTTTACAAACTTAACAAGTAGAATTTTTTATTTAAATATCCTCTAATAACTAGGGTTTGTAATTTGATATGCCTGAATAATTAATTAAGTGATTTTTTTAAAATCACATGATAACACATAAAATATTATATTAATCCCTTATAAACATAGGGAGAATAAACGAGATTTTTCCTGTTTAAGTCAGTACAGATACTCTTCACTTTTCCTATCCTGTTAAGAAAAATCCTATAAGTACTACAATAAAAACGTTCATGAGTTTGAAAAGATCATATTGTCACGTCCATGGACACACAAAACGGCAAATATTACTGTTAAATTAAATATTTTTGGGCGCAGAATGATTTTTCCGCTACCCTATGCTTATATCAATCGCGTAGTGAAAATAGTTTTATAACTTAATGGGTTTTTTTTTTAGCGATTTAAGTAAGTTTTCGTCACGGACGTGGACAATGTTTTTCCACGAACCACGATACAACCGAAAATAAATCGAAAGCATGTTGTCATTACCATAATAAAACTTGTCAGCTAAACTTTTATAGTTTTATACAAGTTTGGTGAATACAATTATTGTGTAAGTTTCGTACGTGGAGAAAAAACTGAAAACACTAAGAACTCCTATTTCATTAACTTTCTGTTTGTGTTTGCTTGATTTGCATAAAATAATCTCAGTATGAAGAATGAACGACCTCTTTTTGTTATGTTTGGAATAATATTTTATGCATGGAAAAATAATCCGAAGTCTCTTTAATCATATTAAATTAAACCGATATTTGTTCGAGCATTAATGTGGATTGACCTATTACGTTTTCGTGCGTTTGGCGCGGTGTAATTCCATCCTTATAGTTGTTTCTTCATGATATTTTGAAGTTTGCACAAATTGATTGCGACCCCTATATTAAATCAATTAAAATTTGTTATCATTAACTGTCGAAGAAAAATGTTATTTTTATAACGCTCAAATATTGCGTTTATGAAGTCCAATTGTATTGAGACAGTTTCAAGCTTTGCATGCTACTCTTTTACGTTTTTTTTTCTACTTTAAAATCCCGTATTTCTAGCTATAAACCATAGAACCACGTAAAGAAATCTTTGGATGAATATTAAATAGCGACACCTTGTAGTTTTTGAAGTATGAATGGTGTATCAATCTACCCTTATAGCCCAAAATGCTCTACTTACCCCTTGTGTGATCCAGAAATTCAAGTGTTTCAATAACATTGAATACAGTAGAGAGGTTCATACTCTTACCTTTGGTTTTCTAAATTTCTTTTTCAGTCAAAGTCAGCTATCGAAGGATGATGGGAGCATTCCCCAACCCATAACTCTGGCTTCTACTCTGAAAGTTCGCAGTATATCTCTCAACAGTTTGAGTGATAGGTGTTCCATGCGCATAGAAAGTAAGATAAATTAATGCATAACGCTCAAAAAGTTAAAAAAGCTTTTTAAATGTAATGTAATTTTGTAATTTTTAATGTGTAATTTTTAAATACAAGTAAAAAATTTTTTAGAGACTCAAGTTCTTATTCCAAATATTTAAGTTACTGCGGGCAGATATGAAAAAAACCCCACTTATTATGGTATATTTTATGAATTGTCATTTAGATAATTTCTAAATGGGAACATTTGAAATTATCCCTCCAGGAATACACGCTTAAGGTTAATGCATTCAATACTTTCTGTATATTAAATCAAATTTAGGTGGTTTGAGGAAAATTTAAGAGTTTATGAATTGCCATTGAAAGGTTTTAATAATGAACAATTGATAAGTAACTGTGAGTCGTCAGTTAAAAATAATTTAATCAATTGCAATCGTTGGTGGTTGTATTATTTTTACAGTTTCAATTACAATTTTATATTTCACAACAATTAGCTCCAGTTTCGGTCTAAAGTTAACCATTTAAATTTATCTTCTAATTGCAATTGGTTTTTTAAATATTGTATCGATCAATTCTGAAAAATTGTCTTAAAATGATTTCACAAAAGTTGAAAATTTAAATTAGTAAATTATTTGCAATTTTTAGGTGGCTTAAAAGAATTATCCCCTCTTGTTCCTTTATTTTATCATAAGTCATAATTTTAAAAGTGTTCCATCATTTAAGAACTTAAGTTTTAACCCGGATTTAAAACAAAATCATTTTTAAAATTGAGTAACAGAATGAACTTAATTTAATACATAAGTGTTAAATTTTTTAACTTAGAAGAATTATGATGAATTTATTGGGAGTAAGAAACGTAGTAAATGGTTCAATTAAAGGTGCAGTAATTCATTCAAAGAAAAACGGTGCTTTGGGTTGAAATTTTAAAAATAAATATTCAACCGTAAGAAAACTTACTTATGAGTGAGGAATATCATAAAGTATTATATTTTCTTTTACTAAGCAGCTTTAAATTTACCTTATCAGTCAACTCTTTGGAACTTAAGAAAAACACTTAAGTACTATAAAAAATAATGATTAAAAAACGATTAAGTTTAATTTTTAACCATAAGACTTAAATCATCTGGTAACTTTTAAATACAGTACATTAGTTTAAACTTAAAATCCGAGGTGTATCTTTCTTTAAAACAGTTGAAAGAAATAGCTGCTCTTATATTTTTTTATAAAAATATCTTAATCACATACTCTTGACACCTATTACTTAAGAAGTTTTCCGTTCATTTGGGAATGCTTTTTACGACATGTTTGATAATAGCAAAACAAACAAGACAGCAAATATTTGAGGCAAACTTCAGCAATCAAAACAACTAAAAAGTCTATTTGTGAGAGTATTTTAAGGGCTTTCATCATAACCTTTTGATAAAGATTCCACTTCTCTCAGCAAATCGCTACACTGTTTTTTTTACGACTATGTGTTTGTTTTAGATACAGTTTCAGGACCCTTAAGATTGCGCCTTTTTGTTGTTTTAATAAATATTAAATGTTGACATAAAAAGTATGGGGCTGTTAACAGGTTTTACTTAACATGGACGCTTCTAACAGTTGAAAGTTATCTAAATAAAGAAATCTACTCGACAGAAATTTTTATACCCATATTTCATGATGACTCTACCTACGTATTTTTTTTTTTTGGTTATGCTGGAGCTTAAGTTTAAAATAAAAAATACAAAAAATAGGATTTTTTTATAGTACGAATAAGAGTTAGATTGTAGAAGATGATTATATAAAAAACAATTAGTAAATTTGAAGAAAAAATTATTGAATTGAATGCTATTGAAGAAAGAATTAAAAAATATTCGGGGGATGCAGATCCCTCCACGGATAAACCAATTTTTAGATTGCAATTCAAATTCCTTTTACCCAATTAAATTTATCATCTAATTATAAAAAAAGTAATAATAAGGGAGGTAATTTAATGAGGGATTTATATGATAAATGAATAAAGTTTTTTTTTTTACTTTTTTAAAAAAATTTTAAGTTTGTTTTACTTTAACTTTCTTGTAAAGTATACTTATTGCCTGAATGTGTGTTCTTTCATTACGCGTTGAGGTTGAGGAGGCAGCTAAAACATTTAGTCGAAGTAATTCAGCGGATCTAGGCTAGGATTTTTGTCTTGTAGAGGCTGAGGTCCCAAACAGATTTTGTCCCCGTGACTTTTCAAGTTTTAAAAGTGTCTTTTTATTTAATTAAAATAATAAATTCCCTCATGAAAATAATGATATAAAATTTTAAATACGGAAGGAATTTTTTAAATAAAATCTGGAAAAATTGTTAACTTTAGTGGGAGGGGAGTTAGCCACATAGCCCCTTCTCCATGGATTCACCCTTGGGCTGGAGTCACTTTAGACACTAATAGTATGACTAATTAGTTCAATGCCCTTTTCTGTTCTTTTAATGAAAATCCGTTTTATAGTTCATTTTTACCACTTTCACCATATTAATGCATTGTTTGAAGAATTTAAGGAAAATACTTTACATAGAAGAAATTTAGTTTTATTAAATATATATATAGATATAGATATTGTTTCCCTTTAATCTGAGCTGGTTTCTTTTAAAACTAGAATTTATGTGCGGCATTCAGACAATACGTGCTGAAAGTCAATATAAGTTGTTTTTAAGATACATTTTAAGTACTACAGTACTTTAAGCAAAGTAGTCAAAATCTAAGTATAAGAGCATTACTTTTAAATTGTAACCACATGAATCGATTTGAGGACTTGACCCCTTGTAGCCTAAAAACCTCATTTGTTATTGAAAATTGCGACTTTCGTCTCTACTAATAACATCATGGATGAGGTCTCCCTTTATCAATGCGTAAGTTCATGGGTGTTTGAAGACACATCATTCAAACGTGCTATCTCTGTCATTCTCGGAAGTTTTACAAGGATTTCCTCTTTGCACTCAAAAATCTAAGGATGCCTAATGGTTCGGTCTTTAAAGACAGGTCTCGGGATTGTATGTTTTGGTGAGAAAGGTTATCAGTGAAGTAGACCGCCGAACTCTCTCCATTTAAGATTTTAGAGATAGAGTGTCGAGTGATGAGAAGAAGTATAAACACTGGCAACTATGCAGTTTTGATACATCGATTGGGTCTTTCCATCAGTTTGACTTCTTGTGGCATATTTCCTCCATTTTACCAAGGAAGATACTTGTTTCTGCTTACCTGGAGAGATGTCTTACATGAATAACATGGATGTAGACAGCCATGTGCGAAGTGGTACGGTGTCTTCTTCTTCCAATACTGATCCCAATTTGAATTCCTCGTCCTCCGATTCAG
The DNA here is from genome assembly GCA_963680715.1 of Tetragnatha montana. Lineage (NCBI taxonomy): Eukaryota > Metazoa > Arthropoda > Arachnida > Araneae > Tetragnathidae > Tetragnatha > Tetragnatha montana. The sequence continues at coordinate 42,129,875 of OY796679.1, read as the reverse complement.
AGGGTAAGATGGGATTAATTTTAATTGAGCTTTTCGCTAACAACTTCTGATGGATAAAACCAAGAAGGATTGAATTAACTTCAGTAGTGATGTTCTAGTATGTAATATCCCTTAGTTTGAAAGTTAATGATGTGCTTTATTTGTATACATTTTGTTTATACTGATGGACGGATCCAATTGCTTTCCAAGGCAATGAGTTTGAAAAAAACTCAAAAATAAGTCAATGTCCTCCTTATGAAAATTCATCGTGAGGTGTTTTTTGAAGGAAAAATTTCATAAACATAAACTTTTATGGCTTTTTATAAGTAAGTCTTAAGGGACAAAATTGAACCTATATTTTCAAAGCCTCATGAACATTTTGGGGGTTGCTTGTGCATCCCCAAAGTTCTTTAATCAACCTAAAGATTGTTTTTTTTATCAGCAAGTGTCAAAGAGTTCCACAATTCCCAAAATCCCTGAACCTATCTTTTATCGGTCATCTCTTAGCAAAGATATGGGTCATTACTCTTTACTAATAACTTCACTTGACGATTTCTAGACCTATTTTTGTCTTTAAATGTCTTTCTTTTCTTTGCATTAAAAGGTAAAAATCAGATGAAAGAGAAAACTAATTTGAGGTTCAGCTTTTTAATGAATTGTTTACTAGGTTTGTGAATTCCTTATGTATGTTTTGTATATTGTGTGTGACCTATCGAAATTACCCATAACATCTCATTAAAATATTTTCTTGATACTCCACTGTAAGAAAATAAATAAATGCACAAAAACAAGTAAAATTCCACAAATAATTATTTTTATGTTCTCTTGGCTTTTTCAATCGATGTACCTGTGAATGGTACGTATCATATTTCTTTCTATAGATGACAATACATTTTATGACTCTGGGAGTCCTGTTTTATCCTTACATAATACATTTTGCACTGAAGACGTTAATTTCGCGAAACAGGTTAAAGTACTGTAATTCTGCATTTAACTTGATTTTTTTATTGTTCTTTACATAATATTTGGTGTTGTAGAAATGAAAGTCAATAATGATATTGATGATGTTTTTTCACATTCTGTCAAACGTTATAATTGTTACTGAAGTTGTTGTATAATTCTAAATTTCATAATGGGGGTAATATTAATTAAGTTATATTCTTAATTCAAAGAATTCAATCTTTTATGTTCACAATTTTCAAGTTGTTGATAATTTCATCGATTTAAGCCATTCTCACAAAATGAAACGTAGACGAAGTAATCCGACATGAAGGAATGACAAATATTTCACGCTGAGAGATGACAGCTAATTTAAATACTTCGGCACTACCCCTAAGTGATTAGAAGGTCGAGAAGTACTAAATCTGGTAATAAACTCGAATTTCTGGTCCAAGCAGTGTCAGTGAGAGTAGAATTTAAATGCCGTCTGAAAAGCGAAAGAGTAAGAGGGGACTCTTAAAGTTAAGGTTCTCAAGTAAGAATCCAGACTTAGTTATAGCCATTTTATTACACTTTTTATGCATTTAATATGTATATTATTATTTTTTAGAAACAGGATGTCCAGAGATACGTCCAAATATCCCGTCTCGGACCAGCGACGATTCTGGATTGGGAGCCCACAGTTCTCATTTGAACCGAAAAAGGGCGCCATCTTTGCACCTGGACATGGGTGTCGTTTCAAGGGCAAGTTCTTTTGCTGGGTCCATAAATACCTTGCCGACCACTCCAACTATGACCAGAAAGGATGGATTCGTTTTCTTTCGAGAAACGTCATCTGAAAAGTGAGTTCCTTTCATGGCCATGTCACGTTAAAATCGTAGATCTCCATGTCCAACATTTTTAACTACGCATGCTTAATTAATGGCGCTAACTAATGACTGAAAGGAATGTTCATTCCCTTTCCTGTCGTTGAAACTAGTTTGAAAAGAAAAAATGCAAACTTATCTGTACAAAAGCAAACCAAGTAATCTTAACTGCTTTACAGTACTTAACTGCGTATCAGTTGTGCTGAATTTATCTCTGCACGTGCACGTAATATCTTATTACAAATCTTGAGTTTAGTTAAAATGCATGGTTTATATACATCCATCCTTTCACGCTGTTGATATTTTGGAATATTTTTTGCTATCTATTCTGTCAAGTTCTGGTTTCATTTTATTGTTTGTAAGCACTTCCATGCTTTCCCCTCTCAATTTCGAAATAGAATTTGAAGAAAATGCGGAGAGACAAAATAACGATGAAGATATTTGGAGGTATTATTTACATTGAAAAATACATTGAATTTTTTGATTTTGTAGGAAAAATATTAAACTTAAATACCTTCCTGGTAAACTATTCGGGTATTATAATCGAAGTTTAAAAATGTATTGTTTTTTAAATGTTTATTTTATGTGTATGAACAATTTTATTTATATGCATTACATTTTATGATATATGCAGTATTTTTACATCTAATTATTTGAATTTATAAGTCAGTGTGAAAATTAAGAATTATTACGAAATTATCTCTTAAATATCCTCATGAAGATATTCATGATTATTATTTATTAGCTTTTATTCATGACATATAAATATTTTTTCTTATTTAAAATGCAATCCTCTTTTCATGTTATTTAGAATTATCATAAAAAAGTATGCTAATCTCTTTTTACATAGTTATAAAACTTATGAACGAAAACTAATAAAAAATATATGTACAGCCAGTTTAATGAAAAACACGTCCATTTTTAATACATTGTTTACATATTCCTAATGTTTCTCTTCATTTTTCGGTAAAAAATTTACTTACTTTACTCTCCATTGGTGAATCCAAAATAAGAGTGCTTAAGTTTACTTGAGCTTAGGTAAAAATATATTTTGTTTTTCATTAGTGATTCTCTGGTTGTTATGTTGAGTGCTGTATACGCTAAACTTCTGGTTGTTATGGGAATCAGTTTCCCATTAGCAGAAGTGATATCCCACAAGATTCCTGCTTCTTATTATGAGGTAAATTTAGAGTAAACTCAATTAATACAACCAAATATAAATTAAGTGACTCAAAATGTAATTTTTTCCAGGGATTTTACCTTTACCTCTATCTGGGTAGCATCGTCTTTTTGATTTACGTGTATCTTTTCTTGCTGAGATCAGAAACACCAAAGAATACGAAGGCGAATTCCTTTTTTAAACAAGTTTTAAGAAGAGTGGGTTCCGTTGCTAATAGTATTAGTACTATGGAGAATGTCAACAATGGTCACACCAGTAAAAGGAGATTTAACGATGCTTCACATTGTGGAAGCTTTTACCTCAGACTCGGCGCTCTAGGTAAGTAATGCGATACTTATAATAATCTTCGTAGAAAAATTACTACTTCAGTACCAATATTACACAACGTTGACGCAGTTTCTGTCTTCCTGTGAGACATTGTATAGAACACACATATGCTGAGGTTTATCGAAAAACAAATTAAATTTCTGTTATTGCCATACAAATGAATTAAAATTTAACAAGTGTAACTAACTGTTTTTTAACTGTCAACTTCTTCTGTTCTTTAATGGCCATTAACGAGACGTTATTTCAAATCTAAAGGCCTGGAATGGACTTTAACAATCAACTTTGTACAACGAAATGTTTTTAGATAGAAATGTAACAGAAATTAGTTCCTAGTTTGTAAGTGGTTATTATTTCCCCTTAGCATTTGGCATAGGAAGCATGATTTATTCTGGTTTGGAGTTTGGACAGTTCTTTGAATTAGAAGTAGATTCTCAGTGCTATAACATCCTATATGCTCTTACTCCAAGTAGTAGAATGGCCTTTACTTTCATACAGCTTTACTTCATTTTCCTCAATTCTCGGGTAAGTATTTGCTTATTTATTTAAGACTCAAAAATTGTAAAAAAAATATTTTATCTTAAGCATTTCAAACTGCTAATTTTGATTTTATAATTTCTGTATATTATATGTAGAGAAAATGCACTTGCACGTAATGTCAGTTAAAACATTTCCAAATAGAGACAAACTCTTAGATTAAAAAGTTAAAATCACACTTAATTTCAAATAAAATATTCGTATACAATTTTTAAAAAATGAGTAACATACGTAGTGCTGTAAACATTAAGTCAGAATTTTTCTTTCTATACTTGGTTAAATCAATCCCAAATTTCAAAGCTTTTAAAAGAACAATTAAGTGAGTTAAGTGAGTTATGATGCACATATTTCAAGAACTTCTTTCAACCCTAGAAACAGGCGGAAGCATTTATTTAATGAATGAACAATTTACAACGCGTATTTATTTTATAAGTATTAACGTTTAAACGAGAATCACACACTAGGTTCTTAATTATTTAAGACAATATTATGCCTCACGAAAACTACCCCTTTGTTGTCTAGCTGAAGCTTTCCTAGTCCTTTGCTAGAGAGCAGCACCACTTTTTAAAAAGGCACCGCTGAATTCAGTGTTTGCTCCTTCCAATTTCCAAAAGACTCCCAAATGGTTTTCTCCTTCTGATAAAAAATTGAAGAAAATAATAATTTTTCTTCGAATACATATAGAATTTAGGTGTTTTCCTAATTTTATTTTAGATTTCAAGAATATCTACAATAAGACTTGTTAATAACGATAGTTTTATAAAAACATTCACCAATAAAAAAAAACCATTCTATTGACAGTTTAAGAAAATGGTTTTACACACCAGTAACGCTAAACGGAAAACCCGTCAGGAGCTTTGTATCCTTTATACTACTTAATAAACTAAGCATTTATAATATATACAATTTAATATTTATATGAGTTTTCTGGCGTGCATCCCATATCCCAGCTGGCTTTGGCCCAAGATTTTCATTCATTTAGATCATGGTTTCACTTGAACAATAAGACTTTCATTTCAGATATTTGACATAATTTCTTCTTTTTCCCTACAGATGGCCATTAGTAAATACAGAACATTGGCACGATTTGGATTGATGCATATGATAGCTACCAATATGTGTGTCTGGCTACACGTTCTTGTTCAAGAAACAAAGCACGAAATATTAACTCTCATCACACCTAACGCAACTAATTTAATCCCAGCATTCGTTCTAGAGGCCCAACAAACTGAGCCAAGTTTTGGTAAGTTTTTTATTTGCATTTTCTTTTTTCATTAGCTTTGTTCCAATTGTTCATGCCATGAGTTTTTGGGGGGTTTCTAAACAGGCTTCAATGCAAGTTCTAGTTTATTTTAAATATTTTGGAAAATTAACGGAATTTAGATAATATTTTTTAAATTCTTGATTAACTCAGTATCGATTCTCAGCCAGTTGATCCAATGGATGCTCTATCCGGTTTTCCTTGTTCAATACCTAAACTCTGAAATTCTCAAAAGATCATGGGTAAATTTATGGGTGGTCACTGGTTCTTTCCTTTTTCCCTAACGTTTTCATGAAGTTGTATTTTTAAATGATGTTTCTAGACCCCTCAGGGGCAGACTGGTCCCTCAAGAGTTATAGAGTGCCCCTCAAGGATCTCTTACCTAAATTCACCAATGTAAAAAATGTCACTTTGTCGTTCCTCGTTTTACTAAGGTAATAAATACTCAGTACGCGTTTTTCATTTCAGAACAAGATTATATTTCTCCTCTTGGTGACGATTTATCGGATAATATCAGCACCATCAATCATCATAATAGGGTGGCTCGCTCCATAGACATGCATGGAATCTACGTAAGTCATGGGTGCCGGAGACTAAACATCATGGGTGAGCTGGTGCAAAATGCTAGCCCATTTTTATTTCCTTGCACAATAGAATACAGCCTGATATGCGCCGCCATTTTGTATGTTATGTGGAAGAATATCGGAAAATTTCGACAGGTAACAAGTGCTCTCGATAGTGCGAGTTTAAATAATGCAATAATCCAGGGAAGTCGCCACAGGCACTACTACCAAGTGGACTGTGCTAAAGCCAATAAAGGTTTATTCACTGGCATAATAGTTCTGGTACTGTCCATCATCTGCCTCATTATATTCTTCGTCCTCATAAATAAGCCCCAATACAAATACTTGGCCATTTTAGAAGCCCACATAGCAGAGTTAGTGCTGTATTTGCTGACAACTTTAGCAGTCGTCATAGCACTGGTTCAAGTTCGAGAGCTCAAGTATAACCCTCATCAAATGCTGGAGTTGGACAGCATCTTGTTAGTGGTCGCGCAAAGCGGATTATACCTCTTTACAATGTTCAGCGTTATTGGAGGGCATTTCACCATCGATCAAAACACGATTTTAGTGCTGCTGACTGCTCTGGTGTGCCTCATACAGGGGACATTTCAAACTATATTCATTCTCGATGCATCTAAGAGATGTGCCGGGAACAGTGATCAGGCTCATCGTAAACCAGGAAGAGAGATGGTCACATTCTTGCTCGTCTGCAATTTCGCCATGTGGGCCATCAACACTCTAGAAACCCGAAGAGCCGATTCAAATCCCGTACAAATGGAATTTTACGGGTTTTGGGCTTGGACGATAATTACCCACGTAACCACACCCCTCACCATCTTTTTTCGCTTTCATTCCACAGTTTGTTTGTGCGACATATGGAAAAGAACTTACAAAGTCAAGACTGACTATGTGTGATTGGAATACATCCATACCCTTTTATTTATTTTTTATCATGTTTGGATTTGTTCATAGATGGAAATTTGTATATTTTTTACATTTTTTAATGTTTGGAAGTGATAATAAATATTTTAGAACGTTTTGTTAGTAAAATGCGATGGTGGTATTTTTGTCAGAACTACACTGAATTTGTGCCATGAAAATATCGAGTCAGAAGAAAATTCGGAAAAGGGGGAAAATGAGGTATTGCGGATACGAAGGAATTGCTAACATCGGGTCAAAGAAACTTTTTACTATTAAACTTTACATTATTACTAATTACTTTATATCATTATTTAAACATATTTTTACTTAACCTTCTTTAAACTTTTTAATTTACTAATAAAAATTACTCTATAACTTATAAATAAATTCCCCTGTTATGTTTCTGCCACGTTAGTTTTGACTCGTTGCCATGACGGTGACGCTAATGCATTTTGTAAAAATTATGATACAAATACACTATGGGAAATCAATTACCTTTCCTTATTTGTTGCAACTATCACGACTGACACACTAATGATTCTAACCGCAGGAAAATTCTTTGAATGAAAACTGACACCTGTTTCGATCCCAAAGGTATGATATAAACTATTCCTTAAAATCAGAGGTTCTCAAAACAATTTTAAGTTGCATTCCAAAAAAAACCCCCCTTAAACCTTAAAGTTATAATTATCAAAGAATTTATTTCATTTGTATCGTAAAAATACAGTACTTACGGATTGACAGAAAAATTCTCTTCACGGCTCGGCGCCAAGGATAGGATCTGCTGAAACGGCACCATACTTCTCTCTTGCACTTTCGCACTCAAACTTTTTGTTAATTTTATGAACGATGAATAGTCATAAGTGACATTGAGTTCAAACTTTACTAATGGTAATGAGTACGATAAATCGCCAAATCTACGCATTTGGCAATTTTCAGACAAACTTCCGTTGCCATCTTCTCGAAGTCTCTTTGTTTCCGTAATTAATTATTTCAAGCTCAGAAACATTTATTACCTTTTTTTTGGTGAAATTGTTTTATTTAATTTTTAAGTATGCCTTGTTTATTAATTAGCTGAGAGTAATTGAAATAACACAGGGAATTCAAAATAACATGAGAACTATATAAATAACTGCAGTTTTTTAATCATTCCACAGCCTAACGCCATAATATAGCTGATTTGAGAGGGTTTTCTTATGCAGTTCCTTTTTCCGGTCCTTATTTACCTCAGTATTTTCTTCAAATGCTCGGCATATAAAATTTTTATGCCTAAATTGGAAGTTCTGGAATCTTTTTTTTTTTTTTTTTTTTGCGCAATTTAACTTTGTTGTATTTAAAACTAACTCAAAATCGGGATACTAAGTGAAAGTTCTTATTGAGAACTCATGGCAGGGAAAGACGGAAAGAGAAATCGCTAACTCGAAGTTCGCCAACAAAACAACTCCTAAACAAAACTTAATATGAAATGCCACTTGTGCTCCAAATCCTTCAAATTAAAAGTTGAAGTGAAATTTTAATTGAATCCATCCTGCTTTGTCGGACCCCTCCTCTCTTTTTAATCTTACGTAAATCATGAGCTTTCCCATTCATAAAAATGCAACCAATTCACAAATATTTTAGATAATACTACTACTATCAAGAGTTTTTTGTGAGTGGGGACTAGATAAATAACCAGCTTTTTGCTAGATGGCAGCACTATGGTAAAAATGGCCCCTCTGACTTGTTCCTTAATCGAGTGACATGCATTTAGGATAACTTTTAGGAGAAAAAACAAAAATATATTTCTTGATTATAAGTAGTAACTTCTATTATGTAAAAAAAAAACCCGTCTTAGCATTTTCAAACAAAAGGTATCAAGGTTAAGGCCATGGGAGTTGAGTAACAGAATTCTGATGAGTGAATAGTAAACACAAAATATCTTAAATAATATTTGCCAATGGGGAAAAAGTATAACCTAAAATTCAAAACGCATTCTTTAACACACACACACACACACACACACACACACACACACACACACACACACACACACACACACACACACACACACACACACACACACACACACACACACACACACACACACACACACACACACACACACACACACACACACACACACACACACACACACACACACACACACACACACACACACACACACACACACACACACACACACACACACACACACACACACACACACACACACAGATCAGGGAAAGTTTTTTTTTTTTTTATGAAAAGAAGGATTTTTTTAACTTAGCCCTACCTGCAAACGAAGAGCAATGTCAGGGGAGGGATCAGGGGATGAATTTATCCTTTTTTATGGTTGAAATAGGGGTTGTAGGGTATATCCATCCATCAAATAAGAGGAAAGCCTTTACGGCCAGAAGAAATAAGCCAGAATATTTTATCAAAAAATTTTGGGTGGGGGCTCACCAAATCCCCCTGGCTACACCACTGTTTTTATGATTTAATTAGCTTTTTATTGCCATAAATCATTACAGTATGAAAAAATAATAATAAACACATATGGCTTTTCTTCCAGAAATTACAGTAAATAATACTGTTTTTAAAACTGTCCGTCAAATTAGCCTTTCTGAAAAATGTCATGCAGTACTATCAAACTTTAAATTATTAGAATGATTGTAAAACCACAGGACAATTTTGCACATTTCTCTAAAATTTCCAATTTTAACATTGATTTAATAACATTTATAACTTTTACTTTAATTATACTTTATTCTTATATGGAGACCAGTTAATTCAAATCAGAGAAATGGATATATAGTGTTCAGATGGTAATTAAGTCCTAAGTTATTAAATTAAAGAGTTATTTAGAGTTTTTATCACAAGATTTATATTTCTATTATAAATACATTGCAAAACTTATGCTCAAAATGAAAAAGAAATTCATAACAATTAATCGAGTAGTTATTTTTCTGAAATAGCATGTTTATATTGAGTTGAGAATAACAAGGGGAAAAAGGTTAAAATTTATTTTAGAATTAATATTTTATTTTCTGATTTCTTCAAAACATATGTTTGTTTTGAACTTTCATTGTGCATTTTTAAATGATTAATAATTAAATTAATAACCCATATTTGCATATAAAAGGTTACATTTTATGAGATTATTTTTTAGTTTAGAATTATTAAAAAATTAAATTATTTTTGAGAAAAGGCTAAAAAAACCCCCAGTAAATGATACTAATAATGCAAGTATTATGTACAATCAAGTTTTAATGTAACTCGAGAAAGTAGAATACTACAAAAGGTAATTTTCAACAAGGCAGCTTTGAACATTTAGGACTGGATGTTTTTACAAACTGCTTTTAATTACTGAAAAAAATAAAAAGTCCAATACAAGTTTAAATCATATTAAATGTTTTGTTTTTTATCCATATTTAATACACTGATATAAATTGTGATAAAGTTCTAGATTTCAAAGAATAACTTGCAACATTGATTGTCATTATTGTCCAACTCATTTACACTTAAATTAAATATGTCCTTAAGATTTTAGATTTGAAGTAAAAACATGTCTAAGCTTATTTCTCTTGATTAATTTATACAAATTAAGTGATCAAGATTTTTAAGTAACAAGCATTAGTATAACTTAACAGTTTAGAAATTAAAGATATGTTTAACATACAGGTTATAAAATTTATTGTTTTTACTGTGCATAATGTTTTATCTATAGAATCAATAAAAAGCTAGTTAATATTTTGAAGCATTTCTTACAGGACGAAATCTTGAAGACTATATTATCTAATACACACTGATTTTATAGCACAATTAGATTAATTTTCTATTAGTTCAGTGGCAAGGAATGAAATATATCAACCACAAGGAATTCTTTTATTCAGCAGCTATATTAAAATTTTGACTAAGATTAATGCAGTTAAGATTAAATTTAGCCATGTTTCTCTGAACCTCATTTTCAAGTTTGTTTAGTATAAAGCACTGAAAGAAACAGTTTTCCTTGTATACTAATGTGTGTTTCACTTCCAAATTTCTAAAATATATATTGAGGTTTTCACAGATCCCTCTAACATGTCATAATGAAACAGATATATCCTAAAGATATTCAGATCAATATTCCTTAAACCTTTCTTCAAAAGTTCAATGCTTGCACATCAGTTACATAAGGTAAAGAAAAGTAAGTTATCAAAATTGTTTGAAGAATAAACATGATAAAATGTAAGAATTCAAATAACAAATAAAAACAATCCTTAGTATAAATTACTCCAAGTTAGTTTCAATCCACATTTCAATCGAACATAAAGGAATTTGAAGTTAAATAGTTCATATATTCAAGTAGTAAAAATATAGAAGGGTTTTAAAGTAATAGAAAATTACCTTTGTACAAATGTGTATATAATTTCTCAATAGTGTCAACATCAAAATATCTCACTTAGAAAATAAAAACCAAACTTAAAAACATTGCTTGAATATAAGCAGGTTTATATAATATTTTAAAACCTAAATATAAAAATTTTGCTATCAATAATTTAACATAAATATTGAATTCAGTATAGAATTGAAACTTAAAACAAAAATATATTATTTTGCTATTTACAACATAAATGCATTGCATAGTTTAGTACAAAACAAAAAAAAAGTATTTCACTCACAAGCATGCAAGAAAGAACTTATAATTTTATGTCACATTTATCACATTTGATTAATTTAAGTAGATACAATACTTTGATTGCATTACTGAATTCAATCACCAACTTTAATGAATATGTATCAAGTTATAAAATTCTTATACCACTAAAACTACAATGCCTAAAAGCTCAAAAATTATTACAAACTATGATGAAGCCATGAATAGTGACACAATGATACTGTCAAAAGATTTGCATAAAGTAAAGACAATATGCACAGACAAAAAATATGTTTTGATAAATTTATTAACAATATATCACATTAAATTGTAATATGCTGCTCATGATTAAGTACTTACAGAAAAATAATCCATATAATTAACCTGAATGAAGTAAAGTTGAAGATAGTATTTTTTATAAAACAAAACAAGTGATATATGAATCATTAAAAGGTGCAATTTCAGATATTTCTTTTAAACAAAAACACGGCTTAACCAGTGCACCTGAACATATTACGTTCATGCATAATATGTATATATATATTTATATTTTAATATATATATTTCTATATATATTTTCAACTGCATCTATACAAATATATATATTTTTACTTACATGCAAATTTCAACTTTGCATACATAATAAAGATAATTCATGTAACACACAAGCGCAGTGCGCAACACATTAGCTACCATAATTTTTCAGAAAATGATATATTTGAAAAACCAGGATTCAACCGCACTTCCCAATATTTGTAATTAAATACCCATTGTTCTTTATCATCATCTAGAGATACTTTCCTGCAAAAGAGAAAAACAATTCATGAGAGGCATGTCAACATTTAATAAGTGTTTAGAAAATCGAGAACTTTTAAAATAAAACAAATGAATCAGTGGCACAGCCACGGGGGGATCAAAGAGACTTATATTTCAATTAGCAATAATTAACCACTCATTTAGGCAAAATAAAAAAAAAATCATTGCTTACGAGAACCACATAGGATTGTATTCAACTCCCAGCTCTTCCCTTTTCTTCCTACGATCTCTTTGTGATTGTTCTATTTGTTGCTTACTATTCTCAGCACCGGGAATATTTCCTTCTTCTAATAACCTAAGGAAATGATTTAAAAAATTATTAAGAAACAATAAGTTTCAAAAGCAAAACAACTAGGTAAACAAATAACATTCGGGTCTCACCTCTGATCTGGACGAAACCTTGTATCTGTAGGAGGTAATATTCTTTCCAGCTCGGGATCTAGCTCATTCAGTTCAATTGCAAATCGAGTGAAACCATAGTACAACTCATAATCTTGAAGCATGGCACCTATATTGAGGAGAAGGTGTGGAGTGTATCAAAAACTTAATCACTACATTTTAAATTCATAAACAAGTAAGAAATGCTCTTGTAATTAATAGGGAAATAAAATGGTGCATACATATTTGATTCTTTGAATTATTAAAAAGAAAATATTTGTTAAAAGTAGAGCTTAACTTGTCTTTATTTAAACAGGCTAACATTTTAAAGGCTTTTCACTGAATTCCTCACACAAATATTTAAAAAAAATACAGGTAAAGATAAACATATTACCACAAACCACCAATTTCAAATTTGACTTACCAGGTCTCCAAACACATTTTTGACTACGTCCTACACCACAATACAATGCTTCTGTCCATTTTCCATAAAGGTTATGAACAACCTTTCCATCTCTTGAAGTAACTGATCCCTGAACTTCATGGCGTTTATTTGACCAGTAGCTAGCCTATAACCCATTAGAAAAAACTTGTTATTTAATCTATAAAAAGCAAACATGTATTGAAATAAAAGTTTTTAAAGTGAAAATTGTACCTATCTTAATTCTACAAAAACTTTTACTTGCATTAATGATCTAAAACTAGGTTTCCTAAAATTCTCAAACTAATGAATTTATTAACTACTGATCTAAATAAAACATCTTAACTTTAACATTTCTTTTATTTTTTCAAAAGAATTTTTATTAAAATAATTACAAATAGAGTAAGTTCTAACATTTTATTCAGTGCAACATGAAGGCCTCTAATTCGAAATAGATACTTTGAAAATTTCTCTTTGTCCCTTGAATTTTCAATTAAATTAATCTCATTCTCTTTTTTAATTCAAAGCCTTACATAAAATAAAACTTTTTTTTTTTTTTGATATAGTTGAAATGTAGTTCTTAACCTCATGAAAGTTACAAATTACATACACATACTAGAGTAAAACCTATGGGAGCAGTTTTACCTTTAAAAATGTTAGTTTACAAGTAGCATCACCATTTTCCTCAGTAATAGTCATCTCCCCATATTGATCAGCCCATCTTTGTCCACTAAATAGGTTATGAACACATGTTGTAACCTTATTCCACTGGTAATGATCATTAGTTCTGAAAAAATAATTAATACATCAAAAACAAAATTTGATTTTATCCCAATAGACAATGAAATATAATGTTATCAATTTAAGAGATAAAGTTAAAATTATCACAAACTTTGGTAAGTAAACATGGATAGTTCCAAGAGGCAAGATTTCCATTGATTTCCCCCAAAACTTGGTTTTAATTCGCATATCTAAAACAAGAATTATTACTTACTCAATGAATTTTAGAGTTGCTTACTTGAAACCTTGCAAATTAATGAGAATTATGAATTGTGCAAGAAAGAACAATAAATTAAGTTCAACACTATCAAAGTGAACATAACAAACTTTACAATTTAAATGATAAAGAAGTAGTGTTTTTACATACCCTGCTGGAATATAAAGTTTTTTGATTCTGCATGACAAACAGAAACTGGTGGATGATGACTGACCTAAATTTACAAAGGAGAAAAATGAGTAGCTGGAAATATTAGGGAATATTATCATACAAGTTGATGCTCTTGATAGTAAGCAATACTAATGGTATTTATAATTGCTTAAGGGGTATATGACGCAACAAAATTTTGCCCTTTTTTTAGAGAAAAATAAACGAATTTACTATAAGGTACACTTCTGGGCTTTCAGAAATACAAACCCTGGTTAAGTAGTATTATTTCAACAAAGCTGTTAAGTTTAGGTAGTTTAGCATCAAATTTGAGTAAATACTATTAAAATTTACAAAAAAAAATTCTGCTTAGATGAATTACAAAAAAGTTAAGAAGACATTAAAAGAAGTTTAAATTTACTCACTTGCTCAGCAATGAATTGAAAACCTTTATCTTCTCTAATGCATTCATACGTTTCACCCAAAACAGGGTTAAAAGGTTTATGCCCAGCTCGATGATAGGAAGAACTGTAAGCCGACACAGCAAAAGCAGCAACATACACCTTTACAAAAGAATTTTAAAATCATTAAATGAGAACTAGAAAGAATTACACTAAAATTTATTGAAGCAAATATTACCATTCTTTCATACTTGTCAGCAGTTTCAGATGCTTTATCTAACAGCTCACTGTACTCCAACTCTTCACAAAGGCGCTGCAACAAGTATTCACAAGATAAAAAAAGACGTAAATTTGTAAAGAAATTTCAGCTGTTAGTCTAGATTATTAATAATGAAGGTCATATTTAACTTATTTAAAAGATAATAATAATTAGATAATTTGATGATTTATTTTGATTTTTAAAAAATTAGTTTTTATTTTTATAATATAATTTTAGTCATATTGCATAGATATCAAGTTCACATAAACAATTATATTTTTATGAGATTGTCTTTTGTAAAACTTTTTACTTTTAATTAAGTAATTGTAAAATGATGTAAATTATCTGAAAATAGCAAACAGATTGCAGTGTGAAAATGGATAGAATATGATTTGCTTGATGAATGGATTGTTTGATTATCAGCTAAGAAATCATGTATAATAAAGGAAATTTTATAAGAAAAAGATGGATTACTTTAGAAAATTTAAAGATAAAAATTATCTCAATGCAAAAGAGAAGAAAAATTGTTTCCCCTTCACAACTTCTAAAAGAAATTACTTCATACATACACCAATAAATAAAGATTTTAGAATCTAAATCACAAATATGTCCAGTTCTTATAAACCTGTATATTAATTTTCAATTATGATCACAAAGCACAGAAAATCTACAAGTATACCTGTAAAACACACAATGGTTCGTTTAAGGTAACAGGCATGCTGACTTTAGATAGATCTTTTCCAATGTTTTTGAAAAGAAGATTGCAGAGACTAAAATCTCCAGAGTCAGGCTTAGGAGCAGGAAGCTTTGAACGCCGGCCTGTGATGCAGGTGGGCGTAGGAGGCACTTCGTTTACTGAAAATAATAGAGTTAAAATGAATGTTAGAATAATTAGAACCCACAGAAAAAGTGATTTAATCAATCAGTCAATGCAACATATTCTATAAAAAACAGTTTACCATGTCCTTGTGCAAGAGTTTTCTAATTCAAAAGTATTTTATAGATTTTATTATTCATAACAGTATTTTCATACAGTAACATTTTCTCATTGAAATAATGTTAAAAAATTATTATTAATATTAAAAATACAGGGTGATTAAAATTATAATTCAATTTTAAATGACTGTAAAAAGAGAATTAATAGTCAGAAAAACCATATATTTTGTCTGAGTACTTTTGATTCAAGGGGCTTCTTTTGGAAACTGAATGAAAACTTTTTTGCCACTGTACCCTTCACACCAAACTAAAATCAAGCAAGCTGGAATCTTGCTTGTTTTTAGTTCTGTCTGAATGGGGTTTGACAAGTACAGTGCCCCTTATCTGTCAAATTTGAAACTGTTTTTTGTCTTCAAAAAATAAAAGCACATGGCCTTAATTGGTAACTTTATTATTAGGATTAAAGTCAAACACTGAACTAGAAAATATCGTCGGCTTACAGTCGAAAGGCACTAAGTCACTCTTTGCTCAACTACTCCGCACGAGGTTATGCCAAATTTGGCGATCATTTTACCGTTGCCATTCAAGTTATAGTGTATGAAAAATAAAATATTATTATAAAACCTTTGAAAAATCAAATTATAAAATCTTTTTTAATCCCTAAAATAACTCAATTATGATCAAATAATTTCAATTTAATAAATTATTAATCGCGAACCAACATTTAAGCTTTTTACTGTATGAATTCTTTCTGGTTTAAAACAGTTTGATGAGATTTTAGAGATGCGCCAAGAGTCCGCTCGTTCATTGGCGGCATTCCACCGCTTTCAAAATATCTTACAAAAGTGACTTAGTGCCTTTCGACTGTAAGCCGACGATATGTACTATCCATGAGCTAGAAATCTAGACTTTCTCCCAAGACACACATTGCAAATAGTACTTTGAACTGAAAGACTTACCACTAGGAATCGGTGTGTATTCAGTTCCTTCATCAGAAATATCACTTAGAAAACTACCACCTTCTTCAGAGTTGGAACCCTGAAAAAAAATAAAATATTTAAGTAAAAATAGCTATTTAGAGGGGGGGAATTAAAACTGGTTATAATAGCTTTGTTACACTGTACAATATGAGCTTAAAATTTGGGTTTTATAAATGTTTAGGACTTAAACTAAAATCTTTATTAACTACATACTAAAATCATAATAAAAATTATCAAATAAAAATAGTGTTTATATTTATTAATTCTAATTATTCTTAGCAATTTAAAAGGTTTTAAACTTAGCCTATTTAAACTTAAAAATTAAAAAGCAATATTTTGAACATACCTCAGAAGATGTACTACAATTGGAGAAATTTTCAGCAGCATCAAAAAACTCGGATGCAGAGAGGACAGATGAGCTTTCATGTGACAGGGAAGGCTGTAGAGGTTGATGAATGAGCTGTAAAAAGGTGATTACACAACACAATATTCAAACATTTAAGATTTACTGAACACCCTTAAACCTTGTTATGTCAAAAATGAGTTTTTCTTTTAAGGAATCCTTTCAAAATACTTTGAATGAATAAAGCTCTACTTCGAAATTGATTCATTAGGTTTTTATGACACATAAAGTTTAGATTAATAATAATAATATGTATTATTTTTGAGAAACTCTTAATTATCAACATTCCTACTTGATGTTAGTTGAGGTAAATAACCAATTCCAATATAAAACTAAAATGCTAATAATTTTCTATTCAAGCAGTAATATGCATGTGGATATTTCAAAATATTTTGTAATGAAAGAAACAACATACATTCAAGCATTATAGCTTAAAAGTGAACATATATCTGTGAATATTGTACAGATTAAAAACAACTAAAAAATCGTTTTTCTTAAATACATGTATAAAGTATGTGACTTACAGTAGGTTCATCATTATCTCCTGCAGGGGTGCTGACAGGAGGTACAACATAATTCATATCAGTGATATTGTGAATTTCTTGAAGCTTTGCTTTTAAATCTTTGTTTTGTTGTATAGTCTGAAATTAAACATAAATATTTCATTGAAGATACATAGGAGAAATTTTTTTATTAACACACAGTTTCAAAAAATACTATAACATGCATTAAAAATTTTGGTATAACTTTATTTTTTAGTATGTTTATTTAACTTTATTATCAGCAGATTAAGTTAAGTAAATTAACAAGTTTAAAATTATAGTTCATTCGCATACATCTAAAATAATTAAAGATTTCTTGGGATTCCCAAATCTGATATTAAAACCAGTTGGTAAACGAAGTTATTACCTGATTCAAAGAATTCTTTAAACTTGTTATCAGAGCACCACTGTTATTGGTGGGAACACTTTCAGCTTCCAGAACTTGCTTTAACCTTTCTCGTTCAGTTTGAAGACTTCGAACTACAGATCTCAGTCCACTATGAACTAAGAGAATATCTTTGTGAGAATAAGAGTATGCAATTTTTGAAACATATCAGACAGAAAGAAGTTATTAAAAGGCTAGAAAAAAAACAGAAAATAAGTCAAAGGTATGTCAAGTGAAATTTTAAATAAATGCCTTAAAAAGTTTTTCAAGGTGAATATTTGTTGAGTTTACTTATCTTTTTATTATAACTTGTATATATACCTTGTATAACCGCTTTAATTTTTTTAATTTAAGAAAGACCTATTGGTGGTCTCTGCAGCTTTAAACTACTATCAAAGTTACTCTTAACTATTGATGGAATTATAAATAAAATTTTTGATAAAAGCTTTTCTCCAATTTGGTTAATGAACTTGTGCTTATACAATAAAACAATTTTGAATACTTCCAAAATATGGTATATTTATATAGTGTTATTAACATAATTAGCAAGTTATTTCTCATCCAATACACAAGATTTGTTTTTAGGAAAAAAATACAGTAGATAGTATAAACAATTATAAAATGATTTAAATTATATAAGTTTTTCAAAACCCTACAGTCGCTTATTCAACTTAAAAAAATCATACCTTCTTTTGCTAAGACAACAAATTCTTCCCTATATTTAGATAGACTATTTTGATTGGAAGACAAACATGGTTCCGGCAATGCACCCATCATAAATGACATTGAATCTGAGAGACTGTGTGGACGAATCATATCTTCACTACTCGCCAATGAAGGGTGAGAAGAACTTAGATGAGCCATTTCAGATATTGGTAAACCTGAGTCTCCAGCCTAAATATAAAAACATGCCTTAAAATATAGTTCAAAATTGGCACAAATGAGCAAATACTTTGAGAAGCCCTAGTTTTGAACAAAAATTAGACCCATGTGAAAACACTTTTTTTTACCTAAAAATTATATTTTTAGAAGTTATTTTACATGTGTTGTTTTCAGTTAAACTTCAGAGCTGTATGACTCTTTTATGCACAAAACTGATAATGTCAAAACAGTTATCAAAATTAAAATTGCAAAGATTTTATATGAGTTATCATATTGTCTTCATTACTTTTTATTCTAATGGGAAATGCAATAATTTATAAACACATGGTACATAAAAAGTTTTAACAGAAGCATTAAAGGATATAAGTGGTAAACTCACACATTTTTCATGATTTGAATTATCAGCAAGGTCGGATATATTTTCAGTGCTATTGAAAGACGTACTAGAAACATCCTTGGAAACTATTATTGATACATTTTGCTTGTTTGTTTTGTTTCCTTTACTTGATGTGCTTTGATTGCTTGAATTAGAGGACTTCTGAGCTTTGCTTTTTTTCTTAAGATGGAACCTTTTCCTTTCCTTTTTTACTACTGGTTCTTTTTCTAGCAACTAAGAAATTGAAATGTATCAGTATTTTTATCATTAGTAATATTTATAAGGTAGGGTTAAAATCATTTGTTTTGACCCATAATTAAGCTTATGTTAGAAAATATCCCTTGTATAAAAATAACTTACTTCTAAATGACTATCTACATTAGCATTAGCGTTTAATTCCAGTTGCTGTAGTATGGTTTCCAATTGGTACAACTTATCTTGTAAGCTTGACAGATCTTCAAAACAAAATTATTAAAAAATAATAGAGTAAAATTGTTAAGGAGAAAACATGATTATCATATTTGATTACATTTTTATTGATTAACACTTGGTTAAAGTAAAAAACCTTTAGTGTCATACTAACCTCTATTGCCTTGATCAATAGCAGATGAATCTAGAATCCAAGCAGCTACTCTACTTTGCTGAGATATTGGACTTCGAATTAAACTGTGCCTACTACTTTGCCATGCAGAACCTTCATGGACACTACTGACAGAGGGTGTATATGACATGGGAAAGGGAACTAAAAGAAACGAATTCACAAGTGATGGTTAGAGCTAAGAGAATACTTAGAGAGGACATTAAGAGGATGAGCCAGTCAATATATCATTTAAACTCAAAAGGAGTCTTGTTATAAATATGTAAACTCATGTGATGTTGAAAATACATTTAACCACAAAATTTTAGTCCATCAAACTACTTATCATTCAATTTAGTTTTTGGACCAATGAGAGTAGAGCACAATTCTAGAAATATCTACTCAACATTAATATTACTCTACTCTGACAACCTGCTGTGACAACAGTTTTGAAAGCAAATTGCTTGAAGACTTAATACAAGCTACAATGCAAGGCAGAATTATTGGAAAATGTGTATTGATGCTAATGAATGCATTCAGAAGGCTTTTGATTGTATTTGCACATATCTAGAAATAAACATTTTACACTGAAGTAGTATACATAATAAAGAAATTTGTAACTATATACCTCCACCTGGCATTTCATCAACTGGTGTAGTAATTTTTGGTGCTTCCCGGGTTCCAAATGAAATTTCATGCTGTCTGTATAATCTATGGTGACGAAGTTGATTAACCCAATCTTGGTATAATGCTTGATTCTTAACCTTGAATAGAATATCAATATTTGTTTAAGAATCTTTATAGCTTAAAAATAAAAATTTTGCTGGAAATATTTAATTTTTAAATATAACATTTAAGACTAATGGTTATCAATAGTTTGGTTATTTCACCGAACTAGCACAAAAAGTGAACATATAAAGAAATAATTAAGAAGCAAAGGAAAACTTCATTATAAAGACATCTCTAAATTCCATTTTGGCAGTTTTTTGGTGGTAAAATATACTTGCATTTAGAATTTTTTTAAACACAGGATACCTAAGTATCAAATCTAGAAGAAATTGGGGAGATCTGATCAGACCTGCCTGCAGGATTGAAATTTACAATTAAACTTTTGAGCAGAGTGTGGCATTTTATCACAACATTATGTGGTCAAAAATATTTCCCGTACTAATTTAAATTAAATTCCTTTTTAAAGCAAAAAATCAGCAAGGAATATTAGCTTGAAATAAAAAGAACACAAATCTGTGGAAAATCTACGGAATCCCGATATAAGTTCCAGATAAATGTTAAGTTAATTTTTTTGCAACTCAAGTAAGAGGCGAGGTAAAGCCAACTTTACATAAAGGCGTTCGCTATTAAACTCGCGGGGGCCCTTCACACACAAAAAAGAGAAAAACATTTCAAACAGGTCTAAAAATTCTGAGAAAACGCAAATAGCAAAACATTTTTAGAAAAGGAAGGATTTAAAAAATAATCAATGAAATCAAATGCAGAAAAATCGGAACTCTGAAATTCCCATATAATTTTCGATTTTTTCTAAATTTACTGAATATTAAAATTTTTCTAGCTCTATATCTATCCAGGGGAAGGGAGTATAAGGCTGCAACCCTCTAGAATTAAATAATTCCCGTACAAAGGTTTAGTAAAACTCCTTCCACCAATTTATTTTTATAATAAAGTTAAAAATAAAGTAATTTATGGTGTTACTGGTGCTGTCAAACACTTGGGGAAATGTCCGGGGAACGCTTGGGGATTTCCAATGTTAGAGATTAAGTAATGCCAGAAAAATTGAAAAGAGTAAGTGTGAAAAGAACGCGATACCCAACCGAACGATCCGACCAAATCTAGTTGCTTTTCCTGCATTACATACAAAACACGCAAGCAAAGCACGCAAGTGAACTTCACTGCCGAACTCGATTCCACGCGTGGAAACGCATGATGTATCCGCGGGATACGGGATACAGCATGATATCAATGAATGAATAACAAAATAAATAAAAACAAAATCGATCGGGAAAAGACTTCAAATCGTTACATTGATTCCCCTTTAATATTGCTCCCGTTTACGTTCAAATTTTTTAAAAACGCAACACGTTGCATTTGTTAAAATAAGTTTGTGACTCTCCGTTAAATTCGAGACTATGACTTTTTATCAGGACCATTGAATTTTGTGACTTCTATGACTGGTGGACATCTTAAAAAAGGTACTTGAAATCCAAACCGAATCTCTTATATTTATGATTCTCTCTTTTTTTAATAAAACGTCTGTCCCCTTAATTTATGATCAAGTTTCCTCCAAGACCACTTTACATAAATTTACAGTACATGTTTACGTTTAAACATATATTTAAACTATTCCAGAAAAATTCTAATTCAAAGTTTTACTTGAATTAAGAGCATAAATAAATAAATACATGTTTGAAATGAAGCCTTTACCTTTAAGTGATAAATATGTTCCTCAGCATCAATATCAATTCTACGTCTTTGACTTTTAGTTGAGATTACTGATAAGCCAATATCAACTGAACCTAGTACTTTACCACGAGCCATCTGAAAAAGAAGCATGCGTAAGTCTAGCTGTAGTATTAATACCTTCAGCACAGAGAATAGGACGAATGATATTGATCAATACCTCATTTGAAGTTTTTGTGTAGGTCAGAGTTCCTTTGTCCAATAGAAAGTACCGCTGGAAAAAAATCATTATTAAGATGAGAGGATAGAAAATACATGACTTATAATGCACCTTTAACAGGCTTATTTTAAAAGTTATTTTCAATATTTTTATTCTTTGATCCAAGGCCTGCTTTAGAAAATTGTCTGTAGTAGGCACATCACGCAAGAAGAGTCCCCATATTATATCTTCATATTAGCATGTTGACTTTTTCAAAGATGTCACCAAAAAGTACCTTAAAATCGTAAGTTTAGATTGTTATTTTACATTTTGAAAGGAAACGTATTGGAATTGCATGCCAAAAAATGATATGAAAAGTTATTTTTATACTTAAATTTTTAGAAAATTTTGAGATTTTGGGGGTCCGGACGGCCTAATGGTAAATCAGAGCCTCTGCTTTCACCACAACGGTTTTCATTTCCCAAACTTTTTTAGTCACAGCTAAAGCACAGAGCTTCATTTGGCAAAAAATCGCAAGTAATTGGGTAACTAAAAGTTTAAAGGTGTACTTTATGTATTAAAAAAAAAAGGAAATAATCACCCACAAAAGGACCGCTTGTGGGGAAATACACGAGGGTATATAAAATGACAATTTATTTCCATTGTCTTTCCGAGACAAATACCAGACACCACATTCCTAACCGAAGCAAAAGGATCTACCAGAGTAATGATCATAAATATTTTTTCAACAAAAAATTTTCCTAAACCTTTTGGATCACGGTACCTATTTAGAGAAAAATTTCTTACACGTCTTCTCACATTACTATCTCATGAGATATTATAGCTAAAAATTAACTCTGACCTAATTAAATATGATGATTAGCTAATGGCTAATCAATGGAAACTAATTATGTTTAAAATAGTTCGCGGCGACTCGAGAAGACATCAAGCCTCCCCGGGGAAGTGTGCCTCAGGTCATAAGCCGCGGCACACATTTTGGAAATTAGTGGTTTAAGGTCAAAGTATTTGACGAGGTGTTTCATGCGGTAAATTTTGTCAAGGAGCTCATAACTGGATAAACTGATGAATGGTGCTAGTCAGATATGAATAATAATTACTTTAAATACCTACACTTATTTTAATCAAAATTATTGATTTAACTCTGCTTTTATAACTTTACTAATTTTTTTAATATGTTTTTGTAATTGAGCATTTTATCCGACTTTCTTATCAGGTTAAAAAAAATCCATAACCCAGGCTTTATAAATGAATATTTCGGCTTCATGAATGGATCCCTATGTTTTGCATATACAGTAGAACTCCAATTATCCGAACTCCGATTATCCAAATTTTTGCATTTTCATTTAATTAATTAAAAGCTCTCTTTCTTTAAAAAGTTTTTTTTCTTCCATTTAAACATACACGCAGTAATTAATTAAAATGGACCTTTTTCGGAAAAAAATAACCCTGCTTTCAAGGCAGCAGCATGGTTACTGGACACCATTTTAAAGGGAGAAGTTAATTAGCTTACTTTGTGCCATCCCTTGAGAGGCCATTTTCTTCTTTTCATCAAATAGCCCTCGAATTTATCCGGTTTCGTTTCGCAGATTTTTCCATCTTTTAGACCTTCGAGTATCTCCCACTCGCTTCCTCTGTGAGTCTTTTGAACGACGCTAGAGGCGACTTTCTCTTCACCATTCACTGCTACCTTTTCCGAATTTGATACATCTGCTAAGTTCAAAGGCAATTTGAATGAAGGCTTTCCATGGGATACAGGCTCGGACTGATGAGAACTATGAGAAAGACTATTTGTGCCAACGCTAATTTCCTGTAACGAAAATAAAACCTGTAAACGGGAAGTTTCTTGTATTTAGTGAGTACGAGTAGAACAGTTTTAGATTTTTTTTTAAAAATTCCGTTTTAAATAAGTTTTACCATTTCTAATTGATACAATTTAATAAAATTTTAATCTACTAGTAAAAGTCTCTCTACTTTAGTCTCTTTACTTCTTTTTCAAAATGCGTAGGGTATATTTATTGATCCTTTCTCAGGCCGAGTAAAAATAGTCAGACAATTAACATCTCATGAATATTCTATGTTTTAGGGGAACATCAAGCACAACGGGGTACCTAGTGGAAACATGATTTAAAAATACAAAAGGGTTATTTGAGAGAGCTAAAATTTTTTCTATCAACACTTTAGTCCTTATTAATCCCAAATATACAAAAATATTGCAAAAAAAATAATATAAATAGTATATTTTTAACTAGTGTTCGGCACTAGTTAACTAGAACTAGTTGCAACTAGTAGTTAACTACTTTTGGTTTAAACTAGTTCAACTAGTAGTTGAACTACTTTTTTTATAAACTACTAGTTAAAACTACTTTCAAATTGTCAACTACTTCAAAAAAAATTTTGCTTAAAATTTTAAAAATATTTAAAATTTTTTATCAAAATATACAAAAAAATTGTTCTGCCATCTATAACTACAATGCCATTTTTGTGCGAAGTATGAATGTTTTTTTGTGACATAGATAAGAAAGATGTATTAGAATTTTGCCAAAAAGTAGGTTATGAAATTAAATTGACTAGTTAACTAGTAGTTAACTACTTTGGGAAATAGTTAACTACTAGTTGCAACTAGTCCCAGGAAAAAATAGTTAACTACTAGTTACAACTACATTTTCCCAGACTGTTAGTAGTTGGTAGTTAACTATTTTTTTACCACTAGTTGCCGAACACTATTTTTAACAAACATAAAAAGTTAAACATTTAGCTTCATTCTACTCCTGGTTTGGGGCACAATGAGATGGTAAGGAAAAAATTCAACTTCCTTGTGACTGTCTCGTTTTAGGCGACTGTATTCTCAGAAACCAAATTAAACCTCAGAAAAAAGTTTATAAGTATAATGAAAAATCCCACTTAAAAATATTTAGTCTATGATTATACGATATACTTACAGAATCTGAAGTGCGACTAGGACTTTTTCTTCTATCACAAATCTGCAGCTCATTCAATCCTTTCTCGGATGCTGACGTGCATAACTTTTGGTTTAAATTTCCAGGTTCAGTAGCAATGTGGCGAAGAGACACAGACATGATGTCAGACAAGAGGAAAGAATGGCGATTTTCAAAAGGGATTTCAATCGCTTGAAGAAGTATTCATTCCTACTTCATAGTCACCTGATTATACCAACAACACTCGGTAGCATTCTGATCTGCAAAACAAACGAAACTAGTCAATCACTTCTTTTTACAGGCAGAATCAATAACAACAAATAGTTAAATGTCTGAAATGAACTTCATTTCGAAAAAGTAAACGACCTACATTGTGCATCTGAGAAACAAAGCTTAAGATAAATGAATTGGTTCAAAGTTCTTACGCTCCACTTGAATATAAAACGAAATCGCATTAATATAATAGCCAAATTGTTTTGAAGGATAGATGCATTAATCGATAGCAGCTATTTCAATCGAAAGTCTGGAAAGAAAGACCCCGTATATGCTTCAAGACAAACTTTTTCTACATCTTTTCAAGTGTAAAGACAAATTTAACTGGTTGTGTAATGATGAAAAAATACATAGTACTTTTTTTGCATTAATAAATGTTAGCTAAATTTGTTATTTATTATTATAATAAAATGGAAGAAAATAAATAATTTTTGTAACAGTTTTATTCATATTTAATAACATGACTGTCGTATAAACTAACAAGATTTTCGTATCGTAACAGATTTGGCTTTAACGCGTTTAATGGGGATATAACTTGCTAGTGAATAGTTTCTTACAAGAGATAACTAGTTTATAAACTAACTAATTATTTTTAAGTAATTGGTTATAGCTTTTGAATATAATTCCAGATAAAAACTCTCAAACCTTTAAATTGTTGTGGAAAAAACGAAAATATTCTATCTTTTTCAATATGAATTGGTCCACTAATTAGTAAATTTTGAAGCAACTGCGATTGGTGAACCCCCTATAGATTTTATCAGCATCGTAATAAACCTTCAATGTTTACTCAATTTCCAGACTCTAATTGCAGTTATTGTCAAAGACAAGCACACTTATGAGGTTACTACACAGGTTTCACTTTATAACCAAGGTATATTGAAACACATGGAAGTCAAATCTCAAATTTTAGGCAATTAGTTAGACCAGTTTTCATTCATTATTTTTTTAAACAATCGACTACGTAGAAAACTAATTGGTTTTACGACGCAAGAAGAAAATGACACCAAAATTGAAATGCAACAAATAAAATTTCCCATCTCAACAAACGAAATTAAATGGCAGGAATTTGACTCAAAAGAGAACACTCCATTTCATTTTCACGCATGGATAAGTCCAAGTAAAACATAACAAAATAAAGGCACAAACCATTTGCTTTTTCATCCCCAAACGCGACAGCCATGGACCAGGACATTTCTAATGTCCTTTCAACTTTATTTGATGTTTCACGATATCCATACAGAGCCTTATATATTGATTGGGAGGCCGGTTCATTTTGGGACATTGGAAATTAAATATAGACCAAGATGAAATAGAACCATCGCATAAGGGATGCCTTTCCCCCACCAATGGGCGTGGACCCATGACACCCGCACAATTTTCAGTGGTGCAAATTAAAGTTGGGACACGCCTTGATAGAGCGAGCCTCTATAGAAATAGGTTTTGGATAGAGATGTTGGGGTCATGAAATCATTGTTGAAAAGGGACACTTTTATGTAAACCACACTGGGAGTGACAACGTGAAACCGTTAGAAAAGACTAACGTAATGATAGTTACTATATATATGGAACGTATATATTTTCAAATTTAAATACTTCAAGTATCAAAAATGAAACCTAGTTAATATATGTTTTCTTTTATCAAGGTTTTCATTCGAAACGACGGCTAATGCTTTTTCAAACGTAAGGTTATTTTTGAGATTGTTTGTAGGATGTAAAACGTCTTAATTGAACAGCGAATTGCAGAAATAGCACATGTACACAAGAGTAAAATTTTTAGGAGACTCTTAAAACTTTATCATGCTAAAACAGTCGTGATTTTCAGCAGCACTCTTTAAATTATTTTATAAGAATGTCAGTAGAAAAAATGATCAGCAATAGAACTACTTACTTTGTATTTTATTCTCAATAAAGACATTTATATATATGGAAAAAACATAGATTATTATGAGTATCAATTTGGACAAATTACATAAAAATAACGAAAACGAGAATGTTCCAAACGATCATCTTAATAAATATTACTTGATATTAATACAAGTTAGTTCGGACAAGCCAAGTAATATTCGTAGAACATAGCAGTAAAAACCTATGTTTATTGCTAAAAGAGAATATACGCGATCTTTAGACATATTTTTTTACGCTTGAATAAGTAGAAGGTCTAGACTCTTGAATGGTGCATTAGACAATGAAAATATTTTTGTGTCTATCGAAACGTTTCATAAAATGCATTATTGTTGTTATATTGAATAAAAGATACAACAAATTGAATACTGTTAAAGATATTTTACTGAGAAGTACCAGGCTTTATCTGAGTTTAATTTTTAATTTATGTACAGAAAAAACAATTATTAAAAACAATTCTCAGATAAAAATATATTTTATGTAGATATTTCTAACTAACCTACAATAACAAAATTTTAGTATTTGTTCTACGCTTTAATTTTTACTAATTAATGAGCATTCATAGATATTTTTAATGAATTATACAGTATCACGATTCTAGCTTGAAAAGACTTTAAGCAAAACATGACATGCC
This sequence comes from Tetragnatha montana, assembly GCA_963680715.1. NCBI lineage: Eukaryota > Metazoa > Arthropoda > Arachnida > Araneae > Tetragnathidae > Tetragnatha > Tetragnatha montana. The sequence goes on along the minus strand of OY796679.1, from coordinate 42,101,813 downwards.
AAACATATACAAGATTATAATGCGGAATGTAATATTAAATAAGTTCTTGTATGGATTCTAGGAATCTCAATTCTTCTAATTGAAAGTAAGATACTACCAAGAAGATGTTCATTTAGAAAATTATTTCAATAACTTACGACGAAGTTATTAATGTCTAATAACTTTAGACCAAGTAATTTAATATTTTAAAATAAAATGAATGTTAATAACCTACATAAGCTATCAAGGATTTATATTAGGGAGGAATAGAAACAATATTAATTTTTAATGCTCTAAATATAATTGTTAAAATGCTACTAAATGTTAAATGACTAAATACACTGAAGAAGGCCCGATGACCTACACATTTCAAATTTTGTCGAAAACTATGCATGTAATGTAACTCAATAATCTCGCAATTATTGATTACAATAAACAGGTATAATATTGATATAATGCTGTGCAAACAGGTACAATGAAAAGTTAAAAACGACGTTTTTTATTTTGCACATAAATATATGTATCTGTATTTATGTGCAAAATAAAAAACGTTGTTTTTAACTTTTCATTGAAACAGGTATAATGTTTTTTGAAGATTTTTCATTCGTTTATCTGCACCCTGGGTTATTTAAATGCATCTATCATGTCCTTTGAACGTATAAAGAGTTTGGTACCCCCTACTTTTAAGTAACTTCCTACATTTATAGCTACGGATTGAAAATCCAGTATCAGCCATTGGAAAAAAAATTAAAATGAAAGAATGGTTTTTATAAACAAAACACCCATTTTGAATTTTTCTTATTCAAACTATAAAATACTAAAAGAGAATATCGGCTGTCAAAAATAGTCAAGTACTTTAAATTTACACTCATGAAGTAAAAAATTACTTGACCAAGGAGGGATTTCTATCATGACCAGTCCCACGTTTTTGTTGTATAAGATAGAGTGAACACAATATTTATGAGACAATATCAGTTAATTTACCAAGAAATATACTACATTTTCGGATTGAAATTAGATCAAATAAAATTTCTAATATATAAAAATTAATAAAAATTATTGGATACAACATCTTTTTAAATTAATTTTAATAACACATATTTACAACACTATTATATAACACATATTATTATTTATGTTATTATATAACACATATTTACAAATTTAAAACAAGTTATACCTATTTGTGTTTTTGAGATGCTTAATTATAGTTATGTATATTAATGGATATTAATATCATTATTACCTTTAGGTTTTAAAATTTATTGTTTCTATCCTATTATAATTATAAAGATGTTTAATTTATGTAAATTAGTTATTGAATATGATAAGGTCATACAAATGTGATAGCATGATTTTTTACTGTAGTCACTTTTTATTTTTATCGCATTATGTATTAATGCACATTTATATTATTTTTTAACACTTAACATTCCTTCACCCTTATCAGCCTTATTTAAAGACAATTCTTGCTGTTATTTAAAAAACTATTATAAAACTACTAAGTTAAATATCCGTTAAAAGGTTTCTAAAATTAAATTAAATTTTGTTTTGAAAAAAATACTTCCAAGAAAATTCGGGATCAAACAAGGAGTAAGGATGGGAAAAATAGCTCTAAAGGGAGGGTTATGAAATCGTTAATGAAATCAAAAATTTACATATGAAGGAAAGCTGCAACAAAGTATGTAATAAAATAAATCTTTCATTGTCTTATTGGGTATAGGTACAATTGAATTTTGCAAAAATCGATACTAAACAGGGTCCAATAGAAAGATAAAGGATATTTTATTCAGAGAAACGACGTTTTTAATTTGAATTTGGAGTTATAGTTGTGAATACCTTTTTAAATATTTCCTTTACTTTTTAGATAGTTTTTGCTCTGTAAAAGCCCTGTAACTTAAATATTCATTCCTAATTTATTACCGCTATTTCATGAGCAGTCGTACGTAAAATGATCTGCATGTGAATAAAATATTTATAATCTTTCTTCAAAGGAAACTCCACTTTTTATAATATGCTCAAAAATATAAATTAGTAGAAAAAATCCATAAGTAAGTTATTGAGAATTTTATATGGTCGAAATGTCTCTCCCTGCCTCAAAAAATTAACTGAAACTTTTCCGTAGGAACAATAATATAATCTTCCTTACCATAAAATCCGTTATTTTGTTTATCTTGATATTCACCCAAACTTGTTTTTGATAAATTTCCTGTACAAAGACTTCGCAATAAATAATATAGTACTACTATAATAAATCAGTTATTATAAAGTGAAGTTAAGTAAGAATATACTGCTTAAAAGGAACAAAAATTGTTAAAATTAACTAAATCGTTGAAAAATTGCCTAAAAATATTACTGTTTAATATTTAACTTAATATTAATTTTAATGAAATTTACCACTTGTGTTTATTTCTAAATCAAATGACGTGAATTTTCAACTGATATTAAGGAATCCTGTAAAAGTAAATAAAAGTTTGCGGGAATGCATGTTTTTTGTTTTCTACAGTAGGAATTTAATTTATCCCTAAATGTGTTTTGACAAAGTATTTATGCAGTAAAACCTATATTTACAGTACAATAGCAGAGTATAAAGTTCAATAAGTATCATTAACACATTAAAATCTATTCCAGTAATTAACACTTTAATGACATTTCCGAGATCTAAATGCGATAAACTTAAAATTGTGAATGTTACTAACTTACAGTTGAAAGAAAAAAAATTCAGCTGATTTGATTCCCCTTAAAAAGTTTGATCAATTAAAAAACCGATAAATAGATAGAAAATTTTCTCAAAATTATCATCAAAATAGAGGTATTTATAACAGAAGTATACGAAGCAATGGAATAAAACTATGAATTAAAATATAAGTAGAATAGTTAAATACAGTAGTGATAAAAAAAAACTGCATCACCTTCAAATATTAACATTTCCAGCTTCCGAGAAAACTATAGTGACCCAATTAATATGAATTATGATTGAAAAAAAAAACTATGTAAAAATAACCTAATTACCTGTATTTATTTAAGGGGTTTTTATTGTATTTACAGAAAAACAGTAACTATATACATGAAACACTGCAAATTTTAAATTTCCGAATAGTCAAGTAAAACTCAAAATAGGTTGTGTTACTTTATTTTTAAAATAGTTTCAGTCATATTCCATGCTAATTGGGACACTATACTATAGGTTTCACAGAAGCAAGAAAATTATAAATTGTCAAAAAATCCATAAATAAAAAAGATATTTAAAAACCAATTAATACAATATAGTAGTAGCAAAATTTACTGTATGAAAAATTTCTTCAGTAATTGATAATAAAGATTACAGAGAAATATCTTTTTAAACTTAATAACGACCATACTTTATATAAAGGGTATTAAGTTACACTTTTGTGCAAATAACCATAAACTTTAAGAAAAAATATTTCGAGCCAATTAAATTTTATACATATTGACACACTTTTGATGTATTCAAATTTTAAGTAAAAGTTAAATAATAAACAGTTAAGGGAAGATAATTAAAAACTTACAAAATGAAAAAAAACATTCCTTTTTAAATGATAAACTTATTTTATTATGTTTTGTAACATTTTTAAACTACATGAAATGAGTCCGAAATTAGTTCCAGAAAGTAAATGAAATACATACAGATGTTCATGTTTGTAAGGTAAAAATAAAGAAGTAAAAATGAAAAGTTTTTAGAAAAGTATTGAATTTAGTAAGTAAGAGTACGATATTAATATTTAAAAAACTAATACTAATTTGATAATTTAGCCTATCTTTAGTTAGTCTTTGATTTTAATACGCATAAAGATGTTACATTATGTTTTTTTTTAAATACATTCGTTTTGTATAATTTTTTGGTAAATGTTATTACATATAACATATTCAAAAACATATTTTCTAGGCTTTCTATAATTTTTAAAAACTTACTGTCCTTTTTCTTCAGTAAAAAAAACATTATTTTCTAAACCAAATGACAATAATTGGGAGAATGAATAATAATGCATATAATTTTTTTCATTTAAGACTATAAACAAATTTGTGCGAAATATAATAGTCAAAAATCATACAAAGTAATCCCATATAAACTTTAAAAAAAAAAGTTATAAAACCTAACTAAAACGAAACAAAAAAATATGAATGAATTACTCACTTGACATCACATCACATCAAATCGGCGATAAGTCGATAAATGAAACAAGTTATCCAGAACATAATATAAGCTTAATAGCTTAAATGATAAGCCGAGAGAAATCCAACCACAACATGAAAACCCTTAAGTGATAAAACAAGTGACAAACAGATAGTGAGCTTTCTCGCCAAATCGCAAACAAAGGAGGAAAATGACCAGCAACGACCTTCACCTATGTCACAAAATTTCCGTCCAAGAATACTAGAAAGTGACCATTTTTCTACAAGGAAAAAACCGTCTCATTGTAAAATGTAAATATTTTCCTTCCTACGCTTTGAAACTGATTAAAAGGGAAGGATATAGCGTAATTAAACTTAAAAAATTAAGTAACCAAGCAATTAAATCTGCCATATAATAACTTGTCCTTTTAGATGAGGAAACCAATGTAGAAAACACCTTTGATCTGTGAGAATCAGTTCAATGCATTTTGATATTATCCTCATTTGAGATTTGATTACGATTATCACTAAAAATAAATAAAAAGATGAATAATAGACAATTTGCAAGTTTATAGAGAACCACCTGTTACATTAAAATAAAACCTTAAAAAATTATTTGTCATAGTGATTGGGTGTTGATTGATTTATATGATAGTGAGTTCATAACAATAAAATGACATGGACCGTTGAAATAATCTCAACTGATTCCCTTTCTGTACATGCAAAGGATATTGTTGATGTAAAATGAAACTTACACAGGTAAACGGTATTTCCCCTGAATCCCAATCCATTTCTACCCAATGAGAATCAATGCAGTTCATATGAAAATACTTTGAAAACTATTCGTCGTGCAGAAATCTTGCTAGCTTAAAAAATGCAAATTTATGTTTTATGTTGAAATACAAAACGTAAAATACAGGAATTTTATAAAGTTCAAAATTACTTACTTTACAGAACTTTGCATTGTAGAAAGAAGGATAAGAGTAATCAACTTAAAGCCTAGTTACTGTAAACAATAAGGGATGCGGGAGGTTAAAAACCCCAAGTGTGGAGAGTTGGAGGCGATCTTTGGTCAGTAAATGAGTTTGTGTTTCAGCCAATCGAAAGGTACAGAATGATAACCTTTGATTGCATTTTAAGTGTAATAGGATATTTATATAAGCGGAAACATTATAACTAACTTTCTTTTAATAGAAAGACCTTCTAACCATAAAGTACAGAGTGTTTCAAAAGTCCGTTTCACGGCTTTTATTTTAAAAGAAAGTCTCCTACGGTCATGGAAGTACCCCTAGGTAAGTGACCATGGAGAAATCAATTGAGATGACTTCAGCGTCCCTAGCGGCGAATTAAAAATGTTAACAAATTAATTAAAAACAAACTACAGGAGATAGAGCAAAAACCTCAATAAGAATGTCGTTGCCAATATTATGAAAAACTCACTGAAAAAAAATCATGAAAATATCGCGAATATTTGGTAAGATATTAGTATGTGAAAATAGCACTTTTTCAAGCCTCAAAAAAGAAAAAAATTCGCAAATTTGCAAGTTTTTATTATTTTTTTTTATTAAATTTCATCTTTATTTCACTAAAAAACACAAAACTACATAATAACACTGAAAAATTTGCAAACTTTTTCTTTTTTAAGGCCTGAAAAAGTGCTATTTTCACATGCCAATATCTCCTTGAATATTCACGATATTTGCATGAAATTTTTTTCAGACAGTTTTTTATAATATTGGCAACAATTTCAATGGATTCTCCATGGTCACTTACCTAGGGGTACGCCTTACTTTCACGACCCTAGGAGAAGTTATTTCGAAATAAAAGTCGTGAAACGGTCTTTTCAAACACCCTGCATTTTCTAGACATTTTCGAGAAACTAAATGTTTTAAAAATTTCGCTATTATAAGGGGGGGGGGATATCTGCAGTGAAAATAAACTGAAAATTAAGTTTAAACTTTTAATGGAAACTATCATAAGTAGAGGTGATAAAAAGATAACGCTCCGGTTATAAGAGTTATTCATTGCTGAACAATATGGAATGTAGTTTCGATGACAGTAATGAGGTAGGTTGCATGGCACGTAAGCGGCAGTAATGACTTTTTTTTTTAAGCGCAGAAATGAAACAAGCGGTACAAAGGTAGGGAGTGAAGAGTAATTTCATTTATTAACAAAGAGAGTTTGGCTAGAGGCCAACTGTCTTAACCAGATCGAAGAAATCTACTACAAGCATTGAAGAAAGTTCTTCGAAATGATATTTAACAGGGAAAAAATAGTTTTTAATTAAGCTTTGAACATCAAACAAGTTAAATCCAAGTACGATTACTATTGCAGTTGCAAATAAGAATTTAGACGTTCAAACAAAAGTTCAAAATTATACAAACCCTCAAATTTAGATAACAAGTAAATGGATGAAGAATTTAAACGTTAGGGAGAAGGCGGTCGAAAGCGCCTAATTGGAGACAAAGGCTATTGAGACACCATATAAAATAGAAGATCTATTTAAACTACTACTTGAATATCTTAAAGATCTAGGCATACATTTGTAGAAATAATTTTATACCCGAAGCTCAAAGGAAATACTTTGATTGGTATTTTTTTCTGCTTTACAACTAAATGACAATTTTAGGGATTGGATTTAAAACTGATGTTAACAGCTAAATTCAGAAAAAAAATTTTTACTCCAGTTTTTTTAATTTCACTAGTTCTCTCGGATTCTTTCCAACTCTAACCTTGGTTGCATATACGAGTAATTATTATGGGTCAGAACTCACTAGACCAAGATACATAAGACAGATATAAGATGATAAAAGAGCAGGGGTAGAAATATATAAGTCATTACACTTAAATTGCTAATTATTTTTTTTTATTCGAGGATGTTTTTCAAAAGATTTTTTTTCATGAATAAATTAGTAGTCTTTATTAACTTTTCTGTTATCGATACTTTCTTTTTTTAACTGCATACATTGGTTTCGAGTTTCTGTTTAAGCTTGTGTTTCCATTGGTAGTACTGTGTAGTACAATAATTTAAGATAATCAGGCCAGCTATTTTAATTGAATCGCCAGTTTGAAAAGGGGAATAAGTCCAAAAAATGACAAATTGACTTTTTGTGGTCAAAAATATCTCCATGCTTTGCTCTACACATGAGTGGGAAGAGGGGGAAAAATAACTTCCCCTACAGGCAGATACAGCCCCTTTAATTTGCGAAATCGATGTCCATTCCTTGTATTTTTTAATTAAATTTGGAATTAAAGTTATTTGTCTTTCTTTTCTTATTTTTTGGGCTGTAAACTAAGTCAAAATATTTCTTTTTTTTTTGATGATTGCTGTTTTCTAAATAGGGTCTTAAATTTTCAGTAGAAATTTGATGGTTATGCAACAAAAATTCCATTACTTATACAGTTTTTTTTTTTTTTCGATTTTCTCAAGATATTCAACATAAAGTTATTTAAAAGGGGGAAAACAAAGAGAAACAGGACAATTGTTGAAAAAAAAATCTAAACTTAGAAGTATAAGGAAGTGTTAAAAGTTGGAACTGCTTTCCTTTGAAAAAATTCATCCTAAACTTTGATGATATTCAAATTAGCCATTGTTATTCATTTTGCTGAGTCATACTGAAATCGACTAACAAAACTGCAGAACAAATTGAGTTTGATTGAGTTTAAAGGGAAAACGTGAAAATTTAAGGAAATTTTAAACAAGATTTAAGGAGAGATTTGAACTTTGAAAAAGTTAATAATGCATTTTTGATGTCTGATTCCATGTAATTTCGGTTATTTATTCATATTAAAAAGTGATTGAGGCTTAGTGAGAAAATCCTCTAATATTGGTTACGATTCAAAATAATGTTCTAATATAACCTATATACTATAAATGCTTTTGAATCCGGGCAGTTAATGTATAAACCTTTCTACAATTTTTAAATACCTATAACTGCACACACATATTTCTTTATAATGAATATTCAAATTTTACCTATTTACACTATCTATAAAGGTTAGTAACGAATTGGGTTTTCGACAAAGCGTCTTAAAAAAGTTTCTAAGCGATGCAAATCATACCGTAATATTCTGAATAAGTGGGAATATAGGCCATAAGTATTTTATATTTATGATTTGTTTCGGAAAAATAGGGAGATTTATTTATGATGCATTGAGAAGATGAGTAATGTGAATTTAGAGTGCTTTCTTTAAATATCTTAGCTAATGTAAACTTATATAAGTATTAGATTAACCTCAAAGTACATTTTTATTACTATTTGATAGAAAAATGGGTGTGATGATGTTTTTACTATGGAGATTTTGGTATTTATTTCTTTTAGATTTGGCTTGCGTTCAGATGGAATTAGTATTTATTGCTCAAACAGAAATAATGTATATGTTTGTATATCTACTTGAATTGGGGGTTGGAAAAGATAAATTATTTGGTACTTTTCTTAGAATTAACTATGTTTCAACAATTTCCGAACGATTACATTAGCTGCACGTGTTGCGCGTTTTTAGTAAAAAAAGAAATAAAGTGTTATTTTCCAGATAAGCTAAATATATCTTTATGAATGTGTTTTTTGAGATAAAACCTCTTCATTTTGGAATATTTTCCCTCGTTATATTCATCTCAGATTTGTGGAAATATTTATTATTTACAAATTATTTGTTTTGAAAATTTTTATAAGAAAATACAGGGATACTGTTTTAAATTTTTTATAGTTAGCGTCTAAGAGGTTCCACGTATCATATGCAAAAAATTAGATATTTTGGACACATCCCCTACAAAATAGGAGTGAGTTGAGTAATGTGTGAGCTATCAAGGGGTAGTATTATACTACAAGTAAAAAGTGAAGAGTGAAACTCATCCTCAGATAAACCTAGAAACAAGGGTAGAAAGGATAGCACACTATCTCATATCAGCAACACTCATAATTCCTTAGAGATCAACATCTCAAATACCCCAAAATAATACCATTGCTCCCTCTTATTACGATGGTATCATAGCAACCCAGGATCTGACGAATAACATCCCCCGCATACACGAGGGGAGTGTCCTCATGAACTACGATACCAATGCTCCCTACCGAATCAAAATAACAAAACTTTCTTCATATATAAAAGGAAATGCGCTAGGTGTCATCTCCTACATAAGCGACCTCTTTGTCTGTGTTATTAAAGATAAGGGTAAAGATAGGCTGTACTAATACCTGAGCGAATGAAGCTTCTGCTTAAGAAACATTCTTGAATTATGTTCCACACCTGGAAGGGATAAAGAGCCTCAAAACCCTGGAAGTGGATGAGAGGACTATGTAATAACTGAGAAAAGGCTTAGTAAGATTCTCCTCATCAAATAATATAAGGGGATTTGCTTTTGTTAATTCAAAACATCCATACGTTGCGCGTGATCTAAGCATATACTAACACATTGCATACCTTTAACTATGAGAAATTAAGTTAATAGAACATAAGAACCTGTAATAAATTGGGCAAACTGATTTTTCTCTTCATATTTAGCTTAACAAACTCCAAGTTCTTACGAATGAATCAAATAAATATTTTGACTTTTGCAAATAGTAAAAAGTAGCATGTTTTCTCAGCTGAAGGACGCCTCTGAAATTCTTTTACGTAAGTTACAATCTTCAAAAAACGATCTGTTACGGAAGAAAACAATAAACATCTTTTATTTCCTAAAAAAATATTTTTTTAAGCTACTGAAAAAGATACGGTAGTGTTTTCCCACGCGTGACCTTAAAAATAGATGGGGTGAAGAAATAAGTCATTTCAACAAATTCTTTTGAGGGAGAAAATACATAACAGAAGGGTTGCATCGAGAATCACAAAAACGCAAAACATTAAACTTATTACTTACTAAAACTAATTAAAAATAGTAACATCAAACTATTTTTTTCTTAGATCGGAAACTTAACTAACAGTTAAACTCTATTTACATTTTCCATTCTCCTCACGTAGTACTTTTTTTAGCTTTTCTATTACTAACACAAATTTCAAAGCAAAAATAATGAATTAAAGTTCACAAAATTTGAATATGTTTATAAAAAAGACTAATTAATTTATTACTATTTTCTACTACTAAATACTACTATTATTCAATCATAATAATTTTATTTATGTATCAGATGGTAATGTAAATAAAATCTGTGTAAGAAATTATGAAATGCATAGATACCAAGAACAACAACCCTAGAAATAAACAGAACCATTCCGGTAAAAAGCATTCAAACTTGCTAAAACTTTTAACTGCAGTTTTGAAAAATTTCATACACACAAATTTAAAATCATTCAATCTTTATTAAATTATTTAAGATAAAATAATTTAATATCAATTAAAATGCTTAGAAAATTTCCTCAAAATTAATTTTAGTTTGTATTGAAATGTGAGAAGTTGTGACATGGGGGAGGAAGGAGTATATAACTCCTGAATTTGACGCAATTAATGAATAGAATAGACCCTAACCCCTATAGCAAAATTATTTATTTGATTTTGAAATATAAGTCTTATTGAAAAAAAATACGCTAATTTATTACGTTAAATTGATCTGTGATTTAAAACCACTCTAAAACATCCATTTTGCTTCCATTCCACTTCGAATTAATTGCATTTAATTCCACGACAGATCAACATTCAACAGATAATAAAATAAAATTATATTTTCCGGTATGGATAAATGAATGAACTGGTCTCATCCTGAACACACATTCTTCATATCCTATGTTTGGAATTCCTCGTAACATTGTGAAACTTTCCGGATACTACACTGCGATATTAAAATGATTTTTATGATATCATAATTTCGTAAACTCTAATAATTATGTCAACATCGATGAATTCTGAAATTGTCAATGAACTGAATCTTTCAAGGGAGAGAAAAGCTAAATATGCGAGTTTTTACGTTTATTTTTAATATGAATTTGTGTCAATAGTAATAGGTAAGTATTCAAAGATATACATAATAATAAAGTTAACATTACCATTAGAAGAAACCCAAGAAGATGTTTAAAACGTCGAGAATTCTAGTCGAATTCATTTCTCCCTCTGCAGCAACCTATAATAAAACAATAAAGCTAGTTTTTTTTTAAATATTTGAGAAACCAAAAGGAGTTAAAACTAATACATTGATAGTAAAATTTGATAAAACTACTGGTATTAATTTAGAATGGGTTCTTAAACTTGAAAAACAACTATCAAGGATCGTTATAGGTATAACAAAACAAGCAAGGTTTTAAATTAAGTACAATAGTGATTTAGGAATTTCGACTTTTTCTTCATAACTATGATAACATTAACATGAGACAATGGCTTAATTTTTTTTAAAAGACTAACAAGGTTAAAAATATTGAAACCAAAAAAATTAATTTACTACAGAAAACGCAATGTTATACATTTATAACATACATGTATGCAATGATCATGTGCATCAGAACTTTAAAAATTCCCACACTTTATCAACAGATGAGTTCTAAAACTTAGTAGTATTATTTCATCTTTCAAGTCGATTGATAGTAGTAGTAAACTTTTTCTAAAAGTATTTTTATTCACATCGTCATATTATTGTTAAAATAGTAGTTGTATGTGTCCTACATCTACTACCCCCAGTACAAAATATATCATAATTGTTCTTTAGTTTAGAAACTCTCATTGTTACACCGTTATTGATGCGACAGATCGTGAATAAAAAAAGGTAACATTGTTAACTCAAATAACATCTTGTCTTTCAGCCATTGTTTGTGATATTTTTATTTGGAATGTAAGTACTAGATACATAATTCATTTATTTCATTTGGAATCAACACCAAGGTCAAACTTTAAGATTTTATTCGCATGCAGGATGTTTCAAAAGATCAAAAATCCTGTCCACGCCCTTAATTTTTGAACCCATATATAGTTAACTAGATGTAAAATATATATATAAATTAGCATTTACATTATAGTAATTTTTTTTACATTTTTGAAAAAAAAAAACCTTGCAAATACAATTGATGCCGTCCGGATATAAAAAGTTAACTTACAAAAGGTAGTTTTGAAAAAAAAAAGTATGCCAAAAGTTTTCCAAGGGCGATTTCCAATAGCTTGGTCGTATCATTCTGGGATTTTAAGAGGGAAAGAAGGAAAAAGAGACGAGGGAAGAACTTCACCTTCAACCTAGACAAAAAAAACTCATGCACAAAATCTGAAATTAAAACCAAGGTAACTAACTTTCTAGACGGGAATTCCACTTAAAAACGTAGCCAGAAACATCATAACAGTGCAGAGTATTTCAACCAAGTTTGGACCGGAACGTACAAATATAATCGCTTCGCACAAAAATGGTCTAAAAGCGGTCACGAAATACACACGATCGATTTCTAACAATGAAGGGAGTGGGTACAAAAGCACCTAATAACCAAGAGTCACGATGAAGATAAATAGACGAACGGAAGCAAAGAGCTGCTATATATCTTATTTTGGTAGTGTCACCAAAGTCGTAAGTATAGGGAATAAAGAACTTCAAGAAGAAAATTCGGGTTATCTCTCTTCGTACTGGAGAGGTGAGGCTGAAAGGCGTTTAGTTTGACATCATTAAAATTTATGGGAATTGGCAACTAACCATTTTTCTAAAGTTATAAATAGTAAATATTCAGGGTTTTACATAAACTATTGCAGCAACAATGAGCTAATTCTAACAGCTTTACATTGGAGTTAGCTCGTTGTTGCTGCAAACGGCTACATTACAGTACTATCCGAAATATAGTGAGGTAGGGAACACTCTTGATGAAAAGTTGTTTATAAGGAAAAGTGGATAAAATATATTATTGTTTATTAATTTTCCCTATGAAAATCATAATCGCTGAACAAGTCGTAGTTGCTTTTCCAGCATTGCACAAACGGATCACAGCTAAATCCTCTGGCTATGATTCGCCCCAACCCATCAGTTAACTTACTAAACGCCCTCCCACTTCTCAATTTTTACTGAACTTATTAAGTTGGGAGAAGTGACACTCATATTAAAAGGTTATAAAGTAATGTTTAAATTAAACTTTTTAATTTGTCGATAATTGAACCATATTGCCCGATTTAAAAACTTGTTATTCGAAAAACTTCTCCGTTAATAATTTTCAACAGCATTCAAAATTAAGACTTATAAAATACTAGAAGAAGTTTTCTTAGTTGCACTTAAATTTATCAATTAGACCTTTTTTAATATATTTCATAAAAGTATCAGATTTTCTCAATGATACCAAAAAGAAGATAAAAGACCAGAGATACCCCAGGTTGTACTCTCAAAATACAACTAAATAGGACACAAGGGGACCCCAAAGGATTACTCTATCCTTTAAATAAAATAACCGGATAAGTTTATAATTTTATTTAAAAGCTAAAAAATTACCAAAAACTAAAACAAATACATTTTAATACTATTCCATTCAATTAAGAAAAATAAATATGTACTAAGTTACTTAAATCATATCCCAATAACAGACAGATGGAGAAAAGAGTTAAACGAAGTGTTGAAACCATTATTGTTACCTAAAATCTTCTCTCAGATAATAGAGAAATCATTGTATTATTAGAAATTTTGGCAAACAATCCTAACAAAACATATTATTACACTGTTTTCGGTATCCTAAAAAAAAAAGATAACTTCATCATGAATATCGATACTGAGAATAAATGAAGTGTTGTGAGAAAAAAAAATACCTCAAGCAAAACCAATGGCAGTTTCTAGCGATATTCGATAAATTGGGTTATTTAAAGACTTTTCCCTTATTATCTTGTATTCGTATTAGCCGAGAGACGGAAGAAAGAGTCTAAGAAAAATACAACACTGGTGAGTGATAATACCCAGCGGAAACGTTTCCTTTGGGTTTCAACTAAAAAAGTATTCGAAACGAAAACCCCTCTCTCTCTAACGGCTTTTCGTTTAGGTTTAGAACGTCTTATAGAACTGAGTTTCAAACACCGCCATTATTAGAAACCATTGTGAAACTTTTGAGTACGCAGATTTTATCAAAATGTCTAAACGGATTAATGTCTTATACGAACGACATCAAGATTATGATTAAGAATTTAATTTTAAAAATCCATTTACAATTTCAAAATCCTCAGCTGCAAGTACGATTTGTTACACCCGATTCATCCTAGGTTTACAAAAAAATCACATGTTTAATTCTATCTTTTTTACATAAAACTATTTTGTGAAGTGATTGGCTACATAAGTGTAAACTTACACAAAGTTGAAGAAATTAGGAAATACCGTATTGAAACAAAAACAAATTCAATCAATGTTTCAAATAAAACCCCCATAACTTTTATTTCTCATTACTTTTTATTTTTAATACTTTCAGTCATTATCTATTATCATTACTATCATTAGCAAATTATCTATTAAAATAAAATAAAGTATAACTTAATACAACATAACTACATAATGATTTAATATTACAGTTTTATGAGACAAATCAAAATCCAGGAAAAGGATTTTCTCCATCAACTTATGTAATGTTAAATATGTATTAGTTATTATTATTTAATTTGTTAAAAGAAATTATAACTTAAAATTACGGCGTAAAATCATAAATATTCCATTTAACTAAGTTGGTTCCCAAAAGATTTTTAGTTAAATTTTCATTTGAGATGCCGAAAACATTTATCTCCCTTTTACAACAAACATATTTCACTACACTTCCACGAGATGTCTTTTAAAATAGGAAACGATAAATCGAAAACCTTAAAAAAAAATAAAAATAAGTTAGAAAGGAAGTACTCCTCAGAAAAAAAATACAATTTATGATATTTTGTCAAAACCTAGCACTAGTTTGAAGAATATTTCTATACATTCTCCGCCCCACTAGCCTTCATAACTAGTAAGGTATGCGTAAAACTCGATAAAATTGAAATGTCTTCGTGGCGGTCAGCCAACTACGGAAGGTTAATTTAACTCTTTCGATGGTTAGAACCGGAAAAGACCTAAAGCTTCCATTGATGCGATTTTTCATATTAGAGTTCGGTATCCAGCCAGATCCACGCGTGGAGCCAAGATTTCTTTGGCAGCACACCCAAGTACTCCACGTTCTACCATTGTTCGAAGGATTTAAAGACCCTGACACTGTTCACAAACTAATGTAACTCATTAAATGAAAATACAAATGAACGAATTCAACATCCTTGATATCCGAAGAAAAAGTTATTCCGCTTTATCTCAAAGGAACGTTTTAAGTACCTATGTCCTAACATGCACCAAACCATCCTATGCACTTGCAACTTATAACCCCCCTTTATATAATATAAGGACTTAACTATTCTTCCTATAGGTAAAC
The DNA here is from genome assembly GCA_963680715.1 of Tetragnatha montana. Taxonomy (NCBI): domain Eukaryota; kingdom Metazoa; phylum Arthropoda; class Arachnida; order Araneae; family Tetragnathidae; genus Tetragnatha; species Tetragnatha montana. Next base: position 42,086,396 of record OY796679.1, on the reverse strand, counting down.
AGATTTGGGTTTTTTGGAGATCTTGGTAAGAAATAAAAAGATATTCGTTTTACAGGGTTTTACACAATACATTATAATAAAAGGTACTATTTCTAACATATTTGGAAATTCTCGAATGTAATAAAGAAATGTTTAAAAACATGCAAATCTCCTCATAATTTCTGAATTAAATAACTAGTATAAAATATATATTTTACCCACTGCAATGGATTTAAGCATACAGAAATAACCTTCTATGACAAATTTTATTTTAATACCGTATAAATGCCTATTTGTCCCACTTATTTCAAATTTAAGTATGTATTATTTTATGTATGACAATATGGGATCATGCAAAAGTTTGAGTCTGAATTAATAGAGGGGCGTCTCAAGTTTGTAAAGTCGCAATAAAAACAATTGTTGTGATTCAAAGTGCTTTAAAATATATTTTTATAAGTTCCACTCTTGTTTTTGCTGGGTATTTCAACTGAAAACTCCTTATGAGGTAAAGTAAGGGCATATATCTCACCTACTAAATTTCTGTCGCTTATTTTACTAAAAAATTAATAAAATAAGAAAAATACTATAAAGAAATTTAGGCCATACGTAAAAACCTTTTGTGTGCAGGAATAAAAACTTGTATTTCTTTCAACATTAGACAGTTAAACTGAAAATCCCCCAATAAATTTAAAAATTTACTTAAAAACTGCGTTGTACTTTTATTTCCCGATCAGATAGCTATTAGACATTATAAAAACTCTTATTGTTTACAGGTGCAGGTGGGGCCATACAACTAACAAAAGTTTTCCCCCCATTCATCGTTCATTTCATCAGGTTATGAACAGAAACATGCTATATTGGACTTTTTCATGCAAGAAACTGTCACCTTGTCTTTTAAAATAATTACAATCTTCCCAAAAAAATAATTATCCTTCATACTTCACTTTTACACATCACCATTTGCTCAGTTTAATGTGTTAGATATGAACTGTCTATTTAACATTTCTCTCCCTCCTGGGCGATAAAGCGCCAAACCCGGAACTCTAAGAACTCTCCTTCGTACTTTTGTTTATTATGAAAAGCTACCTTTCGAAATTGCCGCGTGTTTTTATCACTCTTTTAATATGTTATGTAAATGATAGAAGTATATAATTAAATCTAATTTTAGTAATTAAAGAAGCTCTTTGTCATTTTCCACATCTAATAACAGCAGCGGACAATTATTTTGATGTCTACTAGATGAAACATAGATCTACGCTTCCCCAGGTAGGCTGCATGCTTCATGTTTATTTATCTGCTACCGAGTATATATTTGAAATAACCAACAGATTATGAGACTGATAAGTAGCGTGAAATAAGTGTAAACAAGTGGTGTAACTTATCAAGCAAAGTGATTAATTACGAAGTTATCCTCAAAAACGAAAGTAATAACTATGTCTAACCAAAACCAAATTGTTAAACTAAACACTGACAATTACTCAACTTGGAAATTTAAGATGGAAATGTTTTTAATAAAAGAAGATCTATTTGATGTTATTGAAGATGAACCCCCCAGACCTGTTGATGCCAAATGGACTAAGCGTGACCGACAATGTCGAGCGCTGATTAACTTGTATATTGAGGATAATCAAATCATTCATGTAAAATATGAAAGCAGTGCAAAAGCCACCTGGGATAAACTGAAAACAATCCACGAAAGAGCTAATCTCTCAAGTAAACTGTATCTTCTAAGAAAGCTTTACAGTCTGAAACTAAGTGAAGATGGGGATATGCAACTACACATAAACTCCCTCTTAGAGCTAATTGATAAACTCAAAGCTATAGGAGAAGAGATAAAAGAAAACCATGTATCCGCCCTTCTACTCTGTTCAGTACCTAGCTCTTACGATACTTTAATAACCGCGCTGGAAGCAAGACCCGAAAACGAATTAACTCCGGAATTCATTAAGGGGAAATTAATTGACGAACATAACAGAAGAGTTGAGAACGACACATCGGAATCTAAGGCACTAAAAGTATCCTACAGAAACAAACCAAAAAGGGATAAATTCTGCACGTATTGCCATAAAAACAACCACTTTAGGTCAGAATGTTTTCACCTAAAACCAAAACAAAAGCAGAAAAACGAATCTCGCCAAGGAACCTACAATGACGCTCAAAAAGCCAAGGGGAATTACCGCCAGTACAGCGAAAGCAAATCGTGTAACCTCGCGGCGCCGGAATGTGAAAAAGAGAAAAAACAGCCTACCGATGATATTTCCGAAGAAAGGCGCACCCAAGAAATGAATAAAGAAGTAGCGCTGAGCACAAATCGAAACTGGGAAAAAGAACACAGAACGAATGAAAGTTTTGTAATTGACAGTGGAGCCTCAAATCACTACTTTAACAACAAAAAGTATTTCAGCGAATTAAAGGATGTCCCACCCTCGAATATAAAAATAGCGGACGGATCTGCGATTGACATAAAAGGAATAGGAAATGTCAATTTTAAAACCCAAGATTCTAAGGGCACCACTGACGTAAAAATAACACAAGCACTGTACGTTCCCGATCTAGAAACTAACTTAATATCCGTTAAGAAGATGACCGAAAAAGGCCTAACGATCATTTTTGAAGAAAATGAATGCAAAATTAAAAGAAAGGATGAAATACTCTTGAAATGCAAAGCTACTAACGGGCTATACCAGTTACAAGCAACCCAGTCACAAGCAAGTCAGTCACATGCTACCACCGCTTTACTGTGCACAAACAAGAACTGCGTCCAACTATGGCACAGACGCCTAGGACACAAAAATAATGATGCAATCAAAGAACTAGTAAGAGAGAATTTAGCAGACGGAATCTCACTAGATAACTGCAAGCACGATACTACATGTACAGACTGCATAAAATGCAAGCTCACAGATAATCCATATCCTAAAGAATCAACATTTAGAGCCACGAAACCCCTTCAACTCGTTCATTCAGACGTATGCGGACCAATTGAAACTCCATCCGTGAGTGGAAATCTGTACTTCGTAACCTTTATAGATGATTACAGCAGATTCACAATGATTTACCTAATGAAGAAGAAAAGCGAAGTGACGGAAAAGCTGAAGCAATATGTTGCCTTAACCAGTAACAAATTTGGAACAAAGTTGAAAACGCTAAGAAGCGACAACGGAGGCGAATACCTTAACAAAGAGCTATCAAGCTACTTTGAACATCATGGAATTCAACACGAATTCACAGTTCCATATTGTCCAGCTCAAAATGGAGTTAGTGAGAGGAAGAATAGAACCCTCATAGAAATGGTCAAATGTCTTCTAGCCGACTCAAACTTACCGAAGAGGTATTGGGCCGAAGCAGTTATTACGGCAAACTATCTTCAGAACAGAATTCCTACTAAAGCCAACAAGAAGACGCCATATGAGTTATGGAATAAAAGGAAACCTGACCTCTCCTACCTGAGGACATTCGGATCCAAAGCCTTTGCATACATCCACAAAGCAAAAAGAGGAAAACTCTCAAACACCGCAACTGAAGGCATACTAGTTGGGTATGACAGCAGAAGAAAAGGATACAGGATCCTGCTCCCTGACGACAAAATAGAAGTATGCAGAACGGTCAAATTTATTGAAGCAAAAGAAATATCTGAAGTCACTCCGATAACTCACAAAGATCAAGAAAAGGAAAATGAAGAAACCGAAGATCCCGAATCGGATAACCAAGTAAGAAGATCCAACAGATCAACAAAGGGCCAACCACCTGAACGATATGGTTATCATGCCGAAAATCCAGACGATTTTGAACCTAAAGACTGGAAGGAAATACAGACGATAAAGATAGAAGAAAGAGAAAAATGGATACAAGCCACAAAAGAAGAAATGAAGAGTCTTGAAGAAAATCAAACTTGGGAACTCGTAAATCTACCAAAGGACAGAAAATCCATAGGATGCAAGTGGACATTTAAAGCAAAACGAAACGAAAAAGGCGAAGTCTACCGATATAAAGCCAGACTCGTAGCAAAGGGTTTTAGCCAGAAATTTGGAACAGACTACGATGAAACATTTGCTCCCGTAGTCAAGCACACAACAATCAGAACATTCTTAGCTAGCGCAGTGCACTACAACATGAAAATACGTCACATAGATGTAAAAACTGCCTTCCTCTATGGAAAACTGGAAGAAGAAATATACATGGATCAACCCGAGGGATACGAGAAACCAGGAGAAGAAAACAAAGTATGCAAGTTGAAGAAAGCCATTTATGGTTTGAAACAAGCAGCAAGAGCGTGGAATGAAAGGATTGCTGAAAGTCTTCTCAAGAACGAATTTAAACAAAGCAAAACAGATCCTTGCCTGTTTACGAAGGAAGACTCCATGTTTATTATTGTATACGTAGATGACATCCTGATAGCAAGTAAGAATGAAGATGAAGCTGCGAATATCATCTCAAAACTGAAGAAGGAATATGATATAAAAGATCTTGGAGAACCCAAGCACTATTTGGGAATGGAGATAACTAAAGAAAAAGATGGAAGTATAGGAATCAGTCAAAAAGGAAAAATAGAAGATATAATACGGAAGTTCGATCTTACTGAAAGTAAACCAACCTATACACCTATGGAGACAAACTTCTGCAAATCAGAAGAAGACGAGCCAATGTCAAACAACACGGTTTATAGACAAGCCATAGGAGCCTTGTTGTACCTAGCAAATGTCACAAGACCCGACATCTCAGCTGCTGTAAATCTCCTAAGTAGAAAATTAGAAAACCCCAAGAAAAGTGATTGGAAAGCCGTGGAAAGGGTCATTCGATACCTAAAGACGACCAAAGATCTCAAGCTGATGTTTAAAAAAGGAGATCCCACACTCAGGGCTTACGCAGATGCAGATTGGGCAAATGACCGAACAACAAGAAAATCGACAGGAGGAAACCTATTTCAAATTGGGAAGAACACCATATCCTGGAGCTCTAGAAAGCAAAACTGTGTCGCCATGTCATCGACAGAAGCTGAATACATCTCAGCAGCAAATGCCGCACAGGAAATTCAGTGGTTAATCCAACTAACCAACGACTTAGGTCTACCTCAACAACTACCTATCACCCTGTTTGAAGATAATAAATCATGCATAAAGCTGTCACAAACAGAGAAGAACAACGCAAGAACCAAAGCGATAGACATTAAGTATCATTTCCTACGTGACCTGCAAGAAAAGTCCATAATAGAAATAGAATATCTACCCAGCCACGACATGGTCGCAGACACTTTCACAAAACCTCTTCCTAAACCCCAATTCGAACGCTTTAGGAACTCATTGCAGATCATGTCAGAATAGACATTCAGCGGGGGTGTTAGATATGAACTGTCTATTTAACATTTCTCTCCCTCCTGGGCGATAAAGCGCCAAACCCGGAACTCTAAGAACTCTCCTTCGTACTTTTGTTTATTATGAAAAGCTACCTTTCGAAATTGCCGCGTGTTTTTATCACTCTTTTAATATGTTATGTAAATGATAGAAGTATATAATTAAATCTAATTTTAGTAATTAAAGAAGCTCTTTGTCATTTTCCACATCTAATAACAGCAGCGGACAATTATTTTGATGTCTACTAGATGAAACATAGATCTACGCTTCCCCAGGTAGGCTGCATGCTTCATGTTTATTTATCTGCTACCGAGTATATATTTGAAATAACCAACATAATGGTGGGGCAAAGTCATTCCTTTTCTCTACCGTAACAGTCTCTTTCACTAAAAATATATTTAGTAAACAGCAAATTAAATACAGCTCTTTTGATAGGATTAAACCTAAAAACCATTAGTAATATCAGACGTTTAGTAAATTCTTAAGGTAGTGTTAAAACCTTGCCCACATATTTTGCTTCAGACGACGACCAGAAACCACCTTTTGCACGAGTGTTTCTGAAGTAAAAAATTAACGCTGGTTTTAGCGGTTCTGATTCGATTACAGCTAATAAGAAAAGTTTAACTGATCCATATTTCATCAAGCAGTGTTGTGAGGTATTAGAGTAAAAATTAAAATCCCCCATTTCCAACCCTTAAACTGTGTTTTTCACAATGTAAAACTTTTTACACAAGTAGTGGGGCAAAGTCAGGCCCTAATACGGTACTTCAAATTTTAAATTTATATATATTATTTGAGTGGTCAGACTATTAATTTTTCCATATAAATACATAATATTTTTAGTAGTATGAAGCTGTTTAGACATGTTTATTTCATTCAATGTATGAAGATCTATACAGCGAAATCAGTGTATAACGATACTGTACATAAAGATATTTCCTCACGGGGAGAACAAATTTAGATTCCGCAAGAAATAAAAATAGCATGTCAATAACAATACTTTTTCTAAGTCCCTAATGTATCGTTAGACAGGTTTCACTGAGTATTAAAACGATAAAATGTCAATATTATTATATTTGAATAACATTATCAATTATTTATCAATTTGAATCAATATAACTAAAAAAATGAAGTGGTCCACTTATCAACTTTGGTCTTTATCTAAATTAAACAGTAACAAACACTCATACTAGGTCCTCCAACATGCATATAGTTCTTAATTCAAGGGACTTAAGAGCACCGTAGTGAATGTGATTGTCATTCGTTATACAGCACATGCATTTAAAGTGAACTAAAAAAAACAAGAGTGACACCTACTCAAGGGCTGGAAGAGTCGAGAGGCGATGTTCATATAGAGGTTGGTACTTGTGGGATGCATTAAACAGGTTTTATTGATGTTTATTATTCAGATTTCAATTGATCCCACACCAGAAAAAGAACGTCATGCAGCCTTAAATTTTACTAACCCAATTCTCTAACATCATTTTCCTTTTAACAATCTGGATGTTAACATCTTTTAGGAACAGGCCAACTACTCTCACTCTACCAACTCGGTAAAAAATACTTAGTAATTTTAAAACGTGGATTGTGTAGGTAGGGTATGATATCCTCGTATTAACATTCGATACTTATACAGTATGCAAAATGGTTTTCTAATTGAATTGCACAAAAATGGTCACTTAATTTATAAAGAGAACCAGATTAAATTCATATCTAGTGTTTGCTCTACTCATGTCAGAGTTAAAAAATGTGTACACCTCTGTACTCTTTGTAAATTATTTTGATTTGATATTTTATCCCTCCTCTTTAAAGATCCCTAAAATAAAAAAAAGTTCTTTTTCCTCCATGTTGTACTTCTACCGTCAAAGGATTGCACTTCTTTACATACACTTACTGGACAAATTGCATAAGATGGTTTAATGAAATGAAGCTATGTCGCAGTTATTTTAAATTACAATGGACACGAACAAATCCAAATAATTCTTATCTTTTAGGTGACGTAAATAATGCATTCAAAGACTGACAGAAACTTTCCTCTATCTTACAGACACACTGAGCACTATCTTTCTTTCCGGGTAGTCTTACCGCCTTTTGCTCACACAGGATACAAATCAACTTCAATTTGTCTTCCAGACATTTTCACAAGATTTACTTCTAATATATGAATGGAAGCTTGACTATTCTTAGAATTTTTATTCAAATAATCATTATTTTATGCATATGACCATCAAGGGAAAGCAATAAGAGCACAAGTGGTTTTGTTGGATAATACTAATTTTGAGAACAGTATTTTTAAATCACATTTCAATTTTAAACTAAAATCACTTTACTAATTTATGAAACAACTAGGAAACTTTACGAATAAAAGAATTGAAACTAACAAAGAATTAATTTTTAAGAGGGGGAGGAATTTTCAGCTTAATCTACACTCGACTCTCAAAAATTAAAACTTCTAAAGTGTTTTTAGAAAATACATTTAATTTATAAGTATCGTAAAAAAGAAAGACTCCATAAATTCTGATACAATTTTAGGTATAATAAATGAGGGGCAGATCATTAATAGAAATACTTCAATTCATACCCTTCATGACCCTTCTTAAAAAGATGCAACTTACAAAGCAAAATAATTAAACGTAAAAGTTTCTTTAATTTTAAAATCAGAAAACTTTATAGCATACTTTGATTTTTTTAATATAAAACATTATATGCTTTTGGTTCATTACTGATATACAATCAATGTTTTACTCACGAGAATTTTTTTCACGTTTGCATTATATATTTTAAATTTAAGAATAATTACATTTTTAACTAGTTACCAGAACTAAAATTCAGATAGTTGTGTATGTTTTATTACTTTTTAATGTTTATTTTTATTACATGTCCCCGCCTCTTTTTATCTATTAATAACTAAATGGTTTGAAGAAATTATCATAATCAAGGGAAGTTTTTATCGCTGTTATACATATTAATCCTGTTTTTTAAATGCTGACTAAACCGGAAACACCTAAAAAATATACTTTCTTCTTTCAGAATATTTAACATCATATCATTTGTAATTTATGACAAATAATCCAAATTAGTAAGGATACATATTTCAAGTAACGCTAACCATTTCTTTCTTTTAAAATTTACATTTCAAAAACCACGATTTCCCCCCTATGCTTTTTTTTTTTGAAACGTGCAAAGGTTTTGTAATTTAATCAAAATTACAAGACGAATTTCTATAAGAAATTTGAAACCTACTACTCAAATTTTTAACATTAAAAATTCCACTACCCTAGGGATCAATATTGAACCTTTAGAAAAATATCGTAATCACCAAAACTAATACTTTTAATCGTGCTAAAATTCGAGGAGATGGCGAATACATATTACTCATTACAACCTATCAGTAAAGCGTACGAGAGACGAATGTGTAAAGTAAATAAAAAGATAAAAAGGAATCAAAATACTTTATTTACAAAAATAACAAAATCACTTAAAATAAAAATAACAAAATCCCCTTTCATTTCAAATATTAAAAACTGAATAATAAACTTAAAATAGTTTTCTCTTCTTTGAGTTCCACCATTTGACGGAATCCAACTTAAATGTCACCTTCCTGCCGAGTCGATGCTTAAGAAAACAAAAATATTAGATTACTCAAAAATTTTAAAATAGTAAAAAAGTACGCCACCTTCAAACTGATACCTAACAAAATTTTAAATTAATATACTGGTTTAATTTTTCCTTAGTCTACTTAGTAACAAACAGTGACAAAATCGAGAATATTTAAGATAAACATTTTAAGTTATGATATTTTTACTCAATAACTGATAATAATATATAACTTAAAATTATTTAAATATACGACACAAAAGATTGAAAATCAAATAAATGAAACTTTTTAGGGATATAAATAAATCCAAAAATTAACCATAGAAGCAGCCTAATTTTTAATGTTCTTGCAAATAAATATTATTTAAAAAACAAGAACATACTAATATAAGTTTAAGTAAATAAAACTAAATTTAAATAAATTGGAAAAAAACCCTCGATAATTTGATAAATATGGAACTGATAAAAACACAGGTATTTTTTATCAAACTAATACTGCTCCCAAACATAGAACCTACTTTTGAAAAAATTTAAGACTGAAATTTTTAATATCGTAAAATGATTCATAGGTTTAAAATGTTATTAAGTAAATTATTTTCAAGAAGTCCTAAAAATAGTGTGAATAAAAATAGCGTGCTTTTTTTTAAACCATTAACACAATTTTTAAAAGATAAGCAGGTCAAATTCTATTATTTTTGATGGAAGGTTCCGAATTTTAATGTATAATTATAGAATGTTTGTTTAAATAATGTTTAAACAATGCTTTCGATAATTTTCGAACTATTAGACAGTTTTATAGTATTATTGTTTTATATAAAGGATTGCCATCCTTCACAGAAGACATTACAATAGTTTACTAACTCACATTGATTCACTTCAGACACATTGACTTGGATATAAATTATTTAGATGGATGCCGCTACAAAACATTAAAGGCAGCGATTCTTTTACAACTCGAAGACAATAAATGATTTCAATCCTAGATAATACTTTCTCCATACTTTATGATTTTCTGTTTAAAAAAAACCCTCCACTTCACACCCTTGAAGGCAATTCCCTCATCCTTCAGATTTCAACTCTGATGCTCTTAAGCTTTTTTTCCTTCTCAAGATATTAACATTCTCAGAACTCGGAATGGGAAGATGAGGCATTTTTAATTTCTTTTATGGAAAATCGCACATAATATTAATGAAATAGATATCTAATAAAGGGTACTACACAATTCAAATTTGGTAAATAAGAAATATATTTCCAATAAAATTTTGCATTTAACAATTAATTTTTGGGTTCGGCTAACGTTAACTGAAATCGACAACAATTAAAAACAAAGTGTAAGAAAATAAAATTATTAATGAAAATTTTTCAGTATAAATGAATACTATCCTATTTTAAGCAAAGAAAAAAAAAATCTCTCTTAGCTCAAACTTTTAAAACCGGAATTTACATGCATTTTACATAAAAAAAGGCAAAATATATAAATTTTGAAAAAGTCAGGGAATTTTTAAAATTAATTCATATGAAGTCTAATTTTTGTAGATTTGAGGTATCTTACAAATGGTAACCAGCTACCTATATTTATCTCTAAATTGCCAGTTCATAAACTTTCAATCACTATTCCAAACTACCAAATGATTCCTATTCTTTTTAAAAATTTCATTGGTTGATTTGAGTTTTAATATCGCATAAACTTTTTAAAACTCGAAAAAGTTCATAAATTCGCGCGCATTTTTTAGAGGCAAGAGTTATAAATTAATAATTTTACTCATTCTTTACCAAAAAATATTCAATTCCCCTCCAGGTTGGGCGCTCCTAATGAACATCTATTCAATTTTAATCATTATTCATGCATTTAAGTTTCTTTTGAGACTAATTTAACACACAGTACAAAAAAATATCTTCATATAAAAATATATGCGGATTTGATCAATAAAAGGGAACTATAAATATATATTTTATTTGACAAGGCTTAACTACTTTTTTTTTCAATTCAACATTTTAATTCCCAACACCCTTTTCTATATTCTAAATAAACTTTTTTATTGTCCAAAACCTTTAAAAGGAAGGTATAAAAGAGTAAAATATAAACATAATTTTAAAGTTTAGTTTTTAAAAATTACACAATCTTGTTGGGGGATCTTTACAAGATTTTAAATAAAAATCCGTTAAGCATGCATTTTCTTAAATTCATGTGGAATTTTTTTTAATCACATGAAGAATAGATATGAATCATGATTTTAATCATTAGAGGATTTCATGATTTTTGCACAAGTTAATTCACTTTTTCTATTCTTTGGGGATGAAAGAAACATGAAAGAACTTGACACTAAGTATTTGTAATACTTGTAAAATTGAGTAGAAATCAGGGCTGTGTTAAAGATGAGGTAACACGGTTCAAACACCCCCCCTGTACAATTTAAATCCTGCCTACTTATTTTCTAAAAAGCTACATTTTAACAATGATATCAGCACAAGGGAGTCCTTTCATCCAAATGATCTTCCCCCAATAATACATACAGGGCTACTGTCCTGCTGCACATAGCCCCCCTGCAACTCAATTAATTAAACTTAACTTTGAAATGTTTATAATAAGAAAACAACTAAATTAAATTTTCTCAAACTTGGTCACAGGTCAGAAGAGGTTATGAGATTTTATTTTCCATTAGAATTTTTTAATTCAAAAATTCTCTAAAAGAGGAAAATGGTGTATCACATGATCTCCAACAAAAGAAATGCTAGGATTCTGACTTTAATCTCCCAAATTGATGAACAAAAAAATCTTGCAAAAAATCAAATTTGTACAAATTTTGCAAAACCATATATTAAAAATTTTAAACTTTTGTCTTCATGTTTTAGGGCGAAATTAAGACTTCATACTTAATAAATAGCAATTTATGGAAAGTGATTACATTTGAAATCTAGATTCTTGTTCATCAATTTGGGGATTTAAGTTCAAATCCTAGTTCTTCTTTTGTTGGACAACATGTCATACAGAACCATTTTTTTTGTGGTTAATTTCTGAACTAAAAGGTTTGGTTCTTACATATAATCTCATCAACGGTTTAGTGACTGTCAAATTCAGCAGCCCAGCTAACAGGCTTTGGCGACGTTTTCAGATTCAGCAGCACGGTCAACAGGTATGCACCAAAGTTTTTTCATGGGAAATAAAAACTCATGATCTCTTTTGACCTGTGCCCAAGTTTGATAACATTTGATTTAGTAGTTTTTATAACCATCTCAAAGTGTAAGTTCACTTATAACCACCCTCCAAATATCTTATTACTGGCTTGGTAGAATAGGGCAAAATTGAAGCGTTAAAAACAATAACGGGTATTTAAATTTACCAGGACAAATAAAGTTTAAACCTTAAAAGAAATTTCGTATATAGAAAAAACAAATTTTGGAACACCCGTCTTATCCTGTGGACCATACTTCAAAAACAAAAATGCATAGCTAAAGCACATTAACTGTGCCGCTGAAACTGATGGTCAATGGAATAAAACACAAGAACCCAAGTTTTTATTAAACTTTAAGGGATATGCTATGCCCAAAATCTATTATGTCAGAGCACTTCTCATCTAGCCAGACTTTCGAGATTTGGTTGGAATTTGTAGTTTTAAACATAAACACTAAATTTAAAAATCAGTGAAAGACTGCTACATAAACATTTAATGATATTTACATATTAGTTTTAGAAAATCCAAATCTTATTAATAGAACACAGTGTTAGATAATTCCAACTTTTCGAGAGTGTAAATTCTGAGAAAATATTCAAACTTAATCAACAAGTGATTCTTCCTAAAAATATATAAATGATCACAATATGAAATTTTTTAAATAGTTTATACTATGCAGATTATTGAGCAACCGAATTTTTGTGTTTACAATATTTAGGTATTCATATAGATATATTTAGGTAGATATTATTGCAATATAGTATGATGTTTGCAAATTCTACACACAGGAAATTATTCTGCAGCAGTAAAATTATATGCAAAATACCGAGCAATGGCACCTCGATAACTTACAAATCGGCAACTAAAATCATAAACAAGGCACCCACGAGAAAACGAAACTAGACAATTGCACCGGTAATGGAGATATATTACTCGCATGCTTTTAAAACATTACCTAATTCAACACTCCACATGCATGACATAAAATAATTACTATGATAATTTAGGTTGCATCAATATTAACATTTAAGAGACTTGAAAATCATGCAGATATATGCGGAGATTCGGAAACTAAACATAACGGCAAGTAAAAATACTCACTGTTGCTTGATTCAATGGAGCGCACCAATAGCAATTGATTCTTTTGATCGTCTCTAGGAGATCAACATGTGAAAAAGCATTCAGCGTTATTTGAGAGTCATATTTATAAAACTTATCCGCTTTGCTTACCAACTGGGAACTATGCGACAAAAATTACTCAACAGCACAGCAGACAGACAGCACCGATTTCATGCGGTTGCAGCTTTGCAGCAGCTGATCCAGCTGATACCCCTTTTTTGGAATAGTGGGCTCGTCCGACTAAAAAAAGTTATTTTTGATGATGGAAATATGCTCTCCTAAAAGAAAATTAAAGCTTATTTTTGGTTCATAGGTCATGGAAAAAATGACTGCTTGGAATTTAGAAGAATAGATATTGCTTTAGATAAAAATAATGCAAATGCAACTGAATAAAAGATGAAAAATGAATTTTCTATGCTTTGTTTTATTAAAAAAAATTCATTTAGTTCAATTTTTTTACTTTTTTTAATATATAATTTAATAGTAGTTATTCTCTGAATAGATAATTGTTTTGAAAGTATCAAATTAAATCTGGTATTGGACTCCCAACTAAAAAATATTAACTTTATAGAGAACAAAATGTAGGCTTTAACTTTAACTTTTTAACAATAAAAGAAAGATTATTAAAGAAGAAATTATAGTGAAAGTAAAATAATTCTCTTTTTTTATGGGCAATTCGAAAAAATATATGAAACAAGTACATAAACATTCTCTACCATTTCACACCTATTTACAATATGTAATATTGTTAACAGATGGCGCCACAATATATATATATATTTTCTTTTTATTCGAGAATAATATTTTCCAGTGTTCTCTCCGATTTTAAAAACTATCTAAATAATATGCAATTAATACCACATACCTTCAAACGCTTTAAAGAACTTAATTTTTTAAAAGTTATTCACAAAATTAAAAATATAAAAGTAATGGAGAAATAATAATACGTATTTCCTTAAAAGAATATTATTTCTTGGTATATTTCGTATAAAATATCAAACTTTACAAAAATCAATTTTCATTTAATTCATTGATCAATAATAATTGTTAAAATTGCAAGATTAATAAGTTTTCATGGGAATTTTTTTTTACTCTTAAAATTTTATTTTACGTCTTGATTACTGACTCGGCATAGAGGTCATAGCGTCAAAGGTTCCCAAACTTTTTGGCACCACCACAGGGGCGGATCCAGGATTTTCTTCTGGGGGGGGCACCACTCTAAGATTCGCCCTACATGCCTACATGGGACAGGTCGTCACCAAACTTTTGCATCGGGGGATTGACTTAACGCACCCCCTAACGAGTATATTTATAAGTTAAGTTTTATTTAATTTAAAAGTAGTATATTGAATTAAGTTGCACAAAATAATGTGAACTCCAAGTAGAAATGGGTGTTCTGGGGGTAACCTCAGAAAAATTTTGAAAATTTGTCCCTAAGAGCAGTGTTTCAGCTCATTTTGAGACCCTTTGGGTTACATGGAAGAGAGCAACTCCTTGTAAACCACCACATAATTTTCAAGGAAAAAAATTAAACAGACATCTAAATTTCTAGGGGGGATGGGAGTCCACCCCCAGAAATTTTTTGAAATTTCCCCCTTCAAACTAGTGTTTTTATATCATTTTGAATATCTTTGGGAAACACCTGAAGGGAACCGCTTCTTTTAAGTGGCAAAATTTTCAAGGCAAAAACACTTTTAACAGATGTCAGTTATGGAAGGGGGTCTGGGTGTTCTTCCCCAGGAAAATTTTAGAAATTTAGTTTTTACTTCTTTTGAGACCCTTTGGGTTGCATCTGAAGAGAATTTCTCCTTATAAGTTGCAGAATTTTCAATGGAAAAACAATATAAAAATTGATGTCAAAATTACGGCCTTGAACTGGGAAGCTATGATACCCTCAAAAAAACTATTACTTATTCTTCTTCACTATGAATTATTTAAATTTCCTTTCGAAAAATGATAGTCACTAACAAAAAATACAAAAACGCCGTTAACAGACGTCAGGGTTTTGAAGGGGGTTTGGGAAAATTTTTGAAATTTGCCCCTGTTAAGCCATTTTATGCAGTGTATTTTTTAGTCCTCTGGGGGGGGGGCACGTGCCCCCGTGCCCCTGATCCGCTACTGCACCACCGCCCCCTTTTAAAGAATAAAATTGTCCACTGCCCCCTTACAAAGTTTTGCTCCTAATTTGCTTAAATTTATAGAATTTTATACCAACGTTTTGTTATGAAAAAACTTTAATTTACCCCTTTTACGTTCATTAATTAATTTTTGGGTAGTCTTGTGCTTAAGGTTTAGCACAATAGACGTAAATCAATTCTCAATGATTTCTAGTCATTTTACTGGTATTAAAACTAAAAAAACATAAGTTTTTTTTTCCTGACGGAAACTCTCCTTAAAATGAATATTAGTTAACCTTTTCAGTTGCTTTTTTTCGGCCATAGCTGACTATTCGACTTGTGAGCGTGGTAACGGAAGTTTAATCACATCACAGAACGGGGATTTTCACCCTATGAAAATTTAAATATCAAAATATGTAAGTTGTTTTTCAACACTGACAAGGTCGACACTATAGCAAGAATCCTTCATGTGAAATTTAAAGAGTTTTAATTAATTTTACTGAATAAACATGGAAAGGTTTTAAGCCCCCCCCCCCTAAGGAGTCGGGGAAAGCATATTTAAATAAAGAAATGACATAATATTGCATAATCATCTTAATCAACTTATTTAAAACGTTCTTTTAAGGGTCAAATTTCAAAAAAATCTCACTCTTGAAATCGGATTTTTTAAAAATTTTGAATTAATTCTAAAAAAAAACCATTTCACACATTAAATATGGATTCTAAGGGGGAAATTTGACCCTCCTTAATGACACGCCCCTGCTTCAATGTTTATATTGTATGTAGATTTTTTTTTCAACTCTACACTGAATATATTCAAATACAATAATTAGTCCTCCCTTAATAAATCGAAGAATGATTATTAACATAATTTTCATGAACTTCCCAATTCCGAAGCTAAATTTACTCATGAGTTTTGTAGGGAGTTATTTCCAAAGCCAAACTTACCAGTCTAAAAGTAAATAATTTAGAAAATAAGGTGAACAGATGACACCGATGGATATCTCGATGAAGCTAAAGAGTTAAATTTAAATAAGTACAAACTCAAATAGGGCTTGTATGCATTTTGTTTAAAATAAGAGAGAGTTTCCCAATAGTTGGGCAGCGTTATTAAGTCTAGTGGGAAAAATCAAAACCGTATTGTTAAAACGTTGTTATTTTATTAAAACTGGGGAAACTTAAAAACATTATTAATAGGGTTGTATTTTAAAAGATAGAAATATAAAAGTAATATATAATACATTCTCACCATTTTTATTTACATGTTTTATGTTTATCTTAAGTTTACAAATAGAAATTGAAAATGCAACTCTAAAGTTTACTCATTGTTAACTGGATAAACTTGCCTTGTCGTTGATACCGACTTCTTTTCATCATTTATCTCATTTTATCTTATTGTAGATGAGATAAAGAAAAAATTAAGGATGAGAGTGAGAGATTAAAATTAGGAGATTGTGTGGTGGGAGGAATGAGATTATCTGGGAACGGGAGAAAAATCGAACGAATCATAAACGAGAAAAAAAAGTTATAAATAAGAACACAAAAAAAACTATTTTAAAAACCACTTATTTAAAACAGACTAAAAAGCACAAAAACGTTTTCCCTTCCTACTCTATATAAAACGAAAATATGAGGCTCATGCAATAGATAATTCATCAGATACTCCCTGCTCCCTGCACTCTTCATTTACTATTACTGTCATTTGCTCATGTTTTTCCACCATTTAGAAAAAAAAAAGAAAAGAAAATGTATTTTATACTTTATAGTCCGGGTTTTAATAACATGTTTTTTTTTTAAGTTTATTTTTTAAATTTAATTTTTATTCTCTGCTTTTTAGTTTCGCTTTCGTGGATATTTTTAAAATTTTATTTTCATCCATTCTTGAAAATAGTTGGCTCAGCCTTCTCGCAAAACATGGAGGGGGCTTGAACCCACATTAACTCTAAGAAGTCAACACCTGTGTTTATTACGTTGTAGTTGAACTAAAGATTACCCTAGGTATGCTTTTTATTTTTTTAAAGAATTAAAAATTGTATTATTTTTATATTGCAATTTTTAATTAATTATAATACTGTATTTTTATACTTTCGATTAAAGATTTTTGGTAGCTCATCATTAGCATGATGGACTTCATGGGATGTTTAATATTTTCTATAAAATTGTCCAGTAATTGCGGGAAATATAGACTTTTTTGTTGAACGCAGGGGAACTCTCACTTCCAGTAAATATTCTGTTATTTAGAATTAGCTTTTTTTAAGGATTAGTACTTTTCTTTCGAGAAAAGAGTTCTGCATAGATTTCACGTTTTTTAAGTGTTTATGAAGAGTAAAGGAAATATAATTCTAACTACAATTACTGTATTCAAAGCGGTATGAATTCCCAAAACACTAGTATTGCAGCCCATATACTTGATAAAAAGAAAAGAAACAGAAGAATATACATAATTTAGTTCCAAAAGACTATTAAGCGCCGGTATTATAGTTCCTTCGTTCACATGGATTGGTCGCGGCACAATAAAAGCGATAAAACTTGCTGTGTAATTATTTAAACTTCGGGAAAACACTTTTTCCCTTGGGGTTTTCTTTGATCTTTGGGTTTGAGACTTCAAACCTAATATTAGCCTTCGAAATTTCCAGTTATTTGAGAAATTTTATTTTTATTGTTATTTGCCTCTAGATTTTATCGAAAGACAAGTAAACAACGAGTCTTCGAAGACCAATTCGATCTCTTCACCCCATTCAAACTCATATGGACTATTCCTTCTACTTTACTTGGATATTATATAGCTTTGTTGGTAGTTTTTCCTCTATTACGCATTTTCAAAATTATTTTGAGAGGAAACATTAGCTGTTCAATGTTCCCGAAATTTCGGCGTGGGGACGGATTTTGTAATCACCCATGCATTAAAAAATGGATTGATCTACACGCGATGGGAGCAAAGCCGTTTAGCACCTCGAAATATGTTTGGCAGAGCACTGATTTTACTAAGTTAAATTTTAAAAAGGTGGACAGCATGCCCAGAAGAAACTCAGCTGAAGATATTGGAGTTGAAGCATTTAGTATTGACTCCAAATATCAAAGTTGTTATTACTACTGCTGCTGCTGCTGCTACTACTACTACTACCTATTGCATTCTTTTAAGCGACATAGATTAGAGTCGTACTTTACAGGCTCCTCAACCCGAAAGGTATTGCTTTACTTCTTGTTTTATTTACGGTGAGATAAAATATATTTTTAATTGTTTTTATTGCATTATTAATTATTATCATATGTATTTTGAGTTATTAATTTTTAATTGTTAAACTACCTCAAGTCCATAAGATTGTAATACGCGGGGGCGTAAGGTTTTGCCACCCCTATAATTCTATGAAGATATTCTATGGTTATTAATGGTAAAGAATGTCGGTCTTCACTTCTTATATTTAATATAAAACATGCAAAATAACGAGAACAAAAAATACATGTTTTTAACGAACATAATTTTTTAACTTTTATTTTAATAGTTTTATTATATCAATAACATAGTTTTATTTGCTGAAGTGTAGAAAAGAAGCACGCAGATAGCTTTGAACTTTTCAAAAATTGACTCATGTTTATAAGTATTTAATGGTTACAGGAATGTTTTTAATTTTGAAAATGTAAAGCTAACAATGTGAAAAGTGTTTTCATAAAGTTACTCATACTCTCATTACCACCTTTTTAGTGTCATTTATTTAATAATATGTATTTGCAACATCCTTTTATCACGAAAAGTTGGAAAGTATCAAAACTTTCTTACACCTCTTTTCTTCGAAAAATAGGTTGTACTTTCCCAATATGTCCTGTTTGTGGAATAAAAATATATTTAATGGATAAAAGAAATTTTAATTGGAAAAACAATATCAACTTAAAACAGGAAAAATAGTACACTGTTTTCATCCCAATACTCTTTCCCAGCTATGTCTCTAACTCTATAAACATAAAATTAAACAATTCAGCAAATGGAATGAATTTATCTTTACACTGACACCCAATCAAAATTCGAACAAGTGAAATTCCAATCAGGATGAGACACTCCATTTTAATTATACGAGAGTTAATGCATAAGTTGAAACATCTTCCCAATTCCATTGATCAAGAGTGACCTCGACTGCTCTTGCAAAAAAATAGTTGTACTTGGTACTTTGTGTTTAGTCTGGAAAATGACTCCCTTTCGGAGCATTTAGAATAATTATTCAGCAATGCAATAATTGTGTTTTGTATTGGTCCAACAAACGCTAGAGATACATGAGTTTAGTTCTAAAACTCTGAATAAGGAATCCTTCCTTTCTAATATAGTTGGGTGGCATTAAGAAAGTAAAGAGCGAAACTTGACCCACACGGATTTTTGAACACGGTTGAAATATTTTAATCCTTTTTATTAATGCTCAACTCAGCTTCTGGAAAATGTTTGATATGTTTATGTGTGAGGTAAGTTTCACAAAAAAGTTTATAACATTTGTTAACATAAAAATATTTACAAAATATAAGAGTAGTTTTCTTTATCAAAAGTGTTTTTATTACTAAACTAGGAAAATGCAAGTAACGTAATGAATACTTAGATTTATGATACTATTTTTTTTCTCGTTAAAACACAAAATTGTTTTTAAAACATATTTGTAAAATTCCACCTGTTACCTGTATGTCTGTATACAGATATACAGGTAATGTGAGTACAAGCGCTAGAAACATGTTTACTTATGGTTTTTTTTCGAACGAATTAAGCGTAAATATGAGTCATGATGCATAAAGCATCAGATTTAGAATTTGTTTTTAAAATGATACGCAAATTTTGTTTGTGAGTTCTGGGCTGAAAAATCTGAAATTTCTGAAAAAATCTATTAATTAATTTTAATAATGAGCATTCGTTATGATTTCTCTCTCAGAGTACTTTTTTTCCTCATCAAAAACTAAATCTGCACTTAAAATTCGTTAAAAAACTGAAATTTGAGAAAAAACCGTAAAAGTGCCAATAGGTATACTACAGCTTAATTGATTGATGGAAATGTAAACTTTAATGTTCAATGAATTTGGTAGCTTCTAAAAATCTAAAAATTGATTTTGTATTATATTTACAGGCCACTGTACTATTTTTATACACTGGGAGCACATTTGAGCAGAATTTCTCAATTTTTAGAACGATAATTCAAGGGGGAAATTTTTGTTAAATTTATTGAAAATGGTACTAAAATTTCAAGAAAGCTGTAAACTTATGAATAAATCAATTTTTGTTTCAATATCTTGAAGAAATAGACAACAATGTACTTTTTGTTCAAATGTACCCCCTCTCCTCTACTTCTTTTTTCATTTATCAGTTTCATATTTTTCGTTCAGATTCGGTAATCCCTTTTTAATATCAGATTAAAATATTCCATTAATGCAAAATTTACGCAATCCCAAATTCAATCCCTGTTATCCAAAGCAGCAAATTTATGAATCGACAGTATCATTTATCAGCAACTTCTCTCTGAGATCTTCGAACGGGTATTTTAAATATTAAAAACTCTTTTAACTTTAACGAATAAAATCTCAAAAGTTTTTTGTATAACATAACTAATTTATTTCAATGCAATCATAAGCATAAGCAGGCTAACACACAGAAAGCACAAGAAATGAAATAGTGTCGGTTATGTAGAATTTACTGCGCTGGTTTAAAATCTGTCTTTGATTTCTTAATACCATGTTGATTTCTTGTAAAAAAAAAACCTAAATAGAAATTTTCATCGTTTTAGCTATAACAAATTGCCACAGATTACTTAACATTTTTTATTAAATATTGCATATATCTGGTATGAATAAATGATAGTGTCATAACAGGGGCCGTTCAAATATTACGTAATATATGCACCTGGGGGCGGGAGTTTGCTTTTTGCCTACTAAGGGGGTAAAAAGGGAGAGGGGATATGAGTGATTTTTTTTAAACTATGATATTTTAAACACTATTTTCAAAATTTTCTCGCAACTTGCATAAATTATTTAACTTGAAAAGTTAAATTCAAAATTTAATTAAGATATTAAATACACATTTTTATTTTATAATCAATTACTTTTTTATTAAAATAATCAAAAACCTGCTTACGTAATTTGAACGGCTTCACAAAACTAAAAACTCCACAGAACTAACTCCCTATTAAAATCTTTAACGGATTTGGAAATAAATAAAGAGCTTTCGAATTACTAATTTGTCGAAGAAATTTTGACAATGCATTTTCCACCATACTTTACTTAATTTAAAATAAAAATGAAAAAAATATCTCCCTCGATTTCCTCTAGAAAAAATAATAAATTAATAGGGTTTAAATTTTTTTATTAATTTCAAATTTTTTAAAACGCAAGCTCCTCGTTCCTCTCGTGATATATCCATCCAAACCCACTTGAACCAGCGCTCCCCCGACCCTATCCAGAAATACCACATTTCTCCCCCATTCAACCTATACAGGCTCTCTAATTCAACCTACACCCCTAAAAAAACAGGGGAAAAGTACCCGTCCGATGCTAGTTTTCCAACAAAGCAACGAAGGAGGGACCCACTGGGGGCACATGAGAGAGACTCAGCTTCTGAATCAGGTCAGCGTTTCGTGTATTTGTTATTCCCGCTCTAGCCTTTGGGAACGAAGCTTCCTGCCGGGGTTTCGGCCGTGCTGGCGGCCGCTTCTCTAGGTGAGTACCGTCGAAAAGAACTTTTTAGTGTAGAAGTCAATATCCTGTTTGTGTATTGTGTTTTTTAATTAATAATGCTGGTTTAGATACTCGTAAGGAATGTTTTATAATTGTATGCTGAATTCTGTTTGTCAGACCCAAACTCGCCCAAGTTCATTTGGTTAATTAAAAAAAAATGGTTATTGATGTAGAGTGCGTTAGTTGGTAATTGATTGATTGACTGGTTGATGCCTTGATTAGGTGTCGTTAGTCAATTTCATTGGTAGTCAATATCAAATGTAATACAAAATATGGTTTTAAAAATCCTTTGTACTTTTGAAATAGTTTCTTTCACATTTGATAATGCTTTTGCGACACGCGAAATTTTAATTCTATGTAAATTATTAACTGCAAATTCTGTATAACTATATTATTTGTCATTTCTCTTTAAATATTTTACATATATTAGAGGGGTTTTATGTAAATTTATGGAATAGGCTATACTTTAAATTATGATGTTTTTGCACAAACGTAATAAATTTAATATTAAAAAGTTCAAATAAGAAAATCTGAAAAAAATTAAATCTACTTAAAATTTTTGGTTTTCCATACTTAAAATTTATTTCACTGAATAGGCTTTGAAAGTATATATAAATGATTTATAATAAGAATTTTATTCGGCCTGTTTGAATAGTGACAGTCGCAATACAAGTTATAGTTAATCAGCAATCGATAAAGAAAAGCTAAAGAAAAATATATCTACCATAATGTCACAAATTATAATGCTTCAAATATGAGTCTGAGATTTAAAATGAAATGTACGTGTTTCCCATAGGTATATTATTACCACATAGTTTGTTATGCATGAAATTATCCTAAAATATATTATAATATAAATCATACTATAATTAACAGAGAAAATATACCTCATTAGGTTATCTCTTTTGAAGGATTAAAGGGTGCCTTAAATTTTGATATAGTATAAGTTAATTTCATTTGGAGATGTTTGGAGGTCTAAAGAAAGCACAACTAAGTTATTTTAGCTGTCAGTTTAAAAAAAAATATCAGGTTCATTAGATGTTTCTAGTACGTTTCAAATATTGAATGACATGAAGCTTTTTTTAACTTTAGGATATCTTATTATGATTCTTCTATTTAACATATATTAAGTTATAATCAGTTACTTAGTATCAAATGCTAAGCAAGAGTGTTCACATGGTATAAAACGTTATTCCCTCAAAATATCAGCTTTCGAACGATCCTCCCTCAGTGAAAGGAAAACAAATCCAAAGGGGTATCAAGAAAAAAACAACCGAAGGGCATTGTCAAAAAGACAATAGCAAGAGTGTTGATCGAGTTCGCAACATGGGATCGGATGCAACAGCTGTGGCGGCCGGCGTTTTACCGGCGAAATTAAACCGGCATCGTATTCCCTTCGCTTATTAGCCCAGCAGCGGCCGATCTCCGTTTCATTTCGAGACATCCTTTTTCCCACGGAGGAGTTCAAGGTCACCGCGCCAGCGACACTTTCACACGCCTCTCCGCGCTCCGCTCAGCTTCATCTGCCGAGCTCTTCCCGCGGACCTTGGTCAGCGGAGGCTCAAGAGGAGTTTCTCCTCTCTATCCCATTCCTCTCTCTCCCCCCTATTCTCTTACTCTTTTTCTTCTGGTGATCTGGAAGATAGTGAAACATTGAACATAAAGCTATGTTGGGTATTTACACTTAAAATAGAATTTTTTTAATAGGTAACAGAAAGTGTTTTTTTTCCCAGAAATTTTTTTTCAATTTATATTTTAGTTCGGTAGCAAATGTAGTACCCTATACATATGTGGATAACCGCGTGATAAAAATGAGGGGAGAGTCTTTATTTTATTTGTTTTAACACGGAAAATATCGATTCCGATGTTGGCATTCTTAAATATGGTGCGGTCATTTTTAATTTTTTAAAATGAATATAATTTGAAAAAATATTGTTTTATTGTTGTTAAAAAAAAGCTGCATTTATAAAGTTATGCTTACAGATTTACGATATTTTACTTTCAATTTTGAAAAAACACATATGTGCTTAAAAATAAGAAAATTTTTAATTAAAAGAATGTAATATAAATGATATTAAGCTATTGAATTTTCCTGTTTGGAAAACTTTTCAAACGGATTTTAAAAAAAAACCCTTTTATTGATTTCAACCTTTGAAACTAGAAGATCTCATATAATATAAAAATATTTGTGGTGAGGTCACAAATTTTGAGAAATCCCCTTCATGACTGTCAGTTAGGCATTTCTGACTTACAGCGAGCGAACTTTCATTATACACGTGTTCCATTCCGTCTTGCAATAAGGAAAAAAATATAATTCTATAAAAGAATTCTGATTTTTGAAACTAAAAATATCTTTTGTGTCTTTTGAAATTTTAGTAAGGACAGAAAGAGACAGAGCTCTTATCTATCAAGATAAAATTTTAGATTCCTCTTTAAATATACTAATGGATTTTACACAGCTTACTAAGTCGATAGTTGTAAAAAAATTAAACTTACTATGCATGTTTGCCTTGTAAATTTATGAATACTAAATTTCAATTTATAGTTTTTTTTTTATAAAATATTCCAATTTGCATCTTCAATATTATACAGTAGTGAATGTAACTGATTCAGGAATTTGAAACGCTTATAGTACTATATTACGTTAAAAATTAATATATAGTATATTAATTTTACTAACTTATTAATAGGTTAGTATATAAAATAACTAAAAGATCATTAAGAAGAACATTATGCATTAACCCTCATATAATAAGTCGCATGCTAATTAAGGTATATTATTAATTAAGCTAAGGTGGCACAGAATTTCGAAAAGGTGGAAATTAGATTTGAAACATATTGAATGGGTTGTTTTAAGTTACTGTTTCAACTCAAACTTCAGATGAAAAAGTATCATCAGGTTTTATCACACTTTCATCCTGAGAATTTTTTTCCTCAAATTACCTAAAAATCGACCAAATAAAAAAAATATTTTTTCTTCATAATTTAACTATTGAAAATCGTCAAATTTGCACCTACCACTTAAACTGGAGTACTCTCAAGTCCATAGTAGCTTTCAGTGGAGGCATTTTCGAAATTACCGCGGTTTTGAGACTCCAATGAAAGATAAGGCGACATGGAATTGATACTAGGGTGAGATCCGAACACCTGCTGGACAGGCTTTAATCGCAACCTTCTCTTTTCTTGCCAAATGCATACCTGAAAACAATGTGCTAGTAGTGTGTAGTTATGGTCAGTGATCGAATATCCAAAGCGATGATGCCGTTGCTAGACCTTTTCCTTCAAGAGTTCTCATCCGACGAATTCGCGTGGTTGGATAAAACGGTGAGTTGATTTAATTTGAATTCGACTAAAAATTAGGTTGTGTGATTTCGTGGCAATAAATACGTAGACATTAACATTTGAATGTTTTTCCAACAGTAGGTATGTTGTTATACCTATGGACAGTGCTTGTTTTCTAGAAGTACAAGTACCGGAATGGTATCATTCAATGGAGGTGGATGTATTCCCATAGTAGGGTAATTTTAGGGAATATTCCAATTTTTTAAGATAGGTACCCTCAAATCGAGCTCTGCCTATGGGTGACAAGTATACATAATACAAAATGAAGCTTGTCTGAAATTTATGATTTTTATTCAAAATTTTTGTTCTTGAAACGAGTGGTTGAAAAAGAGAAACAAGTTTTACTTCCAAACATTATTTTTCTTTTTAGTTTCTATGGAATTTGAAAATTTTGCAGTCAGAAAAACATAAGTATAGTATTTTAAATGATAAAACATAATATGGTTCATAGTTGTAAATAATTCCCATGTTCCAAAGATCCAATCCACATGTTGGTGGTATTATGGAGGAAAAACAGGACACTTCTCACTGTGGCAAAACATGTTATGATAGAGAGACTAATCAAATAAATACCTAAAATACTCTTTTGCTTTTAAGCGGGCGTATTTATATTAATTTAAACACAAATTCAAAATTTTCTATGGACACTAGAATGGCCCTTATTTTTCAATTATCGAAAAGTTAAGCTCCCACCCTTCTATCTTATCTTGAATACGATAAATGTAAAATTGATTTGAAATGAAATCAATGAAAAATTTTACAGCAACCCTCAAACGCCTCAAAGTTTTTTTTTTATTTTAGAATAAAAAATCATTTTTCACGGATTTAAGAGAAACATTTTTCAGATAATTTTTTCTCGGGAAATATGTATTGTTGATCAATTTCATATTTGTTAAAAGTTTTATTTTGGGGAAAAACATAACTTCTACGACCTTCGATCTTTTTTTATTGCTTTGGTTTTAAGAGGCACTCTACAATTGAGATTACTAAAAAATAATTATATGAGTAGATTTTCTCAGTGTCAGATTTGTTTGGTATCCTTTTTAGTGTGTTTCGAGTTGGAAGATGAGTGAAAGCTTTCACTTAAGAGTGCAGTAAAATTTTAATAACCAGTAATATATGTAATAAAATTAAGAAGTTCAACATTGGTAACTAATTGTACGTAGCATGGAATCTCTCCAATTTGAAATGATGTATTGCAGTGTAGATGTATTTTTTGTCGATTGGACAAGATAAGAGGGATACTGTCGGCCACTTTGTTGTTGAAGGTTAAATTTATGCTGAAGTATTTCTCTATGCTTCCCTCTCTTAAACTTTTTCAAAGACATTGAAAAGAAAAAAAAATTGCACTAGTTAGCATCTCTAATTTTAAAAAACTTTAATGAATCCTAAAAATAAACAATCATCCAATCAATTAAGTAATTGTTAGTAAAAATGGGAATTCTTTAGAGGTTTTCTTAAATAAAATTGGAAATGAGAATGCAAGTTTTAATTTAAAAAGCGTTTCCTTTGGAAAAATTTAAGAGGCAAGCATAAAGAAATATAGCATAAATTTAACTTTTAACAACAAGTAGCCCTTAGTCATACGGGATTATCTAAAATTTCTGTGAATCATTAATATAGTATACTTATTCTGTGGCTCCCCTCCCAACCTCTTACCTTGTACCAGTAAACAGAAAACCATCTGTACTACAAAATTTCATTTCAATTTAGAGAGAATTCATGCTACTTATTACTACTTTTCCAATTCCAACTATGATAAATTACAGCTAATTTTGAACTAGTCCATCAAATTACTTGATAATGATGATTAAAATTTTATATAGGCTATCACATATCTTCCAACTAGAAACACACCCAACCCAAATGGACACCTGTGGAGGATGACAAACAAATCATACATTAAGAAAATCAACTCATACAACCCCCCTTCCAGTAAAAGAGACACTTAATAAATAATACATTCAAGTTCGCCCCATTCACGATCCCCCCAAAATTATAATTAGGAGTCATTCGAATATTACGTAAGCATGTTTTGGTCATTTTTGACCCCCTCCCCCTTTTTAGCAGAGATAAGCAAACTGCAACCCCCCCTCATGACCACGTAGAAAACTGCCCTACAAAATATTTCTAAATTGTTCTTTTTTTACGAAGTAAAATTTATTAAATAAAATTTCTTTTTTGTTGAATTTTGAAATCATTTATGCAAAAAACAAGAGATTTTCATGCAGTGTTTATATCATTTTATGTAAGCATCACGCTTTCAAAAACACAGTCACAATTTATTCAATTCAGTCTTAATTATTAATTAAATTAAAAAAGAATTGCAAGTTATATTTTTTGTCTACTCCTCGCTCTGAGGTTGAGATGAACTCACTCACTCATCGACGAACGAGTCACAATTCTACCTTGAGTGAGTCAACTCTTTTATCGAAGAACGAGTGAGTCAACAACTCATGAGTCGATCAACAAGAGTGATTTGGCGCCATCTTTTGCCTTTAATGCAAATAAATATAACACCTAATATTATTATACAAGAATCATGGACAAAGAGGGTGTAGAAATTATTTCCAATTTCTATTGCAGTCAACTATTAGTTTTCTATTCGATTCGAACTTTTTATGCTTAAACCCAATATAAACCGAACAGCTGCATAGTATAAGTTTTTAGACTATTGTTGAAGTAAAAAAGCAATTTAGTATTTTACCCTTAGCTTAAATCTGATAAGAATAAATTGATACCACGCCAGCATCACTTTAATAGTTTTCAAATTCGCTGCTCTTCGTTTCGGGTTGGCGAACGTGAACTTAGGTTGAGTTTGTTACATTGCATTTTGCACATCATGGAACCGACTGAGCCACTGAGCCGAGCCTTTTGTTTATGTTTTCAAACTAAGCTTTTCGTTGTTACGCCAAGATGGTTGCTATAGTAACGTAATGTAGATAAGTTAACCATGTTTTTAAAATATAATTAAGCGAAATAGTTTGGTTTTCATTTGATTTTTTACTTCTTGTTACAAAACAAACTCGTTGTCGTATTTTGGTCTGTGTACATAACTCGGCATACAACGAGCGGCTTTCTTTCAAGATCAGTTTTTAAACTAAGAAGTTTTTCGTGAATAAGATTTTAGAGAGTGATCTAAATTGATTTTAAATCAGAATATTAATTTTTTATTAAGTTATCCTGAGTATATTCGTTTAATTGAGCTATAAGCTAAGAACATCATTGGTGAAAAAACATGTGGTTTTGAAAGTGAATATTCTAAATAAACACTATTCCCACTTGCACACTAGATCTTGGAAAAAAGGTAAGTTTGATATTAGTTTTAAAGAAATTATATTACCACTTGGTAGTTTTTGAGATGTTTGCTTACTTTAACATTTGGTTATTTTGCTTTGTTAATTATGTAAATATTTATTACTAGTTGTTAGTTGTTTACAAATTACTTTATTTAATTACTCTTCTTATGATATTAATGTATGAACAAATTAAATGCATCAATTATCTGAACAGAATATTTCTTTAGTTTTTCTAATTATGTCAGAAAAGAAGTTATGACCAGAGAACTTGTTGATAAATAAGATCGAGATTGAAAGAATATTTTCTTTTGGATTTGATTGTGGATATAAATAAAATATAAAGTGAAGTAAAAAAGGTAAAGGATTTTACATGATGAACCTTTAATTAGTATTTTCTTTTGTTTGTTAAAATATTTTCTGGGCATAGGGAGATTTATAGAAGGTCATGGTGAAACAATATCAACAACTTTTTTTATTGGTAAAGGTTGTTTCCAATGCCAATCAGTGATGGCATACCCCTAGGTCCTTATCCAATAGTTTGGATCTCTCAGAGTATCTTCGGTTCTTATGTATTAGCCCGCCGACCACTCAGCCACACAGTCTGAGATCTAGTAGTTATGTTCTTCAGATTCAGTGGCACTGTCGATGGGGTAATACATTTGTACCGCTTTCTCCTAAATCTACCCATGTTTCTGGGGTTTCATACAAATTAAACAGTTGGTATGAAATATCAATTTTCCAAATATAGCATTATAGTTAACATTATCAATAGAAATTTGTTTAAAAATTGTACTTAGTTTTTTTTATTTTTTAGCAAGAGCAATATGAATATGGATTGAATTTGAACTATCCAGCTGAGGAACTCAGACCTTATGGTATGAATAATGCCATGTCTGTTCCCTTGTATTCTCCGCTTTCTAGTGCAGCACCTACGTCCTCTCCAGGAATGGCAGTTTACAGCATTCCTAGCCATGTAAGTAAAGATATTTTTAGTTACTTTTATGGCTATTAAAATTTTATACCCTATAAAATGGTTTTGAGTGGATCTACATAGAACACTAAGTACTCTGAGGTGTAATATCTACAAGTCCTTTGTGAAAATATTTGCTTATTAATTTATTCATCAATTATCTATATTAAGTGTTCAATCATTTTTTCCTATTAAAACAGTGACTGTTAAGTTGTCGATTCACCAATTACATTAACTGTCACCAAAAAATATCTTTTTCTACACCCTTGGGTAACAGTTTTAGCAATTGTGAAATAGTTGATGGCTTATTAATATGCAAGTATATTTTTTATAAGGAGAGTGTTTTAAGAAGTATGTATAAGAACAACTGAACCAATATTGATAAACTATTTCAAACTGTTTATATGTAACTATAGAAGTAATAGAGGTACTATTAGAATTTTCTTTGAAAATTTGTTACCTATTAAATTGTTTTTCATTAAATTATATCAATAATATTAAAATTAGTTAATTTTTTAAGCTTTATATTAGGGAAAACTCCTTTTCATGGGTGCCACTCTTCCGTACTGTAGACGGAATTCCGTCTTTCTAAAAGTTCTGTGAACGGAATTCCGTACTGGGTGTACTACGAAACGCAAAATCAGCTGACCAATTGGCAGCGATTTGTACTAAATTTTAGTACTTACATCCGCACATTTTGCCCACAAATATGCCTGTTTTACTCAGATAAAACCTTTGAGTTAAAATTTAAGGACCTATTTAATTGTTCATATGTTGTTTTTATGAAGTTTTTCTAGATTGTGTAGAAGTAATTAAAAAAAGATTAAAAAGTTTAAAGTTCAGTCTTGCAATTTTTGAAGAGTGGCACTCATGCTCTTTTTCCATCTGGAAATATAATTGCTTACAACTTTTGGTACTTATGTATTATCCCGTCGATCGTTCAGCGGCACAGCTATAAAACAGTCAATGTTCTTGGTTAATGTTTTTGAATTCAGTGACATGATTGACAGGATAATACAAAAGAACCCAAATTTTTACTTTAGATAGTTAAAAATAATTATGTAAATAAGCTTAAAAATATTATGTCAGTGCATTTCTTTTATTAGGGTGACAATCACCGACATTCTTCTGTGATGATGAACCTAAGTGAATCTCATCCTCATAACACTTTGCAAATGAATGGCCAAATAATGGATGTGTCTCAGGGAGACACAAGAATAAGTGGAGCTTATGAAGGTCGGCCTGTGGATCTCTCTAGTCCTCGTCCTAATGGACATTATGAACATTTAGTGCCTTCATATGAAAATGGATATTCTGTTAACACATCTGTGTGTGGTATGTTACTTCTTATTTTGAAATGATTATCAAGTAAAATCATCAGATTTTGAGAAATATTTGTATTATGTAGTAATTTTTATAATCATTGATATTACTGGATTAGGGATTTTAAATTTGTAAGGTATCATAGTGAATAAACAGTATAAATTTTTGAGAAAAAGAAAATTTTTTGATAAAAACTTGATACATCTTAATTTGTGCTGCTTTCTTTTTTTTTAATTTTTGATAAATTAAATAGAGATTTTAGTTAGCCAAGTTGCTCTGTACAAACTCTTAACTTTTAAAACATTATAATTTAAAAACATTAACCTATCATAATTTTACTTACATAATTACCAATCTATTCAAAGCTTATACTTGATTCTCCTTAAAATTCTTTTTGTTACATAATTGAGAACTAGCAGATGATAGAATAACTACTCTTATGAAGAGTAAAGTTGATTTTCTTTTAAATAGTTTTATTTGGTTTTAACTTTTTCAACTTTGTTTCAATGGGAAAACTTATTTGTGAAAGTGCGCTTCTCAATAAAAGAATTACGATCGTGTATTGGTCTTTACTCTCTTAAATTTTTAAAAGAAGTTGTCAACATTGTTTTGTTTTAAAATAATATTACCTATGTAGTATTTATTAAAATTACTCATTTGTTTAGGTTCATCTATTCAATATGCATCAGGACCTGAAAAAATCAATGGAGAAACTACACATCAGTTTTCATTAGGAAGCAGTTCATCTAGTGTTTCTATTCTGCATCAACCTTCTTATCATGGTTCCCCTAGTCCTCTTCCTGCCCCTTCACCAAATTTAGATGAAAGAGCTCGTCACAAGTATGATATACTTTGTAACAATTTTAACCAGTTTAGTATGTTACATTCAGTTTGAAATTACATTCAAATTAATATACTTATTCACCTTTATTAAATATTTTTTACACACTTTTAACTTTTAAAAGATTTTGTGAATAATTAAATGTAAATATGTACTATCCGAAATAAACATCTTATTCATCAAGTACAACCTTAAAACATAAGTAAAATGAAGTTAAGAAAAAGGGGAGAACTATTCATTTTATAAGAAAAATTAGATAAATATATTTTCCTGATGAAAAACCAAACCATTACAAAGTGAAAATACTGTGACCATATAGGTTTGATTATCAATATGATATTGGTCGCTATTTACTAATGTAAGTAATAATGTATCCTAATAATAATCGTAAGTAATAAAACTCGATTGATTACTTTATTTTATTTGTTATTGGAATTGTATTTATTAGTTTTGTGCTTGGTGCGTTTTAAATTTTTAAAGCCTTCTATTAAGCTTGTTCTTTTATAAGCATTTTCTAAATTGGCTCATAATTTTTTTTTAGCTTTATGTAATAAAATTTTATTGAAAATTACTTTATTTTACAGAGAAGTTATGAAAAAGTATCTAAAAGAAAGGGGTGATATGATTATCATAGTACTGCATGCAAAAGTTGCTCAAAAATCATATGGAAATGAGAAAAGGTATGCTATTTATATTTTATCTTGATGTTTAATTAAGAATTAATTTTACTTTGATATTGCTAGTTTGAATCACAATATTTATACAATACAACATAGTATTTATAAAATGCAGTGGTACAGATTTAAAACAGGTCCTCCATGATGAATTGCCAAGAACAGAAGACAGATCAATGGGCAGCTGCATAGTTCACGGCTTTAGTTAGTGGTTGCCATGGAGGACCTTTTTTGAATCTGTTCCAATACAGTCAGCAAATGCCTGGATAAATAATCAATAATCAACATTTTATCCTTATGTAAGAATGAAATAGTTTCAGTGCAACAATTACTTCTAAAAAATACTGTGCCATTACTGTCCCAAAATATATTTTTATGTTAAATGTTTTTAAAGAAATTTAATCTAATAGAAATTTTCTGTTTTCTGTTAGAGTTTTTTTGATTTCCCTTTATGATCTTGTACTTTTAAACACTACCAAGTTCTTACACGTTTGTTATCAAAGATTTCCACTTATTTATTTTGTGTCATTAAATCGTAAGTTCTATACTTTAAAGATATTATATTTGTTACTTGTTTCATGTATTTAGATTCTTTTGTCCTCCCCCATGTATATACCTCATGGGAGATGGCTGGAGAAGAAAACAGGAACAGATGATATATGATGGGGAAAATGAACAAGGAGCTCATCTATGTGCATTTATTGGAATTGGTAATTCTGATCAAGACATGCAGCAGCTTGACTTCAGTGGAAAGGTAACAAAAACAGTATGTGAAAAAATATTTAAAGTGAAGTTATAATTATAAATAATTTTATTAAATGCAAATAAAAATCTGCAAAAGTAATACTCATGTACTTATAACACTAAGATTTACGGTAAATCCATAGGAGAAAATCATTAGTATCTCCAAATAAAACCATAGACATAGTACCACTTAAAGGGTTTTTATCCTTATTTCTTATTATAATTTAATTTGATAAGGTTTTTTAATTTTACTGATTTTAAACCTCTTTCTGGTTTAGTTAGTGTAGGAAACTTAATATGTATTTAGAAAGTTACCCTTTTTTTCTTGAATTTTAAATAGAAATATATTAACACATCAAGGGAATTTATGCTGTTAAATATATTCATAAATGTAATGTTCTTAATTTTAATTCCTTATATTTTATCTCTAGAACTACTGTGCGGCTAAAACACTCTTCATAAGTGATTCAGATAAACGAAAGCACTTCATGCTCTCTGTTAAGATGTTTTATGGAAATGGAGAAGATTTAGGAACATTCCAAAGTAAACGAATCAAAGTTATTTCTAAACCATCCAAAAAGAAACAGTCTCTAAAAAATGCAGATCGTAAGTTCTTTTACATTTTTAAATCCTGTATTTTTTAAGCGAAATGCATTCAATTTAATCAACACTTGTTTTGTACAGCTTTTATACTTTTAAGTCTTACTTAAATTTTATTATTTAAATAATTCATTAAATCAAGACAACTATCCCAAGTTAAACTACTGTTTTGAGACTATTATTCCTTAGAGTATTGAGTTATTATAAAATATCTATATTATAACTTGTATCTGTTAATTTGCTTTGTGTCCTTTCATTGTTGACTCTTGAAACTTTAAATATTGGCGAAATCATATCATAATAATTTTTATTTTAGTTTGCATTGCTTCTGGAACTAAAGTTGCCTTGTTTAATCGCCTACGTTCACAAACAGTCAGTACTCGTTATCTGCATGTTGAAAATGGAAATTTCCATGCTAGTTCAACCCAGTGGGGTGCCTTCACTATTCATTTATGTAAGTATTTTTATGCATTTTTGAAATCTCCTTTTCTACTATGCATTTAAATTACTTAAACATGATTAGATGTAAGAAAGATGTAATGGAGACAAGCTTTGCTTGACAGTGGGGATTTTTTTTCTCTTTGGAGTGGAAAACTCCCAACCACACCTCTTTATTTCTATCATAAATGAACCCTTGTAGTGTAATAAGTTAATGTATATTAGTACAATTTTTGAGTCCATTACTTATTCATCTATTTATTAAGTATTTGCTGAAGTACTGTATGCTTATTTTTTTATTTCAATGTAGTGGATGATAATGAATCTGAGTCTGAAGAATTTACTGTCAGAGATGGATATATTCACTATGGTTCTACTGTAAAATTAGTTTGCTCTGTAACAGGAATGGCACTGCCAAGATTGGTAAGTAAATATTTTAAAAATTTATTTTATAATCAAATAAAGTTGTATGAATTGCACAATTTTTTTTACATCTATACTATCTTACTTATAGATTATTAGGAAAGTAGACAAACAGACAGCTTTGCTTGATGCTGATGATCCTGTGTCCCAATTACACAAATGTGCCTTTTACATGAAAGATACAGAGAGAATGTACTTGTGTTTGTCTCAAGAAAGAATAATTCAGTTTCAGGTACCTTAGGCATTTTAGATTATTTAGTTGAATTTTGTTTTTATATTTTGTTAGTCATCTTAACAATGAAAACTTACGGATTTTTAAAAATCAATATGCAACAAGAGGTAATTTTTAAAAAATGTAAATGTCACACTTTTTACTTTTATTAAAAGGAAAATCAAGCATTTAAAATTATGAAATGTTCCATAAAATTAATGAATTTTTTTCTTATAAAGCAATTTTGTTTACTATTTGTTTTAATGTATAATGTAATGTTTTTGTTGATTTCTTCTGGTTTGTTCTTTCAGGCCACTCCTTGTCCAAAAGAACCTAACAAAGAAATGATAAATGATGGTGCTTCATGGACAATTATAAGCACTGACAAAGCTGAATACAGCTTTTATGATGGTCTGGGATCCGTTAGATCACCAGTTACACCAGTTCCAGTTGTTCACAGTTTAAATGTATGATGTAGTTTTCAGTTTATTTTTAAAAATTAGATTATGAAAATTGTAATCCTTTTTTTTTCAACTTAACATTTACAGTTTTCTATGTTTTACCTAAACTTTAGAATTCCTATAATTACTTTGCAGCTCTTAGTTGTGGTATTTGATTGAAAAAATTATTTAGGATATAAAGCTTAAAATTTCATCAATCCTTTCTTTAGTCCTGTAACTCAGTAATATAAAATAGATAAAAAAAAAATAATTAAATTTGGATACATGTTTGTTGCAGTTAAATGGTGGAGGTGATGTAGCTATGTTAGAATTGAAAGGAGAGAGCTTTACTCCTAATCTTAGAGTATGGTTTGGAGAAGTTGAAGCAGAGACTATGTATAGGTAATTATTTTATCTTTATAACAAAGATTAATATCTAACTTTGAATTTTAATTTGTTTTTTGTCTTTAAATTTTATTTGATTGTTTAAGAACTTTTATATATTATTTTTGAAGTATAACATCAATTTAAATTTCATGTTCTTGTGTTTCAGATGCGAAGAAAATATTTTATGTGTAGTACCTGATATATCTGCTTTTAGAGAAGGATGGCAATTTGTAAAACAACCTACTCAAGTTAGTATCCAGAAAATGAGTTAACTTTTTTAAAGTGAACCAAGCAGATGAATTCATTTTAAATGTTTTTTTTTTTAAGTTAGTACCATGAAATTGTTTTCAATATACCAGTATCTAGTCTGAAGGATAACACTGGAATAAACCCAATTGGATAAATCCAATTGCTCATCCTTACTAGCTCATTAATCATACCTGTTGTATTATGTGGAAATGTTTGTTTCAAAACTGAAATATCGCATTTCATATTTCTTAAATAACTTATGACATTTAAAACAAATCTTTTAAGACATTGGCTGTATTCATGTTTCCAAATAATTATAAGTTAGAACACGACTTTGTAATCAATCTACTAATGCCAGTAAACAGGCAAATTCAGCATGGCATAGCCAGCTAGGTTTCAGGCCAAATTTTGTCTGCTTGCCACATTTGGAGACTCCTTAGTAAAGAAAAAATAAAGATTCGTATTTTAAATTATATTAATTTTGTTCTTGTATGTGTTCCTAATTTTTCTTTAATTTAGATTTAAAAATGATAAGTGGAAGGAGTAAAACGTTTTCAACGTTTCTTTATAGGTACCTGTGTTACTAATGCGGAATGATGGTATCATATATGCCACTGGATTGACTTTTACTTATACGCCCGAACCAGGTCCAAGGCCCCATTCTATGCAGATAGAGGAAGTTTTAAGACCTCCTGTATTGCATAACTATATGGTTGATGATATTGATCAAGCTTCCGTTCTTTTACCTGGACAAAGTTATGATCAAAACCTGTGATCGCAAACACTTGTATATAAACATGTATATAAATTCATTATTCTGTGGAAAGATTTATTCAACATTGTTATTGGTGAAAATATATGGAGTCTATTTTAGAATATAAATATTCTGACGAAAGTTATGATTTTTGAAAGCTAGTATTTATTTCACTTATGGAGAGCATTGATTCACAAAATATCAGCTGAACATTCATGTGTTTTACAAAAAAAAATTGTTGGAAAACATCTGTTCAAAAAAGATTTATGGACCTTCGTTCTTTTTTTTCTTCTTTATAAGTTCAGATATTCTCCTAACTGAGTCAATAAATATTAATCAATCTCACCTGTGGAAAACTTATATTGTACATAGTCTTTCATTAAAACCAACATGCAAATGTCAACTATGAATTGCCCATTTATACGATATCTTAGTATATAAAATAATATAAGTTATGTCTTTAGACATATATATATATATATTTGTATGGTCGTTATCATTGCTAGTGCCAAGACTTTTTATATGCTTCAAATAGTTTATATTTGATTCAATACTGTGTCCAGAGAAATATTAGGGATAAATTTTCTCAAAATACTTAATTTCTGATAATATAAGCGAAACTTTTTGAAATACTTTTAAAACTGTTCTCTACAATTTTTTATATGATCCTCTCAAAGGTGCTAGATATTATAATCATAGTTTCATAAGCATATTCAAGTAAATGGAACAGTTGTAACATTTTCTTTTCCCTTGTAAAATCTATACATTTTTAAAAGAATTTTTAACACTGTAATATTAATGTAAAAATATCAAGTACTGGAAAATGTTTTTACACATTATTTATTTTAGTATGTTAAGAATACTTAGTTAAGTATTCCTTTTACAAAGCTGTAATATCAATTGCTGTATGCAACTGTAATGTGTTTATTCATTATAAAATAAATATAAAATATTTAAAAACTTATTTATACTCAAAATGTGGTTTTTGAATTAAGAATTTTAAGTCTTCTTAGTAGTAGCTGTATTCCATCCTCTTTTGCTGATGCTGAAATAATTTCAAATGTAATTTTAATTATCTATACCCTATTTGTTTTTCATTATGTAAATCTATTGAACAAACCTTTGTTATGTGTTACAATTTTTTTGTTTCAGATTATTTTTGTACTATTACGTTGAAAGAGATAAAAGAATAAATTTTTAAAGTTATAACTCTCTTTAAAGTTATTCCTCTCTTATCTTTTAGTCCTACTGCTTTTATTAGGATTTTAAAACATCCTTTGGCAGTTAAAAGATAGTGACTGTGTAGCAGGGGCAGATCCAGGTTTGACTTCTGGGGGGGGCACCAGGATTTTTAAAGCATCAAGCTGCGATAATTTAAAAAATTTTGAATACTTACATACATTTTTGGCCACAAAGCTTCACATTGAATCATTTCCAAGCTTAAAAATTACGTTTTATTTAAAAATTATCTTTAGGTATTTTTTCCAATAAACCTTTTCATTCTTGGGGGGCATGTGCTGAATCTTCTGCTGCTGTGTAGTGTGATGAGCATTCCATATAAAAATGGTTTATTAAAAGTAGTAATGCAAGAACTGCCAATACTGAACACAATATACTTTTTATGTTATGGGACAAGGGTTTAATATTTGTATCCAAAAGAATTTTTTTAATAATATTAATTTATTACATTATTAGTATATGTAATGAGTATTAATTTTAAAAGGATTCTTCTATAATTTTTAGATTTTGGAATATTATTTTGCATTATTTTGAGAAATTGTTATTAATTATCCGGCACTTGATTCTCATAATTGATAAAGCTAATGTTTGTTCTGCTTTCCCAGCAGCAAAATTTGACTATGAAGCATATTAAAGGAAAATAATTCTTACAAAATTTCTGTTTTCCATGGTATAGATTTGAGTTTTTTTTATTATATCTATACTAAGATTCTTGACAATGATGTCACAGGTTGCAGGGAAGAGCTTTGATAAGAAGGCACCTTTGATAGCTACTTAATTGGCGAGTCAGAAATGACTCTTGTTCGCTCTGTCGTTCACAACGCCAAATTGGATTAATACCCCAATTAGGTAGCTAGTAGTTAGTGTGACGTCTAATCGGAGCTACTCCTTGCAACCTGTGATGTCATTGTCAATAAATGTTACAATCTATGTAATGCGGCTTGACCAATGCATCTTGCTTGATAGTTTAAAAATAATTATGCATCACGATCTGTGATAGTTGTTAATTTATGGGGAAATCGGCTTAACACTAAAAGTTATCAATATACTGATGTTTTTCTTTGAAAAATTATAGAAATATCGAGCCATTAACCCAAAGGAGAAGATTACCACGATTATGTGCCATGGTTCAAATTATTGTAGTCAGGGCTTAAATTCTAACCAAAGAAGTACCGGAGCGCTACTATTTCAACATTCCGCTTAACAGGGGCGTCATTTCAGTTTTTTGTCGTACGGGGCAAAGATGTGTTTTAAGTGGGGCTGGGGCTCACCCCCAGAAAAATTTAGAAATTTAGCCTCTTTTTACAACATTTAGCATTCAAAGAGAAGGTACTCTGTATAACATATATATGTAAAAATTTTAAAGGGGGGTCTAGGGGTTCTCCCCCAGAAAATTTTTTGAAATTTGCCTCTTAAGAGGGTCCGTCAGCATTTCGATTTGCGCCTTTTCCCACTAGATGGCACTGAAACTCACACAGTCACACGATCGAAAGTCAGCCAAGAACATAGCCGAGATTAACGAGGGAAGCGATATGCGCCAAATACTGGCACGACTGGTTCAAAGAGAGGAGAGAGCAGGAGAGAGCGGTTCTAAGAAAAAGGGGGAAAGATGAGATGTCCGAGAGGAGAGCGTTGGTTGACATTGACATCCAGGGGTTTCGCAAACGGTAAACTGCTGCATTTCCATCTGGCCGCGTTTTTAAAGATGTAGATCAGGGGTTCTCAAACTTTTGAACATCGCGACCCACTTTTTATGAACAGAATCTAACGCGACCCACCTCATCTTTAATTAAGGTATAATTTTTTTCAGGCCAGCAACAGGGCATAGTGTGAAACTTATTTTATGATAATAATTAACTCAAAGACCTAGAACTAAAAATAAAAGTGATAACACTGTTAATTATATAAAAAAATTAAACCAAGTGGATTTGAATCCAGTTTTTGGAAGGAGGCTGGGGCCAGGTTGGAAGAGAGGTCCTTATTATTTCAGGACAAGGAAGCGGTCTTTTATTTTCTTAGCCACTGTACTGCATTTCAATATTTCAATAGAAAACGCTGTTTTTCGTTTCTAAGAAATATTGTTTCGAAATGAATTGAGGGGTGTCTCAAAAACTCTTTCTTATTCTTATTCAGCTGTGACAAGAAGTTGAATTTTTAGTAATCTTAAAAGTTGATGTTTTCTATTAAAAGTCAATAAAGAAAAGTTATAAAAGAATACTAGCTGGTTTGACCCGGCAAAGCCGCGTCTTACCAGCTAGATTACGCGCCTTTGGCACTGATGCGAGCTTCGCTCGTTACTACCACACGCTTGCAGCGCAGTTAAATGTTTTACAATTTGTTACTTTTTTTAAGCTGCATCGTCAGCGCTAAACTGTTCAATATTTTCAATCAAATTATAGGTTTTTCTAACCACAACTAATTTATTCTTATGCGTCATCTGAAGAGAAAGAAGTAATACTTTAATAAACCTGTACCAGTAATTTTTTTTATAAATCCAATATGCCTATAGTATCCTGTTTGCGATAAATCTAGTAAAACGTCAAAAAATTGAAGTTTGATAATTTCAAAGTAGATTTTCTTCACGCTCTTTAAAAGACGTTTTGCCTGTGTTGGCAAAAATATTAACTGAAAACAATGGGGCAAATTGAAAAAAGTTTCTAATTTAAAAATGGAATGCTTTGAAGGAACGTGACACCTTTTTGGCTCATCTAGGGTTGGAAATCTTTCGATCAAGACCGAGTTTGTCAAAATCGGTTCAGGGGTTCGGGCTGGCGGCCGGCCGAACGGAACCTCCCCATAGAGTTAACATGGGGGCAAAACGAAAAAACCGCATAATTTAAAAATGGAATTTTTTGGAGGAACGTGATATATTATTGGCTCATCTAGGGGTGGAGAGCTTTCGATCAAGGCCGAGTTTGTCCAAATCGGAACGGGGGTGCGGCCTGGCGGCCGGCCGAAAGAAAAACCAAATTATTTTAATATATAAGATTTTAAATTTTAACTATATTTTTTACTTCAAAATAAAAAGGATTTCAATTCGTATTTTCTGATAAACTGTTCATTTAAAAACTTTTCTTTTTAAAATCAATTCACAAAGATTTTAGTAACGTTTTCAAACTTCAAACGTTTTATGCTATTCTTATAATGAATGGTGTATTCTGTATTATAGATGAAGGTTAATTAGAATAGAAAGTATTAAGCAGTAGCAAAACGTTTCCATCCTTTTATACAAAAAAAAAAAAATAGTATTAGTATTATGGCCTATTTTACACTTTGCGAGACCCTATGTATATAATTCTGAACAAAAAAACTCCAAGTAGATTGTGTTTTGTATGGGGTATTATATTCAATAGAAAATGGAAAAAATGTTAGGTGATTTTTTTTAAATGAAGGATTTTTTTTCATGCGTTTTTTTACGAGTAAAGTGGAAATTTAAAAATTGAATCTTTTTAAATTTCTGTGGGGGGTTATGAGTCAAGGGGGTTATTTAAAAAAATAAATTGTTCTTTTTTTTCCACTAAATTGGTGAGAGAGGGAAGAAGGTTATTTACATGTTGTTAAGGTACTAGTGTATTTTAAAAAAATTCAGAAGATATATAAATTTTTGACCCCTATTTAAACCCTATACTCCTATACATCTTATTATACTTAATATTAATTAAAGATGGGTCTTCCTCCAGAAAATAGGGGGTTCGGCGGTCCTCCCCCGAAATTTTTTAAAATTTTAGTATGCTAAAAAGTGTTCTGGAGCTATTTTTTGGGGAGTTTTCAGGGAGCTTCGCGGGCTGCACAAAATGACCCGGCAGGTCGCATGCGGCCCGCGGTCCGCCTGTTGGAAATCCCTGGGTTATAATATTCAGTTTACCTGCAAGGCCCTTTGTTTTCAATCTTTTTTATGACGGCACACATGAAGTTAGAATTACAGGCGCCCTGGACATGTAAAGTTGTATGATAAAAAATATGTTTAAAAAATTTAACGAGATGGCTAAATCAGTTTGAGTTCATCTAAACTGCATCAAAATCACCTAAAAAGTCCACTTTAAGAAAAAATTTTAAAGGTCTTTTAAGGTTATAAGCTTTTTGAGTTTGATTTCTAGTAATCCTGAAAAATTCAACTATACCCATAACCGTGATGATTGATAATAATGCAACTTGAATTCTTGAATTTTTATTTTGATTAAATTCGAGTCAAAAAGGCAAAAATCTAAACATGCTGAACTTTTGCTCATCACGAGGCACAAAAGTTTGCTAAAAAGTTCTGTCAGAAATATCGTGATTTCCCTAAGGATATTATTCCGATCGCAATTTTTAGCGGCAAAAATTAGCTTACTATCATAGATGCATAAATTTGTTAAATTACGCACTTTTGAAAGTTTTATCCTTTTATATTCGGTAAATATAAGGGTAGAAAGTCGGTGTCATAAGTTAATTTAAATTTTGAACACCTTATTCAAACCTTTATTAGTGTTTTACTTTAGACTTCCCTAGACCCAAACCAGAACTTGTTGCTATAGTTCTGGACCGTAGAATTGTAGAAATACATTAGTTTCAGAATTGAAAACAAAGGACGGATCTGTCACGTACATTTTTGTACATTTCGGTAGATATAAGATCCCCATGCAAGGAGGATTGAAGGAACCGGTTTGGGGGGGGGGGGTTGGGGTAAGCTCGCAACGATGCCCCCATCTCACCGAAATTCACCTCGCTCGCTACACGCATTTTGTTCGAACGCCTACCGCCTGCCCGAAAGACTATTTGGTCGACACCAACAGGACATTTCTCCAAAAAGGAAATTTTGTCGATGACGTTATAGCGAACGGGACATTTCACTGATAAAATATTAGTCGTTGAAACGCCCTGTCAGCAAAACTGGTAGCTTTTAGAATTCTTTCGCTATATATAATATAATATAGTAAAATAAGCAACTATAAATCAGAAGTCTTAAGATGTTGAGAAAATGTTTATTTACACATTGATTTGTGAAGAAAAAACTTCATCTCTCTTTTTTAGCCAAAAAAAAGTATAAATATATATTTGCAGTAAAATCAAATACTCCACTAATAACAGCCGATTTAAAAGAGGATATTTACATTTTGTGGTTCCATAAAAAGTACCCCTTGTATGCCACAAAATTTTCAAGGGAAACTTCTTATTGACAGTGGCGTATATAGAAATTTATTTCGGGAGGGACCCAAAATAACCTAAAAAAACCCTTAGTTTTTAAAAAGCCGAAAGCTAGAATTTCGCACCGGGGGAGACGACCAAAAAATATTCCTAAGCCCTCCCGCCATGCACATTTAATAGATTCAATGTAGTTTTTTTTTAATATAGTTCCAGGTATGATTTGATGAAGTGAATATTGAAAAAAATTGTGAATAATAAAGTTCCAAGTACAAAAGGGGGGCCTGAGGGGCTCCCCCTTTTGGAAATTTGACCCTTAAAACAGGGTTTTAACTCATTTTAGTACACCAAGTTGAAGTGAGGCATTTTTTTCCTAAAAAAGTCAAATATATAGTTACTTTCAAAGCGAATATTGTTTCTATAGAAAATAAGACAGAAAATTGTTCCAAAAAGAATAATTTTTAAAACTTTTAAGAATTTACATTATCTGTTGATTAAAAAGTCTTATTTTAGTGACTTGCTCAATCGTTTGGCAATTTTTACGACTCAGAAGAAAAAAACATTTCCTTACTTTTGTGAAATTTATCTTATGATAATAAGGACCAATTCTTCATACTGCAAGACTTAGAACTAAAAATAAAAGTGGTAGCACTGTTAATATAAAAAAATTAAGCCGAGAGGATTGGAATACAGTTTTTGGAAGGAGGCTGCGGCCAGGTTGGAAGGGAGGACAGTATTTCAAAACAAGGAAGCTGTGTTTATTTTCTTAGCCACTGTACTGCATTTCAATAGAAGACGCTCTTTCTCGTTTCTATGAAATATTAATTCAAAATGTATTGAGGAGTTTCAAAATATCTTTCTTATTTTATATTCTTATTCAGCTGTGACAAGAAGTTGAATTGTTAGTAATTTTAAAAGTTGATGTTTTTTATTTAAATCAATTAAGAAAAGTTATAAAAGAATATTTTAACTACATTTTTACTTCAAAATAAAAATTATTTCAATTCGTATTTTCTGATAAACTGTTCACATGTAAAAAATTGTGTTTTTTCAAATCAAATCACAAAGATTTTAGTAACTTTTTCAAACTTCATACGTTTTTGTGCTATTCTTATAATGAATGGTGTATATTATAGATAAAGGCTAATTAGAATAGAAAGTACCGACCAGTAGCAAAACGTTTCCATGCTTTTATGGTGTCGCGGACATTTCGCCAACTCTGAAATTTCCTACCCTACCCCCAGTTTCTGTATGGCGAAGCAACCGTAACCCCGTTTTTATAAAATTATCTTATGATTATTAAATCATATTTACTAGACCCTAAACTGAAAAGATAAAATTAGTAGCGATCAAGGTTGGCACAAAACCGCAAAACCAGTTTTTTTTGTATATACTTGTTTATTTTTGAACAAAAAACTCCAAGTGGATTGTGTTTTTTTTTCTTGGTCTTATTCAATAAAACCATGGAAAAATACGAGATATATGCCTAAACCAGTTTTAGAGTTCAAAGTTCATCTAAATAACTACATCAAAATCGCCTGAAAAGCTCACTTTTAGAAAACATTTTGGTCTTCTATATGGTTATAAGCTTTTTGAGCTTTATTTCTAGTAATCCTTAAGTTCAAATACACATAACCATGATAATGCAACTATTCTTGAATTTTTATTTTGATTAAGTTCGAGTCAAAGAGGCAACAATCTAAACGTGTTGAACTTTTGCCTCATTACGAGTGACAAAAGTTGGCTAAA
This sequence comes from Tetragnatha montana, assembly GCA_963680715.1. Lineage (NCBI taxonomy): Eukaryota > Metazoa > Arthropoda > Arachnida > Araneae > Tetragnathidae > Tetragnatha > Tetragnatha montana. Next base: position 42,041,560 of record OY796679.1, on the reverse strand, counting down.
AAGTTTTCTCAGAAATATTGTGATTTCTCTAAAGATATTATTCCTATCGCAATTTCTAGAGGAAAAAATTAGCTTACTATCAAACTATCATAGATGCATAAATTTGTTCAATTATTTGTTGAAAGTTTTATCCTTTTATATTCGGTAAAACGGTAAATATTCTTGACGTATCGAAAGCCGGTGAAATAATTTTAAATTTTGAAAACCTTTAATATTCAAATATTTTTTAGTGTTTTCCTCAAACTCCTATAGCACCAAACCAAACTGGCTGCTCACTATAGTTAGATATCTGGACCGTAGAAATGCACTATTTTATTTTCTTATCTCTCTTATTTAAAAAAGTTACAGTAACCGCCAACGCTACCGCTGATTCTAAAATTTCTATTTCAGATCGTTTTAAACTCACATTATGCAAGAGGTTTTGATGGAATATTTTGAACATTTGTAAAAAAATGAATTAGGGGCATTTTCATTCCAAAAGCTAATGATGAGGTTATTCTGGATGTATTCAAACTATTAAAAAACCAGAAAATTAGTTATTTTTCTGCTACGAATTCGCCTCCAGCTAAAACTATTAACAACAACAGAATTAGGATTTTTTTGCAGCCACATACTAAGACATGAAGTTTTGCACCTCGTCTCCCTTTTTTTTTTTCAAATTTTGAGTTCGTTTTGGATATATTTTTTTAAATTATCAGTCACATTTTTTAAAAATTAAATTTCCTTTGCACTGATTTGGTCCGATTTTTAGTACTTCATTATTAAGGTAATTTCCATGTGCAACCTTCTATCTAATAAATGAGTTTTCGATCGGGAGCCAATCAAATTTTTTTTAGAATTTAAAGTTTTTAACTTTTTATAAAATTTTAATTTTTGAGAATTACACGGTATATATCATTCTTTGAATCAGTGAAACCATGATCCAATTACGCATAAATTGGGGGCTAATCCCTTTCGCCCCCAATTTATGGCCCTTCCTGTTGGGGGTCAGGGAATGTTGATGTTGAGATCCGAGAGAGCTTTCTGCACTACAAGTGTTCTCAGTCCAAATTTGAAGAAAGGGTGTCCCTCCCTTTTTTCGTTTCTTGCTCCTCTTCGCTCCTTTGGGGATGCCCTCATAAAAAGTCTCTTTTAATGAAGAAAATCTAAACCTTTTTTCCTAAATTTTTGCTGTCACAATTGGGCTTCTTAAAAACGTTTTTTTGTATCAAGTTTTCAAATTTTTCCCACGAGAAACCCTCAGACCCTCTTATAACTAGTATGATTTTCCCTTAGTTCTCTCTCTCTCTCTCTCCCCCTGCACTTCAATCTAAAAGGGAAACGAGAGCATTACCGAAAAATTCATGGACTTTTGCCCCCACAGTGAAAATTCTTTAAAAAATGGCCTGCATTCTTTTAGTTTAAATTAGTGGTACAGCTTGGAAAGCTGCTCAGTAAATTCAATGCAATACAATTTTAACCTCATAATCGTACTCTACGACCTCTAATTATATTAAATTGTCGCAAAAATTGAAATTTTATGAAAACTTAATTATTAAAAATTTTAAATTCTAAGGTTAAATTTTGATTGGCTCCAGATCGAAAACTCATTTGTCCCTAGAATCATTGTACCAAGTTTCATACCGTCATCAAAAAGTGCAGTGTTTCGCTAAAATTCGGATAGTACCGTCAAGTTAACCCCTTTTTTCCTCCATGCTTTTTTCAATAATTTACACCACTGGAGTAGTTAAAAGCAGGGCTTTTGTCCCCGGTTCGTTCCTGTCCTGAGTTCCCCAATTTCCATTCAGGGAGGAGGAAAGGAAACCAGTCAACTGTAGGGTTGCTGACATTTTGCATCACTTGGCTTTTCAGATTTTGTTCGCCAGCGATATCGCCAAAGTAAGATATCGCCAAAGCAAGAAAGCGTATATTTCAGAACATAATTTTATGAAAGTACAGCGCATAAGACGGTTGTTTAAATAGGTTTCACATTTCTCGACCTTCTTAGATGTATCTAAAGTCAAAATAATGTTATTCTGTTCCTTAATTATTTAAAAAAATCAATATTTACTTGAAAAAATGTGTAGGTGGCGCTGCCACACAGAGGATCGAAATAGGTTTCGTTTTAGCAGAAAGTGGTAATCGGAGTTAACGCTGAGGAGGTTTTATAAATGTTACACCTAGTGTGACACAGTTTCTTGAATTTTAATACAAAGTAAGACACTTTTTGTTTGATTGTAAAAAAGAATGAGGGTTCTAAGGACTATCTATTCGTAAAAATTATGTTCTGAAAAAATTAACATTGTGGGTATAGGAGCGCTTGGGGTGCCCTCTAGGGGCAGAAAGGGGAACCGTGCAAGTGACAGACCCTCTTAAAATAATGTTTCAGTTCATTTTGAGACCATTTGGGTTACATCAAAAAATAACAGTTACTCGTAAAGCATAGAATTTTCTAGGTAAAAAAAGTTATATATAAACATCAAATGTTCAAAGGGGGTCGGAGATCCTCCAGTAAAAATTTTTGAAAATTCCGGTTTAAACCAGTGTTTTACCTCCTCTTCAAACTCTTTGGGGTTTCATGCTCTTTGGTTCCCAAAGGGAACCGCTTCTTGTAAGTGACAGAATTTTCAAGGGAGAAACATTATATCAAAGGTCTGGAGGGAGTTTTGGGGTTCTCCCCCAGAAAATTTTGAAATTTGACCCTCAAAAGTAGTGTTTTAACTCCTTTTTAAAGTTCCAAAGAAAAATTTTATATGAATTTCTATTAATCTTTTTTTTTTTCATTTTTAATACAACGACCAAAAAAAATATCTGAAAAAATTCGTATTTGTTTTAAAAATATTTCGATTTACTTGGGCTTTTAACCAAAAATCTTCGACACAAAAATAGAAATTTCTTTAAGAAGAATAATATATCCAGGGAGTAATACTTTTTTTGAGATGTGAAAGTTATCGGAATAACGAAGTTCATGATATAGGCATTTAGTGAATATATGGTATAGCGCGTACGTTTATTATTTTCCCAAAGAAGTGATTGAGAGTGCGCTTTTAAAGAAAAATTCCTTTTATGTATTACCTTATAAATGCACAGTAAATTCTCAAGTAACCCAGATGGACAGAAATACCCCTTCCTTAAGTAGCAAATAATGTAATTCGAATAATCAACTTCATGAAAATTTGAAAAAGAAATTGAAAATAATTTCGTAAAAAATATTGAAATAATTGCTACACAACTTTTTGGGACAATTACATATGAATTGTCTTCCCATATTCTCACTCCAGAATTTCAGTCATTTTTTGCGATGAGGGATAACCCTGGATAATCTAATCCGGGTTAATCGAGGGTCTAGTGCATTTTTCTAAATATTTTTAAAACGTCGAAACGTATTTAAATAGTACCGATAATAAGCATTTAGTTCATTCTGAAAATTTTCAAAAATTCATGATTAAAGCATAGATCTGATAAACAGTGTTTTCATGTATAATTTACTCCTTTTTTATAACCTTCTTTCACTTAAATAAGAGGGAATGGGGAATGATATAAGAAAATAAGAAGCGAAAGAAAAACAAAGTATTTCTGGAGGAAAAGGTCCCAATATTAGTTTAAGTTCAACTCACAATTAACCTCTAAAAGGTAATTATTACAGAACAGAAAAATTTCACTTAGAAAAATCAAATTAGTTTCTTAAAATTCATTGATTACAATAAAATACGTAAAGCAAATTGGAGCTTACCAGAAAGAGTAAATTCTCTTTAACTTTAATTCAATGTCGTATCGTATCTGTCGAGGAAAATTTCAGGCAAAACAGAGCTGTTATGGAGATTCACCGTGCACTATGATATGAACCAATAGCTGATGAAATGAAGAGCTCAAGAAGATGCGTTACGAATCACTCCTTCGGACAGGCTCCCTCCCCCCCCCCAAAGCACACAAAAATTTCTGGAATTCTCTGGTCAAGAACCCTCACAGAATCTACAGTTTCAAGATGAAATGTTTGTTATTACAGCAACGCTCCCTTTGAGAACAGGAAGTACACACCCAGACCCAGGTGGACACAGACACAACCAAAACTCGTAAATCTTTCAAGGCATGCCTCACTGACAAAATTAAAATCCCCCCTACCTGCCCCATCCCCTTTCAACCTATTATTGTGACCGAACTGTTATCTTTACAGAAGAATGGACTGCTGGACACATCTGATTAACAAGCGAAATTTTACAGAAGCGAGACTTCTCCATTCAGGAGGGCTTCTTATCTCTTATCCCGTAATTAGTCACCGAAGGGGGTGTCCTTCCCTTTGAGGGTGAGGAAAACAAGGTCGTTCGTCGTTGTTGACCGGGGGTAGTGAGGTGAGAGGTGTTTGTAATTTTCGGTAATCGAAAAACATCGAGGGGTACATTTTGGTCTTTCCGAAAAGGGTTCGGAACGCGATTTTATGCGCTCCGGTGCGTTCCGGTTAAAATGTAAAAATTTACTGAAAACCAAGAAGTACCGGAGCTCCGCTCCGGTGCGCTCCGGTGCAATTTAAGCCCTGATTGTAGTTATAAGCTGAATTTGCACCTGTCTGTGCTAAAGCGAACATTTTTTTTTTGCAGACTATGCCATTTTTTGTCAGAAAACGAATATCTTCCAGGTTTTTTGCATTTTGAAAGTAACAATCCTTTTGCTTTTCATACTTTTGGTTCATATATTGAGGTAATTTCAAACGATTTTTGTCAATTTTTTCCCCCGCGAATCGCCTGGCCCGACTTCTCGCGTTACTTTACATAGACTGAACCAGTAACTCTTCCTCATTATCTCGTCTCTCTCAAATCGCGCTGATGTTCTCAACAAAAATCTGAGAAACACATTTTTACGTTTTTCTGTCAATTTTTTTTTGGGATGCGATTGGCTTTACCCGCAACGGATACATCCAATCGCATCCACAATCGTAACCCCGGCAATTAAGTCAGCTTCTTCTCTCGTTCTCATCATTGGTGCGGTAAAAACAACTTCATCAACGGTGTTCTCAACCTACTTGGTTTCTTTACATGGAAAATTTCAACTAAATGGAAAAATATTTTTTTAAAGATAAAAATAAAGAGAGAGAGAACGTTATGGCCTTTTATTTTGCGCTGCAACCGCAATTTGAATGAACCTGCAAATATTATTGTTTGGGAACCTACTATTACCTTCTCAGGATTGTAGCCAGGATTTTTCCTTGAGCGGGGGTCCATTGTGAAAATAAATATCAATAGTTTTCTGTAATTAATTAAATTAATTATTTTCAAGTTATTATAATTACACCTATACATTAGTTAATGGTTAATAATTTATTAGTAATTAGTATAATAGTTAAGATGAAGTACTAATTTTTAATCTCTAGTTTGATTATCAACATAAGAAATATTTTTTAATGTAAAAAAGTTTCTTTAAAAATATTTAGCTTAATGTAAAATATTCGGGGTTATTATAGAAATCCAAGTTCAAAAGAGGGTTTGGGGGTCCTCTCCCAGAAAATGTTTGGAAATTTGGCCCCTAAAATCAGCATTTTAACCCATGGTATCGGGGATTTCGCCCCGGTTAATTTTAAGGGTTTAAAGCAAACAAAGTATTTTTCAGGCTCTTATAAAGGACATAGATGCGCTCTCTTGAGTAGCTAATGATAATTATAACACAAGGGCGTATATAAGGGAGGCCCTGCCCCCCCTCGAAATTTGGAAAAGGTGTATCAAAACAAGTTAAAACCCTGACTTTTAGGGTACTAACAAACTACAAAACATTTTCTGGGGGAGGACCCCCAAACCCCCCTTTTGTACTTAAACCTCTATTACTCATAACTTTTTATTATTAAGTTAATCAAAATGCAAATCCTTTATAAAAATGTACATATATCCAAAATTCGGACTAAGTGTACCAAAACTAGTTAAAAACCCGTTTTTTTAGTCCAATTTCAAAAAAATTTCTAGGGGAGGACCCCTAGACCCCCCTTTGGTACTTCTAATTTTGTTCCTCACAACTTTTCTTCTATATTAAGTTACCAGTTTTAGTATTTTGGAAAAGTTTATAGGACTTGTTTAATTAGTTCAACCATGTATAAACCAAAATAATCTTACACTTTTCCGAAATACTAAAACTGGTGACTAAATTTCAGTGTTCATTCAATGGGAAAAGGGTGTTCATATTTGAGGCAAACTTTGTTACTGGGTAAATCGCAGCGTTTTCACTAAAATCAAAATACCTTCAAAACTATCGATTTCTGCAATGGGGCCGTTCAAATATTACGTAAGCACCTAACGGGGGAGGGGGTTTCCTTTTTGCTCATTTTTCCTGACAAGGGGGGAGGGCATATGAGTGATGCGGCTTACGTAAGATGATACAGACACTGCATTTTCGAAAATATCTTGTTTCTTGCATAAATAATTTTAAAATTCAACCAAAATAAAATTTGTAAAAAAAAAGAACATGGGGTGCCGGCAGTTTTCTTACGTAATTATGAGTGGGGTTGCAGTTTGCTTATCTTAAATGACAAGGGGAGGGGGTCAAAAATGACCAAAAACTTGCTTACGTAATACTTGAACGGCCCCAATGTGAAAGTTCTTCACCATATTGCCGAGAAAAAGCCTGTATGGAAAATACCTTATTTTCAAGAATTGACCGAGAAAAAGCCCTGAAAATGATATTTAATGTCGAAAATTCGCAAATCCAAATGCTAAGTGTTCATTCACTGGGAAATCCACCCTACGATGCTTTGAAAAAAATGTTTTTAAAAGACCCTTGAAGAGAAATTGTTGAGAAGAATTTACTAGGTAATTTTTTTGAAACCATATAGTATAAGAGGGGTGTTCGAATCACCAGTTTAAGAACAAAGATAAAAGGTAATATAAAAAGCTGTGAGCATTTCAAAGCTAGAGAAGAGAATCCAAAGAAATCTGTATCGCGAAATCCGTTTCATTCTCACTTTAGTGATTGAGTGAAACTTTGCTGAAACGAGAGGATATACATTTTATTTTAATGAAAAGGTAGATGTACCCTGTGGTAAGTTATATTCTTTTTTTAACCCTTTCAATCCTAATGAGTCCTATGGAAAATTTGGAGCGGTTGAGGGGAGTGATTGTGTGGGAAGAGTAAAATAAATTTTTACATCTCTTATCCGTATTACAAATTACCACGTTAAACTTCCAGACAGTGGCGGATCCAGAGACTTGGTTTGGGGGGGGGGTGATTTTACCTATATGCGCATTCGACATTACAATCAATTTTACATTCAATTCGTAAGAGGAAGACACATAAAATATATTTGGTGGAAAGTTCCACTTTCTACTGATTTAATTGTAAACCATTAAATGCATGATTAAAATAATTCATTTTCCCTTTTTAAAATGGAACTTCTACTTAAATGCATAAAGTATACACTAATATATAACAAGACAGACCAAAATAAAGAAAAATTAGAGAAACAGAAAAGAAACTAAAAGTAAAATTACCGCAAAGCCTTTTTGCTGTTTATAATTATTTCTTTTTCTTTTAGCTTTTTCACGATTTAGAAATTTAGTAAACCGGATTAAATCATTAGAACCTTGAAATGATTAGTAATAATGACATTGAAAGCTGCCCTGTTAAGTTCTCAAAATAATAATAAAAACTTAATAAATGTACATAAAAAATATTAAATCTATTACTAAATGATAAAACAATTTTCTTTTGTATATGTATTCTGAATTTAGCAACCAAGAAGAAAATTTAAAATAGCAATTTCTCTTAATAATTGATACACAGTGATATACTTGAGTTTAAAAAATTATGAAACATCGAAACAGAAAAGTTGCAGAAAATGGCAAAACTACCTCAGCTTTATCTTCAAAAACATCATTTCTTGGCTTTTTCTTAAAAAACGAAAGCTGAGTTCATCCACTGTTCGTTTCTGAGCACGACCATGTTCACTATTTCCGGAATCCATTTTTTGTGATAGTAAAACGCCAAGTGTTAATAAAACAGCAAATCAGTGTAAAAAGACGAGACAAGTCAAACGTTGGAAAGAAAATCAACTAAATTTTTTACTAGTACAGCTTGGCATATGTACGACATGCTCTGCCCACAAGTTTTGACCATCCCACCCCACTGCCAACAAATAGCTGTTATCCCCTCCCAATATGGGATTGCCAATCGCTCTGAAAAAGCTTTGATTGGCCCTTAAATAGATGTTGAAAAACAGTGAGATTAGAAAATATACAAACAAGCCGTCCGCTCTGGTTTTTGTGTGCAATTATACCAGTAATCAGCTTCGATATGAGGTCCAATTCACCCCTATACAGATTTCTTTAACACCAGCTGAAATTTCCGGTGACCAAAGAGTACCGATCCCCACGAGACAGTGGCGTATATAAGGGGGGGGCCGAGGGGGCCCTGGCCCCCCCCGAAATTCGGACTAGGTGTACCAAAACAAGTTAAAACACTGTATTTCAGGGTCAAATTTCAAAAAATTTTCTGGGGGAGGACCCCAAACCCCCCTTTTGTACTTGGAATTTTATTATTAACAACTTTGTCACAATAAGTTCATCAAAATCCAAATCCTAACAAAAAATATATGTCCAAATTTCGGACCAAGTGCTCCAAAAACAAGATAACCCCCTGTTTTTAGGGGTAAAGTTCCAAACATTTTCTGGGGAAGGACCCCAGATCCCATTTTGTACTTGGAACTCTATTTTAATAACTTTTTAAGTATTAAGTTCATAAAAATGTACATCCAAAATTCCGACTTAGTGTACCAAAACTAGTTAAAAACCGGTTTTTTTAGTCAAACTTCCAAAAATTTTCTGGGGGATGACCCCCAGACCCCCCTTTGGTACTTGTATTTTTATTACTAACAACTTTTCCTATATTAAGTTTTCAGAACCTAAGTTATCACCTAAAAAGCTACATTGGACCTATTAAATATGTGGGCAAGGGGCTGGGGAGTAATTTTGGGCCCCTCCCGAAATAAATTCCTATATACGCCACTGCCACGAGAGCAAAAAGTGGTCATTAGCGCGGACCCTCTGTCAATCATGGGTGGCTCTTATCAGTTCGGGAAGGGAGTTCCTCTGAAAAGTGATCGATGCATTGAAGTTACGAGTTGCTATACTATTGCCGAAAAGGGGCACTGCGAGAAACCGGAAAAAATACTCGCTCAGATGGTGACAGCGGTTTCTCAGTAGAGATTATTCACAAGTCAAGTTTATCGCTATGTTATCGGGGATGTGATTTTCGGCCGGAAATTCGGCGAGGTCACTTTGTTGGGGGGGGGGGGGGGTGATCACCCCAATCACCCCCCCCCCCGTGGATCCGCCACTGCTTCCAGACATAATTACTATAAAGCTGATAAAGCGCTAGAGGGTTACGTAAATGTGTTTCTTTTTTTTTTCATTATGGAAGCAAAAGATAAAATGCTATTTAGAACTTCTTTAATACTTTGGGGGATATCTAAGAGAGAAATCTAAAAAAAGTGTCTAAATTTTTAAAATATATTATCAATTTTAGATGTTTAAATTTTTGAAGCTAGCTTTTAAAAATGAAGGAAATTCTTGATGACTCCAATTATTGATATTTTAATTTGTCACATTTTTGTATTAAGGATTATTAAACGAAACAAAAATTCATTAGTGTGGTTTTGTGATTTAGTATCGGGGCGTTGTTTTTAAAAAACAAAGCTGTGCGAAGCGAACGTTTGAAAAACATCATGTTTCTTTCTGATCAACACATACCCGTTCATTTACTAGATAGGCACGATTCTTAGCTTACATAATTACAGATCGAATAAACTTAAAACGACGAAAATTCACGTGGTAGGCCAGTAAATGAACAAACACTCCTTATCTTCCCCAGTTTACAAAATGTAGCGTTCTACATTATTATTTAACAAAGAAAAACACATGGACATGAATACTTGATTGAGTAATAAAAGGCATAAGCTGTACAATTAAAAGTTAGAAAAATATGACTGAAGGATGTCAATTCTTCCTATCTCGTGAATCTCTGTGGTTTTAACCTTATCCGATCTATAATGATGTAAACTAAGCTAAGTGTAATGCCCAAGGCTTGAAATTGTGCTCTTCCAGTAAATGGACGGGGTGTGTTGATCAGAAAGTCTATGGTAATACATGGTGTTTCCAAAGTTCGCTTTACAGCTTTAGTTTCAAACAACGCCTTGTAGAATCATGAAAATAAGGTGTTCATACAGTAAAATGACTACGGTGAATATATTGAGATGATTTATGAGGCGCTCTTAGGGGCCAAATTATAACAATTTTATAAAAAACAAAGATAGTACAAAAACGCTATTTAGTAAGATGTTTACTGAAATAATTATTCACCAGAATGTAACACCTCAATTAGGGTCTAAAAACTTTAGGTCAGGCCCAAAGGGGGGGGGGGTTGGACCAGCCCCCCCTGGCTACGCCCTTGTACCTGCTAGTCCTTAGATAGAATTGTTTGAAGCCATTAACCATATAAATAAACAAATGGAAATGTTAGATATTTAAAAATTTTACGTGGATTAAAAATTAAACTTGTGAGTGAAAATTTTAATCTATTTAAGAAAAAAATCTATGGGTTTAGCTATCTTCTCCCCATTAATAAATCCGTAATGAATATACAATAACCATCCCTTTATACGTGATTTAGAGCTGTATAATAAGGGAATAAATAATAAGGTAAGGGAATAAATGCACGTTTTGTGCAAAACTGGTTGTTAAAAAATACTGGGGCAAGAAGTAGATTTAACTGTTATAAAAATAATTACATAATAAAGGTCCACAACCCCTAAAATTCACCATAGAATCTCCTTCCCGAATTTTAAAAAATTAGGCATTTGTTTTAGCATTTGATAACGGAATCGCAATAGAGTTATCAGAGATTTATTTTATTAAAAACCTTTATAAATATATACAAATAAATAAATATATTTTTTATGACATTCCTCAATATACTCCCTGGTTGAAGTTCCTGGGGTGAGTAGATTGTTCTTTAATCTATCTGCAGATGGCAGCACCATAGGGAGAAGACGGCTCTATGAGAGGAGAAAGTCGGAATCTTAGGAATAGGGAGAAAACCACCAATGGAGGCGAGAACCGTGAAGGATTTCTATGAATAAAAAAATATTCATATGTTATCCTGCCTTCCAGTAGTATATTTTAGAAACATAAAAATTCATAATTTAATAGAAAATTAAATTTTTCTCTCCAGTGAAATTTTAGTATGCTCGATTTAGGTATTAAAATTAACCACATCCTTTAAGTAGATTTATAAGCTTGCTTTATTCCAAAAACTGTTGTTCCACTTTCTACGTGGATTTTGTAATGGATCCTAAAAGCTAAGAGTAAATTTTTTATTCTTGCTGTTCTTATAATGGAATTTTAACACAATCAAAATGGGTGATGGAATAATTTTTACTTATTATTCAAATACATCTTTAATAGAGTTTCGTGGACCACTCTCAGGATATGGAATAGGAGTTCCCTTGAAATAATTAATTTCTTTCTCCATTTTAATAGCAAGATAACCCCTTAGAGACGAATTCATTACAAAGTTTTTAAGAATAGATTTAAGTTATTAAAATAGATACTTTCAATTTTATTTTTACGCTCAACCGTTTTGGTTGTATAACCAAGTATGCATTTGAATAGACACCTTCTGATGGTAATATTTTTCATTCGAGAAGGTAAGGTAGGGAAAAAAAGAGGGGCGTCATAATACGTTAAATCTAACATATAATTACTCAGTGGTTGAACATTTTCTAGTTATATAAAGTTTATTTTTTTAACCAGCAGTGACTAAACAGCTTGGAACCCATTCATAAGGTTTGCCACATTGAAGGGTGGCTTTTTAAGTAGCACATTGGAAATTTTACTTTATAGGAAAAGGTGAATCAACGATAAAAAAAAGTTAGGGGAAAAGAATGTTTGAGATGAGGTGCTAAATGTATAAGACGGATTTATGACGAGGACATTGATAACCCGTCGTTTTTAAAGAATGGAATGGTATGTTTATGTAAATGAAAAGTATGTTTAATCCTTTATTATGGAATTGAGTATTCTTTTCAGTATCCAAATATCATTAGGAAGGTCTACCCTACCTTAATTACAAAGTACCTAAAGTCCACCTACTATTAAAGAACAAAGATTTGATATGGGAGTTGACTTGTCAAGCATACTTTTCAAGTTATTCGCAATGCTTTTATCCGACAAAATAACTGTAATTAAGCGATTCGGCTACATTTGTAGCGAAAGAAAGAATGACTGAGAAGCCTGGGTAATCAGTGTTGAAAAAGAAGTGAGGAACACGCGGATCAGTGCAGCGGCAGAAGTAACAAAGCTGCAAAACCAGTTTGCTTCTTCGTGCTTAGAAAACTAATACTTTACCCCGGATGGGTTGTAAACATTCGAAAGGGAAAGTCAAGGTTGATGGCGGAAGCAGCGGTCGCATCATACGTCAGTTCCCGCGTGGGTTTTCGAATGGGAAGCAAACGATACTGCCGGTTGAGTTGAGTTGAGAGTACTACTCTCCAATACTGAGTAAATCCGTGAGGATATTCAGCTGTTCCCGATTCATAACAACTCTCACCTGCATCTATTTTCTGTTGGTGTTTTGACAGGTTCCTGTGGGAAAGCTGCTCGATCGAAGTATTTTTGGACTAAAAATATCAGAAATCGTGTATTGATATGTTCGTGTTGTTCTCCATTTCAACAATGTAGTGATTTTCGGAGGAAATATGAGCGTCGAACTTTTTTTGTGAACTATTTGATTTTTGTTTCTTGGAGTGATAGTGCCTTTCAATTCAGAGATGAATTCAAGGATAATATCGATTTTACTTTGCTTCTTGGTACTTTTAACAAGCTCAAGGGAAGATTCAGTAGGTAAGTTAACGCTACATTTTTATTATATTAAATTGAAGAACTGAAAGTAGATTTTTAGTAATTAATTGTTCAGCTAAATAATTGCTCCAATCAAAAACGATAATGTGTGAAAAATTTGATACATTAAGTTATTTTTACTATGGTTAAAAATATTTTTCAAAATGGTCATGACTATATTCAAAAGTGACAGTATTATTGACTTTCTTATTTTACAACCATAAATTAATAAAATTTAGCCAAATTAATGGTAAAGAAAAATGCAGTAATAATGTAGAATAAAAATATGTAAAGTAGAATAAATTCGTATAAAAATTCTTTTTACTTACATCATTCTATATTTTTTTTTTCTTCTTACTCATCTAAGAAAAGAAATACAAAATAACTTAAATTTCCAATTAAATAAAAAATACAATGAATAGACATCGTTTTCGCCAAATTCAAGGAGCTATATCTGCTTATAGGGGGGAAGTCATTGCTTCCCTCTTTCCACTGACATGTAGAGCGAAGTTAGGATATTTTTTTCAGCACAAAGAGTCATCTTTCCATTTTTTGAATTTATTCCTTTTTCAAACTTACGATTCAAATAGCGTTATTTTAGTTAAATGATTAAAGAAACCTAAAATAAGATATATTGCGGAGTATAATACATAATAGTACCTCTAACAAATTTAATTTTTGGAAGGGTCCGTGTCCCGTCAGCCCCAGCCTTCTGATATTATGCCCTTGAATGAATGATTTGACTGATAAAAACAAAGAAAAAGCAATGAATAACCCTTAAATTGATGGTTACTCATTTTTTCTCTGTTTTTATCACTCAAACTATTCAATCACCATCAATTAATAAATATTCATTATTTTCTTTGCTTACTTTCCGCTTTCCACTTGCACTCTATTATTATAAGTTTTTTATTTGTATGAATCTAAAATTAATAAGTATGTTACGAATTTGCATTTTAAATATCAATAAATCAAAAAGGAAAGAAATAATTTAGAGAGGTATCAAAACAATATGCCCGGGTTTTTCTATCAAAATAATAAATAAATAAATAAGAGTAAAATACCCAAACTCTCTGAGGTGATATAGCATAATTTTCCCCTGAAATATTGGCATTGAGTGAAAAGCGAAAAGTTTTGATACATAAATTTCCAGAGTAAATTTTTGTTCCAGCATAAACCGTACCTTTAAACTTTTACAATATTTCAAAGACTTTTATGGCAGCTACTAATAAATATCTAGTCCTCACTGATTTATTTATTTTATGTCTAAAGCTTATTTCTATTTTATTGCTTTTATAATTTTTAGTAGAATAGGAGAAAATTTTTCTAATAAAAATTTAAGAAATGTCCTGTGTACTTTTCTACTCCGATTTCAGTCTTTATAGTCAAACAATTTCTTGTTTCTTAATGTTATCATAGCGTAAAAGGTATTTGGAAGTAGTACCTTGGATGTGTTTAAATGTGTAAGATTATGAGCCCTTACCGTAATTAAGAGATTAGAAAGTGCAAGTTTTCAAACCATTAATCCACAAGCTTTTGCTGGCATTAACTTTCGTGAAGTGAATGAATTGAATAAAGAAAATCTAAGCAGCATCTTTATTAATAAAAAACTGACAGCTTAAGTAGCTACTTGACACTTCTATCAAACGCTGTATCTTAATCCCCCTCAAGTAAACGCTTGAGATATCTTTCTGTTGCTTTGAAAGACAAATGAAGGAGTAGAAATTGACATCGTACTCTTTATGTCAAATGATTTCCAGATGAAAGAATAAATATCTTATGAACTTTTTATGAGTTCTTTCAAACTAAGGTTTTCAAAATAAAAACCTTCTTATTTACTTCAATTTGAATTTAATCTTTTATTTATGTATTAAACAAGGGAATTGAACCTAATTAATTGGAAAGGTTTAAAGTGTGTTAAATACTTCATTTTCTCAATTAAGTTCAGTCTAAACTTTATAGGATTATTAAGGGGCCCACAGACGAGCAACTTGGTCGTCAACCCGGTTGGCAACCAGGTTGATGCTTTTCCCACAGACGGCCAACCTGGTCGTCAACCAGAATGTAAACAATGAAGAAAAAATTAATCAGATTGTAACAAATTAATATATTTTGGTACTTTAAATGCGAAATTATATTTTATTTAATTATTCTCTCGTGCTAGAATTATAATATTTTAATTTTTAATGCTTAGTTTTTTTTATTTTCCTAATAACATGTTCCGATTAAGCTCCGCCCACCAAGTTGACGATCAGATCATCAACCTGAAATTCAATCATCAACTTCCCCACAGACAGCCAACTTGGTTGCAAACTTGCTCAAATTGACAACCCGGTTGACGACCAAGTTGCTCGTCTGTGGGCCCCTTAAGAATTCTAAGAACTTGGTACGTTTTAAAATAGCTTAAATAAATTTTAGTTTTGTTTTCATAATCAGAAATATCACACTATGCAACATTATTTAAATGAAAAAAATTTGAAATTATTAGAAATTTTTTTTATTTAAATCCAAACGATAATACGATTTGAAATTCATTTATAGAATTTTAAAGTCATTTAATTGTGTATAATATTGAAGGACAATAAAGATAATAAAATTTATTTAACAAGTAACCTAATATTTCGTTCTATGATAAGTTTGCTTTTAGACATAACTGAATTAAAAATTTTCCGTAGGTAAGGAACTTTTTTTTACACACACATGTGAACTGCAATTTTTTCTTTTAAAAATGAAAATTTATTTTTGATTGAATATTGTTATTTAGTCACTTTGGAAGATTTGTTAAAATTGAAAATATCATATTCTCTAATAAAAAGTAGGATAATTATGAATAAAATTATTTATTTTACTAACAATAAAATATTTATCAAACTTATTTTTAATTTCTAAAGTGAATTCTAACCTTAGAACTAACATTAGAGTACTTCTGATTTTTAAATTCATTTTATTAGTGATTTCAATTTTGTTAGAAGTTATGTATTGTTTTTACATCTCTAACAACTTTTACAATTAGTTTCCTCGGAAAAAGGCATATTTTAGGTAACATACAATAGGATATGATGTTTTTGAGCTAAACAATGGAATAATATCTTTATAATGAGGTTTGTCTATCGGTAAACAATGTAAAGAAAATATTGTAAATAAAATTGATTAAAATTATAATTAATTAAAATATTTAGTAAAAACTTCAAATATGTTTCATTTTAAAATGAAATTTAGATCCCAGAAAAGTTTAAGATATTAAATTATAATTAGTAATTAAATTTGTATCTTCTTAAGCTTCACCATGATTTTTAATTATACAAAATCATATACAATATGTCAGTGCTGAACTAAATAGGTATGTGACGAAAAGAAAAAGTACAGATCTAAAAATTCACAACACTTTTTTAAACAGAATATTACTAATCTTTAAGAACATCCCATGTATAGGAGAAGGTCATGAAAACATTGTTATTTACCTAGTAGGTCACACCGACACCCTAACCATCTGTAAACATAATGGTGTCAGTAAGAAAATTAAAAAGAGGCTTTTACTTGAAATGTGTGTTTGCGCCCATGGCGATGAGTCCAAAATCCGTGTCGACAAAGTTTTTTTAACTAGAGAGTAGGCCGTATTTAGGCCTCCGAAACCGTGAGCTGTTTTACAAGATCTATTTTTAGTAATTAGTGTTTCTATGATCTGATTAAGGAAGAGTTACAACTATCATTATTAAGAGTTTTATCTTCAGATTTTAAATAGAACGAATTTGCTATACTATAGTAGGTGAGAATGAAAACAGTAGGGACGTCTAATGATACCAAGTCGTTGGATTTTTACTGCTTAATTTTGGTTTGATATTTTCTGTTTAATGAGTACTGAAATTATTATTTTCATTGGTTACATTACAGGTTAATGTGCATGACGAATTCTTATTATCAGTTTAATTTAATTTTCTTCTCTAAAGTGTATTATTTTCAGTTTTGTGAACTATTCTTATTGAATTATTATTTTCTTTGTTCAGGTAAATGTTATTTTAAAATATGGCCCAAACCCCATGCAGTTTTAAAAATATAAAATTTTGATTTTTAATAAAAATGTAATACTGATATCAGATATTTAAATTTTTTGTTAATCTTTTACTTAAGAAACATCAACTTCAACACTGTAGGTATTTAAAAACGTTAAAGTGTGTATCTCAGTAAAGTTTATAGGTGTACATTGTACTCCTATAAACTTTATGATAATCAACAAATCATTGTATTAAAATATCGTTCATTTTGATAAGCTTTTTTAATACTTTAATACTTTTTTTAATAATTTCTTAAAATAAATTAATGTCAAAAGATACTACTCACTGTAATACGTATTTTCATTGATTTTTCGAAATAAAAGAAGGCGCCAAACATAATTTTAGAAAGTAATTTGAGGATATGAAGTTACGTAGTTGATTGAAAAAGAGAATTTGCCTTTGAATCAAATCCAAGTGATTTTAACAGTGCGCAAAGTTTCAGAACACGAAAAATGTGTTTGTAAGGAAATAAAAATGCACTTTTAAAATGTTTGTAGGTTTAGTTTTGATGTCAGTTTTCAAATAATTCAAATTTAAATGCAACATATGACGTACAAATAATAATTCAAATAGGTTATAAAAGTTTTCGATTTCAAATATCACATTTATATTTTTATTTATTTTTAAGTATTATTTAACATCTGGTTTTTATCAAATAAATTATAAGTTTTTACTCAATTCAACACATCAACTTGATAAGTAAAAAATGTTACTTGGTATTTCTGACCTAAAAGGGGTAGTTACAAATTGTATCAAAAACACCTTTAGTTTTAACATTAAATTACATTTTCCTTCAGTAAAGTATAAATACTACTACAATATTTCAAGTTGCTATCCTTATATTTGTAAATAGAATTTTCGGGAAGATATTAGTTAAAATAATCTTGTTATTAATTTTCAAATATGTATTGATTGAGTATCAGTTTCAATTTAATGTCTAACACAAATTAGCCTTCTTTTCTCTTTAAAATGTTTTTTTTTTATGTATAAGTATAAGGGATGTTACCAATGTCATCAATCGTTGTTGTGAAATACTCCCGTTATTATATTTTAAAAAGATGTAGTGCTTTTGTTACTGAATTATAATTCCTCGATTTTAAACCCAACATTCACTAACTACGGTATTCTTAAATACTCTTATCCATGATTACATTTTTTTTAATTTTAATTAATATGCATATGTGATTACACTTAAATGTTTAAACACTAATTTATGAGTAAAGTTTATAATTTATACTAGGAAAATACTAGTAATATTGTTTTCTCTTCTGCATCTTCGAAGATGCGAACCTAAAATGTACCCAATTTCAATTTGAATAAGGTAATAAAACTAACTTAATCGAAATTCATAGTGCATAATTCGGAACAAAAACCTTTATGATCCGTGCCTCTCTCTTTCTTTTTATTTTTTCTTCTCTAAAAAAGAAATAAGTAGATAGTATATTTTATGCAATGCTTACTTTTAGCTTGGCTTGTTAAAACAGCTTAAAGTATAAGGTATGCATATCAAGTAGAATTTCTAGCTTGAGGAAAAATAAAACTGGTTTTATGCGCATCTTGCGTGCTATCAATATTGAGAAATAGAACCCAGATTTCAATCCGAATTCTTCCGGCAATAAATTACGAATAGCGTTTTTCGAAAATATGAGTTCACTCAGCGATGTTGGTTGTTGACTCAGCCACCATGACGGGGATTTAGGAAAAAAAAAAGAATGGAGAAATAGGTTCGCTACCTATTTCTTTGTTCAATAGATTTCCCAATATCATATTCTTAAGAAAGGATTTTTAAGCATTGCATTGATAAACAATTGTGTTTGTTTCAAGACCATATTAAACTCTTAGTTAAGGGTTTAAGATCAGGTGTATCGTTTCGATAACTATAACTCTCTTCCACAACCCATTTTTAGTATAAATTATATTTCGTTTTCCAACTCTTATCAAGGTTTCAGTCCTACATTGATTTTTAACTTGAAAAAATCAGTTTGGATCGTATTTATTTTTGTATAAATCGTTAAAATGAGAAAAATGTTAAATGGATTTTTTCTATAATTGGAATTCAAAATAAACCACCATAAGTATTTATTCATATCCATAAAAGATAGAAAGTTAGCGATAGCTTTTATCAAAATAATTTTAAAAGAATAAACAATTGTGTTTGTTTCAAGACCATATTAAACTCTTAGTTAAGGGTTTAAGATCAGGTGTATCGTTTCGATAACTATAACTCTCTTCCACAACCCATTTTTAGTATAAATTATATTTCGTTTTCCAACTCTTATCAAGGTTTCAGTCCTACATTGATTTTTAACTTGAAAAAATCAGTTTGGATCGTATTTATTTTTGTATAAATCGAATGAGAAAAATGTTAAATGGATTTTTTTATAATTGGAATTCAAAATAAACCACCATAAGTATTTATTCATATCCATAAAAGATAGAAAGTTAGCGGTAGCTTTTATCAAAATAATTTTAAAAGAAGGGTTTATCAGAGAAGAATCTAGCAGTTTCGTTTTTCTTTCCTTCATAGCCAATTTTCCATATTATACTATTTCATATTAAATTTTTGAAAACTCCCATTTCTCAATGAAATTTCGTTTTTTTCTGTATTTGTGTACCTAATTTAGCATTTTTTTTTGTACAAAGACGATTCAGTAACATCATACACAAGCTTGACAAGAAGTAATTTAAGCTTTCAGAGATTGGAAAGTAGCAAAAACTAAATACAAGAGCCGAAGAACCGAGACTAACATGAAAAAAAAAATTGAGATTTGTTGAGCCCGTGGACAAAGTTACATGAATTGCTTGTTTATTTAAACTCCTTACTGACATCGTGCCTTAGAACAAGTTCAATTATTTGGTAGGGAGCATGGGAAGTTTTTACTCATTGAATGCGGAAACTTGGCGAAAATAATACGTTACTTACTCCCACGTATGAAAAACAACAAAGTGAAGGATACTAATAAACTGAAATTAAATCACAGTAATCAGATATGGTCTAAGGATTCTGAATCATGACAGTTTTCTAGTAAAACTGTTTTTGAAAAGAATGCTTCAGTTACTTTTCTCAGAAACGTGGAATTGTTTTTGGGGCCAAAGCTTTATCATTCAAAATTTTTTTTTGAAAAGGACAGATAACCTTAGCATTATAGATAATTAATTGCCTTAAATAATCTTATGAGGCGAAAACGAAATTCAAATTTAAATTTAGTAGCGATAAATATTTTCTGTAATTTATATTAACAATGTGAAAATGTCTTTTTAAAAGTTCCTTTACAATGCTAAACACTTTTGGTATTTGATAACCACTGAAAAAGGAATTATACAGGATTTTTTACCAAGTCCACCCTAACTCTGCACAGAAAGATTCCTTGCGTGGAGTAGACAAAAAATTCCCAAAGAAGAAAAACTTAACGCTTTTTTTCGTCGAAAATATTTCACGTCATATATCATATCCGATAAAAACTTTATTTTTTTCATTCCACGATTATTCCCTACATTATTTCCTTTAAAATAATCTAATCTATGATTATACCTTAACTGGCGGCAGTTATTAGTCTTCTCTGCCAGCCAACAGCACTAGCTCCATTAAAGTATTCTATGAACTTTTCCCTGATTAATCTGGGTAGCTAGCAAAATTGTTAGTCCCCATTCTGAGCTCAGCAATCTCTTACCAGTGGCATATATAGAAATTTATTTCGGGAGGGGCCCAAAATATCCTCAAAAAATTAGCTTTTAAAAAGCCGAAAGCTAGAATTTCGCATCGGGGGAGAGGACCCAAAAATATTCCTAAGCCCTCCCCCCATGCATATTTAATAGATTCAATGTAGTTTTTTAAGATTTTCCAAGTATGATTTGCATCTTGATGAAGGGAATATTGAAAAAATTATGAATAATAGAGTTCCAATCATAAAAGGGGAGCCTAGGAGGAGTCCTGCCCCATAAAAAGTTTTGGAAATTTGACCCTAAAAAACAGGGTTTTAACTCATTTTAGTACACCTAGTCGGAATTTCGGAGGGGGCCCGGGTCCCCTTGGCTCCCCTTACATACGTCTCTGTCCCCCTACTATTACCTCCATGTAACCTCTCGACATCCATAACCTTTCCAAGAGATAGATCTGCTCTTGCTATAAGAGTCATGAAAGCCAGGATGAAATTATCTTCTGTTTTCCATAGGCAACTCGTCGTCAGCCATTTTCAGGAAATTGTGAAGACATACCGACACTTTTACAATCCCTTCAACAGTTGAGACACGCCCCACAATAGGTCTGGTATTTTCAATAAGCCATCGGAAAGGGCCTCATTATATTTTTCAGGGGGCAAAAGATAATACTAATATTATCTTTTATTGGTATTAATCTATTGGTATTTTTTTTAGATTTTTAAATTGAATATAACATAGAGATATGTGGTTTGTTCTAATGTGCCCAATGTACAAATGTGCCCCCTCTCCCCTAGACCATACCATAGGGAACTGACCAAAATTCATGTATGAAAGTATAATTTGAATTGTTAGTCATTAAAGGAGTTTTTCTGCATGGATAAGGCGTTATTGCACTACGCATAGCCTAACCACATTACTTGAATTAAATTATATGATGAAGATGCTTACCTCAGTGTAATGTTCAGCCGTTCACTTGGTGATATGGACTCTCTGAACGGACTCCATTTCCGAAGGAGACACTAAGAAAAATGATGATTTCAAATCTGAGTACATTGATAGTTTCATTTTTATATGAAACTCATTGTTTCAAACATAAAAGCACATTTCTTTTCAATTTTAAAATACCAGAAATACCAAGTTTCAAACAATTTAAAAACGTGATACCCCGCCTCGCTTAGGTGCTGCATCACACTCTAATTACAAGTAGTAGTACTAGATTAGTCACATTCTGATCAAATACTGTAGTACCATCGAAAGAGTTTTTTTTAATTTTGACAAAGGCCATGGGGACATGATGTATCATTTTTGAGTACCTGCATGTTTTCAGATATGAGTTTATGCGTGTTTTCAAACTTGTATAAATTTGATTTGGAGCCAGTTCGAGTTTGTGAAATACTCAGATATAAGTATTTTTTACTAAGTTTTGGAAATGCCGTTTAAAGAGTGAGATGGGGTCCTACCATAGGCAATAACTTTCCATAGTAATCCGAAAAAACTCGAAGAAGGATTAATGCCGTTTAATCGCATTTCTTTGATTAGGTTATGATGCTCAAATTTCATCAGGGGAGCGGGTCTGACCCACATTCTTTACACGAGCCCAAACTTTGGTCCCTTTTTCACACGAGTTTGGTTTCACGGCCACCAAAATGTCGACAAAATGCAATTAATGCAAATTTTCTGGATACACTCATTTTCAATCGTGCGATCCAAACTAATCCAAACAATGAAACAATACGATATGAATTGGAGTTGAGTGGCGCACTGCATTCATCTTTTATTGTTTCAAAATAATATAATAGAGACGAGTAATCAACTTCTCAATCACTAAACATCGCGCGCATGCCACGAGCGTCGCATGTCATCCACGTGTCGCTCGTACAAAGGTCTGAATTTTATGCCCACCCACTGCGAGTATAGCCCTTCGAGTGGACTTCTTTGGAAGGGTCATCGCGACAAAGATTTAATTTGGGATATACTTTGGAGTTACTCAAAATTCTACTTTAGGCTACCAGTATTTGTATTTCTACTACTCGATATTCACCCTCAAAAAGGATGCGACAGGTACCGTCTTCACTAGAATTTTTCTTTTTGGTTTACTTCCAAACAAACACATTACTTTTCATTACATTTGTGTTATGGAAAATTATAATTGATTTCGTCTCTCTTCGCATTCTCTAAAACGCGGGCACTTCTTTTCATCTGACATTCGTGATTCAATCAGAATTTGTTTCTCTACTCTACACTAAGAAAAATGACGATTTCAAATCTGAGTACATCGATAGTTTCATTTTGATGTGAAACTTTTTGTTTCAAATATAAAAACACATTTCTTTCAATTTTAAAATACCAGAAATACTGAGTTTCAAACAATTCAATAGTCACCACTCAAATTATATGTACTTTTGTTTAATCTTTACATTTTATGAATTATGTGTGAACTTATATCAGATATTCTTCCAAATTCAAAAACGTGATAGCCCGTCTCGCTTAGTTGCGGCATCACACTCTAATAAAGTAGAGTAGTCACGTTCTGATCAAATACTGTAGTACCATCGAAGGGTTTTTTTTTAATTTTGACAAAGGCCATGGGGAAATGATGTATCATTTTTGAGTACCTGCATATTTTCAGATATGAGTTTATGCGTGTTTTCAAACTTGAGTAAATTTGATTTGGAGCCAGTTTGAGTTTGTGAAATACTCAGATTTGAGTATTTTTTACTCAGTTTTGAAAATGCCGTTTGAAGAGTGTATAATAGAGAATATCATATGAAGGGTTTGGAGCAAAAGGGGCACAAGGGACATTTCATATTACAGGTATATTAACTTTTGTATAGGTTTTGTTTTGTTGGCGAGTTCTTTCCCTGCCATGTGTTCTCCATGAGAACTTTCACTTAGAATCCCGATTTGCACAAAAAGATTCTATGATTTCTAATTTAAGCATAAAATATTATAGTATATTGCATGCCAAGCAGTTGAAGAAAATATTTAGTCAAATAAGGACAGGAAAAAAAAAAGAATTGCACCACAAAAAAAAACATCTTCAGTCAGCTATATGGCGTTGGGCTGCGGTATACGGTCCAAAAACTGTGATAGCTCCTCAAATCAACTACGACGTTGGTAAAAGAAAAGTTTAAAAAAATAATTAAAAAACTAAAGGAGACAGAGAGAAAACTTCATTACGAATATTTTTCCCAATATTAGGAAAAACTCACTGGAAAAAACTTTCCTTTCGAACTTTCAGCGTATGATGAAAATGAGTTGTCCGTTTTATTAGATTAATGTATTACTTTAAAAAGTGGTAATCTTTGTTTAATAGTACGCCTTTGAATTCTTCCTTAAATTTTGCTACAAAACATACTTTTATGTATAGGGAGTCATGGAAAATGTTTTATGAAATAAAAGTAATAAATTTAGAACAGATGTATTGTAGCACTAAAAGAACATTTAAAGTTTTTTTTCTCTTTAAATATTAAAAAACATATGATTTTGAACTTAAAATATTCAAATAGTTTCACTGAGCAGTGAATACAGCTTTTAGTAACCAAAATTCCGCTCCTAATTATAAAGGATTTTTTTTTACAAAAAACCTAACTTACGATGAATGTATAATACAAATTAATTTTATACTTTTTTTTCACTCTCCTCCTTGCAGTAAACATAGGGTCCAAACGAATTGCTAGTAGCCAGTTGCCCACCTAAAGACAATTTTTACAAAAAAATACATTTAAATCATACCTTTTTCAAAAAATAAATAATACAATTTATGCAAATTAATTTGAGCTTTATTAAAAGGGAGATACAACACAGCTTCCTGATTCATCAAGTATCATATTGAAAACTCTTCAGCCAAACAAAGCTATTGCTTCATCCACGAATTTTCTTTCAGAGGTCCCGAGCACCCCTGGAGGTTCTGAAAGTGAAAACCTGAGCACCGATCCACCCAGTGAACGGAGAAGTAGAGCGGACGAGGCCAGAGACGTGGCGGAAAGAGACTCTTCGGACAGACAAAATCACTCGAGGATGGTGAAAACGACTTTGGGTTACGACGAGTGGTGGTTCCTCACCACAAGTAGACCGTTCATCTCTTACAAGGACTTCCCTGGGCGCCCGGGAGGTGAGTTAAAAAAAGAATGGAAACTACCACATCAAATGGTTTTTTAATGGGAATTGAGCCTTTTTGGTGCAGTTCAAAAGCTGTATAAGAGGTTTGATTCAAGAGAATATGGGTACTCCAGAAAAAGTTATTAAAATATCTCTAAATATGAAATGATTCGTGTGAAAGTTATAACTATATATAAATTTACTCAAAACCCAAGCCCAAATACAAAATAAGATAAAAATTAATCAACGTCAACCAATAAAAAATAAATAAATAGTGTAAATAAACAAATGAAAATAAATAGTAGCTTATAATCATGCAAATGATAATTCTTTTCAACAAAATGATTAGGTGCTTATTTTATTTAATAGAGAAATGGACAAAGAAAAATAATGTTTAGAAATAAAATAAACTAATCTGGGGTGGTTATTAGTGACTTATCATTACCCCCAATCGATGGAAAAGTATACACTTCCTTAAGTTAGGTTAGTGGATTTGTAAAAACCGACCCATTATTACCTTTAGAAAAATTTATAAATTTCTGGTGTAATGTTGGAAATGAAAACTAAACAATTCCTTTACGTTTACTTCGATTTAGTAACATAACCTACCATAGCTAAAACTAGTATGTTTGGTATGAATAGACTTACGATACTGTCATTATAAGCAGGTTCAATGTGACGTGTCATCAGTTTTTTGCATAAGTTTACTGTACTATATTCAAGAATATTATAGGAGTCTCACGAGAATAAAACAAATTCGATTATGTTCATTAGTTTAACATAAGATACAAAAAGTTAGTCTCACTTGAAGTTAAAGATCTGAATTTTTTTTCAGTTGCAAGTTGGAAAGAAATTTCTTCTAACTCCTCGACTGATGCAAGGAAAAGTCGGAAGATGAATAGCCCCACTGCAGCTGGGGTAATAAGCAACAGTTATACAACAATACCTCCCTCAATGTTATTTTTAATCAACATTTTGATGATCCAAAATCTCTTCTGGTGGACATAGTGCTTGGTGTTAATATTCTGCTGCGTCTTTTCGTTTAATTTGGGACATTTTAACCTGTGTAACTTTGAGAAACTTTATTTATGACCTTACGTTTGACATTCCATTTTATTTAAAACTTTTTATGTCACAATAGTTTACTGAAAACCTTAGGTATAATATGTGGCATCCAATCAATATACCGAAATATTTTTGTGATTGTGATTGCCTAAAACAGAAATCTAATAGCCTAATTTGTTCGTAAGTAAAGAAGAGTAGTTGAGCTAATTAATAATGATGTTTTGAAAATAATTTTTTTGAACCTAAGTTACGATGTGAGCAGCTAAGTAAACTCAGAGTGAATGGTGCCAAATATTGCGTTGAATGAAAATGACAAAAACAAATACCTCAATATATTTTTATATAAAATTTGGGGTTATATAAAAAAATCAGTGAGATTTTTCATTTATGCAGGTACAAGTCCATAAAAACAGGAATTTCTAGTTTCTCATGCATTCGTCTTTCTGTTCTTATGTCTTAGAATTGATTCTTCAATTTTTACCGCATTCTTAGTTTTGCGCTGTGCGTATACTTGTATTTCATTGTGTATTTTTTATATTCATTTACATTCTAATAAAACCTTCATTGCCATTTCAAAAAATAATTCCTTTACATTCAAATATTCACGCACAGTATCATCCCTACCCTACCACAAGTTATATTAAAATCAAAAATCTCAATTAAACTGTTGATAATCAGGGAAAAATATGCTGAACATATTCATTCATTAAACTACTTTTTAAGAGTGTTATTCAAAACTGATTAAATCATATCAAACTGGAATAATTGGTAAATACATAATTGAATAATAGCAATATTTAAAACTATGTAACATTGTACATCTATATTTCTTTTGGTGATGATGATGATGATACTACTTATCTGTGCCTAATTGAAGCATAACGTTAAAAGACAGTAAACAATTATGAAAAAATATGGACAACTGGATATCAATATACGATTCCTTGTAAAAATTTCTTTGAATATATTACATTTTAGGCTACTTTTATTACTACATGACCAATTGAACTGTGCTTACAATGACCTAAAAACTTAAAAGTATGCTCAGCACAGATTAGGTATACAAAAATACGCTACAATAAAAATGTAGTAATAGTAATCTGAGTCTTTGAATGACATGAAAAGCTTCTTTCTTCTCACCGGTCTGACTAGAATTCGCGGCTTTGTTAGCAACGAGTTTTCAATGTTGAGGCCTTTGAAGTTCGTTGCCATGAAATGGTACTTGGCCAATTTGCGCCGAGTTCGAGGTATGCTCTTACGGCATTGCGCAGTTTCGTAAGACTGCATTCGGAAACCTTTTAATTATTATTGAAATAGATAGTTTCTCTTTTTTGTGTGTGTACCATACTAAAAGGAAATACGATCATGGCGAAATAGGGCAATTTTGTTTTGACTAAACGTTCACGTCTCCAAAAAGTCAGTCTCATTTGGTTTTTATTGTTTTATGGTAATACTTAGTTATTTATGATGTTTGGGAAGTTATTGTTTAATGAAAGATTTTCAGTTCCATTACTTATTCAAACAACTGAATCGAATAATTTCCCAACAATATATGTCTCACACAATCCTAAATTTTAAAAAAATTCATTCCCTTTCTATTCTGTATTCGTTACAGAATTATTGTCAAAGAAAGTTACGTGGATTGTGCATGGGCGTAGCTAGTATTCCTATTAATTGGCAGCGATATTAATTTAGATATTCAAAATAACACTATCAGGATATATGTTTTAATAATTAATTAGCGTTTTCAATTATGTACTTTATTCTTGAGCAACGATGTATCATATTATATTTATATTTTTAACGTGTACGTAGTATTATACAGATTTCATGTTGGCTTTTGAGTTTTCATACGTTAAAAGTTAGATGAAAGCACCAAATGTCTTAAAAGATTGAAGAGAATTTACTCTCAAAAGGAAGAACCCATTAAAACAATCGATGCTGATTAAGATTCGATTTGATTACCTCCTCTTTATTTTAGAAAGACGTTTTATTCTTAAAAATCTAAGATTATTCGGAGACTAAAACTACTCTTCCAGGATTTATTGTAAGCTTTTCTCAGAATTTAGCCTTTAATGCCAATAATTGGTATTTGCTTTCACGCTTGGTTTGATAAATTCGAATTCCGCTCAATTTAGCTTTCGGTTGAGTACCCACACAATTTTGGAAAGGCAGCTAGTAAACAGTGTGACTCAACTGAGGGTTGTCCTGATCATCCTAAGTTCTCTTACCACGCTATTTCTAAATAGAAGCTCACCTAGACTTTCGACCTATGAGTTCCCTCCCTCATAAATTTGACCTGTGATACCTCGAGAAGAGGTATCATTTAGTGTTAACATGATTTAGAATTTGTATGTAATTGTATCCTCCTTTATTAGCGGGCTTCGGCCTGAGAAACAATAAAAAAAAATTCTAGTGTTAACATGATTACCAAAACATGATTAATTACCGTTAAAATTCTGTTTAAAAAATTTTATTAAAGAATTTCCTAACAAAGAAATTATTTGTCAAAATTGTATTAAACCTCATGTTTAAAATTTTGCCTCAAGCTTCAATTGAGAATTAATAATGTTTCATGTTTCGCTTTTTTCAAAGGAAAAAATTAAAGTTTTAAATATCAAGCTTTTTTTAAAATTTATAGAAATTTTATTTACGTAATCATAATTATATTAGACTTGAAAGTCCCGTAGTTTTTTTTATTCGTAAGTTTTCAGTCATGGGAATAAACATGATACTTAATTGAGACAGAGAAGGGAATATTTAGCTCATTTTAAACAAGTTATGGTACTTTTTACGGCACCAACCTGAAAAATCCCACCTTCACATTCCGCCTCTTCCTTATTGGAATGCATTCAAAATTTTACGCCTCTTAACCCAAGATCCCAAAAAAGGTGTCCTCAGTGAGTAACCAGTTAAAGGAAATTTAGAAGAAGTTCTACTTACAAATAATGCACTTGCTTTATTTTTTGCAAAATTGAAATGCACGTAAAACAAACGTAGAAACAGAATAGCAGTGTTAATAATTAATTACCATCTTTCTTTAACAATAGATATTACATTTATATTCTACTCTAAATACTTTAGGGAAAGAATAATAATTTTTGCTGTTACAACTGACTGCTCATAAATATCTGTTTTAAATGTAATCAATGAATCCTTAACTGGCCACCACATTTTTCATGTATATTGACTCTTGTGACAAAATGACGAAGAGAAAATTACCTTAATGGGTAGGATGAAAGCGTACGTCACGACCTTCCTGTATTCTAACATCTTCCTACGAGCTGACCTCACGTAGGGCGAAGAAATTCAGTTCAAAAGGACGATTCTACTCGAATATGCAATCAATAACATTTATTCAAATCAATTAGCCTCAAGCAATTGTAGTATTAGCTGAAGATAGATCCTCCTTCAAAACGATTATGGGGTTACAATTAAACTGTCTTATATATATGGGTTTGACAGCACTTTGGGATTTGGGTTTGATACGCCAATAAGGAAATATATTTTTTGGGGAAAATTAGAAAACGTGTTTTTTTTATTGTAATCATGCATTAATGGCCTAAAACAAGATTCACGGGATTGAATAAAAAAAAGTAAAGAATGTAAAGAGAGAGGCTTAAACTTAAGTTTTGATAATAATTAATCGTGTTTTAATTATTGCATTAATATTTTTCAATAGCATAATTTACATTCACCTTTAAAATTTATCAAGAAAACACGCAGTTAAAATGTTTTATTTTAAAATTATTAGTTTTCTGAAAACTTTAACTATTGCTTACCTTTTAAGGTTGTATAAGTATTATAATGGGCTTAACATAAGGGGGTTCGAGGAACTCGGTTCCCTTCCGAATTAAACAATGGATTTTATATACTACATATCATGGGAAAATGCCATTTATAATTAAAACTATCAGAGTAGTTAATATTAATATGATATCCACTAATAGAGGTGAAATATGTTGGCTTCCCTAAAAATTTTTTTTAACTAATAAAAATCGGAAGAACCGTCTCTTCGGATAAACCAGTTTCTCCAAGGAAGGTCTCCTCTTTACTCCATGGTTTTCTCTAGTGGTGTCGCCATCTAGAGACAAAACTAAGAGTTAGAAACATACCCTGACACTAAAGAGAACGTTGGAGTTTTTGGAGCACCTCGACTAGACTAGACTATCAGAAAATTGTCTTTATTTATTAATACCTATTATTAACAATTTAATGTAAAATTTTTATCAAGTTATTAATAATTTATCCTCGAGTATTTTATTTCTTCCTGAGTAAATATCTACAAAAGAAAAAGTATTAAAAAAATTTGACTCTAGTGGTACTTTGGCATATTAAGTTATGAAAATTTCAAAAAGACATGAACTCAGTTTTTGAAATTACCTTCAATAGTCATTCAAAGACATCCAAAAAATTCAATTAATTATTGTGTAACAAAATTTTTGAATCATAATTAAAATTTAGGAATTATTATATAATGAATTCAAATTAAGGAATTCCCACGAACTAAAACAAATCTCAACAAAAAGTAACTGATAATTGAAGGGCTTGGGAGATGAAGGGGTTATGTAACAAAACCCTAATTTAGAGTAATTTAAGTTCAAAGTTTTATTGTTACACAATGTTACATAGTCCCTTCATATCTTTGTGTCTAGCTGTTTTGAAGTATTCAGATTTTGCTACATAAGACTTCTGCTCATAACTCTTTCATCCTCTGCATTAGATTGTATTTTCGAAAAATGTAACATAATCCCTTCATCCACCAAACCCTTCAATTCTATTCTAACTAAACTTCAAAACAAAGAAAAAAAATCATCAACTTTGTACCACGTAATGACTTTATATTAGAGAGCTATCGTTCTCCAATACAAAAAAACACCAAAACAGCTGAAAAACATCAATTTTATTCACGTAAATTAAAATCCAGCATTAATTTCGCAAACAGTCCCAGTTCTTAAAAGTTGACAGCTTTGACCACCAAGACTTCAAAAGCGTCAATGGGAAGCTCTTGTCCATCGTAACCCACGTAGAGAACGTTGTGACTGGGCTGCACTTTGCCGCACACCATGGATCCACTGTGGTTGGCACGTCCAATGTACAAGGGCTCTCCATCGGCTGTGCTCCCCCCCTGGATAGCTCCAGATGGAATATCACTTCCAGTGCCGAATTTCCATTCCAGGGTCATTCCGTATGGAACAGTTAGAACCTGTAGATTAAGTATAATGAGAGCTTCTTCAGAAACAAATGCGATTGAAAGATTGGTTATGAATTTAAATTGACGACCGATATAGATCTAAAAAGGCCTTATATGCCTCTGGGCATGAAAAGAATTGATGATGATGATGATAATAGATCTAAAAAGCAGGGCGTACTACGACTTAAGGACGTACTACGACCCTCGCTGCTGGGGGGGGAGAGTTTTGTAGGATCACTTAAGTTTAAGAACATCTGAGTTTGTACCGTGACTCATGCAAGCTCTCCCAATATGTTGTAGATTTTGTAGATAAGGGTGGTTCTGACTGTGTTAAAGGCACCGAAGTAATATTAATTACATTTATACAACTTAATAAATATTTGCATTTCATTTCAAGACCGGAAATGGTCAACTGATACTTTGATGAGCTCTTGATAAGTTCTAAAGATTTTTAGTCATTCATTTAGTCAGATATCTCTCTATCTCAATAATGTAGTTATTTAGTTCCATTTGTTTAAAAAATTTTACAAGGGTATATTTAAAATACAATACGACATGCAGTAGCGATTTGGGGGATTTCACCTAATGTCAGATATTACGCAATTCGAAACACTTTTTAACATGTAGAATGTCATATTCAACTTAATTAAGAAAAACCAAAAGTGAAAACAGTTTCGAAAGGATATTCGTGCGTAATTCATGTACGAATCATCAGAGGGAAATAATCAGATTTCATAAGGAGCAGAATATACGTTTCAGAAAACTCGACTTCTTCGAATCGAACTTTCTCGAGGTTCAGAATATTTTTGAATTTTCTTTCCAAAAAAAAAGAGGGAGCATTTCCTCAAATTCTCAGTTATCTCAATTCCTTGGGTCCCATATGCAGCTAATATCAGAAAAAAATTCGATACGCGATATTGAAGTAAAATACCATTTACGTATAATATCAAGCATCAATTGAGACATAGTCTACTTACTAATATTAGTTAGTGGATAACGGGAGAGAGAAAATCAGACACGGGTAAAAAAGTGCCAGAGAATGGTTAGTGTAATGTAAAGAAAAAATTAGTTTTATAGGGTAAGAACATCGTTAGAAATTGGGGGGGGGGACCACTGGTTCTACGGACCAGTGCTTTGCCAATCTTACTGGTCCGCAGCAAAAATCACTGGTCCGACAAATTAAAAAAGACCGGTTTAAATATTATTTTATAGTAACTATTGCACTGAATGTGAGTACCAAATAGTAATGTTAAAAATTATTACATATTCACAATAATATTTTTTCTTTTTCGCCGGGGGCTCCCCTATCCATTTCCCCCACATTTCGGGTTGCTAGAAATGGAGGGTGGGATATTTTTTCACCACACACACACTGGCCCGGCTGACCAGTGATTTTCTGATTCCATTGGTTTGAGCAATTTCGAACGCTGGGGTACGAGATATCTATATGTTCTTACCTCAAACTGATGATAGGCATGTTCTTCGCCTCCCCAAGCAACGTAGCAAACACCACGTTCCTGGACAAATTTTCCTGGAAGGTTGTCTCCTTGGTGGTGAGCCCGGCCAACATAAATGAGATCCTTTTCATCGTAACCTACTTCAACAGCATTTGGTGGCACAGTTGTTCCAGCATGGGGCACCCATTCAGCTACGGGGCGGTATGAAGTAGCTGCAAAGGTGAATTCAAAATATGAATGAAGTTCAAGTTCAGCTTCGGCATGGTCAATAACCCGAGATGAAAGAGTCTCGTTACAATAAGTTTTTGAGTACCTATTTAATTTTAGAAGTGAATGAGTAATGAGAATGTTGAGTCTCATTTACGTAATCATAAATAATTTGTAACAGTGATTTTCCGCTAGTGATTATGCCTTTGTAAAGCTGGATTAATTATTGAGCATTAAATCATTTTTGCACTAAAGATTTTGTGCAACAAATATTTGAAAAATGAACCAATGTCAAAATATATTTATGAATGAACTTAAGTTACATACATCAAATCTGAAGATTTTGGTGCCTCATTTTTATATGCGGCTTCCTATTCAAATAAAAGTGTCACTATCGCTGTCGGTATTGTGTTTCTATAAATCCCTAAAGTGGTACCTCACAATGGGTGAGAAGGGGTTCCTCAAATGTAAAAATTTGTGACATGGGGGAGGGTGGGGTATAAAACCCCAGAAAATTCGCGAACGTAATTTTTGAATGGTCTCGAAGTTTAATATTTTGAGTTATACAGCAGTGCCAGTGAGTTATTAAACATATTATTTACTTTTGATGTAACGAATGAATATAGTTACTTTATTTTTAATAGGTATAAGTGGTCGGAAGAAGTTTTTAACTGGTGTTAATGGGTTGTTAGGGATTTTAATTGGTTTCCCTAATGTAATCAACTCTTCATTCTCAGTAAATGTGCCTAGTTTTAGAAATGAAACGATATTGTCATTTTTATTTTTAGGTTTTGTTATTCATTAAAATTTAATCTTATCCTTTTTGTGTAAACTTCAACTTTTCAAGAGGAACTATTGAATTTGCAACATTTTTGTTATCAATGTATTGATGAAAATAGTGGGCTTCGTAAAGATAACCTTTAATTTTCCGAAAAAAAAGGTAAGTTTTGTGATAACCTTCACCGGTATTCGATTCGAACCCTTTATCACCGGAACGTGTCAGATATTTTTTTAAGATTACCCACACCCTTTGCTTCAAACCTTTGAAGATAAAATTTAGATAAAGAAAATGTTAGCTTCTGGAAAAATAAAACCTTTTAAAACTGCTTTAAAAGTTGACCAATATCCCCAAATCAAATACCTGGCCAAAGCCTCATTTTTTTCTGATTTAGTGCGCAGTTTTAGTTTAGTATCCATTGAGGGTCAAATGTTTAGATAGACTTTTTAAGAAAGATAAAGTAGGAAGAGGAAGATCGATGAAACGAAAACAACTTTTTTAAATTTTAAAGCAACACCCTTTGGAAAATTTGTCTTATGAAACAAGAAAAAAACTAAGCAAAATTTTTGGAAATCGGTTTATATCTTTAGTAAGAACATCGAGTTTAAAGTCGCCAAAAATTCTTAAAAATGTTATTCCTATTGATTAAAAAAACACTTTAGGTGCAAAGATTGACATTTTGCTGATTCAAAAATTCTCCTATAATAATTAAAATGAATTTAAAAAGTAATTTTAGTTTCAATATTTTCCCTTCTCCCCCAACAAGTTCATAAAAACCATGAAATTTTCAACACCCGTAAAGTTGTTAATTTTCATACCATCCCCGTTTATTAAGAAAAATACCTAGAATTCCCTCACACCTCCCAAAGATGAGGGAAGGTAAATATTTTTAGTTCCTCTAGTTCCACCCAAATGTTCACTTGGTAAAATTTCGCATCATGGACTGATATTTAAATGGTCTGAAATACTGCCTAGTTCAATGAATTAAAAATATTTTCAAACCGATTTTGGAGGATGCAATTTTTATAATTTCAAATGTGACTATCTCAACTCATTTGATATAGAATGTTGTATACCCTCTTAATTAATTGTTTGCAATCTAAAATAAGGACCAACATTAAGGCCCTCACTTCTTAATAATATGCCAATGCAATCCTTTCATGATTCAAATAATGACCCAATCATTCCCATGAATGATTTCTATTCAAAAATTAGTCAAAACCAGAGTGTATTGAGATTCAATCTATGGTTATGATGTAAACCGTAATAAAATAATAATTTTTTCAGTACTATTACCTTCTTTAGAATGGGTGGGAGTAAATAGAGGATAGAACCTTAATTGTAAGCTTATTTTATAATAAAAGATGAGATGAGTGTAAAATATCCTATCTGAAATAGATGATTGGAAAATTTCTACTTGATAAAAATTATACCTTTCGTAAAGTATTTTGAACTCCTTTTGAATCTAAATAAAAAAAACTGACAATATTTGACACCAGTTTAAATGATAAGAGACAGTTTCACTCCTTGACTCCCATAAATTCCCCAAGGTGACTATACTGATAAGGTATGGGTGTAACTCAACGGTCTGCGGTCTCTCCCTTCTTTGGAGGTGAATTCAAGGTATTTTTTAAAGAAAATATGGCAATAAACAGCTGAAAAAAGTAACTTTACAGGCGTTGAAAATTTCAAGTTTTTTATCTCTTGAGTCAGCATAAAGAAAAAGTGAAACGAAAATAAGTTTTTAATTTGTTTTATTCTGGAACCTTAGAAGATATTTGAAGCTACAAAATATTATTATTTGCACCCAAAGACCATTTACGTTGCTCCCCCATTAAAATAATTCTAAGATTTTTTTTAAAGAATTTTTGAAAACTTTAAGCTGATGCTCGAACTGAAGATATTACCCATTTTAACATATTTTTGCTTAGTGTTTCAACTTATTATAAATGATAAATCTTGTTAAGGGTTTGCTTTGAAACACAAAGGAAAAAAAGTTTTTTAACGGTTAAGTTCAGTGAAAATATCAGGGTTGTCCAAACAACCATAATCTTTTCCCCATATTGATAATTATTTAAATGGTGTTAAGTAACTGAAAAATTGAACGATGACTCCATTGAGGTGTACTTAAAAATTTTAATTTTTGGATATTTTTCTGAAATTATTGATTTCCACATTAATTTTCATGAATTTTTAGGAGCGGCACCCCCGTACCCTTTTTGATAGGGAATTTAAATAATTCAACATTATACTTTTGGCATGATAGTGGAAAAGAAATAAGAAAATGTATTGGAACGGCTATTAATCAATTTCTAACCATCCCTACATCAATAACAGAGGTAGGCAAGCAAGAATATCTCTTAAGGGACATAACAAATGACTCAAAATTAAATTTGAGGGTTCTTGCAGCGCCTTCCAAATTGGGTTAAGGCTGGCCGGCCGATCTCTTTTCTCAGCCCTCACTTTGGCAACCCCTTAAGTAGTAAGTTTGAGTATTAAAGAGTCTATATTCACAAATGATGTTATTCAAAAGTGTAAGAGGAATCAGGATAATATTAATTCATAAAAGTATCATAAATAAAATAAAAAAATTAAAATATCTTTCAGTTAACATAACAAAAACAGAGAAAACTTCAAATAGGAGAATACTGATATCTGCTAAAACTAAAACACATAAAATAGTAAAAGAAAGCATTACGTCCACAGTAAGCCATTGTTAGTCTTCGGCGACAGGTGGAATTTCCAAGAGTGAGAACCGTCAGGGATGCTCAAATTACCAGGGAGAAAACCTTTATCTTCTCTTCCTTATTTTATAGGGTTTACCTTTCATTCCATGGACTTTAATCTTTGCATAACAAAACGTGCATCTGTAGGCGATGACGGGCATTTGTGAGGACTTTGTGCTTGACATAAAATTACATACAGATGAGACTTACATCAGGAAGTCATTTTTTAGATAAGTTAACAACGGGCAGTGGCCCGTTAGTAGCAAAAGGATTCGCTATTATCGTATTCATTGTCGCATGCTGATTATGGCGAACGGAATTTCTTGTGTTTGTGAATCATCCAAATTATATTTTGATGTATCAGATATGAAGATTTTTAGTAAGTATGAATTTCGATTGATTCTAGGACCGCTTAGAAATTTCGAAGGGATACATACACTGCATTCTTACTCTCACAAAAATGTGAGTTGAAAGCAGGGGCGTCATTTCAGTTTTTGGTTGGGGGGGGGCAAGGATTTTTTTTTAAGTGGGGCTGAGCCACGCCGTAACCAGACTTGTTTTTTTTTTGGGGTGACTCAACATCATAAGTTCTAAGTAAAAATGGGGGGTCAGGGGTCACCCCCAGAAAATTTTTTAAATTTTGCTTCATTTTTACAACATTTAAGTTACATCCGAAGAGAACAGCCCCTTGTAAACCACATAATTTCTAGAGAAAAAGTTACAAATAAACGTCAAAGTTTCAAGGGGAGCCGGAGGTCCTCCCTCAGAATTTTTTTTGAAAATTTCCCTTTAAACTAGGGTTTTATCTCCCTTGCAACCTCGTTGGGGAGCACCCAGAGGGAACTGCTTGTTGTGAGTGGCAGAATTTTCAAGGAAAATATACTGTATAACATAATATATATTTAAAAATTTTAAAGGGGGGTCTGGGGGTCCTCCCCCAGAAAATTTTTTGAAATTTGCCTCTTTAAAGTAGTGTTTGAGGTCCTTTGGGTTATATTCAAAAAGAACAGTTCCTTGTAAAGCATAGAATTTTCTAGGGGAAAAAAAGTTATAAATAAACGTAAAATTTTCAAGGGGGGGCGGAGATCCTCCCCCAGTAAAAATTTTTGAAAATTCCCCTTTAAACCAGACTCCTAGGGGCTTCAAACTCTTTGGTTCCCAAAGGGAACTGCTTCTTGTAAGCGGCAGAATTTTCAAGGGAGACAAATTGTATAACAGACATCAAAGGTCAGGAGGGGGATTGGGGGTTCTCCCCCAGAAAATTTTGAAATTAGACCCTCAAAAGTAGTGCTTTAACTGCTTTTGGGATGTTTTGAGTTAAATCTGTTGCTCCTTGTGGAAGTAACAAAATTTTCCAGGGATCTCTCAGCAATTTTTCACTTAAGAGTGGAAACCTTGGGGGGGGGCAATTGCCCCCCCCCTGCCCCCCCTAAATGACGCCCATGGTTGAAAGTTTGTACAAGATGATAATATTTGAAGGAAATAAGATTTTTTTTAAGGATTAAGGACTTGGGTGATAGCAGCTAGCAAATGCAGAGGGATAGACTTATACGATAATTATATCGTAAAACTTTTTCCTAGAATCATAATTTAGGCACAGGCGCCGATTAAAATTATTTTGCGGCTAATGCCGGTCCATGTGCGTGAAAGGGTTGGTTTTGGTTGGGGTTTAAGGGAGCAAGTTCCTTTAACGGATTGTCCGCGAAAGGGTAAAGAATATAATAAAATTTACAAAGGATATTTTTGAAGCTGTGCAGGTTGAACGAGATGGTATGAGCACAATCTGATGGTTATACTAGCAATTGAATTTGAGTGGATAGTTCATATAGAAACAAAAGGCTAGTGCCAAGGGGGAAACTGTTCGCAATCCGTAACACTGCGCCTGAGTCAAAAGTTAACCCGTTAACCCTATAAGGGACATGTTATAATAAATTATAAGTAAGATTACTGAATCTCTACTGATGGAACAGTGGTAGGATGCTTGCTTAGCATGCGGCAGTTTCTGGGCTCCATCCCCGGTTATTATTATTTTAAAAAAAACTTCTATTTTCCTGCAGAAATTTCAATATACCAATCAGAGCACTCTGTTAAAAGTTCCTCCTTGGCATTAACCTTTTGTCTTGAAATCGTAAAAATTGCTTCCTGCTCTACAATTAGTCA
Source organism: Tetragnatha montana (assembly GCA_963680715.1). NCBI lineage: Eukaryota > Metazoa > Arthropoda > Arachnida > Araneae > Tetragnathidae > Tetragnatha > Tetragnatha montana. Next base: position 42,003,312 of record OY796679.1, on the reverse strand, counting down.
AAGAGATGCTGAAAACTACCTTACATGCACAATTCTTTTGGGTTGAAAAATTTCAAATACGTATTAGGAAAAGTTATAACCATAGGGGGGGGTGACATAATTTAAATACAGAAATTATTTTAAACATGAAGATCCTAAATATAGTTAAATATGACAATTGAGCTAGCACTTTGAATTTTCTAATATGAGTGTACATGAAAAATATTACTTGACCTACTTTTACCTTCCTTACCCTTGTTGCACATAATTTCAAAATTTCCCATGTGAGCTCCAAGGTAAATTTGGGTATGGGTAGTCTGGGGGGTCACCTCCAGAAATAGAACAACAGAGATTTACAACCATACGTGAAGTTGACAATAAAGTGCATGCTTGCCAGTGAAAACTCATAGCTGTGCAAATTAAAAACAGTTCATTCAAGAAAAAAGCTGCAAAAAAAATCTTTGTTTTATAGATCAAAAACTATTTAAACTACAAAGAATTTGGACTTGAAATGTAGGTATTTTATTCAGCCAAAAATTATCTAACAACAAATACTGCTGAAAATTTCACCATTTGATTGTCATTTAGCTATTATTATCAAGAAAAGCTAGAGAGAAATCAAGATTTTTAAATGGTTGTCACTGCCATGTCTTTCTGCTTGAACTTGCTTTGTGCAAAATGTTGGACTATTATTGGGGGAAATATGTTTAATTGCAACATAAATAAAAGATATTTAATAAATTTACCAGAGCAATTTTTTTCAACAATTAAGCAGTGGTTAAAAAGGATCACTTGCAAAACAAAACCTTTTAACTAGCACATCTTCTATGATTAACATTGTTTTTTATAATTGATTTCAGTTTTTACCAACCTATTACTGTTTGCTAATTCAGTAATAAAAGACTTTTAAAAGGATTACATATATTATCTGACATCAAAAGAAGTTGAATTAAGTGTAAAAAAAATTCATAAAAAGATTTTTCAGAAGAGTTCCTTAAAGGAAAATAAAATTACTATCAAATCTATGGGACTCTGGTTGATATTTGTTTGATGTTTTAAAAAAAAACATTACTTCGTAAAAAAAGTTTTTTATAATTTGGAGGGCTCAGAAATAAAGTGGACCAAATCCACTTTTTGTCATTTTTGAGTTAGCAACGCTATAACATGCACCAACTATAAAAAATTTCAGTGCAATAAAGAACCAAGTCCTAGTTCTGCTAATATCCGCAAAAAATGTTAATTTTACAAACTGTTAACATTAGTTTTCCTATGTAGCTTGAACTTTAAACCTCTGTAGCTGAAAAGTAGCTAAAGTGGACTTGGTTCACTTCTATTCTGAACCCTTCATTTGTTAAAGAAAACTTGGTGCTCATTCAAATTGTATTGAACAGACAATATACAGGCGAAAAAATACTCATTACATATCTACTAAAGAAACATTAAGCTAGTAATTATTTTTAAAATTAACCCCCCTCCTATTAAATTTTTGAAAAATCTACTTAAAGATAACTAAGAAAAACATATTTTTAAAAACTTTAATGACTCGCCGTTTTGAGATCTTATGCAAGAAGTTCCCCAAACTGTTGTGCTCTCTCACATTCCTCATACGTTGCCATGACACCTGTGTTATTCCTCCCTTCTTAAAACACAAACAGCATTTTTATACTGTGCCTTCCCAGCTTATATATGACAGATTAAAGAAGGGTCTTCTAAGGGAGCGAATCCACCAAACTCGCAAAGATCTTTTATTGATTAATTCCTCTCTACTTCATTTACATCTGAAGCTCAGTAACCTCCCAAAGGATGTGTAGAACCTGATTGATCATATTACCCATTCTTCCATGGTGTCTACTACAAATACCACTACTATCCGTCAGAAGCATAAATTTGATAAACAGTTCAAAAGGGTGAAAACCCTCCCTATTTTAGATCCTAACAGAATCGTTGTCAACTTATCTGATCATCAATTGACAACTCCAGAATTTAATATCCTTTTAAAAGGATTGAACTTCGCTGTAACGCCCTCTGTTGTTCCCACGGAGGACATTATTGCCAATGTGGAAGCCAGTACTCAGGGATTGCCAACCGATATTGTTGAGGAAATACGGAGAGATTGTTCCAGAATCCTTCAGTATGCCAAAACTCCAAATGGAAATATAAATAGAGAAGAAAGATTAGCTATCCGTTCCCTCAACAGTAACAGTGATATCATTGTCCTTGCGGCTGATAAGGGCAAATGTCACCGTTCTTCTAAAAACTCGTGATTATCAACGAAAGATCATTCACCTTCTGGATCCTCAAACCTATAAAATCCTCTGACGGGACCCTACCAACAATATTTTACTATCCACTAACAAACTAATTAAATCCTCATCAATAGGTCCGGCTGTTCAAAAACACCTACTAGTTTCGGAAGCTTTTCCGCCAAGACTCTATGGTCTCCCATACAGACTTATTATTGAAAAACTTTAATATTAACTGTTTAAATTATTTACACAGTTAATGTTGTTTCAAGATATTGAGCACCTTTTATCACAAATTTCAATTTTCTAATGAAAAAAAAATTAATTAATCATAAAGTCGATTAAAAAAACATTACATTTATTTTTACATTTACATGAAGGCACTTTATTTCAAATGAAATTTCTACAATGAAAAAACATGCAACAAATGCATCATGAAACACATTTCCCAAAACAATGTCTTAAAAACTAATGTTAGTTCATTTCTTTTTCTAAAGTTTCCAGTACTTTGAACAAATTTTGAGCTTTCGATAACCTAGACAAAGAGGATGAACTGAATCCATCCTTCTTCACTTTATCAGAGGTGATTTCTTCTTCTCCATCAACTTCCATATCATCATTATTTGAATTTGGAGCATCAAAGAACACACTTTTTAAATATTGGATAAATTTCTGAAAAAAAAAATAAAGTTACAAGTTTAGAATAAAGTTCATTTTAAAATACTGAGGAAACACACTAGTAAAAAAATCTGTCTGACTGAGCAAGAAAAAAAAAGGATAAAACGAGGAAAATAAAATAATAACAGGAGAAAATTTATAGTCACAAAACCTTAAACATACCTCTCCTTCTGGGACTTTTGAAAGTACTTTTGATACTTCTTCAAAGTTGATATGGGATTCTTCTAACTCTTTCAATTTTTCATTAGCATCCTGTAAAATTTTTAAAGGAAGTGTTTTATTCAGATCACACCAAATTTTGAATTTATTTTTTTGATGTACCAAAATTACATAAATAATGAGAATAAGATTAGCAGAAGCTGAACTGCAGACTTCATATTTAATTCATAACAAACACATTTAAAACAGTAGTTTTAATATTAAGAAAGAGGCAACTGAATATTACCTCCAAAACTTTTTCAGGTAAGTCAGCGAGCTTAGCAACATGTATTCCAAAGCTTTGACTGCAGACACCTGTTGGACAAAATATAAAACAGTTGTTGACCAAACAAAAACTTATCAAATTCCTAATATAATAGGGCAACAACATAAGAAGAAAAATCTGAAAACTTTCAAAATTTTGAGTGGTGGCTCATTGTATTCCGAGTGAAAAATACTAAATTAAAATTAAACAGAAGTACAATAAAGCCCAAAAGAATTCTACAATAAAATATTTACCAGGTTTAATTCTGTAGAGAAATGTAACAGCATTTTCAGAACACAATGCATCAACATGGAGATTACCAATGGATGGAATCGATTCACTTAGTTCAGTCAAGTCATGAAAATGAGTTGCAAACAAACAAGGTGCTTGGATGTTTTCAGCAATATGTCTAAAAAAATTTGAGAGGTTATACCAACAAAATTATTGTACCACAATAGTAAATAATTTAATACATACATATAACCCAGTATGGGATCCTTAAGTCGGAAGCAAAATCAAACAAGAGAAAAAAATAAGAAGTTAACAAAGCAAAACATTTTATTATCCCATACTACTTTCCTTTCAAATAACCACAACAAAATTAATGAATAAGTACGATTCCCAAGAATTGGTAAGGAAAGAGGGATATATTAGAGGGACAGTTCTTAAATGTCATACAATTTTTAGGAGGTTTCATAACCTTCCCAATGTCAAATTTTAGTGACTCTTTTTTATTGTTAAGTCAGACCATGATTGTTAAAACATTAATACCCAATTTTGGCACTTAAAATTTTACATTACAGTTTTTATTAAATTAACAAAGTCGTGGAAAAATCGTTTCCTTAAGCATTATAACAGCATCAAGAGAACTTTTAAAAATGTGGTGGCATAAAGTTACAATTCTCCCTTCTTCTACTAACATTGTACCACATTTATTCTTAGAACATGCATCTTGTATGGTGTCAAACAAATACTAAATTCTCACTAAAAATACTCACTTAGAAATTGCCCAGGAAAGACCTAAACCATCAAACGTAGAAGTTCCACGGCCCATTTCATCAATGATTAATAAGGAACAAGGGGTAGCATACTAAAAAATTTACAAGTAATTAAGGCAAAATAACACAATGCAAAATTTAAATCTGATAACATTAACCAAAGTTTTAAAATCCTAGTAAATTACCCTTAGAAATCTTACCTTTAACATATTTTTCACTTCTAGCATTTCATACATAAAAGTTGACACAGCCTTAGATGGCTTGTCACAAGCACCGATTCGGGTGAAAAAAGCATCAACAACTGTTATTTCAGCTTCTTCACAGGGAACAAAAGATCCAATTTGTGCCATAAGTACATTAACGGCCACCTAAAAAATGAAAGTGAAAATAACAGCTTCTTTCTAAACTACATTAAATGATACATATAAACTACATTAAAGATATTTAAGTGGTATTTAATATGGAAGCACACTATCAGTTTACAATTACTTTACTCCAATGGTAACTAAAGGCACCTAACCTAGAAATGTTATACTAGTTAGTAATTAATAAGGAATACCACAAATATTGAAATCAAATCAACCAAAGTAAGAGTTAAAACACTGAAATTACTGCAAGTTCTATATAAAGTTTTAATAGAACAGGGAAAAAGACACTCACAGATCTGATAAATGTAGATTTTCCACCCATGTTTGGACCAGTCACAAAATAGAATCGATGATTTTCTAAAGAGATATTAAAAATTTAAGATAAATAAAAATGACACAATATATGACGTTAACTTAAATTGGTAAAAGACGTAAAAAATAAAACAGAAATAAAGTGAATTGAAAAAAGAAGAAGAAGAAGAACTTTATATATCAAACTAGAAGAAACAAACTAAAGAAGTACTTTATATATCAAACACTTTTTACCTTTGGTAATTTCAATATCATTTGGAATAAAATCTACTAAATTTTCTAAAACCGGATGACGACATTTCTTTAAAACAATGTGGCATTCCCCTATGAAATTTAAATGAAGTTTTAAACATGGTGTGAGATAAAGTCTAAAATTAAAACAGATCGGGTTGTACCTTTTTCTCGCAGTTTAGGACGCACATAAGTATTTAATCCAGACACAGCAGTACGTGCTAAAGATAATGCTACGTCCAGTCTTGAAAGTGTGCTACCAAGTTGCTTCAAAGGAGGAATGAAGGAAACTAAAAAAAATTTACAGAAATTATTGAAAGTAAAAACAATAACAGAGTAAAATAACTTTTAAGTTATGTAAAAAATAAACTGAAAATGTTATTGCCATAATAATGTAATTCATTAGCAAAATCAGAATATTTTTAGTACCTGAAACATCTACCATTTCCTTTACAATTTTTTCTTGTTCCTCTTCATAACTTCTCTTCAGTGTAATGTATTCTTCATTTAATTCCTTAAGATCTTGAGTTTGAAATCGTACTCCTGCATTTCTTGTATCAATCACTATATATTTCTTGTTACGGATACGACTTTCTTCCTATGAGCACAGAATTAAATAGAAGATAAAACTTTAGGAAAATGGCAAAAATAAAAACATCACAAAAGTATTCTTGTATTTATTTCATTCTACTTCCTGAATATCTAGTTTTCTGGGAACTCCGTTTTATCTCATGTTTTCAAAGTCTAATTGATAAATTTCTGAAATAATTTTTATGTGGGAAAAGTTAAAAGTTCTCATCAAGGCCAACTCAACTTCTATACAAAAGTTAATAGGCCTTACTATTTGTGCCCCTTGGTTTCCAACTCATTCATAAAATAATAAATACTTATTCTTGCTACTTACTTTTAAAGTGATTCTGAACACATATCCAACCTTTTCAAATGGTTCCAATTTGAGGGATGATAAGCCTAACTCTCCTTTTGTCTGGACAAAGAAAAAGTGCAAAAGAAATTGAATCAATATCTTCCTTTACATGTAGAATATAACAATAGATATTATAAGAAGAATATTCACTTACTGATTCCCATTCAGAGTCAATTCTTTTTTTAATTTTATCCATTTGCTTTTTGAGGTCTAGAAAATAAGAGTATGGGTTCTTAAGAAAATCAAAGATTTATATAAAAACTTAACTGGACTACAATTAAACCCTATATATAAAGTAAAAATAAGTTTGAAAATTTATTTTCTTTAAAACATTAAATATACAGTATTACACATGCTGGCTTAGCATAGTTTATTTGGTTTCTATTTTTTGTTTGGGTAATTGCTTGGTATTTTTTTTCTTAAACTACTCACTGTTTCCTAAGATATGAAAGGTGATAGAGTAGTTAAATATATTTATCTATACTACTGAAATGAATCAACAAAAGAGATTAAGAATAACTGCAGACATCTTACCTCTTAGTGAATCCTCATAGTCTGCTTTAACAATAAACTCTCCACTTTGAATAGCATCAAAATCAATAGTCTGAGATATCATAGAGAGGAAGTTTTCAAAGTCTTCAATTCTTTCCTGTATAATGTCAGAAAAAAATTGTTAAAATTTTCACAACGTGAACAAAAAATTAATATAATATTCAGCTTCAAATTATAAAACTAAGCTTCATCGGTTTATATTATGGATATTAAGTATTTTTAAGTTACATTTTAAAAATGTAATTAAGAAAGAAAATTTTTCACATATTTAAAGTTCTAATTAGATTTCATACTGGAGAAAAAGATGAAGTAATACCTAACCATTTTACAGTATTTTAATCTAATACAAATACAAAGACTGACGACCAGCTACAGGCTGAAAGCCCAACAAGGCTGGTCCTATGATTATGAATTCCCCAATTCCCACAGCCTATCCAATTGCCTCTTAAACTCAAACACTCCCTTTGAATATACTATATTTTCTGGCAACGCGTTCCATATGTCAATTACCCTATTGAAGTAGTAGTACTTCCTTAAATCCCGATTGACCTGTGTCTTATTTAGTTTATACCCATGGCCCCTTGTTCTGTTATCCTTGCTGAAACTTAAGCCCTCCGTATCCCCTTGCTTTACCAACTTGAATAGCTGAATCAAATCCCCCCCCTCTCTTCTTTTTTCCAATGAATACATATTGAGCCTGCTCAAACGTTCATTATAATCCATTTACATTCAAAATATTGGTATAGTATTAAGGATTACGATAATTTTTAAGAAATTTGTTATTCAAAATGTCCCAGGAGGGGAATCTCTTCGGTCTTTTTCTGGTGTGCATAAATGTTATTAAAATAGATAAGGTTGTAGCAACAATCTAATTAAGATATAATAAATAAGATATAATCTATCTAAGATATATCTTAAGATATAATCTATATCTATTATAGATATAATCTATATCTAATAATATATAGATATAAATCTAATATAGATTATATCTTAAGATATAATCTAATAGAATATGAGTTAAATATGCAATAGTTCTGTCACAATATCACAATGATAAAGACCTCACTTACATTTCAGAATTCACTGGCAGTATTTATTTACTCTTTAATACAAGATTGAAAGGTAAGTTTAAACAGTGTAGGTATTTTTAAAAATTTGAGGGGCAAAAACCCTGTGGATAGAACATCTTAAGACAGAAAAAACATACCTTAAGGTCATCAGTGAAGTTTTCTTTCAAAACATTAATATGAGGACCAGAATATTTTAAAAGAGCTTCATTTAGTTCAGGCAATTTCCTTAACATCATATACATTTTATACAAATCCTATACAAAAAAATGTTTATTTTAAGAACCAATATTTTTACTGACACATATCTAATATTAAATTCATTCATTAATATATTTTTATTTTTCAATAAAACTTCCCATACATTACATTACAATACATTATAAATAGTTCCCTAAGATTTTTCTTGATCTAAGTTCACTGGTTTTATTATTATGAAATATAAAAAAATATTTATTTTTTGTACCTAAAAAAGTTTTGTTAATACTACCTATAGATGAGTTTTAATAAAAAAAACTTCCTGTGGAAAAATATATAAAATATTTAATATTATCTTATAACTATTTTTCCTCTTAATTCAAATTTTTCACAAAAATAAGAGATTCTTTTTAGTCAATTTAAAATTTTCTTTAAGGATCCAGGCAGGAAAAGAAAGTGATTAAAAACTTTTTCAATCAAATTGAGACTTACCTGCAGGGTAGCTTTGTGTTTTTGCAATTTTCTAGATAACATTTCAACATCCAAAAACCTGTGGATTACTTTAGTTGCAGATGTTTGTATATCTACGTTATTAATAAATATTTCAACTATATCCAGCCGCTCCTCTGTAAAACAAGTAGAATATAAAGTTGAATATGTAGCAATAATTGAAAATTCATCAAAAATAAAGTGATCAATGCATGAAAAACGGCCAGTTAAGAGCATCAAAACACAATTTAGTTTACACTTAAACACTAGAAAAAGGAAAATTATTGTTTACAAAAATGTACAAAATACAATTTGAATGTTAAAAAATCAAATGAAAATGTTTGCCAAAATTATTACATAAACAGCTCTAAAAATTGGGTTCTTACCTAATTTGTTAACATCCATCAATGGTTGCTTAATCCACTGAATTAATAATCTTGCACCAGCACTAGTTGAGCATGAATTAAGAAGGTCAAACAAATACTTGTCTTCCTTTTCTAAAGAAAAAATATTGAAAATATCATTTGAATGTACTAAAAAGCAAAAGCCAGCATATACGAAAATCTAGATAAAGTACAAAAACTGAAAAGAAAAAAATCAGACACTTGCTCGTCAAATTATAGTTCAACATTTACAACTCTATTAAGTCCAACTGAACAACCCTTTAAAAATAAGTGCCAAGGTGATGCAAAAGGAAATGCAAATGAGCAGTACATCTTAATAATACCTGATTTTGATTCTGAAAATAATCCTAAACCAACTTCAGATGTAGAATCAACTTTTGCAAATTGTTCAGACTTGAATACAGAAAGAAAGTACTGGCCAAAGTTATCTTCATCAGAAAGTAACTACCAATAAAAAATAAAACAAATTGATATCAATAATAAATTTATGATAATATTAATGAATAACTTAAAATGCTTGTTTTGGAGTTAGATAATATGCATAAAGTATGAAAAAATTTGTTATATTAATTTGTGCTATACAAGAACAATGAATTAAGAATTTAATGAAACTGAATCCAGCCCAAACTAAATTTTTAACTCCATAAACATTTTGTTCAAAATAATTTTTTAGAGGGTTTATCACATTTTATTTTTCTAGTTTCACCTTTGAAAAAGATAAATTTAAACTTAATCTCGTCTATAACATTTTATTAAATCCTGATTTTACCTTGCCTTTTTGTCTATGATCATACAAGCTAATCATAGATGAATTACAAGCTTATTTAAAGTTGACAATAAAGTTTTTATTTAGACAGAGAGAGAGAGATTTATCAGATTATTTGAATAGAATTATTTGATTCCTGAAATAATTTAGAATAGCTAAGTATTAAAATATACTAAAAAGATATAGATACCTCCAGATATTTTATTATTCCAGACACACAGCTAAGAGCGAGCTTCATCTCTGATTCATCTAAAACAGAACACAAGACCAGCATTTTATATGTAGAAAAAATAATGATAAAGAATTGAAAAAACTGAAACATTTAAGAAAAAAGAGCAGTTAATTTAAAAAACAAGCTAGTAGACAGATACTCAAAACAGCTAAATGAAATATTAAAATAGTAAAAATTAAAATTCAATGCTGTTTATATTGTTGTAAAAGTTGTCAAAACCTACAGCAACTTATATCATTAGTTAATACACAAGATTCTTAAACTAATGCTTCAAATAAATTATTAATTAATCAATAAAAATTTAGGTATTAAAAAAACCTTTTTACCTTTCATGCTATTGAGAAAGTCCTGCCCTTCTTCAAACTTAAGTATGCGATTTAAATCTTGGACTATAAATTGAGAGTCAAATTCACCTGTAGAACAAATACTATACTTTAAAGTCTAATTCTTCACTCACAGTGAAAGTTGGAGATCAGTAGAGATAACAATTATGGAAAAGCTAGAGGAAAGAGTTAATTTTATGCAATTCATTTAACAGTCAATTATGATGTCCTTTACCATCCCAATGTAGTAAATCTTGATTTCAAATTAGAAAGTTATAATGGGCAATCTCTCTGAAGCATTAAAATATTAAAACATGTTTTTCTGGGAGTAAGGTAATAGTAAAAACATGGTGCTAATGATATGACATAACTGAAAGGTAAACCCTTTCTTTCATAGGAATATTAATTTGGTTTAAAATATTAATAAAAGAATAATTTTACCAATTCTTTATAATGACAGAAAGAGTTAAAGATTCAGAATTTGATTTAAAAAAATACAGTAAATAACTGCTTATTATGTTATTTTTGTTAGAAAAAGAAGCAGAAGTAATTACCAACTGCTGTTACAGCAATTTTATGAGTCTTCAATGTTTCTTCAACAGATGACAAGGCACTATTTTCAGTTCGCTTAGGTTTTGATGAAATTAGGCATTCCAATGGACCTAACTGTGCTAGAACTGACTAAAGTAAATAATATAAAATTATAAGTATGTTCAGATTGTTATGATTAGTAATTTAAACATATTTTTTAAATGCAATACCTGGAGCATAGATAGTTGAGGGGTATCTAAAAATTCACAAATCTGAATTTCTCTTAGCATAGCATCACAATAGGCAATTCCAAAAGACTAAAATAACCACACACAGAAATTCATTAATTTATTCAGATAAGGAAAATACCAATAGTTACAAAAAAAAATTCTTACCATATCTCCACCTTTAGACACAACTTTAATAGCCATTAATCCTTTTTGGGTCATCACATAAGAATTTTCCTCAGCAAAAAGAAATTCTTCAACAGCAGTCAAGTTCCCAGGAGATGCCTTTAAAGTAAAGTAAAAAGAGAAACAATTAATTTAAATACTTCTTTAAAGTAATAACTTCAAGTGAAGAAATAAATTAGACATACTATACACCTGTAAACTAACTGAAATTTGGAACTAAAATTTATTCAATAAAATTGCATCTAATTAAACTTTATAATAAGATATTATACAAGTTTACCTACTGTTATTAAACAATAAAAAATCTAGTCACCTTGCCAACCAAATTCCATTCAGGGGATCTAATACTTCCAGTATTTCGGAAAATTTCAACTCTATACTGTAATACAAAGAGCAAGTGACGCAGCAATCTAATCAAATGACCTTTATTCAGTTTCACATAATTTAAAGTATCTCTTCCTAAAAAAATAAGAAAGTTCTTACTTCACTTTATACAGAGTGATATAAAATACTATACAAATTTATAAATATATAAACTCCTATATAAGCCATCAACCAATTGAGATATTTGAGACATTGTTTTCAGATTGCATGAATTCATGATAGTGATGGTTGAATGCAATAGACCACCCACACATACAATAGAACAACCCCTCTTTCTCAAAACCAACCGTTTAAAGAAAAGCTTTGATACAAATCCATGTTAAAATCCAAAACATGGTCTCAACTTCTAATTAACTAATGATTCATTGTTTTGACTAATCGGCGAATTTTTCCTGCACTTGCACTAAAAGAGATAGGAGAAAAACGTTTCTAAACTAAAAGTTGAAGTGAGACTCCCCCTTCCCTCTGGTGAGATTTTGCCTCCCCCCTTTTCGACCTCACGTAATTAATTGATGTCTCCTTAAATAGGCTGCAGTATTTCAAATAAATAAATAAAGTGGAAGAATAACAAGTTTTGACTCCATAATTAAAAGTTAGGTGTAAGTAAAATAGAAGAAACAAACCAGATCCAAAAGTCTTTATCCTGAGTGTTGACAGCATTTTGTTAACAATTATGGTATCATCTCCATACAGAAAGTAATCATCCTAAAAAGTAAAATATCCTATAAGGTGAATTTTTTTTCTCCAGATTCTTGCTTTAATGGAATAATTAGGAATACTTACACTTCTCTCATAAATCCGGCATAAGCAGTTTGTCTGTAACAAAAGGAATGAATGAAGTTGAATTAGCAATAGGCTACAATGATAATTTGAAAGAAGGATAATCTAATCCAAAATGAAATCTGAGTTCAGAGGTTTTAAGGATATTATAGTAGCTTTTTAGATAGTAAAGTTTAGCTTTAGTAAAGTTATTATGTATTCCAGCAAATGACCAAAACTTTGATAAAAAATAGTCATAGTGAACTGTTTATTTAGTTGGTTAACTATACTGCCGTCCTAAGCGAAAGTGCACATAAACTAGTTTTCTTATAAATTCATTATCTTTCCCAATTGGTGCGTTTTTTTATTTGGCGAGAATGCATCTCGCTACTTCCTAGCCTCTCCAAGGGTTGTCAAAATTTTGAACAAAGCCCTTAACTATCAGAATTGAAAGCAAATTAAAGTTGTTTTGTAAAATTAAAATTCCTATCAATTTAAATAGAAAATAATATTTAAACAACAATAGAATAGTTTAAAACTCATTGTGCTGTCTAACTTCAATTTATATTAGAGCACTATAACCAGAATATGCGAGTCCCTACAACTGCAGCTGAAGTGCTGTGTCCTGTGTATTTTTCTTTGCTGAAAGCTGCATCTTTTTTTCCTTGTCTTGAGCTTTATTGCCGTTCTGTTCCTGAAAGACATTTATTTAAACACAAGGAAAATATTCAATTTTTAAAAAAATCCGAGTGAGTGTCTCCATACATTTGTAATTGAACCCTGTTTGCCTTAAAGATATACCCATTTCGGACTAACGCAGTTCTACGCCACAGCTGATAATAGAGGCTTTTTTTGGGTATAGCCAATATTTAATCTAAGAAGGAGGGTTTACCACACAGAATGGAAAATCTGCCAAATACTTTTTTGGCGATATTTTCTCAAAGTAAATCTGTCTAAATTTGCCTTTATGTGCACTTTCGCTTAGGACGGCAGTATATACTGCTTTAAAATATCAACTGTTAAGAACATCTATAAATTGAATAAAAAAGATAGTATGCATTAAATTATTAACCCTTTCAACACAACTATTGTTAAAATTGGAACTTAAGCACTACACAGTTGATATGCTATGAATAAAAAAAAGACACTTACTGATGGTAACTTCTTGTAATATGCTATAAATTCTGAAGTAGTATCAGACATTTTGAACAGACCTGAAAATTTGCAACCATTGAATCAAAATGGTGTTAGATTATAGTCATCTGTAATGCAGTCATTGGTAATGTTGGAACACAATATCAAATACTAATCACTCACATTTAAAATTATTAATTACAATTAAAAAATCCTATAATCTAGAGCACTTCACATTGAAGGATACAGTTTTACTATAACATTGTCTAATATCAAATAAAATTTCAATTGATGAATATAAATTTAATTTAGACAAGAATGAAGAGATCAAGAAACATTCGGGACCTTAAATTTAGATTTTTAAACTTTAAAATTTCATTTCTATCACACAATACTTCCCTACTTGATTTTAAGTGCCCAAACACTTGTACGAGCAATGTTTCTTTCAGAACAAAAACCAAAATGAAAACTAAACAGCAACAGAAAAGTACTTATAATCATGAAAAATGATCTGAAGAAATTCAAAATGTTCTAATAAGTTGAATAAATTTTATTAGATTTCTATTACCTTAAGAAAAGTTTTCACTTTTAAATTTCCACCGCAAAAAGCGCGAAAGCAAGAGCGAAATCCAAACTAAACACAACAAAACTTTGAACTATAAGTTGAGTTGTTTAATTGATTCCTCTGAGGAAAAAAAGGTAGCCATCACACACACAGACAGAACAACAAGTAGGCGTAGCTTATTTGGGAGGAAAAGAAGAAGCGATCCAACAAGCGTTACCTAAACTCATATATTTTAAAAAAGTCTATTCCTTTTAATTAAAAAACAATTGCCTAAATCTACTATAATATCTGATTTTACTAAAACACAATTTTGAAACTCGCAATCTTTGTTTGATTTTTTCATTTATTTTAACAATGCTTTTGTATTTATATCTCACTATTTGTCTGGTGGCACTGGTGTCATTCTAAATGTTTTATTTAAAAAATGGTAAATGTTTCCCTTGTCCTTGCATGAAACGGCAATTTATAATCAATGAAGGTAATAATGACTTATAATAACATAATATCTGTTTTGGTTTATATACAGGGTGGGCAAAAAGTTTACACTTTTGAAAATTTCATAAAAACCGAAAATAAAAATCGGAGTAAAAACTGTTAAAAACGGTCTTCAGTCTGCAAAGACTGAAGCCGAAGCCTTTAGACCTAAGCCTGAGTAGCCTGAGGTCACTGGGGTTTTTAAAACAGTAAAAAAATTTTAGTTCAAAATTGTGTTGATAGATGGAGCAACATAACTCCCCGGTGTATCAGATCACCGGAACCGTGATACTACAATGTAGGCAAAATAATTTTTCTTGCGGAAATATGGGTTTGATTTCGGCCATGGGGCTATTTACGGAGGGTTGGTTGTATGGAAATTTTTTTAGGATATTTCATTTTTTTAAAGTAAAAGATGTTTTTGCAAAATTGAAAACGGAACCCCGTGATTTATGTTGGCTCCATATATTAACATAATTTTGTACTAAAATTTTTTACCGTCTTAAAAAAACCGTGACCTTAGGATGCAAAACTGAAGATCATTTTTTATTCCGATTTTTCCCGGTTTTTATGGAAATTTTAAAAGTTTGCTGACTTTTTGCCCGCCCATCCTGTTTTTTTATTTCAATTTTTAAAAATAAAGGCTGGTTTTACGCATTTAAGAATATTTTTAAATTATTGAAACTTTAAAAAAAAATATTAAATATTTTTAATTTAGAACGCACATAAAAAATAAATTAAATTTTACTCGGACGGATATTGTTTGATTATATTTTTAACATGTTATTATTTGGTTTTTCTGTGTATGTGAAAGCTGTTGATAATTTGCTTTGATAACCTTTTATTTCAATTTGTTCTAGGTGTAGAGGCTAGTTTTACATACGTATTTAAGATTTTTTTTAAAAATATTAAATTTTGAGCTGCCTTTAAATTATTACTATACCAAAGTCACCATATTTTCAACTTTAGAACTGGGAAATAGTTTGACATGTTATAAACATAATAATAATAGTTATAAACATGTATTACAAGCCCCTACATAAAACATAAAATGTTTTTAATTAAGGACGCCTATTTTTGATATAAAATGTAAAAAAATAAATATCGCATAGATCGATTTGGATCGTATTTTAGTACACCCATGGCTAACAATAAGTTATAACTTCAATTTGTTCCAGGTGCAGGGAATAGTTTTACATAAGATGATTTTTTTAAATGATTAATTTTTTTTTAGCCTTTTGCAGTTTTTACTAAAAAAACAATTAAATGTTGGCATAAGCACGATAAATAGCCTATAAAATTGTATAACAATCCTCTATCATTATATTACATTATTTTTTAAATTTAATGGGCAATTCCCGCATTTTTTGTAAAACAGAAAAATGCATTTTCCAAACAATGGTTTTAAATTCAAAATTCGACCCAAGAAAAGTTTCAAAAAAATTTAGTCAGTTCAATACCCTAAAATAAAAATTGACAATCGCTTTGATCATCGGATTGAAGGACGTCCGATCTGTTTTCGTACCCTTTTTCAATACTTTAAAGTAAAAATCAATAATCGCTTTGAATCTCAACAGACTATTATTTTTATTTAAAACCAATGTTTCGGTATTGAATGACATCACATGCTGTTTTCAGGCTTAAAATTAAATTAAAAAGTAAATAAGTATCGCAATTAAAATTTTTTTGCTCGTATGTTTCTTGGATTTTGTGGAATCGCACATTTTATTTAAAAATTTTGTGGAATTGATAGACTTTCTTTTAATTTAAATAAATTATGGTTGAATGATAGTGAAATATGCATGGGGCAATATACATTTAAAAATGACTTTTTTAAAAGCCTCAAATGTCTGTGAAATGTTATTTAAAAAAAATATTATTTTTCGTAAAAAAAAATCAAAATTTGGAATAATATCTTTTTCTGTTTTTTAAGGTTTAGAGCTGTTTCTTCATTTTTTCACAAAGGTAATTAACATTGAAAAAGATATTTAAATTGATGTTTTAATTTTTCCTCCAAATAAATGAAACAATGGAGTTCAGCTCTCAAAAATAGCCTAAAAACATGTATTGTATCACATGTCTCTATCATTGTTATGGATTTTTTGGGCAATTTTAAAAAAATATTATTAAAAGCTTTTATTGCAATTAATCCTAGTTCAGTTCCTCCCCGCTATTTTCAGTGGACTGCTAGAAAACAACCTAATTTATTTTTTTGTTCAACGAGATCAGATAGACTGAAACGACATTAAATGCATAAAGTTCTAAAAAATTTCTCCTTCCTTCCATGAAAATATTCTGTCACATACCAGTGAAAGTTTTCTCGTTTGGGAAATAATTGGAGAAAAACGACAAATTAATCGCGTTTTATTTAAAAGAAGAAGATCGAAAAGAAGGGAAAGTTTCAATTCTTTCTGATATTCTTTCTGTCCGTTTACGAGTCGGTTTCGTTTCTCATTTTCGTTCGAGAACGATCGTAAACAAGTGTAATGGTCCCAGGAAACTTTTCCTTGTATGTCCATTTGAGCTGCGTACCGCAAGAAATGTTCTTTTATGTTTCAGAACCAATTTCAGACCAGAGTGTTGGGGGATGGGTGTTTGATTTTACAACTTTGTCCTTGCAATGGATGTTATCTAAAACAATCAGAATGTGTTCAAGCAGTGCAGTAATTAAAACCAGAGTTTTTCAGGAGAAAGAATTTTCATTAAGAATTTTTGCAGCTTTTTATTCTGCATGGTTCTTTGCGTCTGATCTGATCTAATAGGACCACTGTATAACTTACATGGTTGAGGTGATATTTCTCAGTCAGCTTTGGTTTCTACCCTATTTAAATACCTATAGTATACAGGGAGTTATTATCATTCTTTATAAATCTACCTGGATTTCGAAGAAGTTAACGGTTTATTTTTAGCCTAAAATATTATCATTCACGGGGGATAACCTTTATACCAGTATCACTTAAAACTTTTCGCAGTTTAAAGGTGACAGTTCATTATCAGGGGTCTGTTTAGAAGAAATTTGGGTCCGTTTTCGGACCCTTCATATGGCACAAAATATTCTACCTTAAAAACAGATCCTCCAGAAAGTATTTTTGCCTTTAAAAAGACACTTTTTTTTTACTATATTGCAAATATGGGACCCTATTTTCACAAAAACAGGTTCCTGGCTAAAAAAATAAATAATTTAAGGATAACTTCAAATCCCTAAAATTATGAGTAGATTTTCACAATTTTTACAAAAAAACAGACCCTTTACAAAAAATTAACACACATATATTTCACAATCTTTATTAGTATAAAGAATTTCACTCATTTTTAAGTATGTCTTTAATGAGAAAATCCTTCTCCAAAGCACATCAATAAACTGTCAAAAAGTTAGTGTCAAGTGGAATTTTTTTCATAAGTTCTGATTCCAGACTTTAGACTTACCTAGACCCTAGATATTCAGATAAATGAGGCGAATTCTAAAAGTTATGGATGAATTTCACTTCCCCGATGCAAGTGAACGTTAATGTTGTGTGAGTAAATCGAAAATGGAGCTTAGGAGTGTAGTCCCAAAATGCAGTTGTCACAGGGAAAAGGGTTTTTATCCCTAACTGGTAGTGAACTAGTGTACTAGTGGAAAGCTTTTGTCTCAAATTATTTTGAGAATCCACAATCTTCTAATACAGCGAGGCGAAGCGAGATCCATGTATTTAGTAAGAGAGATACTATCCAGATACTGAAATAAAAATTATGATTGAAATATTTTTACAAAATTGAAGAGCATGTGTGACGATGTATTGACATGACAGCTGTGTATATTTTGGTTGTTTTATATGTTTATATCAAAATATAATAATTGGCTATTAATTTTCTGCTTTATCAGATATGATAGGTTGATAGGTGCTGCTAATTGTAATATCTTTGGGTCATTATTTAAAGTGAGAATATGGGTATAATACATATCTGGGTGGTGGAATTAAACTGAATGATTATGGGACGAAATTATAATTCAAGCATGATTTATGCTGTGGCTGAAGCTTGTGGATATTTTTTGGGTAATGCGTCTTTAAGAGTCAGATAAATATGCATAGCTATAGTTTTTATGACCCATTTTCACAAGTAATACTACATTGTCTTTTTTTGGAGAATTCGAATATATTTAAGGTAAGATAATTTTTGAGGATGGGTGCGCAAGGCTAAATTTTAAACATAACAAAACTATTATTAAAAATTTAATTTTTAAATATTTGTTCTCTCTGTTGAACTTAGTATCTATGGAATTCCATTAAAGTCGGGCGGGAGAGTATTAAACTGTTATAATTTGTGCAAACTAATACTTTATGTATCTCTGTTCAGTTTTGAAAGTTCTTGAATATCATCAAAAGGAAGGCATAAAGGAGTAAAAATAAGATAAAAGATTTATTGAAAATGAGTTATAATGATTCTTTTCTGTTCTAAAAATATTAAACTTATATGTATAATTTCTTCATTTAATTTAAATACATTAAATTAATTTCAAGGTTAAGCACAACCGGAATTATTTAAAAATATAGTAAATCAAGAGTAACTAAGTTTCCGTTCTGCAAAAATGTTAATAATTTTAGTGCATCATATCTATAAAAGATGGCGCTAACATCTGAAACCAACCGTGACTACTCGAGAAACGTTGGAAGAGAAAACTCTCTTTTAATAATCAAAAAGAATTAAAACGAATATTACGTTTTTTTTTGCGGTTTTTTAAGGCCTCATACAGCAAATCCAATCGTTTTTTCAAATTCTGATTTGATGAAAACTATCTCGGATAATTTTTAAAAAACTAGTTATAGTGCTTGCTCTATTCTTTAAAATTATTAAAAAAAAACACTCTTTTATAATTTTTACCTCTCACGTATTGCAGTTTCTTTAAATTTTTATCTTTATTTAAATGCAGACTAAAATAATAAAATTGGTGTTCCCTTCTAGTGTAATTTTCTCAATATCGCGATTAAAAAAATCCACTTAATTTTATTTAGAATAATTTTTGATACGGAAGTTTTTTTTATTGCAACGATAAAATATTATTTATAGCATTATGGCTATATTTTTTTAAAAGTAAAAAAATATTAAATAGATGTTTCTCAAATTTTTTTTATCCTTTTTGTGAAATGTAAAGGAATTTTAAAACGCGCATGCCCTTGAAAATTTCATGAATTCATTTGGTGACATTTATATTGAATGGAATTTATTTAAAACCTTATAAATACCGAGATTCAATTAATATTTAAACATAAGGAATTCAAAGCCGCATGTGGACTATTACTTTTCGTTTACCTTTTTTATAAAACTGAATTTTAAGTCTAGAGTTGCAACGGACCACATTTTAAATTTTTTTTTGCTAAGAGATATGGCTCGCATTTTTCTTTGGTTTCATTGAGGCGGACCTTTTTTGATAAAAAATATTGCTTTAAGAGAAGGATCTTTTACGTACTGACTATATATTTTATTCAGTTCTTAGGGAATTTCTACACGTGGGTTTCGGAATATTTGTCTCCCACACGGAAGAGATGGTTTCACGTAGCGTATATCTCTCGTAAATCTTGATAAACTAGGACTAAACTAAAACTTCAATGGGTTAGGAATGTTTTTTCCGTATTCTGGAGAATATATATAAGTTATAGCGAGGCGGCATTTTCAGTTCTGACTTTGTGAAGATGATGGTAAACTCAATGCGCTGTAAAAATAACTGCTGTCAAGTGCTGGTGGGTATTTAATGTATACGCATACTTGATTTGTAATGTGGATAAAAAACGTCCATTAGCATTTAAAAAATAAAATATACTTTTAATACATTGAAATAGTTGAAGGGAATGGGGTAAATGTTTATTTCTGTAGCTATCTGGGATAGCCTTTTGAACACATGCACCGCCCAAGATTGCCATTGAATTCTATGGAAAATTTGTGGCGCCTAGGGTTGAAAGAGATAGCATTGAACACAAGGCTTAGTTCAAACTTTGCCTATGCCTGTTTGATCCAAACATTGATTTGGAATCGTTGGTAATCCACTGTTGAAATATTTTAGAAGACGGATAAATAGTAGGAGATAGAAGAAAAAACCAGGGTTCGTGGAAATTGGTTCTAGGGATTTGCTTTAAAACAACAGGATGAAAAAAAATAATAAAAACTCAGCCATTTAGAGCGCTAATTAAAACATATATTTTAAATGAAGACGTTTAATTTGTTTTGGATAATCTTTTTGAATACATCTTATCCATAACCTAATTCTAATTATTGAGCATAGTTCACAATATTCTTCTATCGATTCATTCGATCAGAGAAGGATGAATTAAAGCTAGGAAATTTTAAACGACTTAATTAGTTTCCATGTTCAAAAAAAGACAATTTTCTGCTTATTTTTATTGATCTGCCAAGCCTATTATATAACGTATGTTTATCTCATACTAAAGTTTCTTCACTTACTAAAGTTAATTCACTTACTTTTATGGTATTCAATGACAAACAAATAAATAAACCTTTTCTGTAAACATAATCAATCAAAATTCTGTGTTTAAACTATCTAGAAATTTTATCAAAATAAATTTGTGTTAGAGTCTGGATTCTGCTTCCAGAAGTTTTCATAAAATCTTAAATCACATTAGCTAAATGATAAATGCCTAAAATAAGGCAGAAATTCAACAACTACTGTGGTTTTGAAAATCCGCAACACATCATTACTTGAGATTTATCGATAATGACTGCGATTTGTGTCCTCAACTTTTACCCCAAGAATTGGACTTATATTCTCCTACTCATCCCCCTACAATATTGGGAAGTCTATTGATTTGTACACTGATAACGGACTGACTGGTTTACGTAGAATGCGGGTTGACATGGTTTTGAACGAAGAATTCTCTGGTTATTTTAAGAAAACTCGAACTGCAATGCAAGCTTTCTCTTTCTAAAGTAGCTTATTTGTTGTATGTTTTCAAAGTTAAAGTAAATAAGTTTAAAAAATAAAATTAGTTCAAATAAACTCTGTTTAGAGTCTATGAGGGTTAAAAGTCAATACTAACTGAACTTGAAAAAATTCTAGTTAAATACATTTAAATAATTTTTTCAAAATAATTTGAAATATTTACAATGAAAGTGTGTTAGACGTTTTGCTATGTGAAATCATGATGTATTGAAATCATATTTTATAACTATATAACCTTTACTTGAAAATCCCGAAATCCTGGTGTTCTGAGGTTTCATATGTTTTAAATCAAATTATTTGATAGAAATAACCTTTTGGGGGGAAGTTATGAATACTCGTATATTTTTCTGATCTGCATTTTAATGCAAAATTTCATTAATTCAACTTCCCCCACCAAAATTGCGATTTGAACACACTTAGTTATTCTTAAGTTTACCAACTTTTTAACACCATTATTCCTACATCAGTAGATTTGGGTATTTTACCAATTTAAAAATGTATCTGACAAAACAATAGAAAACGAAATGTCGTTCCAAAACATAACAAGGATATATTTTTTAGTTGTTGTTAGCCTACCTTCTTCATGATCAATTGTTTTTGATTAAAAAGGAATTTTATTTTCAAGCCAGCTCAGTTTTCTACTATCTTCACGGTATTAAGTTAGGATGATAACATTTACAAAACGCTTGAGGATTTTCATATAAATCGGGTTATTTATTCTACTACCGTATTTTAGTTTCAACAGTATATTTCAATGATTGAAATTAGAAGTAAAAAACAACTCAAAATTTAAGTCTTAAATTAAAAAAATTCAACAAATTGTAAAATTTGTCTTTATAGAAAAGGCATCGATTTGATACTCTTTGATGTATTAAAAAAAGCCCCTGCATTTATTTCTGTTATCTAATCGTTACCATGTTTCTAAAATTTTTTAACTTTTTTGAGAGGTTCAAATAATAATCTTCTTGTCAAAAAGATTCAATGCTCAAAATTGTTTCCTGAAATATATGTTTTAAAATTATACGGCTTGGAGAAAAATCTGTGGAAATCTAATCCAAGATTGAGTATCCTCACTCCTCTTTCTAATTCGAGGAAAATCCATCAAATTAAACACATCAATCCGTTGAAAGTTGGTCTCTTTATTTTTGTAATTGACCATTGGGTCAGCCTTAAGAGCATTTTGAGCCAAACTCAATCACTCGGCAACCACGTTTTTTCATTGAGTAAATGGATTGCTGAAACAAAACCTTTTTCATTTATAGAAAATGCTACAAACAAA
Organism: Tetragnatha montana; assembly: GCA_963680715.1. Classification (NCBI taxonomy): domain Eukaryota; kingdom Metazoa; phylum Arthropoda; class Arachnida; order Araneae; family Tetragnathidae; genus Tetragnatha; species Tetragnatha montana. Next base: position 41,980,608 of record OY796679.1, on the reverse strand, counting down.
ACAACAGCTTTTAAACCATTTATTTTCACCACTGGAAGTTTCCAAAGAAAGATTGCCTTAATATCGAGTAGAAAAAGTATGGGATTAAAAAACAAGAACTATTAAATACTTATAGTAGGGAAAGAGGAATTAACAATGTGTATGTGTTATTTATTTCGTTGTTATTCACATAAATTGTTAGTGGTTCGTGAGAAGAACAACGACGGAAGTTATGTATTCCTAAAAATAATTAAACCATTTTTATGTAACTTGTAGTAAAAATTTGTCTTTGTATGCTATTGAATTGGGTATAATATGTTATCGAAATGGGAAATTAATACTATTTGCAAAATCACGAGAATAGTCTTGCGTTAGAAACACACTCACCAAAAACTAAACAACTCAGGCTGAATATGAAATAGAGTTGAAGAGAATATGTCCTGGTAAAAAATATTTATTGTAAATAAAGAATTTGTTGTACAAATTTAAAATTACGAACTACTCTTAAAAGAAGTCTTCGTCCTTTATGAAATCAGCGCTTCACTTATTTCTACGACGCTTATAAAAACTTATTACATAAAAAGATGGGATTTTAAATATGACCACTGATATTTACTATAAAATTTTATCAGAAATTACTTTGTTTTTCATTCTGTACACTAATAATATACATAAACTAAAGTGGGTTATAGAATATTCAAGATTGCACTCAGTTTATAATTATATGTACGAAATTTAAAAATCAACAACTACTTACACTGAGAGAAATGACGTTTTCAAATCTGAATACATCGATAGTTTTAATTTAATATTGAACTCTGTGTTTCAAACATGAAGACACGATCCTTTCAATTTTGAAATACCAGAAATACACAGTTTCGAACAATTCAAAAGTCACCAGTTAAATTATATGTATTTTTGTTTTGTTATGAACTTTGCAATTATTGAACTTAGTATTATGATTGTTGATACTTTCATTTAAAACGTGATAGTCCGCTTCACCCAGTTGCGGCATCACACTCAAATTACAAGTAGGTTCGTCATTTCCTTATGTCGTTACATGATGGACTATGTATAGTCACATTCTGATCAAATACTGTACCATCGATGGGGATAGTTTTGACAAAGGCCGATATTGTCAGAAGGATACTGGCCAATGCTTTATATTCCTGAACATGCGCTTGCCCAAAAATGAGGACATGATGTATTATTTTTGAGTTACCTTCATATTTTCAGAAATGAGTTTATACATGCAAATTTAAATAAATCATATTCGGAGCCAGTTTGAGTTTGTGAAATACTCAGATTTGAATATTTTTTACTCAATTTTGAAAATGACGTTTTAAGAGTTAAGTTTTTTAAAATTTAGTAGGATTTTTTTATCTAATAATTTCAGGAAAGTTCCAAATAACCTTCTATAACATAAAAAGGTACTCCATTTCTTAAAAAAATGGGGTAGACAAATTAATATTTTTTATTTACATAGTTTTGGGGTTTCATTGACATTTTTTGCATGCATAATTATCATACAAGATGAAATGGGAAATATGAATTAATTAATTTGACATTTGGAAACGATTTCAATAGCAATTTACCCTCGTTTAATTTACCCAACGTTCCAAAAAAAAGTATGAAATATTTTAAAGCGTAAGCTACAACTTTAATGATCATTATAATTAGTCATGACTAAGAGAGACAGGGCTGAAGTTGAAACAGAACAGACTGGCTTTCCAATGCTGCCCAAGAAAACTTAACGGTAACGGTAGGATACCCCTGGTATAGGACGAATTTAGAAATGCATTGGTAAAATATTCACAAGTCCAGTGTGGTTCAAAGATAAACACGGAAGACTAATAGTGCGTCCCAACCTTTCCAACTTTTATTACAGTCAGCCTGCATCCTACCCAATTCTCAAAGACGCTCCTGCACTAGAAAATGCAAAGCCAATGTTTCACTGGCTCGGAAAGTCGAAGATTTATCCTCAGCCAGGAGTTCCCGAGATTTAAGAATTGAGTCCTGATCCGAAGCCAGTGAACTGCGAGCGGGACACAAAAGTGTAAATCCTGGGCCCCTGATGCTTGCGTGAGGAGTTATTTCCTGTATAAAACGTCAAAGCCCCCGTGAGATTAGTTTGCTTGCTTCCAAACTTTTACGGTGTTATTTATCGAGGCGAAAATAAGGCTGAAGAGACAAATTTCTGTGATTAATGTAGCTTGAGCGTGATTAGAATAAAAATGAGAATGTAGTTATCCGCTTTTGCTAGTCTTATGGAGGGAAGATTCGGGGGAGGGGTCGAGGTTTGCGAAAAAGGGAGTTTACTTAGTTTATTTAAGAATGATGCGCTAAAGTAATTTTGTGGGATAGATCATGACATTGGATCTTAAAAATGATACGAAAATGTTATTTAAAGGAGGTTTTGTTTCACATATTTAGGGAGTATATAGCACAGGTTGACTAGGATTTTTTATTTGGACGCTATACTTATTGTTTTATCTACTTTTTCTTTTGATTCCGAATAGGTAGCAAATTACCCTAAACGCACTGGTTTTCTACAGTTGTACATAACAGGCTAACAAACCTTAATTTTATACATTTTTGCCTAATAATGGATACTTTTACCCATGGAAAAACCATTGGAAAAGACACCAGGGCATACATCTTACCTTTTTAGCTATGGAAAGAAAAAAAAAATCCATCCCAAAACAAATTATTGAAAAAAAAATCCCCTTAGTAAATGATGTTTAAATCCGAATTTCAATAATATCGAAACAATTATGAGTTCAGAGTCTCAAAATAAGCTAGAATCAGAATCACATTAAAGGAAGTTATTTAATACTTTTATAGAAATAACAAGAAAGACCTACGATTATTGTACGGACAAGTGGTAAAAATAATTTTATACTTAAAGTTACGAACATATTTTTATTCGTCAGTCAGATACATTTCAAAATACACATTAATATTTTTACCCAACAAATCTGTAGGTTTCGTAAACGAGAAATATGATGGGCGATTCCACCAAAAATAACATTCACTGTGAAATTAGATTATCAAGACCATTGGAGTCTAAACATGGCATTCAATTACTGTAAACATTACAAATACTTATAAATTTCTAAACGTAGAATGAAATTTTGAAAAAAGACGCTTAAAACTTCAACTCTTCTAAACTTTTATTAAATACGGGAAAAGTACTATAAGAATATCCCCATTAAAAAACCCTCTGACACACAATTAAACACAATTTCTTTTTTAAACTACCAACAACTCTATAAATAAGTAGGTAACCACGAATTCATAGAAATTTCTTACCCTTGAATTAATTTCTCTTCTAAATTGACAGTTTTTAATATTTGGTTTAACTCGCTGGCAGTTTCAGAAGAGGATCTTAATTGTTCAGTTTCAAAGACTCTTTACTTTATAAACGAGCTAATATTAGTTTACAAAAAATAGCCTTATTTTTTATACACGCTTCAATATTTTAAACATAATGGATTTTTTCACTTTGTATTAAAATGTATTTTGAACTGACACTTTTTTCTCTACCTTAATTAGGAGAAAATATTGACGTTTTTAAAAGTCTAAATTAATTGGAAATCTAAAGTAAGGGATAACATTAATGGGAAATACGCTGGACTTAAGAAAAATAATTTTATAAGTAATTCATACTTGAAACCTTAGAAAATAACGTACAGTAAAAAAAATACACTAAATTATTTACAGTAAAACCTTTAAGATGTTTTAATCCAAAATAGCTTAAAAATGTTTGTTCTTAACAGTAAGAGGTGAGCTATTCTGATAATAATAACAACAACTCTGATTTCTGTAGTCTTATAAAGTTTATGGATAAACGAGTTAAAATATACCTAACTATAGAAATGAAAAATAAGAAAGTACAGTGCCAAAAAGAAAAGCCATTGCTTATTGCCGTGACCATCAATCCAAATTTATAGAGTTAAGCTCAAAATATAAGCAATTACTCGATTTAACTCGAGGGGTTTGGAATAATGGCGAGATTGGTTAAATTAGTAATTGACGTTTTCGATTTGGTAAGCACACTGAAGTTTACTGTCTAATGTGAGATTTATAATGATGAAGAATAGATCTCTTAAGGTCATTAATTTGTTGGGACACGCTTCATAACAGTAATTTGTGTAACGACAGTATTCTGCAAGTGATATTTTTAATTATGATTACAGGAATCATGTTTAGTTACGAATTTTGAAGGTCTAATCTCTTTGGTGGTTTTTCGGGGTGAGACTTATTTAAACAAGTTATAATTTTGTGTTTTACTGTTTCTAAATACGTTTTATGAACGTAAGTCTAGTATTCTATTCAACTTTTTACTGTTAAGGAAAGTTAGAACAAATATTTTTCAGTATTACACCTTGCATACATACAAATTTATGTTTAGTTGCTGTATAATAATTAATAAGAATAATAGAATTTAAATTGAACACAAGTTTAAAAGAAAATGTTGATGAGTTAATGTTAATTACTTCTCATATTGGAAGCAATATTCGACGGTTTGTTTTAAATATGTAATTCTAATTTAAACATTATTTATCCCTTGAATTAGAATATTTTAATGCAAGATCCATAATTCATGTTGATTTTATAGGTATTAGTGTTATGAATTTTAAATATAGTTAAGAATTTAAGAATTTATTTATCAACATAACTTTTTTGCAATTAGACACTGGTTTTAAAATTTTACTTTTTTTTTGAATGAAGCATTTATTGATCGTGATCATCCATCTAAATACATATACAAAAACATTTGTGGCAAGTTTTAGGTAAGTGTAGTATGTTTTAGCTATATTAACTTTATATTCTTATAGATAAATATGTACTTTGTTTTGGGAACTGAAGTTACTTTTATCAAGCTAACGAAATAATGAAAACGAAACTAATAGTTCCAGCTAACAAATTAATTAAATTTAATGTTTTTGTCGAAATTGACGATATTACATAGTTGGATACTTTAAGCTTCTATTTGAATTTAAATTTGAAATTAAATTAAGTTGTATCTCATTCAAAGTATAAATATGCTTTTAAATAATTCAGCTGGGTACCATAGTTTTAATTACTTGTCTAGACGTTTCGGAATAAGCAGTACTCTGTGCAATGCTAATTAAATGTCTATTAAATTTAAAGTATAAAACTCCTGCGACACCCTCTGACTCTAGAATGTAATAAACCATTTAAAAAAAACGAAGGCAATGTAATTTTGATATTTTTTCCTATAATCATTATAATTCTAATTAATTAAATAACATTTAATGTATTTTAAAGTGTAGTGCTGTTTTATTAAAACGAATTCATAATGTTTTAGGAATTAAGATTGATCGGAAGATTTGAAAGGTAAATGTTAAAATTTTTAAGTGATACCTTAATATTTTATCAAGAATTTAAAATAAATATTTCTGAAAAAAAAATAGGTAAAAATTGTTTTTTAAATCTAATCCTGATCATTACGTTCTAAACAGAATATTTGGTGGGCATATAAATTTTACATACACCAAAAAAACCCCATAAAAAATTTGATAAGGAAAAAATAAAAATAAACACCTAGAAATATAGAAAATAATTGAGAACCAAAATGGCACAGGACTGATCTATGGTATTAACTAGAAATTTTTATTTTTATTACTGCAACGAAGCTGCGCTGACTATTTTTGTATTTTAAGTAATGCTTCTCTATCGTAATGTCTTGCTAATAATACCTACAGTAATTTTGATTTAAATTCCATTATACAGGGTGTTTCAGAACTCTCTGTCAAAAATGATTGGTTAGAGGGGACCTAGACAAGAATATTTCGAATAGGAATGGTGGACGGAGATGCACCGTTCAAGTGCTAAGACCTAATGTTTAACGAGGGCGTTACAATTAGTGATTTTTCCAAGAACCGCTCAAATAAACCAAACATAATTGAGTGAATATATTCATTGCATGAGATACAGCAGTATGTCAGCCACTTGCCATAATGTGGAATGTTTGAGTTATAAGAGTACAATATCAAGAGTTCAGCCAAAGAATGGAGTCGCATTTGTCTGATTGTATTTCAACGATCAGACAAGTCTTTTTTAGGTGCAAAAACAGGTGGAAGTCACTAGGAGAAAAATCTAGACCAAAGTAGTGGATGGTCAAACAGATACCAGAGAATAATCTAGACCCCGTGTAAAAAAAACCCTGTTAAAAGTTTTTCAATTGATTTTTCAAAAAGGAAAGTTCATAGAAAAGCATCAAATTTAGAAATATTTTAAAAATGTTTAAAGTTATCTTTTTACCTTTTTACATTTTCATGTTCTTCGACATAGTTATTACTATACCACAAATAAGCGCATTGAAAACTTATGCTTTAAGTTCAAGCATCATCACAGGTTTAGGGGGAGGACAGGGTCATGTATTTGGAACACAATGTTCAGGAAAATCAATGTTGTTCACAATGTTATTCTAACAGGGAAATAACACTTTAAAAGTGTTTTTCGCTGTTGTTACATTTTAAATCGGACATTCTTCCGGTGCTGGTTTAGAAATATAGTACAACGTGTTAATGCAGGAAATTAAAATAGTGAAACAAATTTTGAAACTTTAAAAATTTGTTTAATGTAAAAGTTTCAAAAGGGAGACATCCCACTAAGGAGGGAAGTCACTTTATATTTAAATGTGCCAATTTGCGACTTAGGGGTAGGATTATGAATGCCTTTAAAATTGCATGATGTAATTTGGGATTGAATGCTTTTTATTTTTGAAAATATTTGCTTCCCCTTTTTCTTCTCTACATTCCAGTCTTTTTCTATAGAAGTAGTAAAAAATGCACTAACAACCTAGCTATTGATGTCTCGCTAATCTCCCTCGGTTATAAAACTGCAGTTTTCTTTAACAGGGGAATTAGATGAAGAGGCTTAAGTAAAGCCTTCAATTAGTCATCTCAATAAGGTGTTAAATGCAGGACTTAAAACTCGATTTATGTGGAATATACCAAAGTAAAAAAAAGGTAGCAAGAAATATCCCTATGGATCTCAACCCCGAAAAAAACCACTTAATTTCTGACAAACGAAATTACGGAATATATAAGCATTGCTACAAAGACGACAGTCTCCAATTAAGTTCCACACCAAAACTTTATGCATTTGAATTAATTATCGTCATTTCATTTGAGACAACCTGTCTCTTAAAATAATTACGGGGTTTGACATTGCTTGTCTCCTGTGACTTTCATATTTTCACTACGAAAATGAATATAAATGAAGAGTTGTAAAATTCACTAATTAAGAATAATTATTGCGAAGAGCCTTTGATCACTTGCGGTTATTACATGCATGAGAGAAAGTAACAAATGTTTCAAAGTCGGACATGCCAAGAGAGTTCTGTAATGTAATATAAGTAGGATTTCTCTTCATAAGTTAAAGCATCGGGGTAAGTAGTCGAGTGTGTATTAAAAATGACTAGCTCTTCATATTTTGAAAATAAGATCAGGGTAAATATAAGATTAATTTTTCATTCGTCTATCCACTTTTCCCAATTAAAGGGTTATAAATGCGGTGCTAGACATATTACGATATTAGATGAATAGAAGCTAAACGGGAGTCTTATGAAATGGGTTAAACGTCATTTACTAGTTCAAATTAGGTAAAAGTTTAAAAATGAAAGAAGATAGAGAATATGAATTCAAAAGAAGATGGAACTGTGTTTATGGCATTAATTTTGTTATTATTATGATAAAGATAAGTTCATAAATCAAAACTGGTTGAAACATTTTTTAATTTGTTGAATTGCGGAGACCTTTGTTGAAGATATTTCTTTTAAGTTTCATTCACGAAAATAAAATATCAGGACAAATTAATACAAAGTACACTGAAAGAATGTTTTGTAACGAGTTGACACAGAATTCGTTCTGGCTAAAATGGGTCTGGATCCATTTTGTTGGAACGTTTACCTCCCTGGTTTTAATTTGAGAAATTAGATAGTACTATTTTGTTTTCAACTTGTAATTAATGTTACTAAAACATTATGTAGTACGTTCTGTAAGTAAATGCCATGGGCAAAATGCCATGGGTAGAGTATAACGTTATTAATAAACTCAATATTTTTATACATTTTGGCACAATTTGTGTACTTTTAGTATAATATTACATTCCGTATGTATGTATGTATTTAACACATACTTTCCATTATTTATTTTAAAAGTAGAGACTTTCCTCTGCAGTAACTGGGGTTGCTAATAAGATCATTTGAAGAATTGTTGTTTTATACGTAACGTATTCAAATAAACGTATAAAAAATATTATAATTGTTATCTTATTGTGATCTAATTAGGATATTTATTGCATTACAACTCTTAAGTTTCCTGTAACTTAAGATTATGTAACAAGACAATTTACTTCTAACATATAAAATTACGGTAATTATAATCAGTCTCGTATTTAGTGTGGCAAATCAATAGACCTTCAAAACATTAGATACTTGTGGATTGACATTTTTAAGTAAAGTTTTTATAGTCTGTATTCAATACTTTATCACCTGCTTGCTCTATCTTCTTTATCGTTGCATTAATTGTCTTGTATTAGGATGCTCCTACTTCAAAGAACCTCCTCTTTCTAGAAAAGAAACACATTCCAAACACATTGGTTTCATAGTTTATAGTTAGAACCAATTTGAGTTAATAAGTAATTTTAACACATTCAAAATGAATGGAAACTTTTTGCGTTCCTGAATGAAAACCTGGGGAATACGTTTGGCTTAGATCCTTGAAAAGCAAAAGAAATGCCCCTTATTTTAATGAGTTTACATAACATCAGTAACGTCTGGATTTTTTTACCAAGTTCCCCCCAAAAAAAACTCCAAACAGCCAAATTAAACAACTTATTTTTAACCCTCATTTATATATTTCAACATGCATATGGTTTTCAACTAATCTAAATTAAATAGATACAATATTTTTGCTTAAAACTAATGCATTTTAATTAGCTTTATGCATGTTTAATTTTGTTCAATTATCAGGTCTCACTAGTCAGCTATCCTAAGTTAAACCTTTGAATAAAACGCCGTGCCTATTTTCTATGTTCAAATAAATGCTGGAGGAAATAGGAAGATGAAGTTACCTTAAGTACGCAAATAAGAGTATGGCACAGGATGGCGCAAACCATGCTTAATATGGCTTATTTACCATTGTCTATCTTCTTTCAACCTTTGCCTTTAAACATTTCATTCAAAATTTTTGTCAAGTACGAAACGCAAATCAAAGACAGCAAACCGCCCAAGCTACATCCACTTACGTTGACTCTCTGCTGGAAATACTACTTGAAATAAGGAATTCATCCAACAAGTTCTGGAAAGGTCCGCTTTTATTAACAAAATAAGCAAATCGTTTATCCAGTGCAATGAATGATAGACTCTGAGGGGTGTAATCAGCACCCTCAAACCAAAATCAACGCCCCGAACCATCTCTGTACCTGTATTCAAGCAGATAATTCCGCAGCACTCGTAAAGAATAAGCCGACTCGTAAAGATTCCCTTCTTCTCATTAAGTCACGGCGCTCAAATCACCAACACGCACAATTAAACTTGAATACCTTTCACGTGATTCGGGGTACAACTCCCCTGGTATTAATGTCTCGGCTAAAGACCAATAAAGCGACATAAATTCGCGAGGGCTCCAAACGAATTAGTAATAGGGCAGAACTTTAGTGCAATGAACCAAGCAGTGTGAAAGCACCTGCGCGAAAAATGGAATGGGTTGGAAATCCGGGGAAAAAAAGATTTCCCTCCTCTCCTGTGAATGGGATGATGAGAATAGATTGGGTCAATATGCAAGAGGAAGATTTAGCTTAAATCTGTACCTCAGAGGCAGATTGGGGTAAGTCCAATTCGGGATCTCTTTGAGAAAGAGGGGCGGAGGTAAAGTTCCATAGGCGCCGATTTCATTGAGTTTGGGTGTCCCCTTAATGTGTTCCAAGAGAGGGTTCCAATTTTTTCAGGAATGGATGAAAATATGTAAAAGGTAAAATGTAAAAATGCGTCACTGTATAAAAGTTATCGACGCATTAAAAGTTTTCTATTCTTCCAAGTCAAAATTTGGTCCAGCCCATCCAATAAATTTTACAAGTCGGCGCCTATGAAAGTAATGACATTATTAATGAATGGTACTTAAAAAATCACTTTTCATATTCATGTATATCCTTTTAAAAATGTTTTTCAACAACAAAAATTTCCCTTTTCTTTGTATCAAAACCTAACCGGAAGACGTGGCATTATATTAGCTCTATCATTTCATAAGATGAAAATGACGAGGAAATATAATTTTTGAATTTAATAGTTGGTGAAGATTTCTTACCTTGGGAGAGAATTTTACAAGCTTTAAATTGGTACCTATCATGTACTATATTTGAATAATTTCGAAAAAAAAAATGTTTTCATGATTTTTTTTGTAAAAATCGTGATTTTCTTAGTTTTTGGAATAAAATATTGGTGTCACCCCTCGTTTTAAAGATAATTTTACCAACTTTAATTTAGCACAATGTTTTTGACTGTTTTCCAAAAAACGTTTTCGTGATTTTTTGAAAAAATCGTTATATACTTAATTTTAGGAATCAAATAATATTGGTGGATTTAGCTTTATTTAATTGCTGAGCTTTAGCATTATTTAAAATGTTTTTTTTTTCACTTTTAAACTATTGTAAAACTTTTTATCTTAAGATATCACATTTTAACCCTGAAAAAACATTTTCTGTTGTCTCAATATGAGAGTCACTGGATGAGTTCGTGAAAAACACACGGAAATGAATACGTAAAAAGACGATATTTTTTACAGTGTAGTTAAAAAATATAAGAGGATCTTTGAGGAAGATATGATAAAAAAACAGACTCTTTTATTTTTGTGGTATTATATTCAGAATTGTGGTATAATATCCTGAATTTTCGAATTTGTGCGTTGTATACCACTTGGCTTCTCTTCACACATTTTTGCATCTGTTCATAAAAGGAATTTTCGTTCATACTTTTTATGTGATTTATTTTTGTCTCATTACTATAATTCCCATAGTAGTTTGTTCATTTAATTTATAATAATTTATTATAAAGATAGTAAAACATATATATTTATTTATTTGAGATACTGCGACCCGTTAAAAACTCCTTCAAAATCTAAAAAAAATAGTATACTTTACTAAATTTTCATTAATATTTACAATATTTTTATATAACTATTGAATGCATTATTTTGAATAATTTTATATAGGGTAAGAATACTAAATTAATTTTCATGATGTAGAACCTCAGTGTATTAGTGTTTTCGGATTTTAAAAAATTGGTTAAAAAATTGATGAAAGCACCTTTTCGCATACTCCCTTGTTGATTTTTAAACAAATGCAAAGTATTCATATATTTAAATTATCATTAAATATAAGCTATCAAAGCTATTTGAAATAAATACTGACATTGAAGTAGTGCATGGAGAAAGTGAAAGATTTAAAAAAAAAAGATAATAAAATTTTATTGGCATTCAAAAAACATTTAAATCTTTTACGAACCAGATTTATCATATTCTATCATATTTTTAGTAAACTTATACCCCTAAAAAGGTTAACCAACATTTCACAGCATGGGATGAGATTAATCTAAGCAGATAAGACGTAAAGCGTTTTGAGTCATAAACACTCAGTTGGAGGGCGACATAAAATGAAGCAATGCCATGCATAACCTGTACTGTTTATTGTGACTGGTATGAGATTTAATGACATAAGCATATTTGACTGTTAATCCATACATTAAAATATACTATTACTAAAATAGACTAACTTATGACACCCACTACTTATACAATAAAATAAAATGTAATTTTGAACTTCCCCGAACCATTAATTCACAAGCTTGAATGGTCTGTTTTGTGTTGTTGAAATAAAAACTAGGTTTGATATCATAAATAAGTCTTTTAAATTCTTATGCTTCTTACAGAGGTCATGGTCAAGCATGAAACTTTGTTAGAAAGGAGTTAGAAACAAGGTATATTTACCAAGAGGGGAAAAAAGGTAAGTTATTTTTTTGAAATAGAACTTGTTAACAGTTTAAATCAATGGCATATAATTTTTCATGAGTCGGTGGGCATTACTTTGATCCTGACTAATATGCACATAATATTAGGTTATGCTTTTTATTTTGAATAAAAATGTCTCTGAACACAAGAAGAGGAAACGAGAAGATGCCATTTATATATATGTGCTTGTACTTGTGCTTATTCATTTTTTCAGTGGTTAGTAACCTTATCAGTGAATAACGAAGAGTTTGTTTTCATTCACAAATATAGTTTGTTACTTAGGATTTAATTAAATAGTTTAAAATGCTTTTAAAGTAAAAATTTTTTAGACTTTCAAAGAGATTTCGCTTTATTTTTATTTATACCTTAGTACTCCATTTGAAGTATATTTTACTATAAGAATGAAATCTTTACCCATTATTATTTGAGTAGGTTACTTTTTCAATTCAGAATATCAACAAGAATTTCATTCTCCAAATGTTTTGTACACTTTTTATTTCTATAAGGACGCAATGAAAAACCCACGAAACCTCACGAGAACGTTATCAAAACTTAAAACAGGCTTTGTTACATATTATCTTGAATTAAAATGTTTAGGAAAAAGTATGATTCTAAAAGCTCTTAATGTATAAAAATAAAAGTCCAAAATTAACTCATGGTTTTATATGAATTATCAACTTAAGTTTTAGCACATAAGAAGTGTTTTCAGAGTTTAATTTCTGTTACTGATAAAATTAAATAACATTGAAACTATAAAGGCTTCTACGGAAACACAGTTTTAATACCATGTAAATAGTATTTTTATCTTTGAAAACTACATTTGGGGTGACTAACACCACATTTTGACAAGCAAAAAGTCTTCAAAGAAAAGTAAAACCGTAAATTTTCCGTGATAATTTGATTAAGGAAAGCTATTTTCATAAAAGCAAAATATTTCCAAATAAAGCTATCCTTGTTTAGATAAACAAGAGGAATGGGAAACACACATTACCATATGCCTACTTTAACATGTGTCGGAATAGAGAACTGTTGAGATAGAAACGCAAAGTATTTTCGGTTCTGTGTCATAAATTTGAATAGATTCTCAAAAGTAACTCACTCCCATGCTTGAAGATCGAGCACTTTTTGACAGAAGCAAAAAATAATCCAATTTAAAGTATCTGGGAAAAACAGAAACTGCTTTGCATTTGATGCCTGGCTATTACCCTTACTCATGACACTGCAAATATTTGTTTTCTCCAGAAAACATAGTATTTTTGATACAGTTCGTATTTGAAAATCTTATAAAAATAGCGTTCATTCTTTTGTGAAGAAACGTTTCTCCGAGTTGGATCCAGTATCATGAAATAGTAGCTTTAGACAATTTATTCAAAAGCAGTTGACAATTTCAAAACGCAGCTCTGAAAAACTAATATTAAATCTCCCAAAAAGTAGGTTTATCCTATTTAATAAAATAATTAAGGAAGGAATTCAATTTATTCAACGTAGTTGAATAAGAAATATCCATTATCCCTAATTTTAGTTTAATTTTAAAGTTGGATTAGTTAATTTCTTAATTCCGTCGCCAGCGATGATGTGATAACTTCATTGAATTAGGCGTAAGCTGTTTTAACTATTTACATAACCTACTTCTTTATAAATAAAAAGATTTTAGTGAAATGTTTTGCATCTTGTATTTGTCATGTCTTGTATTTGTTTTGCATTGGTCTATGATAAAAATAACATCTGAAATCGAATGAAAAATGCATAGGATAGTCTAAAGTACAAAAAGACAATACTTTTTTTTTTTTCAAAATACTAGAAAATTCCAGTGAGATGATATCGTATCATAACCTTTAACTGTAATAAATATTACTCCCCTTCGATTGTAAATCCATCCAATTATTAATACTAATTGCATTGAGAGATAGCTTCATGGAAAAATAATAACTGAAATTTAGGTATATTTGTCCCATTTCACCGGTTAAATGTCATGGGGAACTATTAGAAACGATAATCGTATAGTACTTCTCATCTAGGATTCCTAAGAAAAATTAGTAAGAAAAGTCGAGCACTTTCAACATGATTTAACAACCAAAAATAAAACCCGACCATTTTCCCTTGTTTCATCTATAACGAGCTCCTGTTTACTACTACAGAAAACTCAGATCAGGCCATTCACTTTTAACGAGTTCGGGTGAAATACTTATCACACATACATGCTTCCTGTTAGACATTTTTCGTATAGTTTACGAGAAACTTTTGAGTTTATTTGCATGACTTGGAAAAAGATTAAAAGTTAACTATTTTACCTGAGGTACTTCCAAGAAGTATTTATTTGTCCAAATGAGAGAGAGAAAGCTGTTTTTATAATGGTTATCGTTACCTATTAAAGTGGGAGAAGTTTATTTTTGTGGTTCATAGATATCATTTGAATGCTTTGATTAAAAGGTTTGTTATACTGTGACACAATTTTGCGCAAGAAAATACATGAAAAGACTTCGAACAGTTGCCTTTTCTTATCTCTTATTAAATATATAAATAATTAAAATAGTATTTAAGAAGTAAAAAGCAAATACTAGGTTAAATATAATGAATTGCATATGATATCATCGCTAACCGAAATTAAGTACATGATATGATAGAATTCATTACCAATTACTCATTAATACAATATTATAAATTTCTCAAATCCAAACTTACCATGAATTTCCATTTAAACTGATCATGTGTCTTAAAATTCTGACAAAATTTTCCTTCTTCTTATTGATTTATTAGCTGAAAATACTATGAGTTGTTAGCAACGAAAACTTTACCAGCAACCCAAAACTTCTATCCAACTTATATATTTTTACAGTTACAAAGAAAAAACATGACAAGGAAGACTTTATTGGTGTTTTTAAGATACAAAAATGTATGTAGGTTGTCATGACTTATGTTTGTCACGTATCTGGGACTGAAAAAATACATTGGAAACGGGAAATATAGTGTAAAGGATATTTTGAAAACTTCTTTCCACCAAATGTTTCTTCCAGGAGGTATTCCCTCTTGATGAGTTTTATTGTTTTAGAGGGAAAATATGATTACTGAAAATACAGATATTTCTAGTTTAGAAAAAATACCAACATAAGGTTTGATTACATTGAGTTGTGGAGTACTATAGTGAGTTATATTCTATGAGTTTACTAATAAACGATTTCAAAACTTAAGAGCTCATACAAAACGCACCATCTCTCCCATTAATTTTAAAACATTGTACCAAAAATTTTAACTTTTAAACTTAATAATACATAATAAATATTAAAACAGCATTTTATGTATTAGATATTAAAATATCGTCTAAAATGTAAAAATATTAAAAATACTTGTGTGAATGTCTTTTCACTGTAAGGATGTATTTGTTTTAGAGTGAAAATAAACAAGGTACTCAACCCATTCTTTATATTGTACATAATTTCTTTTATTACCATATAAAGTTTAGGATATTATGTAGACACGGTTTTTAAATAGAAATGAAAAATATGCATAGTAAAATAAAATCATTCATGGTTTTCTTGATAATGTACGAAAAAAATAAAAGTTCATTTGAATTCTACTATTCTATACTATTTCACATTGTTTGAAAGATTTTACATTGACTTAAAAATTAAGAACAATAAATCAAAAATATTGCATGGAATTTAACATGCACAAAAACATCTCCAGAAAAATTAAATAATACTAAATAGCAATTAGATCGAAACGTAAAATATACTTTTAAAATTATATTTTAAGATCATCTTTGCTGACTCATCCGTAACTTGATTTGGGCTGAGCATTTGACACTCTACTTTAATTTAAGAAAACAGGCTTTTTCTATTTTCTTAGCCTTTTATTTTTATTTGATATGTTTTGAGGTAAATTAAATAATTATGAAAAACGTGATAGTAAATCGGTTTTTGTTCTGTAAATAATAAGTACATGGAGTGTCATAGTTAGGAAAAACATTTCGAATTCAATCAAATAATATATCTGACACCTAGTATTTAGCATTACTCTCTACTTAATGTTCCTGTTTATCAATTAACATAGTTCTAATATTCAAATCGATAAATAATCTCGAATTTTTAAACCTATGTGTAATTTAGGAGTGAATAGAACATATATTCATTCCTAACCAACTAAATAACTGTTTTTATTCATCATATTAGATACTTTTCAAAATTCTATAAATCTTAAGTAAAATGAATAGATCCTATACATTTTTATTTCATTGCACGCAAATTCAAAAGAGAAGTCAAGGCACACACCAAACCAAGTAAGAGTAATCGCTTAAGCTGCTTAAGTTATTAATTTGCTTGAAAAACACATCAGTTATCCATATGGTAAAGACATTCAAATAAGATCATAAACAACATTTTAAGAAGTTTGGGATTTATAAGAGTTTTGTACTATGCATAGGGAAGCTGTAAATATGGATTAAATCTAAGAGATCATTTAACCCTTTCAGTCATTTTACATAGTATCGAAACAATCTTAGCCTGTTTAGAATCGAAAAAACCTCATTAAAATTACTATTATAACTTTTGCAGTTAATTTATTGATAAAAATTAAATTAATTAAATGTTGAATAACAATATTGCACATTTTCTTTGTAACTAAATTAATTTAAGTCGTCTAAATTATGGAATAATAAAGTATTAGTTTATCTAATCCTCATTTGGCTGTCTATCCCTCAAAGTAATTTTATTAGGAATTAGAAATACCCTATGTATATGATAAACATAGAGGTAATTCTGTGCTCACATGGCAAAATAGTATTAGTCAATTTTTTAAAAAAATAGCATTCATTTAGTACACTTGTCGCAAACCAACCCTCGAGACTAATTTAGTAATCATTACAAGCCTTATAGTTTGTGAGAAAACAACAACAAATTTTCATACTCCACTTGACTCGGAATATGAGATTGGGTCGGTTTAATGTTTAATTCAAGTGTTGCTTTGACATTTTGCCGCTTAAAATATTTGACAGTTTGTCCGGTCTGGTTAAGATTGCACAACCTCAACCATGGTGAGGGAATGAGGGAACCGACGAGAGTGATAAAACTCCCACATGAGTTTCTCTTTTACTACCTGACTTGAACACAAAGCTCTTAATGCTTCCTATTACATCTCCTGTCTACTCAACAGATGAGCAGAAGGAAACTGTATAGTACTATAGTATGTATATTCCATATTTATTCATCCATGCAATGTTAGTTATTAGTTAAGAAGAAAATCGACTGTGGAAAAAATAATCTTTCCTAGGTAACTCAAAATAACTAAAATACACGAATATAAAACGTCTTATGTAGGTAGTACAGTGATGCTAAATAAGTGTTTAACAGTGATGTAAATTGAACTCAAAAGGAAAATCCATTTTTATAGCAAATGTAAGTGTAAATAATCTTTTGGAATAGTTTGTACAGTGTAATGTGGGATTTATAATGCAGTTTCAAGGGGAAATGTTTTTCTGGGAAAGATTTGAAAATTTGACCTTTAAAACAAAGATTTCGACTCATTGTGAATAGCTTTTTCCGTTGATACACCACTGTTTTGAAGAACTATAAAAACCGCAATGAAGAAAAATATTCCCTGCTTTAAATGGCTTAGTATAACCCAGTTATTTTTAAAAATACATTTTTAATGGCTGAAATTTTTTTGATGTTTGACTCAAGTCTTTGTTGTTGTTTTAGTTTGTATGTTGTATGTTTTACTAAAGATCACCAAAGAAGAATGAGGAGAAAACCACTAGGAGAATACGAGGTCCCCACAGAATTAAAAAAAAATCCCCACCTACAGGAAGAAAAATTTTATCAACGAACTCAAACACTATTGGGGACGTATGTGTTTTCCTCGTCTTCTATAGAATCGGTGCCCATGCCTAATTCAATAAAATGTGTCATATCCTTAAATACAGTTTTATAAAGGGTACATATTTAAAAGAAAAAAGCGCAGAATATCTTTCATTCTTGACAAAACTGAATGCATAAAGATGTGACATAGTAGTTAAATTATCTAGAAAAAAAAAACCCTACGGGGAATGGATCCTAATTTGACAGAAGGACTTCCGATACTCATCCGTTAAAGATGTTTCTCTTCTTTTGGCAAAATCCTTAAAAACTTTCTCTTAACATTGCAATAAACTGAAATGATTTCGCAGTTTATCTCACCAAGAGGAACGGTGGTTAGGAAACTAATAAAGATTAGAAAACACAGAAAGAGATTTATAGCAGCAATCAAATAGTCTGCTACTGTAATAAATTGTTAATGATAAAAGAAACCAAGAAGAAGCAGGTTAACAGAAGTGAGCTTCAAACAGCCGGGTTTATTTTAGACAGATAAGCAGGGAAGGAGGATTTCTGGATGCCATTTTTGAATTTGTGCAGTTCGGGTTTTTATTTTATTGTTCTGAAGGCGCTATGATACGACCAGAGTCTGCTTAAATAAAACAGCTCGGGTTTCTATAGCGTATTTTAAGTAAAGGAAACATTAAACACGGAACACATGAAAAAGGAAACATAACTACTAAGTAATTACCGAAAACTCTACAGTAATTAATTAATGTATAACTTTAAAAAAAACCACGACTTTATCAAACAATTATGTTAGATTGGTTAGTTGTTGTGGTAACTTCCAGGAATTGCATAGAAAGCCTAACATCACGTCAAAGCGATTCGGTTTACCAGTTGAAAAGCACTCTGCTAAATATTATAATGCCCAAAATTTAATTAGTAGCAAAATAATTATTGATACAAGTAATGGAATAATTTCGGAACACCTATTATTCAATAAATGACATTGTTAGGCAAAACGTTCGCACAAAAGGAAGGAGTGTAAGTACTTCAATGGAAGACTTATTCAAATTGAATTAGTGTTTTTATTTGCCTAGCAGATGACATTCAACCACGAACGACATGAAATCCATGCAGAGGATCGATCGATGCATGCTTAAGTATATTTATGATGAAGGAAATAAAATATTTCCTAAGAGAGACAGAAAGAACACACGCACATCTCAGTTTTATTATGCATTTTCTTGGATTAATATTTTCGATCGTAATTTTACAGCGGCATCAGAAAATGAGAAGGGAGACTATTAATAAGTTTAATTCAATTATTTTAGCGGATTGTAGGAAGAGGGGACAGAATTGAATTTGAGGGGAAACTGTAATATTTTAAGTGGCTTTTCTATATTACTGTAAAATTTTCAGAATATATTTAAGGGTAAATAGTATATTGTTGTGCAGAAATTTATTGGTATAACCTTAAATTTTAACATGAACGAATGGAAATTGATATTTGCTGTTTGTTTCGCTTACATTTCAATTAAGTAATTTTGAGTTTTTAAACTTTAAATAAACACCAATGGCATTAAAAATAAACTAATCACAAAGATCTTTCTATTTTATTTTTGCACTCGTAATAACCCAATATTATACGATAAAACTTTCAAAGAAGACATGGCGTTGTGAAAAGTAAATTTTTCACATTATAGTTTATTTAAATAAATATTTATCAAATTTTTGGATAATATGTGTACTTACTTAAAACACTAATATGTAGTTATTTTTAAATAGTATTTTATGTAAAAAAAATGTGAAAGTACATTTAAAAATATTTTTAAAAAGTTTTATTAATAGGCATTTCGAATAATGGAATAATTCCGGAGGCTTCAAAAACTCCAAATTATTCAGACCATTATGTACTACATATTTCAATAAATCAATAGTATTTTAAACCCGATTTATAAAACTCTAAATTTTAATAACACAGTTTATTAAAAGCTATGTAACTTGATACCAATATTCAAAATCTGACTGATTACATTGTTGTGTAACATTTCTTTATTTCTAAACCTCCTATTATAAAAAAGATAATAAAAACATAATATTTTCCAATAGATTACTTGTGATTATGCATACCAATTCTGCCTTTTCACTTGATATATTTGAATTAAATGTAACATTGAAAAAAGTTTAAAATATAACATAATAAGAGTAAAAAAAGTGAATTTCAAAGAGATTAAAAAGACCTGTAGAAAGAAAGTAATTTTGCTCATGATAGATTTTAATAACTTCTATTTTTAGCAAACTATAATCGTCTAATTGAATTGGTACGGTAAGAAGATCTGGATTATGTTATGTAAAGCGGAAGCTAATGGTTTGGATAAAAGTACAAAATATGCGTTGGACCTGAATATCCTCACGATGATGCTGGTGAGTATCCTGTATTGTTTAAATTAATTTTCATACATCCAAGTTGATTTTAGAGTTACGGATATAAAATAAATATATCCTTAATTTAACAGGGCTACAAAATAACTTTTTGAAAGGTGTTTGGGTTATTCGACCTGATCTTAAATTTTTCCCAGAACGTCACATTTCCTGACAATTTAGGTTTTTATGTTTCATAGGGAAATACTTAAAAATTTTGGAAAATGGACTACGTTATACTAAATTTCTAACTCATATTTTTCCATAAAGTAATTCATTAATGTTTTTAGAGTGTTGAATTTAAAAAATGACCTCCGTTTTATCGTAGAACATCACCTTTCTTGACAATTTAAGTAAATAAGGCAATTTGTTTAAGAGAAATGAAAGCATATTTAGATTAATTACTTTTAAACTCAAACTTAACCTAAAAATCATTTTTTTAATAATATTAATAGTTTGTGCTGAATCCGAAAATGACCTAATTTTATTTTTTTAAAAAACCTCATTTGTTTTAACAAATTCAGCAAATAGAGCAGCATTTTACAAAAAAATGAGAGTACACTTAACAAATTTATTATTTTATTTAAATGTTACATTAAGGTAATTTTTAAATGTTTTTTCTTAATCTTTAGAATCCAAAAAATGACTTTTGCTTTGCCCTAGTACATCGTGCTTCTTGAGAATTTTGATAAATATGTAAAATAGTCAATAACTGAATATGTATGAGAAATTAATTTTTTATTATTTATTTTCCACATAAATCATTATGTATAACTGAAATGAGTCCACTTACACCAATCTAAAAAACTTGTTTGTCAATCATGTGAGGCTCCTTTTATTCTTGTGAGTAGCAACAAGTAAATCTCTTCGAAGTATCCTTCAACAAAAATCTGTCATTATTGCACTATTTAACCTCCCCTGGGATTTTTTATCCATCTCTATAATATCCCTGTGAAATAGTAAACAATGTTCTTTACTCATAACTCCTAATTATTTAAAGTAAAGGAGTTAGAAATGTTCAAAAACTGCGAAAAATGGGAAAATTTGAAAATAATTTTGCAATTTGTGAAAACTCCTGACGTCTACAAATGTTTTCGATTTTTTTTTCGTTATCAGCACCCCAAAATACATGAGAATTTAATAAAATCTGTTAAATAGCTTTTTTGCTGACCAGTGTTATTGGAAATAAAATTTTACATTCTTTGTCGGGGATTTGTCTTAGCATCATCAGTTAAAGGATGTAATTAATCTCGTGAATAAAGGGAAGTAACGCAGTAATAGTCCTTACAATTTGCCACATTAGGTTTAAAAAAGATCTTCATGAAGCAAATATATTAGTAATATTTTATAAAAATACCAAAATACTTATAAAAATTACCCTTACAACGAATTTACTTTTCTCCTTTCTTTTGATATACTGTCAAAAATAAGGAATTTCTACAAAGAAACTCAAATAAATATAGCTAAGTGTAGCTTGATGCTAATATATAAGTCGTTATAGAAATGACAATCTACTATTTCAGCTTGACAAGAGGGCTTTGGCCTTAGTTTGACAACAGGCAGAAAAAAAATAGACAGTACATTTAAATCAGGAACTCGTTTTTGAACGAGAAGTTTGGGTTTGTTTTAGCTTTCAAGAAACAGGATTTTAAACTTTCCAGAACGTGGACAAGACACAATAGTTGTTTTTTTTGTGTAAGAGTTGGTTCAATTAGATCCTTGATCCGTAATGCTGAAAGAAATAGTGAGGATAAACATAAAAGCCTTCCAAACTTATTGTAATAAAATCTCAATTTGGTTTATATTTATGAAGAAATAATGCAATATTACAGTTTAAAAAGTTTTTAAGTTATTTTCATTTGTTGTATTCCATTCATATTTTAATCGTGCATTATCTGAAAAATTAAATTTGATTTATGAATTTTCTTAAATAACGTTACATCATTCGTTATTAAAATGTAAACGACATTTTCATTAAAGTGATAGAGCTAAGTTATCAACGAAGAAAATATAAATTCATAAACTAGAACTTAAAAATTGAAGGTGTTTGAGTTATAATCTAGCTTATTTGTCAGAGTCACTAATGTCAATTAGCAATTATCTCTCTCCCTGTTGTTACTGTTTCCCCAGAATTATAGAGAGAAAATTAATTTCCTTTTGATGTAAATTCGGGTGTAAGAAAGTACCTAAATGGTTCTCATTTGATAAATTACACTCTTGTATTACTAAAAATAAATACATTGAAAATCATTGCTTTCAAGTTATAAATAAACTCTCAATTAAATGATTTAATGGGTATTTCAAATTTTCTAAAAGTATTCGGTAAATAGAAGTCTTATGAAGGAAGGTTTGAATACTTTTAACGTGACTTAATTTTCTGGAAATCTTCGTCAAGTCTCTTTTTTACGGTGTGGGAAGAAATGAAGAAAAAAAAATTAAAAGGGGTGAAATGGTAGATTCAATGTAATTGTGGAATCATACGTAAACATAAATGAAAATAAAATAAATTGAATACATTGAGTTAAATAAAAATTGAAAATAAATTAAATTTTAACAGATACAGGTAGGAATGAAAGAAAACTTTATTAATGGAAAGTAAAATAAAATGTCGAGATACGTATTTGAATGCATATACAGTGTTATACGAAAAAAATACGAGGATTAGATACATTTCCCATAAAGTTTAATTTCTTGATAATTCGACACACAAATGAGATAAAGAGTACCTTCTCTAGAAACTTTTGCTTATAATATTGATTGATTTATAGAAAAAATAATAGTATTTTAAACCGATGTCACTGAGAATAAATTTTTTAATTTAGTTTTGCATTTAAATAACAAAACTATTGCACTGTATTACACAGTATTTTTTTTTTTAACTCGATAATTAGTTGAACAAATTGCCGTTAGTTTTAAATGGATTTAATATATTTTTCATACCAAAGTAGTTAATAGCTTTTCTCGAAACAATTACAGTAAAATTAATAACCTAATAAATCTAGTAAAAAAACTATAATAAACTAGTGATTAAAATCATTGAACCAAAAGAAGGAGCTCGCCTCTTCACTCTCTATTAAAACCGAGAGCAGCCCCTAGGGGTACTCCCCTTCTCCAGTTTCTCTAGTTTAGTAACCTCGGATAATGTTTGGCACCAATGAAAATTCCCCATCGCAGGCTATAAAATATAAAAAATATTCAAAACTTGCACTCATCAGCTAGGAATAATGTACCCTACCCTACAGAAAAATCCAATTTTTGGATGCTAATTCTTGAGGGATAAGCACAGGATGTACTTGTTGACTTTTTAGACGTTGTAAGTCTTGTCTATTATATCGACAGTTAGCTATATCAATACTAGTTCTTTTTGTTTTATTTATCGACTTATCTTCTCCGGAACAATATTTTATCACTTCTTAATGAGCCAGTCCAGTCCATTTGTTTTTTAACGTAATTTACATAATTCGTACTTCACATTTACACAAAATTGATTTATATTGAAAATAACTATCTTTAAGGCTTTTTCCAAGTGAAATGACAGTACCAGGATAGTATCCATGGTACATCACGTCAAGAGGTTACTAAACAAAAGAAAATTGACGTTACTCCTAGCTGTTGTATGGAAGGTTTGAATATTTTTATATTCTACCACGGTAAACTTTTGTATGTGGTAAACTTCTTCAGTGGTTACTAGACATGAGAATCGGGGGAGTACCCCATTCTTTTCCCCTGTTCCTATAATGGAGTCGAAAGGACATCGATCACCTCCTAAATGAATATAGATTTATAGATTAATGGGATATTCTCTTTTAAATGACTAACTAAGAGGCAATTCACACCATAAGAGTTAAGTCCATGAAGCCAATGATTGGATATACCCTCAAGGAAATTTCACTTTTGACTTTAAAAATTTTTCGATTTTTTTTACCTAATTATCAACTGGTACCTCAGTCTGGTGTATTTATAAATCAATGTTTTTTCATCCCTGCTAATCTGATGATCAAGCTACATCTATCGCGATTTCACCCCCCCCAATCCGGATAAAAATCGGAATCCGACCGCTAGCGGCGGACGGCGTCACCTCCGCCAGAGTCGGATCGTCCACTTCTCCCAGCATGCCGTGCGCGCAGCGCTCGCTCTGCCTGAACCACAACACTGCCACAACAGTCTGAGCTGCCTTCAGTGCTGTCGGGCCGGTTGAGACGCGAACCATTCAGCGTGTAGTTCAGCAATTCACCGGCAACTCCACTTTCGCTTTTCCCCCAAAACAGTCGGATGTTTTGAGGTGGGCCAAGTGGACACAGTTCAGGGGAGAGTTCGTTTTTCCCTGTTTTGGAACTTGATTAGGATTGATTAAGGACAAAAATGAATTTCGTCTGAGATTTTGCCGTGCGGAGATCAGGAATACTCCTTACTTCAGGTGAGTACATTAATTCCTGTTTCTTGGGGTCAGTAGACTCGAATATTGCAATTATTCAGTCAGCCGTTACTTCAGGTGGTTTTTCTCCAGTGCCGGTCTCGGGTTCATGTAGGTCAGTTGGGTGGATTTTAGTTCGATGGTGGACCTTGTATGTTGTGGTTGTTTTAGCTACCAATCTATTTTTTATTTTCCTAACAAAACATCTGATTATTTCTAGGAGTAACCAATATTTTTTGAACGGGAGTTATTGCACGAACATTTAGAATCAATACATTTAATTCTAAAGATATTTAATTTTAAAATATCGAACGAACAATTTCGTTCCCTATACAGAATGGAAGTCCATTGTTTTTTTTTCACTCGTAAAAAGAATGTCTGGTGATATCTGATTTATTTTTCACATTAGAAGTTTTCCCCCTAAATTATTTTCCCAATAAATTCGAAAATGAAGTTCCATATTTATGCTAATAATTAAATTTGAGGATTTTCCAAATCCTTCCCCTTGTTTTTAATTTTAAATTATAAATGAGGGTGAAGATTCACGCAAAATTTGGAAAAGCCTACCTTGGAAAAAAAGGCGAAGCTTTTTTTTTGTAAAAAAAAAGAAAGAAATAACATCCACCTCTTTAAAAAAACAACTAAAGCATTGATTCCGAATTAACCATCCATCATTTTTTCTTAGTTATTTAATGTAAAAAAATCGAATAATAGACAATAAAGTTTCTCATCTTTCATTAATTCTTTTAAAATATAAAACCAACAATTGTGTATTTTTTTATGAAAAGATCTCAAGAACCCATTATAAAATGGTTCTCACATAAAATAAAACAATTGAAGTTAAACTCTTAGGAAAGTCGCCCACCGCATAGTAAAAAAAGAATTTCTGAAACAATCAGGAAACCGGCGTTAAGTGTACCTGTCATTTGGGTTTCCCAAAAAGGAACCTTAGATGTGTTTACTGTAATTGCTTTTTTGCGGTATTTTGGTAAGCATTGGGAACTGCTTTTAAATCTATTGTTTCAGGTTCTAACAATTATTTAATCTATTAAAACATAGAATAGTACTCATAACCCATTATTAAGAGTTTTAAACTTAATTTATAATGTATGTTCTCCAACTTTGGTTCAAAATAGACTATTTTTCAAAAAAGAATTTATCATAACGCATTAAAAAACTTTAAACAATAGTAACTTTTTAAAAGTTTATGACTGATATTTGATGCTGATACGAAAAATTGATAATATGAAAATTAGTTAATTAATATTAAGTACATATTTATTTTATTTTTAGTTAACTTAGGCACAATGTTGTGTGCTTGGTTACCAACATTGATCCAACATACATAATTCTTGATAAATATCTAAAAAAAAGGAAAATTTATTTTGTGCTATATGCTAATGCAATTAATGTTACTTATAAAACAAAATTTGCATGGGGCTCCAAAAATAAAAAAAGAAAGAAAAAAAACCTAAATTCTAAATGTGAAAAGATATGGTAGGGAAAATTAAAATATTAAAATCTCCAGTTGTAGATTTGTAGTGTAAATCAATCATTTTTACATTTCCCCCCTAATATAAAAAGATTTAACCAAAACATTAATGTGTTAATTAAATTAGTCAACATATTAATTGTGTATTTTTTATACTAAAGAGTTTCGCATCCTGCCGTTTCGCATCCTGCTGCAACGCACCTAACGTAAAAAACACAAATTTTATCCTCCAGTTTCCTCAATTTAAAGATACCAACATGATACAGACAGACATCATTCTACACTCAATGAAAAACCCCATGTTGCCTGCCCTGATTGAGAGTACTGTCTGGCTTAGAGAACGCACACTATAGTTAAGGACCACTATTGTTTGGTTGTTCTGGGGTATCCTTGAATAATGCAGCGAGATGGGTCCCTGAAATCCTAAGGTTTAATTCACATAGTCATCCAAACTCCTGTCTGGAGCCAAAGGGCCTGTCGCCTCAAATCTGACCGTTGAGTAGAAATCGGGATGGTGATATGGAAAGTATGTGGCAAATGATTTGATAATTTAAATACGTCCTGAATTGGTATCTCCAGAATACGGTGGTTATTAAAATTTAATTTTGAGCATAATGTCCATTTCCTCATAAGTAGAATTATGAGAACTATTTTTTATCATTACTTTTATGAATCTTAAACAGCTTTGAAATAATTACAATAGTGGAATATGTTCTCATTGATTATTTAAACCATAAAACTTCAACTGAACCAACCAAATAATTACCACTTGTCACGAGACACTCGTGAAACATAAATTCTCCGTAAGCTAAAAATTTAAATCCCAAACTGACAATTTTAATGTTATTCGTTTTTGTTCTAGAAGCTTTCTCACCTGCTCCAGGCATGATTTTAAAAATGCATCAATCTTTTGAGGAGCTTCCTTTAATGCTTTACTAGAGCCTAGTTTTGTGTTCAGCGTGTTATTTTTTTAATTTAATTTCTTGAAGAATTATACCGTGAACTTTAGTAAGATCTAGTTCTTTTTATACTTTTTTTGTTCTACATAATGTAAACCTAGTGTTTTCCTTCCCTAATAATATATGGTTTGGAAATTATCATAATAAAAAGGGATTCATACAATTTTTCTAAAAAAAAAAACCCAGAGTTTAAAATTTTATTTTTGAGTTTTTTTTTTAAATTTTATACGATTGAAATTGAATGCATACTAGGGGTAAAATAAAAATCTACTAAATTCAAAATTAGTAATGAAAAAAAAACGGGTTGTAGTTAGCCTGTTTAATGATGTCTCTTCGGATAAAGAGAAAAACCGCACGCTCTTAATACGCAAAAGCTATTGAGTTAATGGACTTGAAAACCACTTCATTACTGGAAATCAAATAGGACTCATATTCAGAAAACTTCTATAATAGATCTTAGAGAGGTCAATATTATCATCAATACCAATATCTTAAAGAGGTAGAAATGTTAAAGTAAATTTTTAGAGATTTCATGATTTCTTTAATTCATTCATTAAGCTAGATAAAATACTACAATAAAATAATTAATGTTAAGAGATTTTTTTCAAAACCGAAGTTATACCCGTTGTACACTACACTTTAATGTTCCTTAATTTTTTATTAGTGCGATAAAATGACTCAGCCACTCAAGAGAATAGCAGAAATCTTGGCGATTGTGGTGAGAAATCTAATATCTTGGTTATCGCATCTTCCTGCCAGTTTCCTCAAGTAAGAGAATCTCGGCTAAATACAGGAGAACTCTTACAATCAGAAAGTAGTAGACGTTGATTTTCTTTCATTGTCTACAGAATGGATCGCTTTCTCATTTTTCGATCGGATTGTGTCCATGCCTCTCTAGTGTTCTGACCTTTTCTATACTTGAGAGGATATCCAGAAGAAGTAATGTAAACTATAAGAAAAGAAATACTTAGTCTTTAATTTTGTTGCTTGAGTATCTTACTCATGTATAAACTAATAAGTAAAATTGTATGAAAATATATTATTTAGAGAGGTCTCTCTATCTTCCTAAAACTTAAATTATGCTAGTATTACCTTAAAGGTTGAAAAAAAAAACATTCTTCATGCACACTACCTAATTGAAATTAGAAACTATACATATATTTTTCCCCATGCTGAAAGTGTGCTAAGAATCACCATAATCTCATTTAATATTCCCCACTCTATAATTTATAAAAGTATTTTGATTAAAGAATATCAGTCACTTAAATCCCCTTCTCTCAGAGTCATTCTGTGACACCAATTCTTAACTATATCTCTAATCAAATTACAACAATTTATATGACCTTTGAAGATTTAATTTTAATTCAATTCTTCGTTAACGTCCTATATTACGCTTGGGAATAAAGAAAAATCACTAAGACTGTGACATTTCAATCTACAATCTTTAAAAGCTACAGTTCTTAATCAAATTTAATATAATATTTAAATTAAGACAAAGTTAGTTTGGTAATAACTATTCAATTCCTTTTCACTTAGGCCCATTTGTTTCCATACGTTATTACTTAAGAAATAAAGAATTTATCTGGCAGTGATCTATTGTGTTTTGAGCTGAACATAAATTTGTTCTAAATTGGAATGGGGATCGTTGTTTAATGAAAATATAATAGGTTAGTACTCGTGCATTGCAAAATGAAAGGTTTATTTAAAAAAAAGAAATAGGTGTCCCACAGCAATAAGTGACGACACGAGAGAAGGGATCATTATATTAGGCATTGAAATATGCGTGATTCATTTTTTATATGTCCCCCATCCCGTTTTTACGTTGAATGTGTAACCAACCGCTGCGGCATTTCGCTTCTTCTCTGGCCGGAGGCTGTGTCCTTTGATGAAATGTTTAGCCACTCCGGCCTTGACGCATTCATCGTATTGTTTGGAGGTTGGTCACTTGCCTGCTGTACTTTCATTATGAGACCCTTTGATTTCATTATTTTAGAGTCAGTCGTTCACCGGCTCACAGAATTTTAATATAGGTTTGTTATTCCAGACATAACGTCCGTGTTTTTCTATTCAGCGCTTAATTTAATTATACTGGTAGTGTTTTTCCATTTCAAGATGAAGTTTTCCTTGAAGAACTACTTAAACCGTACAAATAAAACTCCAAAAGAACATTTTAAGTAGCAGATAGAAAAACATAACGACATTGTTTTACCCTTTGTTAAGATTTAACTCTTAGTAAGATTAAACATAACGAAAATCTTGACTTTACGATTTGGAAAATATTAATATCTAACAAAAATTATGCCAAAGAGTATACGAAATGAAAAGAGATGAAAGCTAAAACTCTTTCATAACTTGCTAATAGAAATATTTTCCTTTTTTCTCATGCCATCAAATTACTCGAATATGTATTTATGTAACATTAAAAATATTTCAAACATACTTTTATGTTGGTCAGATATTTTCAACCAAGCATTTTTCCCCTGTTTTTAAAATATCCTGGTGGAGTTTGGGTAAACAAACACTTTTTATGTAATGAAATCTAAGCTTTTGCCTGACTTCAATGCTATACAATGTAATAATAAGTCCGAAAAACTTTTAGGATTTTATACATTGTATATTTTAGTTTTTCGGACTTATTTGCTACTCCGTTTTAAACTCTGACGGAACTCGAGACTACTAAATCAGAATTTTGTTTTTCATTTTAGCTACTATTCTTTTTAACTTTTTAAGATGTAAGTTAACCTATGAGTTCGTTGCACCCGGTGTTAACCGTTGAAGAAAAGACGCCGTTTCTATACACAAGTAATAGAATTAAGTTGCCTAAAGGGGATCTCCAGAAATAAATGACATAGCTAATTACACCCGAGTCTGAAGCTTTGGCACCCTAAGTGGGGGCTGATTCAGCTCCCTTCTATTACAGAAATAATCGGTAACCTTTGATCAATTTAGTGCCAATACTTTTCTACAGAATTCATCTGTTACAATCGTTTGCATGCAATGTGTTTTTGCTGCTGTCGTGATGTGCTTGAATAATGATTCCTTCCGCCAACTATTGGTTAAAGGCGTTTACTGAAAAAGCGTGACTAGTGCAAAGAGTGTAATATGTTATGAGGTGGCCCCTACTTCCGGCTATAATGTACGGAAGGTTTTTTTTTCTCGTGCTATTCACTCAAGCAAAACCAGCATTGCTTAATGTTGAAAAATTTTTCATGAGGCAGCGGTATTCATTGTTGAGGTGTGTTGTTTCTAGGTTTTCGGTGTTTGTGGCGGTATATTTTTATTTAAAAAAAATTCTATTGAGGTATTTCGTGCTCATTAAAAAGTTTAACTGTAGATAAAGGTTGGGTAGTATGAAGGAATATTTGAGATATTTTTAGAGAATTTATGATATTTTTTGAATGAAATCCGTTGTTTTTAAAAGCCTATCTACCCCATTCTCCCATTCACAACATTTAATAACCCAAAGTTTTTTTATTGTGTTTCACCGTTTTGAACGATGTTGTCTCCCTCCATTATATATTTTTCCATTTAATCCAAATCTCAATAGAGCCCTCAGATAAATTTAAAATGTTTACAATAAACTTGGCGTATAATGTATCCGTTTGAACTCTATCTAAACTCTCAAAATCTGGAATTTGAATACTTTTAAAACAATCCCCCTTGGTTTATGCTATGGTTTGATTATTATTTAAATACACTTGTTTTAAAAAATTAAGGATACTTTAATTTTTTGGGAGTAATGGCATAAATCTTGTAATGTAGTTTTCAGGGTCTCCAGAAATAAGTCGAAACAAACACATTTGAGAGCTTCAAAAATATGGTTACCACCCGCCAATAAAGGATCCAAGAGCTGAAATCCGCCCAAAAAGAAGATTGAGATCACTTAATAATATCGCCTTAAAAATCATACTTAAAGGTATTCCACGCACTTAAAATCATGCATGGAGTTCAGTAATATCATATCCGTTACGGGAATAAACAGGGAATTTTTTGTTAAATGACTTTCACACGAACGTTTCCGGTATTGTTCTGAATGTGTATTGAACTCCATTATCAATGAAGGATCTTTGTATCCCCTTTAAACTTATTTTTAGGGTAATTTGATCCCGGACCATATATTTCCATTCTTAAAAGATCTCATAGCATGAGTTTCATTGACAAGTAACCAAGATTTGCTTCATTATTCCCAAAAATAAAGTTTTCCTTAATTTTTGGACACGAGTATAGAAAACTCGACATGTAGAACATTTTCATCCAGTCGACTTCAAGTTATTGTACGTTTTATCGGTTCTTAGAGTTTTACTACATGTAAGGTTTACTCTACAGTAGACTTTTGCCTTCCAAGACACATATATTCGATCGATTCCGAAACTTTCAACACAGATCTCCGCAAATTTGCTTCATGGTCTTTCCCAACCACACGAGCTGAAAATCCCGGGGAATAAAAGATCCCGTCTTTCGCCTCAGTAACTCACGCTTGCATATTCGCTCTACCGGCAGGGGGAAAACAAACGCTTTTGTAGTGCCGTAGACTAGACAGACAGGTGTTGACCTCGTACCTGTGTGTCCTCAGCTAATACGCAATGCCAGCGAAATTGAAAGCAGCGTGCTGGAAACACTCGGATGATCAATCTTTATAGTTTCGTGGGAATGTCTGCCTAGTGAAAGTCCTTCTCGCTTGTGTTTGGGTTCTTACTGCCCCAGAATCTTATCGTTAGCTTGCTTTATGAGGACGTTGTCTCTTTGACGCACCTTTTATGCTGTGTGGGTTTTTTAAGATGTGTGGAGTTCTTTCTTATCAATTTGAGTTCCGTTTGATTATGAATGGAGTTTTATGACCATTGTGATGGCTGTGGATATGTTTCGAGTTTAACTTTTTGCGCAAAAAGCTATCAGATTTTACTTACTCTACTCGACAGAAACGTTTCCTGACCTTATGATGCCACTAACAAACTAGTTCCCAGCGCGGTGTCTGAATTTTGAGTGAAATGAAGAGCGTCAGTTTGAAAATAATATGATTATTTTGTTAAACCCATGTATATATAGCGTATTTTTATCACGATTTGGGTTCCCAAACTCCTCCTAGCAACCCAACAGACTCTCTGTTTACGCAGTTTCTGCTTCCGCGTATGACGTCATAAGGTCAGTAAACGTTATTGTCGAGTATGTACTTTAATGGTTCTAATATATTGCTCTTCTGCTCTCTCTTTATTTACAGGGGAAATAATTAATTACTGTGTTTCGAAATGTACTTGCGCAGCAGTCTGAACTCATTAAAGGTCATTTCAGTACATTCAAAAGAGTTAGGTAAACCCCGGTGTTGGGTAAAAAAAACCGTATAAACTGGGTTCGGAGTTCAGAAAATGTCTTGGGTTTAATTTGTTTTTTGAAAAATATCCAACCCAGGTTTTTAATAGGTAGTATGAAACAGTAAATATTTAGGTATAATTTTTTTTTCAGTATACTACTCCAATATTCAAACATAATATTTTATTCCATTTCAAAATTTAGTAGTTTCTTATGAATGAGAAAAATTTGGTCGTACAAAACATATTTGAAAGCCCTAAACAATCTTTTACAGGTAGTTTCGTTTCTAAAATTGTGAGCAAAAACTCTGTTTGGAATATTCTGAGATAAAGTACTTTATAGAAATTTATATATTTGTGTTATAGCTGCTCTTACACTTTTGACCTTTAATATAAGATATCATTCCAATCGTTTGAAAGAACTCCTATGGAAAAACACCTTCACTTTTAACTCTTAAACGCATTCAAATAATTCAAAATATTCGGTTTCAAGTTTCCTTAGAAATCCGGTTGAAACATTGCTTTCATTCTAAAAATGGAAAGAATATTGTGTGTTTCGCTCAATGCAAATCGATAGGCTTCAAAGCAAAACTAAATAGCGTGATAGTCGTGATGTATTTCTTACAGTATTTACTATCATTTCTCTCTGCTGATGTAACTAGTGAATGAAATACCGCTTACTGAGTTTGTTTTTGTTTTGTGATAGTTTTGTGTTTTTGAATGGTTTTTATTTTGCTTGCATGTGGCGTAAGTAAAACGTTCAACTCTTGAAATGTATTTTCCCACTTATACAGTTTTTTGGTTACATTGTATGCTAACTATTTCGTAATGACTGGTTTTGAGGAATTTAACAACGTGGTTTGGAGAATGTTCAACAATATAGTTTTTTTCTCTAGTTTTAAGAAAAAGGTCCTTTTTAAAGTTCACCTCTAACGAAGTTGTAAAAGATAAAAGTTGCTAGTGGTTAAGCTTTAAACATGAGAAATAGTCCTTTTTACAAGAATGGGGGGTTAAGATGTAATAAATATATAACGAATACGTTAATTACCATTTGTATAATATTTTATCGCATTTGATTGAAAACACTAGTAAACAAGGATTTTGACCCAAGATACTTTTATTTTGCTCCTTAGATAACTTTTTATGCTAATTTCAAATCCGCAATAAGAATTTTTCAATCACCCATAGTTTTTGAAAAATTCAATTTTTTAAATATTGGTTTGTAGTGCTTAGTGTACCTAACTGTTTTCAAGGATAACTAATAAATTTAAATAAAAATTAAACTTTAAATGATTTTAATGATGATTTTTTATATCTACTATAATAAACCCAATTTCTTTATTTTTACCTTCTTCTATTAGGAAATCTGGGTCCAATTCCCCCCCCCCTATAAATGACAGTGATGAGCCAATCCTACTAAAGTCAAGTTCGTTCAAAATTAAAATGCGCGTTATAAAAAAACAGGGGTGATGAAAAAACACAACTTACATATTTAAATTCAGCGTAAAAAGCTCCACTAGGATCACCCCCTTTGCTCTTGGGCCAGGTAAAAGTTCAATTTGGTTGACTAGTGACGTTGTTCTTACAGATAAATAGCAGTTCCTTCAATATTTAAACAAGTTTTCAAGTACCACTTCAGCCAAAGATTCTGATGATGTTTTTAAGAAAACTGATTTTATTTTCATCTGTTAATGCGTAACTCTATTTTACTTATTAATATAAGAATAATTGTATCATTCATTTTTAAATGAACTTATATAAACATAAAATAAACTTAGAATTAGTTTATTTTACAAATTCAGTCAAGTTTGGATATTTTTAAGTCAGATTATTTAACTGAAAATAAAAATTTAATGAGTAAGTAAATAAAGGTCTCATCTCGATTTGTTGAAACAAACTTAAGTTGCCGACTCTTGTTATGCTTTCTAATTGAACTAACTGCATTTGCAAAACAATTGTTCGTGAACTCTGATTAAATAGCATTAAGGTACTCCACCTTCAAAACACGATTGAAATTATAGCTTACACTTAATTTTGTAACTGTTAAGTGATCTACTTCTCACTACCGAAGTCAGTAACTATTACCGTGCTATATCTACATAATTTTATTTTGAAAGTTTTATGTCAGTGCATACACCATACTCTAGTTATGTATGTCGAAATGAATAATGCAAAGGTGTACTTCCTGTTTTTTACTTTTTAATCCATTAGTGTTCGAGAGTAATTTATGGTGGAATCGCTGTGTGTGTTATGGACAAGTTATTCATCCCTCGTCTCAGAATCGGTACAGACTTCCATCAGGATTTCATGTACTACTACATAATAAGCACTTTGAGGGAACTTAGCTATTGTATTAAGAATGCTTTTCTTATAGCAGTGGTTCTTAACTAATAAAATTCCGTTGACCTCTTAGCATTGAATTAAATCCTCCGCCAATTAAATATGCTATGAAAGTTTGTGATATTTGTTTATAATTATTTAAAATACATTTAGTTACATTATTTTAATACATTAGTTTCGTAACCACTAAATGATTGGTGCATCTTTTGGAAGTGTATCATTCTGTAATTCCAAAAATTTGTCCGTTTATTTCAGACGGATCTAAATCGCGCTTTGACTATTTATAATAGTGGAAAGCGAATTTTGCTAAAGTTATTCCAACAAATTTTACGCTGATATTCATTTGCCACATCTATGACCAACTAGACTCATAAGGCCAAAGAAGTTCGAATGGATCAAAATCGTGACGCATGATAGTAGTCACTCTTGCAGAACAACTCAACTTCACTCTGAATTAAATTAAATTCTGACTTCAAAACCAAAAGGTTCTATCTTTATTTGCTTAGTTTCTCTAGGAGATATAAAAAAATAATATTTTAGATTTTAATTCAAATATTTGAATTTATAAAAGTTTGGAAATATTTAAATTAAATTAATTGAATTAAAGTTGATTAAATAATTACTTCAAAATTTTGAATTAAAACCCAAAATTTTAGATTTTCTTCTCTCCTGGAGAAATTAAGCAATAGGACTTTTTTTTTGCCTCTGACGTAGAACGTTCGAGGGATTTCAAAAAATATTAGCAGGTATTATTTAAAATGCTTCGAAAATTTCATTTGAATTAATTTTAATAATTTTATTCAGAGTGAAGTTGAGTTGTTGTTAAAGAGCGATCAAAAGTGAAGTCAGGACTATTATCATACGTCGCAATTTTGAGCTTCTCTGGTCTTATGATTCAAGCTGGTCATGTCTCATCACGTTATACGAAATCTATTTTTAAAATATTTACTATGGGCAACTATTAAAACTGTTCATTGACTAATGGAACACCAGTTGGAAACCACTACCTTGATGTATATAAAATCATAGAAAGCCATGGGTAAGTAGGTATTTTCTTTAAAGGAGGCTGAAGATTCCCAAAACTTTACAGTAAATAAATTTTGCGATTAGTATTTTCAGTTTCCAGTAGTAATATTTCTCTAAATTATGGGAAAACTTCCTTTAACACTCCACCTAAATACCCCTTTCACAATAACTTCCCCATACCTTGGAATTATAAGTTAGTGAAGTTATTAGTTTTAATATTCTTCTTTTATATTCCCTTGTCCCTTATATTCCCTTGTAAAACGATGTAGATTTTTTTTTGCCCGGAAAAGAAACACGATTTTAAATTGCTCTAGCGATGTCATATTAACATGGCATTTGCGTTGCTTGCTTAGCCTCTTTGCTGCTCCGTATTCATCAATTGTTCTGACACCATGCTGGAGCTATCACTGCTGGCATCGTGTTGTCAGAGTGTCAGGTGCAATTGGCTTTTTGAAAATTTTCTGGTCGCGTGATTTTAATGTCTGGCAGAAATTATGAACCGCATTAATCATCGTGACAAGTTCAGACACACATGGCCGTCACATTCTCGCCAATAATGATCCCCCTTGGGTCTTTAAATGCTACTCGTACTTGAGGGTGCTTCTGTGCGACTGACCTGTTTTTTTCTCTGGCAGGCTTGTTGTTATTTATTCGAAGGAACTCAGTGTTAGTGATATTCGGAGGGTTAGAGCCTTTTTATTTATTTACCTAAAAATAAATCTTTATGATTTGAATGATTTATGATAATATCTTTATGATTTGAAAGAAATGGCATGCTAATAGAACAAACATACTTTAAACATTTTTCTAAACTCTCTTTAAAAGTTTAATAAAAAAATTTGAAAAATAATAACAATTAAATAAAAATTAATTCAGTAAAAGTAGAATAAGGGACACCCATTTCCCCCTAGACTTGTACTGTTGTAGAAACTTGTGCAGCTTTATTTATGAATTACAGAACTAGATCTAGGTACTTCATATAGTCTTCTTAATTTAACGCACTTCTCAAGTAACATTTTATATTAATTTATGGTTGAATTTTCTTTCATGCTCTAGAACAGCCGCAATTTTCAAAGTGATTTGAATCATATTAGGTTTTATCACTTGGTCTAATGAAAACTCAGAGCTATAATCTCTATCTAAATTAAGAAACCTCGCTCCCAAATTTTCTTCATTATTGTTTTAATGGAAGTCCGTATAATATTATTCGCTCAAGAGTGAAACATAATACTCATCGCATTAAAAAATAATAAATATTGCATTAAAAAGTTGTTATTCTCCTATTTTAATTAATTATCCACACCCACAACTTTTCATCAATGCAGCTTTTCTCAAAATGTACTACTATTAGTTTATGGATAAGTAACTTTGTTGTTTACAGATTACTTAATGCTTACCTTTTATGTAATGCAATACAAGATTAATATATCCACTAACTAACTGCCCTGAACAACTCACCCCTACTAACTCTTGGCACAGAAACTATTGAGGTTTTCACTCGGAATTATTATGGCAAATCATTGCTATTGATCAGAGCCCCTTTCAAATACCACACACAGAATCTCATTACTGAACTTTCAGAGGGTCGATACTCTTCAACGCAAATTTAACCATTCATGAAACTTAGCCCAAACTTTTTAGTTCGCCAGCGTAGGTTGTAAAAAGCAATAAATCAATCCTTATGCATTTCCATTTTTATGGGGGGCTTCGGAAATGCCAAAACTAATCTAAACTTGGTGGGAAATGCGAGGAAACCGACTGATGGGGAATTATTCCCTTGAATTAAATCTTCCATTTAGGGAAAGCATATCTTACTTTTTTTTCAAGATTTACGGGAGTTACAAAAACTTTTTGAACTAAAGAAAAATACTTTTAAGGTGTGATTCTTTTTTTTGTTATTTTCTGGGGGGAAAAGTGCCAAAATACTCAACAGAGAACTAAAAATACTTCAATTGAAAATGTTTTTTGTGTATTTTTTAAATCTTTATGTGGTATTTCTTGTGTGTAAATTATTTATGCTTTTTCACTCACACATAGAAAAAAAGTGTTCTTACCTATTATACCATCGATCGTACCGCTGCATCCGAATACGTTATCAAAGTCCATTGACTGTTCTATAGCTGTGCCCTTGAATTTGATGGTCGCTGAACGGTCGACGGGATAATACTCAAGTGGTGCCAAAAAAAGATTAACAGCAGTAAATTAAATTATTTACTAAAGGTTGAAAAGTAAGAAAAAATGTTGATATTAAAGAAAAACCGACGATTCCAGTTATTAATGCACGATATTTTTGTTTCGTGTTTAATTGGGGCCTGTTTTTTTTTGCTTGGGATTTCGAATTGTATAATACACGTAGTTGATAAACTTTTTAACGCCTTTTCTACGTGCATGCTTGAAACAGTTCACTCTTCATAGATTGATCTAAGTAAAATGATTTTAAACATTAGATTTTGCAAAAGCAAACTCAGATTAATTAAATCAAGGAGATATCTTGGTAAACGAATTCCTTCAAATGCACAGAATGTTACCGTTTATACCAAACGGGTGCCCCTCCCTTTTCCCAATATCTTCAACAAAACCTCGATTGAGTACCCTTTCTAAAATAAGCCATTCAAATTTCAAGTGGCTGTGCTAGTAGAATTCACCCATCACTCTAACTCCCTATTCACTTCTGATATGCTCTCGAAGAGCGTTATCTAGACTCTGTCGCTCACAAAGTAGTGCTTATACTATATGAGTAAACATTGGCTTGGCGGTTATCAAACCGCCTACTGATTACTCGAGAAAAACGATTACCTCTTCAAAATTTCCCCACGATCACGTCTAGTGTAGCATAGGAAAAGCTTGTGGATCCAAATGCAGTTTCCTTCTACGCCTATTTTTGCTCTGGTCTTACTATGCTTAAGTGGTGTACTCGAACCTTAGGGTA
The DNA here is from genome assembly GCA_963680715.1 of Tetragnatha montana. Lineage (NCBI taxonomy): Eukaryota > Metazoa > Arthropoda > Arachnida > Araneae > Tetragnathidae > Tetragnatha > Tetragnatha montana. Next base: position 41,941,912 of record OY796679.1, on the reverse strand, counting down.
CGAGAGATAAGCCCCTACCCTAAATACTGTTTTTATAAAATACTTTTTATAGAATCTATGTGACGATCCACTGGAGCTCCGCTAGATGTATTTATTTTGTTTTCAGTGCATGGCAACCTCAAATATAGCTTCAAATATATGGATTAAAAAAAATCCCCATTTACTTAAAGTTAAAGCAAAAACATAAAACTAATATTCTTTTTAAAACTTAAAAAAGTGTACAACTCCTTTTTTGGAATCCTAGATATTAGTAATAAAAACCTGTTTTCAAAAGGTTTTATAAATGTGTCTAAAATTACTTTATTGAAAAAGTGTTGAATATTCGAAAGTAAATTTGAATCGGAATGAAAGGTTCTTGTAAAAATAAAAATTATATTCGTCTTTTCTTCTAGAAAATAGATGTTTTATAAACCTAAAAAATGTAATCTGAAAAGCTTTAATTTTTTTACAGAACATTTCCAAGAACTGAAATATTTACCAATCTCATTTTCATAAAAAAATTTCGCCAAAGAACACGCTTTTCGAACATGTAAATTATAAAAGTTCGGTTAGTTTTATCTCCATGATGATTTTATTTCGAAATTTAAAAAGGGTTTAAACTGCCCTTTATAGATAAAATTCACATCATCTCATTATATCTTTCTTCAATTTTCATAAAATTGCACTGGATAGATTTTGCTACAAGCTGCAGGGAAAAGTCGAGTTTAATTTGAGGCACCCGGTTTTCAAGAGAGTTTGAAAGATCCATTCTAACATCTTTATTCTTAATCCTTTTAACAGTCAGAAAAAAAGAATGTATCTGAACTTTAATGGAGGTTGGTGGATAATTAGCTACATAACGTCTGGTATTTCTTGCTACGATTGCTTCAAGAAATCCAATTACATACTTTTTGATTTCTAAAATATGGGTTTTCATCTCGTTCCTTTTTCCTACTTTTCTTTTATTACTCCGCGAAACAATTTACTTGGAAATAATTTTTTTTCAAATCCCTTTGTTAAAATACTGGTACGCTTTTTAATCTCTTTCTCAGTGACAAGTGAGCAAATGGGTATTCGGACGTTTTTTGACTGTTTTCGAAATTTAAATTGTTCTTTAGATTCATGCCCATGAGGACGTACTAGTTTTCTGAACTTCTTTTAGTTAAAGAGACAAATATTTTACTTTTATATAATATTAATCAGTAAGTAAAGAAATTCACATAACCTTTATTAGGGTTCCCCATTTGTGTCTCCAGATCTAGAGATGTCAATAGTGAATCTAGGATTTTTCTCTTAGAGGGGCTGAGGTTCCAAAAGCTACATATCATCTTGATGTCTAAAATTAAAGGATTTAAAAAATTCTTTAAAAAATGTCTTTATTATCAGCATCAGCATTCTTCATGAAATTGATATATTAAATTCTAATTATTGAAGGAATTTTTTTTTATTAAAATTTGGAAGTTTAGCTTTCGGGGGACTGACACATAGATGTTATTCCATTTAGTCATTCTGTTGTAGTATTTATGTTACGGGCAAAGTAATAAACCGGGTATTATTAATATGCCCGAAATGAGGTGGGAAATGTGATAAATTCAATGGCATTTATCCGTGAATATTTATCACTTTGCCCGAAATACGTAGGCATTATTAATAAAGCCTGGATTTATCACATCGCCTGTAATACTTATGCCTTATGCTTATTTTACCTTCTTGGCATTAAAAAAGATTATACTTATTTCCCCAACTTTACTCATTTCTGGAATAAGTGAATTTTTTATACAAGACACATTTTGATATCCTATCAGCATTTCTGAAACTATGAGGGTATTTGTTGATTTAATATGCTAAATTTTCAAAACAAATAAATTAAACTCAACCCTATTAGTAAATTGATTACACATGAATGTTCCGGGATGACGAGGTTACTCTAAATATAAAATTAATTAGTTCTTTTTTTAAAAGGGGGGGGGGATAATTTTTTGAGATATCAAAGTTCGAGATATGGAGGGGGTATATTGTATAATGTATATCTTTCAAAGAAATTGCGAATCAACTTAAAGTAGTAATAGTCCATAATGTAATGTTATTGCTAGTGTGTAAATTAAGTCAAATATTCTCGCGCTGTTGTTATGACCTCCTCACAACCCCGAACTTCCCTTCCTCGATATTGTTCATCATCTGCCCGTAACCTTTCCCGCAGGTGTTCGACCCGTGCCTTCTGCCGAACGGCTATCATAATGCATATAACCACCGAAGGTTAGTCGCCACTCAAGTGGGGGCCTCCGCACTCGCCGAAGGACTTTCTGCCACTCTTGAAGCCACTCGAGAAGATGGAGTACGGGTCAACCCATCTTAACAATGCATTCTTGCGCGTTGCGTTTTCTTCTTGCTTAGTTTTTCCGGGCGCGTTTTTTTCGGGAAATCGAAATGTTGCGCGACTATTTTTTTGATTGGGTGGTGACAAGAAGCGGGTTCCTTTTCTGCACAGCGGCCTTCTGTTTCGGCCACTTGCGCGGTCTATCTCCGGAGGCTTAAGAGGAGGTAATAAGTTTCATAAGTTTCGGGTTGTTGTGGGTTCCTTTTGTGAAAAAGTGCAAATTTGAAGGGTGCGTCCGTTCATTCATGAGCGAGATGGACTCGCGCATAAGTGGAAGTAAAAGCCAAATTGGGTCGTGCTTACTGCGGTTATTTTGGGATAGAAAAATAATGTTGTTTCGGTTCAATGCCTATTTTGCATGGTATACCGTTATATTTAATCACGTAACTTTTCTGGGTAAAAAGGAATATATTAGCTTAGCTTGTTTACCGGTACAATAGTGTAAACTTTACGAAAATTCGGTTGGGTAAACAAAATTTAAATACATTGTGTTAGGGAAATTTCGCTACGAAAATTCCACCGAGATAAAAAGAAATAGAATTTTGTGTAGGTTTATTGTTAAAGATAATAAAAGCACTGTAAAAAAACTGTCCTTTTATGGTACACAAGTTACACGAAAAGACAAAATGTTCACGAGTCTCTCCATGAGGGACAAAAAAAAATTTCAAAATTTAATTTATCGTTATGTTTTGTGTTATTTACATTTTATCTCCTTTACATTATTAACTTTAAGGCATTAAAGCTAGTTTCCTCTTTTTTTTTTGGTGAAATTAAAATCCCTGAAAGTGCCAGGTAATTCTATGACCACTGGAAATCCTCTCTTAAGGATGACTTTTATTATCTTAAAAAAAAGTTAGGTCTTAAATATTTATATCAAATTATGATTAAGATTTATTTCGGAGTTCTGGGAATATTCACGCGCGTTGATAAATAACTATAATGAAAGATTTTTAAAGCTTAGGATATGCAATATGCATTCTCGGGAAATCAGAAACCTTATTTGCTATGTTCTTTTAACATGTTTGATTTAGAATTAGAGGCCTAATTTCTATGAGCTGTCTTGCTTATTGTGTCTAAGACTATTTTTTTTTAATTTTTCATATTCAGACTGGATTCCTTCTATAGACATCCCCGAAAATCTGATAAAATCAATGAATTATGAATATTTCTAATTTGAACAAAAAACTAATTGTAGATTGACTTGCGGACTGACTCTTTGATACTGTAACAACATATTCAAGATTAAATTTATTGGACTAGTTCTTATAGGGTAGAGGCACGAGCAATGACCCCGTATTCATTTCTCTTCAGTCAGTTCAATTTAAATAAACCATTGTAAGGAATTCACAATTTCTTTTGAATGTAAGATAAAATTAATAATGTGATGAAAATAATTCTATTTATGGTGAAATTGAAAAATGTATGGAAACCGTTTACTTATAAAGAATATTTTTTCTATTTCGTATTAGAAGTTTTAAGAGTTGTATGCATAACTGAAAAAATTTGTCGAAGCCTATTTTGAGACTTATTCAATGAACAACGGTACATTGACACGTTCCATTTTAACTGTTTTCACGCTCTAATTAGTTCCTATTTGAATAAAAGTGCAAAACCCACACAAACACTGAAACAAACTACTTTATTCTGTACCAATAAATTTTTAAACACCACTCATATTTTAATCTTTAGGTACACACAAGTTCAACCGTAAACTTCTTTTATTGAGCTACACTGTATCCTCAGTTTCTTTAGAATAATTCGATTTAATTACGTTGATTTATTTGAAAACCCTTGCTTTTCAATCTCTTTTCTAATTAACTTGGCTCCATTGAATTCTTTAGAAGAAAGGATGCCTAGCACATTTTTTGTTACTTTACACCACATTAAAATTTTGCAAATGATGGTATTGAATCGCTGGAATATTGTAGAAATAAATCATATTTGAAGAGATATATTTGGGTTGTTATACTGTCTATTTTCGTTCGATAATTTCGCTTAGAGCTCAATATATTTAAAACATACCATTTTTAATTCTAATTAAAAGAAAGCCCCGAGTTGATGAGTAGGAACATTTATTGAGAAACAGTACTTGTAAGTTTTTTGTAACTTAAGACTTAAAATAACAATTTAAAAAATTATTACTGAAACATTCGATTTGCCTACTTTTATACTTTATGTTATGATTTCTTAAATGAGTGAAAGTACGTATGCAAACCTAACTTTTTATGGTTTTTAATATGATTATTCTATAATTTTCCTTAGTTGTACCTTCCTAGAAAAATTAACATGCTATATTAAATAAATATATTTATTATAGCTGATGGAATTTTAACAATTTTATCCAGATAAAAATTACTATAGTTCAAAACTCAACCAGAAAATCTGAACTTATTGTAGACAATATTTACTATTTTCAGCCCCCGCCACTCTAATTCCGTCTTTAATGCAAGTCAGGCTTAAGGCGATATTCTGTCTGAACTTAAAAGGTCAGATAAGGATATTTTAAGGAACGTCTAACGAGAAAACAATCTTAGGCTAAATTCAAAACCAACACATTTAATATTTACTGACAGCAATATAGATTGGGAAATAGCCTCTACGTTACTTAAAAAAGAAAGTTATGTTTTGCATAAAAAAAAAACCTTCATACTAATAGTGTAATTTACTTCCCTCTTCCGAAAACTCAGAAAGTTGGCGTGGGAGATGAAGTAATTTTAAGCTGTGAGTGTTTTTGTGTCCAAAATTGATATAGTGTTGCGACATTTTAATTTAGAGATTCAAACTTTGTATATTTTTAGGAATATAATTTCACTACTGCTGAATGTATGAAACTTTACGAACTTTTGTACTAAAAATAGTTTTTAAATCGATAAATTATCTATTGTGAAAGTTTAGTTTAAATCCCTATGTATTCACAGTCTATGTTGATGTTTCAATCTTTCTGTTATGTTTCTCTTTGAATTGAGATTAAAATATCCCTACTCTTCAATCTCACTTAACACAAAGCAAATTAATTTGTAAAATTTTTACAGTAGCATGGATCTTTGTAATGTTATGGCTTTACTGTCTTATATCAGAAAAAGTGATTTTGTGTCATTCCCTGTGGCGTATGTTTAGAAAAAATCCATCAGAAAATACCATGTTTTATTTTTATTATGGAATGGCATTATCAATTTTATCCTGAATTCTATAGATTTTTTTATATTTTCCTCATTTTAAGGGAAGGATGACTGCATAAAATGTTCTCGGCGGATATTTTAATTATATAAAGCAGTAAATGTTAACTAAACACACAAAAAACAATGTCAAACATCTAAACGCTTTTGAAACTAATTGAAAAATTATCTGAAAAATTCTAATTTTTTTCGGAAATTATACACACTTATAAGTGGGTTATAGGAAAGCCCTTTTGGCAGGTCGTTGTTTGGAGAAGAGACAAATTCCATAACTAAATTTTAATTAATATATTTACTAATTTTACTAGCTGTAATAATCATTGTGATTGTTAGGCATACTAATTTATCTGGTTAAAATAATTAGTGAAACTTCTCACAAGACATTCATTCTCAGCCACTTGATTAATTTCACTGAAGTCTTGGACTTGAAAGCTCATGACCACCTGATGTCCATCACCCATAAATTACAAGTTTCTCTTAGAAGCTTTGAGGAATTTCGAAAGATTTGACTTTGAGACGGATATTATAATTTAAAGCGCCTAAAATTCATATTGAAATGCAATTCTAAAAATATAAAACACCAAGTGGAATTATTTTTAGTATAACAGTATTTTTTTAACTTGAAAGTCATTTCTTTTAAAAGATTAAAAATAATTCTTCGACATTATAAAGATTGTTCTTAAAAATTCTTCAGCTGTAATAAAAATAGTTTTAGAAGTTTGAAATGTGTGCTATCTCTTTTAAAAGGGAGTCGATGAAATTCTAAAATTTTAATGTGAAGAGTGGAAACTTCTTAGAAGAGTTTCTTATACCAATGACCCTTCAAAATTTGTGTTATCCTGTCGGTCCTCTTTAAACATTTTGAATACAGTGGGTAAGGATTAAATGATGTGCAGTATCAGTGTCTTGATATTTAATTTACCGTTGGGAAAACATGAAAAGGCATGTTTCTTCGTTACACAAAAGAAGGTTCATAAGGCAGTGAGCACTTAGGAAGGGTCAAATATGCTTTAAATGTTAAGCTTTGTGTATCTCGTTTTATGGAAGAATCGGTTCTCCTTTAAGTTCGAACTATGCATTATCATTTGAGAAATATTTCGGGAAGTTGCGTAAGATGCTTAAGTTGGAGTGAGTTATTATCTACGCTTACAATTGATGCCTTTCATGTGTTAAGAAGAAAATGGCCTCTTTTCCGATTTATCTTTCGATACGATGTTTGCTAATGTAGTATGAGGATGAAATAGAGGTCTATTTGCAACGAGAATACTTCCTTTAATATCAAATCAGTATATTTTCTGAGTGCTTAAATGGTAGTATGTATGTTATATGTTGTTTGGGTACTTGTGTATTTCTTAGCACCATTTGAAGGTGTTATGATCTGAAACATTTTATCTTACAGTACTATATCCTAGTTCTATTTTTTTGGGGAACGCGGAGCTATTACTTTTAATATTATAAATGATATGAATAGAATTTTCTGTGTAGAAAAATAAATATTTATTTTTAATTTTTTATATTTTGTTGTAAAATCACCTGAATGCATTGTTGAATAGGGTTTGGTATTTCTTTTATGTATTAAATCTCTATTCAGAAAGTAACTTTTTTAATGATTTGTATGGTTGGGAAATGTCGAAAATTGGGGAGAAAGTTTTAAATTAAAATATTAAATGAAACGTAGGGTTCAAGGGTTCATCCATATTTGATGAAACGTAAACTAGTCTCCTTATAGCATGATATTCTTCTAATTCAAGTGTTATGGGTATACATCAACTGCTCGCTGGAGTTTCTCTAAAGTTACCTGGAGTTGTCGGTAGTACCTGGATTCTAAATGAAAGAGCCCTGACTGATTTTATTATCGTGCTCTGTTACATTTACTATTTTCTTTCAACCGCTTGCATTACCTTCCGTATAAGAAGCTTCGAAAACTCACTTAATGATGTTCGTTAAGGAAACGGTTTCTTCGGATCTATTTTATTTATTGTTTGCTCCTCCCGTGGGTTCTTCTGCAGCATGTCATTTATTACATACTGCTCCTTTTTTCATTTCCTTCGTTAGGAGTGTCCTTGAGCCGCTCTGCTGTCTATGCTCGTCAGGTGAACATCCTGTCGTCTTTCAAACGCCGGCTTTTCTGCAGCGATTTTTGAGGGGTCGCTTTCATCCGTAGTAGATGTTCTTATTATGAGACTGTAATGGGGCTTTTGAGAGGCTGTAATGAGACTTTTTATTAGGGTTCAGTTTACACTGAATGAACTAGTTTTTCGCCAGTTTCGTTTTAGCCTTGAGCCTACTGCTACGGTAGCTTTTAATGGCCTCTTTAAAGCCTTAGTTCAGATGATCCCAACAGATGGCTTTCAAACATTTCCTTGGATTGGGGTTTATGTAGCTCATGGGTTTCATTGTGAAAATTAAGTATGGGTACTGAATTCAAGCTATGATAAAGGCACTATGATGTCAAAGAACTGTAATTTTCATTATTTAAAATGGGTCGTAGTTATTTACTTGGATATGTTTAAAGAATCAATTATTGATCAGTATATTTTTAGATTTTGGCTCATTTCACTTCAACTAGGACTGAAAGGTCCTTTTTTAATTTATGAACTTTTTTATCACTCAAAATTTATATTGGTAATATCCTAGTTGAAAGCGATAAAAACGTGTAATTTCATTTACATGTGTCATTAACCCAAAGTTTTTGCTTTAAATTCAATCTTTTCACACTTTAAACTGCTTTTCCTTTAAATTTACTACAATCAAAACTAAACTCATTGGCGCAACAGCCTATGATGGACAAGGTCTATGATGCCCTTATTCGAGACCGAGGGCCCTTGGGTGCAAGGTCTCTAGGGTATATGAATTTGTTTGGTAGTCAGATTAACGTGAATATCCACGTGTTTAGTTTCCTAGTATGCTTTGTTTTTAGTTTATCGACCCACTGAAGGCATGAAAGTTAAAATCAAAGTGCTATATTTTCTCATCTTTCCATGTAACACACCCATAAACTTACTCATTTTATTAACAAAGGTATATTTGGTAATATAATTCATGAAATGTTTGCTTGAATCTTGACAGGCGCTTTAAACTAATAATCGATTTCCTCAATTATTTATCACAATTATAGATCAATAATTTTATTCATATTTAGTTTTTTAAGAATTGCTTTAAATTACTTCCGAGAAGTCAAAGTATGATTGATTAACACTCACATTACCTTTTAAATCAATTCTCAAATGCCATTAGAAAAGTTTAATTTCTTTTGCGGCACTTTCTAATTTCCAAGTAAGGGGGGGGGGGCTAGATGTCTGTCTGGTTTTTATGCTATTCCTGAAATTCTCGAAAGGGAACAAAAATAATACGATCTCAACGACCTGCGATTTTCTACGCTTCCATTTTAGTCCACCCATGGTTACTCAAGAGGAACATGTTTGAGTGCTCACATTGCAAAGGTGGTATTTCTCTTCCAGCTTTCAAATTTTTTTTGCTCTAATATTTCTATCTAGTATGAACTAATTAAACCCCAATTATGTTTTCAACGAAGTTAGGAAAAGCATATTTCACGCAGTGTAACCACAAAACAGGTTTATCTTTTGTTTATGAAATGTTTTTATTCCTTGCCCAGTTATTTAGATTCTGGCGAAGCGCATTTTTTTTTTGAGAAATTAATTTAGTTAAACTGAATTTTTGTTACAAATTCCTTTAATTTCTACAAACTAGGACAAACTCGTTTAAATCAGTTTTGCTTCTGGTTTATGGTCTTTAGGTAATCAAAAAGGCAACTTAGAAATGGAGATTGTTTAATAGGGTGTATCGAAAAAAACTTTTTTTTGATTTTGATAAAGTCTTAGCAAAAAAAAGTTGTCTAAGGTGGCAGAGAATACCTGTGAATTTTTTCAGAATTTTCGGATAATATCTAGGGGTGCCGCAAAGCCCTCGAAGGTCCCCATGTTAATCCTATGGAGCGGCAAGCCAAAAAGGCCGAAAATCGGTTTTTCGCCCCTCATTTCTACCCTAATCACACGACGATTGTCTTCACTCGAGTTATGGACCCTATATGATCTAGAGGGTCCATAACTCGAGTGAAGACATTCGTCGTGTGATTAGGGTAGAAATGAGGGGCGAAAAACCGATTTTCGGCCTTTTTGGCTTGCCGCTCCATAGGATTAACATGGGGACCTTCGGGGGCTTTGCGGCACCCCTAGATATTATCCGAAAATTCTGAAAAAATTCACAGGTATTCTCTGCCACCTTAGACAACTTTTTTTTGTTAAGACTTTATCAAAATCAAAAAAAAGTTTTTTTCGATACACCCTATTGTTTAATGAAAAGGCAAATCCCTCTTTTTTGTTAATTTATGGTACAAGCTGTTAAGTAGTAAAATAATGGGCAGACAAAAATAAAACCAAAATATTGTGTGCTGACAGCAACATAAAATCTTTTGCAACTGTTGCCAATAAATCACAGCAATGTATGAAGTCTCTACTGAAATCCCGTTCGATGAATAAAAAAAAAACCCTCAGGGTATATTTTTAAACATTAATGCGCTTAGTGTTCCTTTCTTAAAAGAAATGTGTCTTTTTTTTAAATTATATTTCCAAAAACATATTATTAAATAGTGCTTAACAAGAGTTAAAGTGAGGTACATGAACTGGAAAAGTAAGATAGGGTATAACTATAATAAGGTTTCAATAAAAGATACTAGTATTTACTATGGAAATCCATAACGGATTTCTTTCATAACTTTAAGTTTTTGAAATTGAAGTAACAGAAAACACAATTTTTAATTGCTCTCAAGCATAATTAAAATTTTATAAACAAGGGATTATTTTTTTGTTTCTGAATACACGAAGAAATTTCAAGTTTACTATACTCAATCAAGGGGGGATTTTTGAGGGAGTACCTAGGTCGTTGGACCTTCAAACTCCAGTATAACTTAGCTTCACTGGGTGAGGCCATGAGCTGAACTGTTACAGAACGTGTGACTTGAAAGTCACAGTCAGCTGAGGGGTGGCTAGCTTGATGCTAACCCCCTCTTGATTTCCCCAAGTAGCCTTGGTACTCATTTTATCGAACCCGAGGGATGAAGGGCTGAGTCTGCCTTGCCCGTGGACCGGGATTTGAACCCCGGGCCTGTGGTGTGGGAGCGCAAAGCGCTTCCTCTACGCCACCGGGCTTCATTAATTTACTATACTCTTGCGGAAAAGCTTTGTTTTCTTGACTTTCACGTTCCACTTTTTTTTATTAAAAAAGTTTGATGGAACTTTTTTTGTAACTTTACGGAACACTAGTTACGAACCACTGAACCGATATGCTGAACGATAAGTTATAAGTACTTCGAACCTGTGTGTTTGTTGAGTACGCGGTTGAAACAGCCTATTACTTAACCATTCAAGAAATCATTTCTAAAAAAGTAAGCATTTGGCATTTGGTCAACCCATTCTGGGACTGTAGTGTTCTTATTTAGATGGAGAGTCCTTTAGACATCTGTCCCCATTTAGCGACGTGTTCATCATTTCATGTCACTCAGGTGGGTGACTGAAGTGGTGACAAAATTTCTTAGTTGGCGTTTGAGATGATTTTCGCACCTGCCTCGCATTTACAAAGCCATTCATGAAACTACGTAACTGCGCAGTGCGCTAAGGTGTGCCAAGATCCAACTGCCAAGCCTCGGCTCGATCACTCATTCTTTAAAAACTGCTAAAATAACGATCTCCAGTAATGATTACGACACGAGTTTTTCTTTTCTGATTGCCAAACGATGATCCGTGTTTGATGAAAAACGCTGTCTGATTTTTAAAAGTGGCCAGTGTTATTCCTAGGATTTTTTTGGGGGAGTAAAAATATTCCTTGACTTTTTTAGGAGGAGTGAAATTGAATTATGAGGAGTGAAATACGGAAATAGCATGAACTACATGTACAAAGACACGAAAACCACAATCAAACTCCCTAAGCATCAGAACAATAAATGAAAAAAAAAATTACTATGGCTGTATGAACACAATTTAAAAGTATGATAATTAGGGTGCCGTGGCTTTTGGCAATTGGCTTTGGCAAGAAGTCGGGCGAAAATGTCTCCGTTGAGATAATTCGTTGATTTTTTGAGTAGAAAAATTTTAATTGTTGATTTCGGTGGGGCACGCGGTGCAATTTTTAAGCTAAACCTTTGTGAAAAATTCAATATATAATTCATACTCCTGGCTAGTTATTTAAGGAGTATTTCCGATTTTCAAGGAGTGAAATACTCTCTCAGAGGAGTTAAAAATATCTCTGAAAGTGGCAAATAAAAATTTCGATCTGATTTTGAGTTTTTTCTCCGTCTCCATAGTTATTAATTTCAAACCCTGGATATTGGAGAGGAGACATTATTATAATAGTTATCATTCTTAATTATTATGTACTGTAGTATCTTAACAGTATTTCATGAAAAATGACTACAGGAATATACACCGACTTGTTTTTAGAATAAGGCCGATATCATTAAATTAATATTAAGTTACATAGTGGTGGCAAATACACAAAAAATAAACATCATTATCAAATAAAAAATACCACTTTTATTTTTAGATTTTTTTTTCATTCAATAAAACAAACAACACAGCAGCTCTCGGCCTCAGTGCGACATTTCACCCGAAAGTATGGATGGACTTCAGAAACTGCTTACGCGCGCGAATCCTAAATAGTAGTTACTAATAGTATTGGGGGTATACTGAATAATGTGAAGTGTTTAAACTGAAAATTTTCCTCCAAACAACCGAAAATTTAGTTGAAGTTGTTCCTTATAAAATCAGGTGGAGATTTCGATAATGGCTAAATAAAAGCCAACTTGAATTGATTTTTTCTCTGAATATGATTTGACAGTTTTCTTTCACATAGGGATTTTTCCTTCTCTATTCCCGATCTTTTTTTTGGGAGAAAGAGGGATTTTTCTATTCTGTCTATGGGACTTTCCATGTTACGGATTTCTTTGCTATACTCACCTTGTTTGTTTTCAGTATAACCACCCAAAAAGAAAAACGTTACAGTGGACATTGTGATCGAACGGAAAATGATTTAAGCATCATTTTTCATGGTTTAGTGTAATTGAGAAAACAAATTTTCTTTAAGAGACCATTTTCATACGTAATTAACGCAGTATGTTCCGTTTTCTATGGTTCCCCAAAATATTTTTTCTTTATTCTGAAAAATAACACCAAAAAACCCCTATAAACCAATTTTCATTTTCCTAGGACATCATATAAAGAAGCGATGAGCCATAAAATTCAAAAAATTATAACTTAGGAAGTAAAAAAATTATGTCCCGTCTGAATTATGTTTCTCCAAAATAAGCAATTTTTCCCTTCCTATGTCAAATTTCCGTATTTCTATGGCTGACACTTAGCTTCTGTTTTTTTTTCAGAGTACTCTCTTAGAGAATATGAAATGAAAACTTAGGGTTGCCATAGAAAAAGAAGCACGTGGCGTTGCGTTACGTATAAAGATGGCATCTTAAGCACCGTTTCGACCTTTGCGTTTGAGTGCGGTATGGCACTCTCCGGCAAGACCCAATGGACGAATCAACTCAATCAACTCAAACGAAGACCCAATAATGGTCAAGTGAAAAAAAAAACTCATTAGTTTGACCTCATTCATCATTTTTATTTCATAGGTGAAAATTATGTAATTTTTTTTCTGTATGTGATTCGGCCATTATTCTTGCCGGAGTGCTATACCGAAACCAAACGCAAGAAAATGAAACAGTCCTTTAGAGAAAAACGGTTCATTATAGTTTTCGAGAATGAACTAAATAAACCATGAAAAGAGACATTTAAATCATCATTCTGACAACTACAGATCACCCACAATGTCTACTGCAACGCTTTTGTTGGCTTTCCGAAATGGCTCTCTATGAAATTTATCTCTACGCTGATCCCCGTCTGATCCGTCCCGCTCAGAATCAACAGCGGCTCAAAATCTCGACACATTTAGCACGGGGAGAGCAAACAAAACGCCATTGAGTTGAATTCGCGGCTCAAAACAAAATCTATCGATTATGGCGAAGGGCAAAACCTTATCTGGCTCGTTGCGCAAGGAATGGCGCCAGACACCGGGAATCTTAAACGGAATTAATTCGAGGATCCCGGCCCGCGAACGGGTTCCGCCAGAATTAAGGAAATTAAGCTTTAGTTATGAGACCGAAGGGCCGATTGAGAAGGTTTGCGGTGACGAAATTCTCAAAAACAGGGATTTTCGGATATTTTTGGTTTAAATTATTGGTTCAGTCTGTTCAATGTCTGAACTTTCTTTCCTTTTCCAAAGTTCTCTGTCATTAGAAAATTATTTTTACTTTTACGAAGCCATCTTTCTCTTGCAGCAAATTATGGTTTGATGAAACAGAATCTACATACTTTTATACAGTTAATTTAACCATCTCAGTCCTAGACGTACGGGATTGCCATTGAATCCTATAGAAAAATTGGGGCGGCTGGGACTGAGAGGGGTAACTAATAAATTAAAAGGATGCGAATTCGTTGAATGTGTATCGTAAATTTTAATATCATTTCTTAATCACGTCTAAAAATAAAAAAAATAGTTACATTTTTCCAGACATATATATATATATAAAACCCACATCCATTACATATTGGATTGCTCCGTTACCAGAAGATAAAAACCAGTTATGAATATGGGATTTAGTCTCAAGTTGTTAATTTTGTCTCCTATGTTACAAGACTAGACGAATTTGTTTTCACAATCATAAATATTTTTTTGTCTTAATTTTCAATAAAAAGGGAGACACCGAAAATACAGGTGTGATGTTTAAAACCCAAATAATATTCAGATTTTTGTGGCGTATTACAGTAATAAATTAACTTTTGGAAAACTAAACTTTAAAATAAGCGTTATGAAAACACAACCTACAGACAAAGGTTGTAAAAGAAGAATTTTTACTTTTAAAAATTTATGGTAATAGATTTAATCAATCTATTTCAATTGGCTCATAAAAATATACTTTACATCTATATCTTCAAATCTGTCTTGTGTTGACTAATGAGAGTTCCTTTCTCTTCTATTTGAAAGTCACCCCTCTTTTTCTAATCTTTAACACACAAAATGTTCTCTTAGTACCCAGCTAATTTTTAAATTTGAGAAATATCTTTTTATAGTTTGAAAAAACTCACTCTAATTTCAACAATAAAACAAATTTTAGCTTTATAATTCTGAAATAAATGGCGAATTCATTAACGATAATTCGTAATAAGAATAACTTCAAAGAGTTAATCAGTTCATCCATGCGTTTAAAACAAAAAAAAAGTCTTCAGAAATAACATTGAAGCTAACCACCAGAGAGAATGCTGCTATAAATTATTGTGGTCAAAAGTTTACTCCTTTAAAATATCCTCAAACTCTTAAAACCACTGAAATAAGAAATGCGCTTCCGGTCCAGTGACCCGTTGAATCAGCTTGTGTTTGCTTTTGCTCCATTTCGCCATTTTTGACATAAATTTATATCAAATCAAAACTCTTTAAGCGAACTTAATTTACTGACTAAAAGAACTTACCACAAGGAGAAGTTAATTTGAGTTTTGATTATACTGTTAGTTTTCTTTTTAGTCTGTTTTATGAGTGTTGTGTTTACTTAATTTGTGTCAAATGCTTTGTTCTTTATTTTCATTGTTGTTTAAATTATTCTTTTTTTTACAGGTAAGATTCTTCAGCTTTTAACGAACCTGAATTTGGTACTTGGAATTTTGTTCTTGAAAAATCTTCAATGTAAGTTTATAACGAAAGTTTCATGTTTTTTCCAATTTAATGACTTCATAATTATTTTTGAACTTTCCTCCTTTTAAAAGAATTATGCCGATTTGTTTAAAGATATTTCATGTAGTTCCCCCTTCTAAGAACGGGTATTTAATTCCTTTTTAGCATTTCTCTTATTAACGTCTATTATAATTTGATGGTTTTAAGACAAAAGATTCTCGTCTTAAAAATGTTTTAATTTCATTTGAATTTCGGTATTGTTCAGTTTTGATTATTTTCTAAAATTGGGAAATTTAAACGAACATGCTCATTTTAAAAGTAAGGCCGAAGTATTAATTAGGTTTCATTACTTTTAAAAGTGAATATAAATTGAAAGGAAAAATAGAGGGTTAAACATGCATTTTCCCTATACGTAAATTTGAGGATCTTCAAAAACGTAATATTCAATTCAACGTAATATTCAATATTCAATTCAACGTGAATATTCAACCTAAATGGATTTATGTGTAAAATAAAACAACTACCATTTAAGTGTTACATCCCGATTAAAAAACCCTTAAGATGTTTTTTTTAAATAACGTTTTGGAGGCAATGTGTTTTGTACTAGTCGCCTCATCACATCTCAACGGGATATTATCAAAATAAACTCGACATTTCTATAATTTATAAATATCATTTTAAAAAACCTTTGTATATTATCGAAAAACCATGCTTTTGAATGTAACAAGAACCAAAATGGGTGGTGATAACTTCATTATGAATCGAGTTAAAGCATAAATATACAGCTCTCACTCTCTGACTTTCTCTGGCATAAGCTAAATGACGTGCAGTGACTCGTCAAAACAACTATTCTCTCTTGCCAGCTGAATAAAGTCAGTCATAAGACTCGTCATGTTCGGATCTGGGCGATCAGCGTGTGGACGAATACGAATATCCATTGACAAATTTTTTCCAGCGTTAACAAATATCGCGTCAATCAAACACACAGATACGACGCACACACTATCGGTTCCATTCATTGGATTTTTATGTATTGGGTTGTACAGGAACAAAATGAACTTACTGGAAAACCTGTTGGAGGATTGGGATTTGTCTTTTGCTTTTCCTTTCAATTTGTAACTTCAATTGGGAATGCAGATTAAGACATTTCGAAGGACAGGCTTATTTGTCAAGAATTTTTTAAACTTTCCAATGGTCTGCGGATTTCTTTCGTTACTATTTGAAAAGAATGACTCATTTTTAAGAACTTTAAACTACCTTATTAAAAAGTGTTATGGTAAACATTTTAAGCAGTGTTTTTAAATTTAATTATTGTAGGTGTTTTAAATTTTTTCGTTTTCTCAAAAGTTTCTTACAACAAAAGAAATTCTTGAAGGGTAAAGATCTTTCATTTTAAGGAAAAATTTCGGATTCAACGTAGTTATTCTTAATAATTAAACATATTTTTAAATAATTCGTTATTTACTTTTATTAATTTTTAATTATATACAAATCAGTTGCTTTGGGAAGAAAAAGCCATAAAACATTTATTAGAAATAGAACATCAATCTTCATACTTAAAAGTGAAAAAATATTGTTCCTATTTAATTATTAGAAAAAACCTCCAATCTTCAAATAAAAAATAGCATTAATTTGCATCAAAGCCGAATAACAATTTTTCTAAACCTCAAACACTTCCAAAAACTTTTTATCGACCCCAGCCAGGTTTTTCACGCAGATAAAACAAGTACCATAAACTAGTAATTTTCTTCGCTTTTTCTTCTTACTAGTTTTGCATATAGGATCTCAAAACTATCAGAAATTAATCAAACATGGATGCGTTTCAAAATAAAAGCAATTAACCTCTCAAATACGCTTAAAAAGGGATTTCCGAAATAAACAGATAAGGCGATTCTCGGAAGCCCTATCTTTTTACTTGACCTTAGTGATAAATGAATTAAAATTCCTCTGAGGAAAGAACTTTATTTGAAGGATCTTTGCTTAATATACAGTTTTATTTCGTATCGTACATTCAATCGATTTTTTGTAGAAGCGTCGCCTTGAGCAATGGATTTTTTGAAGTTTATTCTATTGTAAAGCTTTCAATCACTTTAAACTTTTTTTACCCTGAAATATTACCTCTTTAAACGCCTCAAAAACATTTTATTATATGACTGGGACTTTTTTAACTGACTTTTTATTCAGTGTTAAATTGATTTGACTCACACTACTAAATTTTATTCCAACATTTTAAATTTAGAATTTTCCGTTTTTATTTAAATAAAGTTATAAGTTCAAAGAAAATAGTTTCATTAGCTTTTTAATTAACGGTTGCTTATTAATCGTACAAAACTCGAAGTCTGGCTACTTATCAAGCTAGTTTCCGTAACAAATTTTATTTTAAATAATTAAAAGGTTAAACATGTTTTTTTTTATGACAGAGGTCTCCAAACTTCAGTTTCGAAGTTTTGCGAACCAAATAGTACTTCAAACTTGAACTTATAAAAACAGTCTGCACATTTCGTATGTAATTGTTAAAGCAATTCTTCCTTAAAAATGTTACTATTTAAATTTTACGTTAACAATACAATAATAAGAGATATTTTTGCACTAATTCAAGTTTGGAAGAATGTATGAATAACTCTTATGGAATTCGGAAAAAATTGACTCAGCATTTGCTTGATTAGGAAAATTCCTTATATATCCATTTCCTTCGCGTCTAAAAAAAGTAAAGAAATCCCATGAATATGTAAAAGAGATCTTTCACTTTCATACCAACCCATCATCTCGCATCAGAATCTACCCCTGTGACTCACCCACAGCTCGATATGCAAATAATGAAACAAATTTGACGAGGCAAGAGGAGCCATCCTGCTGTGATTCACCTCGTGGCACGTTGAAACTACCTCACCGCTAATCTACCACTAGCCATTTCGGACGAAAAAACTCTATTACATCAACGCAAAAGGGATCTATGTAGTAGTTAAATAAAGAGACGGCGCCCGAGTGACCAAGGGGTCAAGGGCGGGCGTTGGCAAAAGGAGGTGAAAGGATTGGAGAATTAATATTATTCCAAGTTCAGTTGGATGAACCTGACGCGGTGGTTGAGACTGTCTCGTTAATCAATGGAGTGAACGGAGTTTTTCAAACCGTCTGCACAAAATCCCATCCCACTGTAGTTGAAGTACCAAAATGTGCCGAAATTGTCTCATTTGGCGAATTTTCGCTAATTTAACGGCTTGTTTGGGAATAGTAGGTGGGTACATTGATTTCGTTGGAATGGCCATTTTATTCCTAACTCTTGACCACTGGTCACTTTCCTCTTATGTTGGCTGACATTGTATCCCGTATATTTCCAGCTGAGAGTTTTTGGAAAAATTTCGATGCTAAAGTAGGGGGTCGGCTTATACGCGGATCTCGAGATCATTTTCGGATCCCGGATGTCGCGGGGAATCTTTTCAAGCGGCTTTTTGGCGGTGGTTATCACTCCTTCATTTATTTACTGGCAGACGGAATGGGGTTTCTTTTGTCTGAAAATGACAGGGCTTGCTCTGTGGTGGGAAAAGGAAAGCATTTCGGCCGACCGGCGGAATCAGCTTTTTGATGCCTGTTTCATGGGAGCGATGGAGGAAAGTTTACTTTCGGGTTTTGATTGTTTGGTAAAATTTTTCTTGAAAAACCGTACTCCTGGCTTATACGCTGAAATATATGGTAATCACTCTGATATACACAGGGGGGACATTTAAAATTTGAAAAGGGGAAATGACCAGTGGTCAAAGGAGATATTAAGCAGAACCGTACAGGAAAAACCACTAGTATGTCAGAAAGTGGAGTGATACTTAGTCAACCAAAAAAAGAAATAGGTGACCAGTGGTCAAAAGTAGCATAATAAGCATAATCGTACAGGATAGGGCTCTAGTGTCCCAGAAATAGAAGTGTACTACTTTGTCAGCTTAAAAAAAGGTGGAAGTGACCAGTGGTCAAGGGTAATATAACGTTAGCATAACTGACCAGGACAGACTTCTGGCTTACCAGAGAGTGATTAGATACCATGTCAGGAAACAAAAGAGGGAAGTGACCAGTGGTTAAGGGTTGGAAAAAAGTATCTTTTCCAACGAAATTAATACTATTCAAAAAGGACCAGAGGTGTATCTGTATTTGTATACGTGTATACGTATTTCCTACTTTTAGAATTAAAAAAATAGCTCATTGAATTTAATTTTTATCAAATTAGCGAAAAATCGCCAAATAAGACTGTATTGGCAGGGTTTGGTATTCCACCATCAGTGGGATGCGTTTTTATGCAGAAGGACGGTTTGAAAAAGGGTGATGGGTTGATTGGTTGAAAACCCGCATGGTAGCTGATGCGGATGATTGGCAGATAGCGTCAACTGAAGCGTCTCGTTGCGGACCGGACTGTCTCGATGCTATGCTCGATGTCCGCGGGCGCCGGTTTTAATATGAAGCGTTTATTTACTTGGAAGAGGATTATGAACAAGCTTTTTGCTAGGAGTTAATGATTGTTGATTATCATTTGAGACTCAGGCAAGAATTGAGTTTCCAAGGACGGGTGGTGAATACAGGATTTTGTGTGTGGTGGGGAAGAGGTAATTAGAATGAGATTTTTGTGACTTTCCAAAAGTTTTTCCCATGGCGAATCCTATTATTTTTTATTCTTTTTATTTAAAAAAAGCGTTTGGATCTATTCTTTTGTTGAAAAACATCAAATGAAAGAATTAAAAGAAAGAAAATTGACTAATCCCTTGGAGAAATGAAGTTCTATAACTTTGTTTCATTATTGTTTTTCCATTTCCATCATATTGCTTTTTCTCGTATGATATTTTTTTTATACCATAATAACAATATTTGTCATTTTAAAATTAACGTTTCCCTACAGAATATCTTCAACAGTAGGTAATATAAAAATTTCTCGTTTCCATAAAGAAATTTTTTGAAAGCATTTTTTCTTTCTGAGTTTCAAACTATTCCAACTTCACATTATATTAAACTTTTTTTTTTTTAAATTTAGGTTTTCAAACAATTAAATACCTAAGCATAAATTTTACCTCAATACCTTGTTGTACCATTTCTTTAATTTGTCAAGGCATTATTTTTATATTATTTTAAATATTTTTTTACTTAATTTATAATTGTTCATTGCAAATTTTATGAATTGAATCTCTTAAATTAAATTATACTGCAAATTTCGTTTCGCCAATACGGGTTTTCCCTCCTTGATGAATTATAATTTATTTTTTTAACTGTCTGTTCTGTAGTACACAAGTAGAATAGTAATAATAAAATGATTGAATGATTTTTGAGAAATTTAATTTCGGAAAACGTTTTTCTTAACATATAATTTATGTGTAAATAAAACGTCTTTTTCAGTTAACTCTTATTGGATTAAATTATCAAGTTACGAACCAAATATGTGTTTATTCGGATAACGACTTATGAAAAAAATCCAAAAAAAGGTTTAAAACATAATCTTAAGAAAATATGCTCAGTAATCAACATTTAAAAGAGGCGTTAAAACACATGATACAGCTTTTCCTTCCTTTTATTTTTTCAACGAAAAAACAAAAAATATAATGAAAAGTTTTCTTGAGAACATAATTTTTCCAAAAAATTCAAATGCCTCGTTAATCACACTACTTGAATCAAAATGATTTCTCGAGCCTCTTTAATCCAGAATCCTGCAACTTCTCATCAAATTAGAATGAAATGATCTTCAAAAACATTCGGAACTAATTCAAAACAATGCAAATTCAATACAGATTACGGACTGAAACAAAACGCATTTGTCACGAGGGGACGGGTTCCTTACTAAAGCTAATTGCCTACTTATTTTATCTCGATTTCAGATCCGAATCTGATATAGCTGGCACTCGCTGCTTTAACTGCCAAAGAAAAAAAAATCGGGCAGTTAATTTCTTTCAGGATCGAATCCTTTTTTTTCGCCTCGTTTTACGAACGCAGTGTTTTCCGTTTGTAAATCTTTTGTTTACGCGGCTTTTTTTTCCGTTGACGGGGATCTCGCTTTATGTCTTTGTTTTGGCCATATTCCAGCGCCGATCCGTGACCGAGCGTAAGAAAGAAAGCTCTGAATATTAAGCGGCTTTGCTCCTCCGGTTGGCAATATGGCCGTAAAATACTAATAAAGAAGCACCTTTGGCTAAAAATTAATGGCACGGAGAGGCATGTTATGTGGCCACCTGGGTCTTTGGACCCTTTTGTATCCGAATAATTATGGGAAGTAGACTTGATGAATTGCCCGTGACTGTCTTGGTTTGGGCCCCCATACCTTAAGTGCGTATTGTTATGGAAATGGTTATTGTTTTTTTTTCCCGCATCGTTCGCGGTTATGTTTGGCAAAAGGTGTGTTCGCACTGAGAAGGTCAAGTGCACTATGGACGAGAAAACTTTGGGTGGGCTTTAAGAGTTGGGATTTTAAATGTTTTGAAGAATTTTCAATGGCTTACCTGGGTTGATGATAATCTCTTTTAAGAGTAGTATTACATTGTGTTGGTTTCTGTAGCACCTCGTCAAACATGTTGGTTTCTGTATCACTTCTTGGGTTTGCTTCTGTTGGTTTTTGTATATTAATTACTGTTTTGTTGATTCAAACTTATTTTCCGTTGAAAGCGAATTCCACCAGATAGAGACGAAATGTAAAAAAAGCTTTTATTTACGAAACAGGTTTTTTACAACCAATTTGGCTTGCAAAAGAAAATCAGTTTGAATCAGTGAAACAGTAATTTAGTATACAGAAACCAACAGAAGAAGAAAACCCAGAAGGGATACAGCAGAAGAGAACATGTTTGACGAGATGATACAGAAACCAACAGTGTAATACTACTTTTAAGAACTTTTTCAAATGGATTTTTCTTCAATAAATCTTTAGTTTTTGTTCCCATTTTTTAATTTTAAAAATGCACGCTTCGTTATGCCGTATGATCGAATTGAACACTTTTAAAACAGTGTCAGTTTGTAAAATGTAGTACTATTAATAATAAGAAATAGAATTGATATGACAATTATTCTATGCATTATTTTGAATGCATATAAAATGCTTTAGTAATGAAAATAAATTTTTTGCTGCATGTGCTCAAAGAGTAGCAGTTCTAGACGAAGTCCATGACAGAGAACACTATAGCAATGCAAAATCGATAATGTGGATAAAAGAAATGTTGTGAAATGTAATCAGTTACAAATTTTAAAAAATTTCAAAACATTCATTTATCGGTATGTATCATAATCTTTTACCATAGTGTATCAATTTCTATTATGATACAGACAAATTCAGTCTCATCGCATGTTGCAAATGTAATTATTCAATTTTATTGTTTGGAGTTTAACTATTACACCAACGTAAAGTTCGATTTTTATACATAATCTCTTTTAACGATCCTTTGAAAGGATACATACTATGGGCTGCGTACACTGTAATGCATCATTTACCTAGTTGAAAAAGAGCTAGTGCAATATAATGAATAAATATACCGCCCTTTCTTTTTGAATGTAAAGCCTCTTTTCTGTGAAAATCGATTCAAAAAGTAATTTATCGAGGAAAGACTCACTTTAATTATGAACTCTGTTTCCTTTAATATTTTTTGTTTGATAATTTTCAAAGCTTTAGGGTTGTTTTGGTACGGATGAGAACATCAATAAAAGTGTTTGTTTTTCTTTTGAACTATAGCAGTTTGCATAGCAGTTTTTGTTTCCTTAGGATACATTTGAACAATTCCTTTTCTGTTTTAACACATTATTTTATGCATAGTTATGTTGTTTAAACTTGTTATAAAAATTTAATACTTTGTGAAGTAAGTTTAAAATATTTTCTAAAAGTATTTTTTAGCTCATTCTAATCAACAATGTATACATAGTCGGAAAAACTGAAACACACAGGTTTTAATGTGAATTTTAAATATAGAAAATAATACAAACATTATACTAATTTACAATTCTAAATAGTGGAAACTTTTTATTGGTAACGTTTTTGCCTATATCTAAAAACATTCTTTATCTTTTTAGCATTCTTTTTAGGGATAGCTGTAGGTAATCACTCACCAAAATATACTTTAAGCAGACTGAGTATTATTATACATTTAGTACTGGATTTTAGTCTATTTCCGTCAGTTTCTTATGTCTCTTTCATAGGAAATTTGTACTCTGACCTTATTCTCTCTACTCTTATTATGACTCTGATTTGTACGGGAGATATAGTAGTTTTCCAAACGCGCGCTGCAACAGCCTCAATACAAGTCAATGGTGTAAAAAAAGCAGTTAATCTCAGGTCTAAAAATATTTTATTGCTTTCAGAATATTGTGGCTCAGTACTGGCGGATTGAAGTGATTTATTTGTCTCGAACAATGTTTGTATAAGCTACTTACTGTTCGTTCATCATAAAGCGGCTGAAGATATTTGCTGTCAGTTATATCATTGTGTATTGTTTTATATGATTTTGAACTGTCTCTGGTTTAAACTGGTTTATGAGTAATAATAATTTTATGGACATAAAGCTTTTTTTAAAGGGAAAACTCTCGGGCTGATTTTTTCGTGGGTAGTTAAAGCTCATGCATTTCATCCCTTAGTTTTATATCCTATTTAATATAAATATAAGAATAAAAAAAGAATTTCTTAGGACACAATGATAACATTAAGTTTCAATGATTCATTATTTGATTACCTGTTTCGGAACAAATTTAGAAAATCAAACAGGAATTATTATTGGTACTAACGATTTGGGATTTGATGATTATCTAAAATTTAGTGAATGTAAATTTATGATTGTTTCAAAGGGAAGCTATCTATTAGACTTTTTTCCCCTTAACTTTCTTTCATAGCAATTGCAATTGAATATATTTATACTCAAGACATGTTGAAAATTGATAGTTTGGATACGCACGTGTGGATCAAATTAGGCTACTTCAAGGTTTCTTTAAATGATAATGCATAAGAAAGTTTCCTTCATGTTTGAAAAACCTGTAAAACGTTTTTATTTAGCTTCGGTCGAAATAAAAATCTGATTCCAAACAGAGAATAAAATTTCGTCTTTTCCAAAAGCAACCAAACCGGCGCAAACGTCTCCTCTACGCACTCTTCCCAATAACTGCCTACACGACTTTTCAACTCGCTTCAAATCCAGAAAATAACCACGTTACACTCTCCCGAAATTCCCCCAAATCCTTCCCACCGGCCAAAATCATTTCTTGATGTCAACCTTCATCACTTCAGCTACCGTTCCACGAAGAACAGCAGCCTCCCTTTGCGATACCGACTGCCATTTTTCAACAGGTTTTCCTCTATTAATAACCGGGCGTAATAGAGAGTTTAACCTTCTCCACGGTGGACCATTTCCATTGTAAATCTTGTAATGAAGCACAATAACGATTTGTTTTAGCGTCGTCATGCTGCAGTAACCAGGAAGACTCTTTGATGGCGCATGCTCGGCTAGTCTTATTTATTGCGCCATTAGCAGCCACTGCTTTCACCCCATAGGGCATCATTCCGTGCCGCCGGTTGTCAGCTAGTGTGCTCTGCCCGTGTTAATTGAACTAGCTGGGGAGTGTGAGAAGATCACTTGATTATACGAATATCTCCTGATGAAGTTTAACTGCCATTGATTGAGGTTGTTTCCCAGGAACTCATTAGATGGAGTAGAGGAAAGAATGCTATTGAGGAATGCTTAGGTCACACTTTCCCATACGTTTGGTCACCTAATTGTTTTTGGGAGGATCAACATCACTTGGAACTGTTGGTGGAATAGCGTTATACTTGTTGGGTCTTTTATCGTTGACTGAAGAAATAACCGGATCCTTTGACATTTTTAGGTCATAGATGTATTGTGTATGTGGGATCTAGTAATTTTCGATTGTGAACAGATTTCATAAATTGTTTTTCACAACATTTTAGAGCAAATACATTTTTATGCTAGTAAAACTAGTACTTCTGGTGGACCTAATATTTTCTGGTTTGCTTTTTAAAAAGTCGGCAGTATTCTAAAATTATCCAACAAATGATATCAGAAACCAAAAAATGAATTATTACTTTAGATTGGTTGTCATTATTTGCATCACACAGTGGTTTCTTAGAATTCTGAAGTAAAAATAAGTAGGTTATTGTTACCCAAGCAGGTTTTTCGTTTTAAATAGCACTATTAGGCACAGGTTTTAATATAGATAAAGGTTTGGGTTTTCTAGGGCAAATAAATGAAACTTTAAACAAAGGTTTGGGGTTTACCTCTCAAGATTAATTTAAATGACAATAATATTTTCGAAGGTCATTTAATTATTTTGGATTGCCGACAAAAGATCTAAGTTTGAAAGGGGTTCAAAGGAGGAAAAGCATTCGGTATTGAAAATTTTTATAGTTTAATTATGGTTAAGGAAGAGAAATTATAATTTCCCAAAGCTTGGGAATGACCTTCATCTTCATGCATTCTTTGTTAATCATAAAGTTAAGGAAATCATAAGTTATCAAGATTGGAGATGGCCTTGTATATGGTTGACTAATGACTGGGTGCATTAATTAATGTAAAGAAAAAAATGTGATAAATATGTTTTGGGAGGCGCTGAAAATTGATGCCTTAACATTCGTGCGCTTTCGAAAGCTAAATAGGTTTCTTTTCATTTAAAAGAATGCTAAACCTGTCCATTGTTTTCTTTCAGGTGGCCTTGTTTTGTTTTGTAAATGAATTCAGACGCTAGATATGCTCTAAAGTTTTGTTCTTCCTAGACAAATTATACGTTACTGATTCTTACATGCGATTAAAAGTTCCCTTCAAGGGTGTGAACGTAATTGATTATTAGTAACATTCAATTAAGGATACATTATCAACTTCTGTTCACCGTAGATAATAATCTCGTTGATTTGTTTTAAGTAGTTTCAATGGTCTATTTGCATACCGTTCACCTCTTTCTGAAACTTGAATTGGGTAGATTGAGAGTGAGATACAAGCAAGTGAATGTGTACCATATCTAATTTCTCTTAATATATAGTAAGTGATTTTTTTTCTTTCTCCGGTAGTTGAAAATAGCAAGGATATCCAGGGTTTCTACAGAACTTGGGAATCAGGGATTTCACACATTGAGAAAAGTTAAAAAAATTAGGGAAATACTTATAAAAGTATGTAAATTTTCTGACGAGAGCTATTTTGTGTTACAAATTTCTTTATCGGAACCCTTTATGAATGATTTTTCAATGAGTAACATATTTCGCTACACATGCTTTGTTTGGCCTCAAGCGATACTCAAGGTTAAAACTAATTTTTTGATTCCTACATTTTTTTCCCATGGAATAACTTTTAGGCGTTTTTTATAATGTTATATTGCCTACACACACTGATTCTAACTAACATAGAGAACTAGAAAATTAATAAAATTCGTTCCCTAAATCAGGGAAATGTTTTATGTTTAGTCAAGTTTATTGTTTTTCACAGTTTCTGCAGCCGCCCTGATTTCAGTCTTTTTTTAAGGGCATCATTATAACTTTACTTTTCCATCGCTACATAAAATCGAATCAAGATCCGCAGCGTGGATGCATTTTATACGCGTTTATTACTAACATATGTTTCGGCTGCATTGATTTGATAACAGCGCGGGCTTTCTTCCTATTCCTTTTGCCTATTCTCCGGCGAATGTGTTCCGTTATGTCAGAACTACCTCGTACCATCAGATGGAAAAGTCCCTCGGAACTGCTTTTATTGTCCATGGGTTAGTGGAGCCATAAAAGAAGGAAGAGTTCCATCTCATGTGTTATAGCGGCCCGTAACCTTCCGAGTGCCATTCCAGCAAGCAAGGGAATGTTGCGCTTCAAGCTGACATTTTCGGAAAAAATTTCTTCCGAGATATTTTCTCTTATCCCATAAAACCAATAAAATTCGATTGCACCTTCTCACAGTTTAGACACTCATTAATAGTTCTTTGGAAGGATGACTCTCGTTTACTCAAAAGTCACTTTGCTAATATTTCCTTAGCTCAAAATCATTTGATCTAGACAAAAAATTTAGAGGAGTCCTCTTATCCTTGAATCAGAATGTTTGTAACTTCTTTAAAATTATTATTTCTTAACAATCACTGTCCCTCTTCCCCTTAATTCATAAAAGTATTTTATCCTTAAATCATGTCTGATATTCACGCAGATATTTCAGATACAGAAAATTTTTTTTTACGGATTAAGATATTAATTGGTCAATAATTAGGTCAACCACCTTTACTCAATAGAAATACACTATATCTCAGAAGGTAAGTCAGTTTTTCCCGTAGAGTTTATTTCATATTATTTGTCTTCTATAATTTTTAACTTTTTTTGGTCCTAAGTAGAGTACTGGTTGATAGACAGTTGGGAAAGGGATTTTTTCTTATATTTGAGTGTATTTAAAACTAAGACCCCTAAAATTTATTTCAAAAGTGGATGCAGATTAAAATTTATATCACATTAATAAACTTTTATGAATATTTATAGAGAAAAACTTTTAGATTTTTAATGTCGCCAAACACATAAATAAGTTTATGATGCTATTATACGAATTCCCCTAATCACTATTTATTAAATTAAAATTACTTCCATGGTTCCGTTAAAATCACTTCAACAATCTTCCGACTTAAAATATTTCTAACGAATAATTTATAAAAAAGTATACTTTATACATTGGAAGCCTTTTCTTCGAAGCATCCATTCAAATAGAATTTAGATTAATACAGATAAATAAATAAAATCCCTTAACTAATACCTACCAATACCCACAACTCCAGGAAACCTTAAAAGTTGAACACACACGCGCTCAAACCTCTGCACCAAATCCCTGAAACTCTCTTTCGTCGGGGTCAAATGGGGCAAGGTTTTTGGTCACCGAGGGCAAGGTTTTTGGCCCTGCACCTCAAACATATAATTCTTATAATTAAAAAGACCCTCCTCTTCCGACAAGCCCGCTTCATTCGTCTTCGCCGAGATTTTATCGCACCTTTTATTCCTCGTGTTCTATTTATTTTTTGACATTAAAGAAATTACGATGGCTTGATAGGACCTAGTTAATTATCCAGTTGGATATTTCATGTGAAATGAATTGTCAAGACGGCTCTTACGTGAGCCTCTTCATGACTTATTTCCAGCTTTCTCGAGTCTTAATTGAGACACTTAAATGAAATGTTATCTTTCTGGGCTACATAAATGTCGGAGTAATAAATATACACTACTTTTGATGTTAGGTTGCTTTTTTACCTAGTTTGACGACTTCGTGGTTCCTTTTTCTTTTCTTTTACCGCTCGTCAGAGATAGCATTTTTCCCTTTTTTTTCGTTTATCCGTACAGGGAGTTAGAAAAAACCTTTCAATTTACAATATATTGATCAACATGTTTATTATTATGAAGTTACTTGTTAATAAGATTAATATTTTTGTGGAAGGTTTTTTTTGTGAAATAGAGGGTGTAATATGTTTATCTTTTATTGTTTTGACTTATCACCCTTACATTTTTTAAGTTCTTCTAAAAGTTGTACTAGTTTCCTTCTTTAGTTACTTGCAACAAATCTTTTTATCCTTAAATAAGCTTTGATACCCTTTCAAATAATTACTGTTTTTCAAAAAATTACTTAGCTTATTTTTCTTTAATGAGAATGGGATAATACTAGAATAATTTCTTATTCACTTTATTTTTTAAAAAGTTGTGATTCATCACAATAAACTAGAAAACTCAAAAATATCGTTTGAGTTATCAATTAGAATTTCTAGTTCATCACCAAAAATCTTGGGAAGCAATTTTTAAATCTCTAATAAACCTATCAATGCACAACATTTAAACGCTGCATAAAATTATCAAAAAGAACATGTTTAAAACTACACCCTTCCCATTTATAATTCATTGGACAGTAAGCTAAACACTGTTGTGTAAAAACATAATTAATTACGCGTACTTTAGCGCGACATGCAATTAATTTCGTTTGTGTTATGATTAATCACCTGCCTTGTTCGAACAAATAGGAACAAAACAACCATTTTGTATAGTTTCCCACGGACCACATGCTTCTGTTCGACTATTTTTTCCCGCAAAACTACCCCTAAAAGTGTCCCAATTTCCCCCCATTTGTTGCGAGCTTCCAGTAAAGACTAACTGAAGTGAAGATATGATTAAAATCATCCGCGAATGCGATAGTAAATATTCCCTAGGCGGGCAGCGTCGTTCAGTTCTATCGAGTCGACGACATTTTCCCTTGATAGATGTGTCGAGCCGTCGACAGTTGCGCGGGTTGGCTAGGCGCGTGCTTCTGAAAAGGCGATTTTTCTTGTTTTTAATGGTCCGATGATTGAAGGGTATTGTCGGGTTTCCCACGTTGTTTCGCACCTTGTGTCGAGTTCAATCAGGATTGCCGTTCTCTGTCCTGATTGGCCCGCGCGGTGTGCCGAAGTCGTTAAGGACAGCAGTGCCTGGATGTTAGACACACGAGTCGGCTGTTTTTAATTGGCCTATTATGAAAGTTTAAGGTCAATGGGGACTATCCACAAACCTGTCCTTAGAGGCAAAGTAAGTGCAAGTTCGTTTTGATAGCTTATGGCGAGAGTGAAAATAACAGTATGGGATTTTGTTGGAACCGTACAAAATTATGTCTCCTGTACTAATTTATGAAAATAGATTTAGATTTTGACGAAGTAGGGATTAGAATGAATTGTGTAACATGAACTTAATAATCAAAAGTGTAGAAAATTGTGGGAAATATTAAGCCTTCAGGCAGCACAGAATCATCGATCAGTGTTGTAACAACGTTGGCCAATATCGTAAACATTGAATATTTAGTGGGATTTTTTATTAGTATTTAAAACAAGGTTAAAACATTCTTAACATTATATTATAATAAAACAAACCTAAGAAAAAGGAAATTTGATTTTTTGCTCCCTTTTTCATAATCAATGTCGGAGAAACAATGTTGACCTGCAAAACCAATACTAGATAAAACTTCTACTCTTCCACCACCGCATTTAGTTTTCGGCCACTTGAAAAATAGGTTTTTATACTACGTGTAGATTTTAGTCGAAACCCCCAGCTTTAAGCGCTTTTTTAAGAAGTCTTTATCCTAGAACTTTACCCCTCTAGTCTATTCTGTCCACGTCGCTCTCTTAAGAATAGAAATACTAAAAGGTTCTGCTTTTTGTGCTCTCTAGAAAAGCTTTGGTCGAAAAACCACCCCCTCTTAGTTAATGACTTAAACATGATAAGTTACTTTGTATAAAATGTCTTTATATTCAATCCAAATTCCCATTGACACACGAGCCCCATGTTTTTTCTTCACTTTTCTCCCTTCTGATTAGATGGACCAAAAAAGTAACACTGGACTCTCTGCATAAAAGTATAATCTTTTACTTTTGTGGCGAACCCGAGCTTTTAGACCGTCTCTCTAGAGGCCCATGGGCTCTTTATTTGAGCAGGAATTTTTTTCCAGGAAAAAAGCCTTCTCCAGTTTTTCTCCGAGTTACTCTGCGTTGAATTGTATAACAATATTAAAGCATCTTTTTTCCGTCTAGTATTTAATTCCATTGCAGTTCTAAAAATATAAACTAATTATTTTACTTAGAACCGTCTTTTTTGTCTTTTTAGGTGATGGTTAAAAAACGTATTAATATTCTCACTTTCTACTAACATTTATGAATATAATCTTTCAATAAATAGGTAACAATGTACTAAGAGGTAGGAAAATATTCTTTTAGCTAACATAAGTAGCTAAAAGAATCACCTATAAGTTTGAAAATAAGTGTTTTATGAACTTACGTCTGAATAAGTCTTAAACGTTTTTTCTCTCATTATTCATACGAATATTCCTGGAATTGAGTTATGATAATTTTCTTGCATTTATAAAAATCCCTCTTTATATAAGTAATTAGTATTAAAATACTTTGACAATGTTTCAAATGTCTCGTTAGATTTATGAGCTGAAATTTATTTAAGGCTTTCTAATGTTCATATAGGTGCTATGAAATTCTTAATGAAACGTTTTATCATTATTTCCACAAAGAATAACATCACAATAAATTAATTATATTATAAAAACATTTATACGATAATCTTAACAAGTTAGTAATGCACTACATCCTTACCTCTAAATGAAATAAAAATTGAATTAAAAAACATTTTAGTGAGAATGCCAGTCGTCTGGACATACTTTTAGACTGCGTGATTGTTTTATGTCATTGCTTTTCATAGTACACTTATTTACCTCACTTAAAACTAACTTGACTACTTTATACACGCGTGTGAGCTTTTTTACGTCCGTCATAACTGAATTTAAAACATATTTAGTTCTCACGTATAACCGTCTTTACTTTCCTGAATCGAAACAAAAAAAAAACCCACACTAAGATAACACTCCCTCAATAAAACCCTAATAATCCGATTCTTCCTCATCATCAACAAGAAGAAAAAAAGTGTTTTGCGAAGAAGACAAAAACGGGGCCCCTCCACACCTGGCGATCATCTGTGAAAGAGCCCGCCGAACGACAAAAGCTATTCTTCCACATCGATTTCGGCTTCTTGCAGAAGAACCCAACTCATCCACACAAAGATAATGGAATGAAGAACGCTCGGAGGGGATTTTCTCCCTTTGCGGTTTTAATAAAATCGATGGAAAGAAAAGAGCGTGCGGCGCTTACTTAAGCCGAATTAATGGCGCAATGGGCGTGAAAAGCCCGATAAATTGACTTTGGGCAAGGCACTAACTAATACGTTACACTTTTAAGAAGCTTGATTGCGCCGCGGATCGATGAGACCGTTATGATACTTAAGCCGTGGTTTTAGAGAAGCGGTCATCCGCCTTCCGTGTTTTTCGGGAATTTATGAGGTGATTTCTCTCATTTGTTACACGTCTTCGGACCTTTTATTGCCTTGTTTCTGCCTGGAATGTATGTTTTCCGATTTCTCTAACAACTTGCGTGTTGCTTCATATATGTGTGAAGTGATGTTATTACTTCAATACTCAGGTGGGCTTACTTATTCAACCACGAAGTTATGATAGATGGTTTAAAAAATGAAATTATGAAAGATTAAATAGGTATAAAAATGACGTTTAGTTTCCGTTTTACAGAACCTATAGGTATAAGCTTTTTGTTTTAAAAATCTATCTTCGTCCTGCGTCCTAGGTATTTTCCATATAAATTATTCAACTAGATTGGAATTTTCAGACATTCAATACACCTAGACATTAATAAAAAAACGTATTTTTGATAATTCTCTTTGAATGTTACTTCTTGAATTTTTATCCCTTGCTTTTATTACAGGGCCCATAAGCTTTCACAAAAACACTCCGTTAGATTCTTAAAAACGAGCAGTTACTCACCACAGAACGGTTGTAAACTTAAATGATAAATAGTTTTTACTTTTTTCTAATGGTACGTCATTAGATAATTGATTTGCAACAATTAGACAAGAAAGGTAGTGTAAAATAATTAACGAAAACGAGAATTTGACTTAAGTAAATCTGTAAACATAAACTCAGCGCGTTCCTAACTACCCAATACCGCTCCCAAATAGAAATCGAAGGAAGAGCAGGGCATTTGTAAGTGATAAAATTAAAAATAGTAATTCAACCAATAATACCAGTACGTATTAGAACAAGTTCCACCCCTCGCAATAAAAAACGTACTCCAGAACCCTTGCACTTCCTTAAAACTATTCCCTATCCCGTTCGAAAAATCTGGAGTAGATAAAGTTCCCCGTCTAGCCTATACCGAATGGAAGATTAGTGGAGCCCAAAATACGTACGTCAAAGTGCCTCCATCCTCCCTGAAATATAAAGATATCTCCATCGGGTGTATTTCACGAGCAATTCGTCTCTCCAATTCTTCCGACGCAGCTACTGGCCGTAGCTATGAATGTTAACCCATCCAAACCATAAAATAATACTGAAGTGTTGAAAAAAGCTACACCGATCCTTCGGCCGAACAACAATACATAATTCAAGAGCCTAAATGAATACAATAAATATCAGGGCAGCAAAAACAAACAAAATGGCTCCTTGGGAGGGAATGGGCCCATGAAATATGAAACGGGGTCGAAAAGCTGTTTCCTTAAAGACTGCCGAGAACACGCCTGGATGCTACTGTAACTTGTAAAATATTTGGAACATAAATAAAATATCTTTAGGTGAAGATGCTGCTGCTTTATGGAGCACAAGAATCGTTGATGTATGTATGGAAGAGTGGAGATTGCCTTTATGAATTCAGTAAAAGCATTGATTGGTTTACTCTTTTCTCTCTTGTTGCTCTTGGACCTTCGGTTGAGCTTGAAATTTCCAATGTTCCGTCTTTAACATAATAGACCGGGAGCCAGCAACATATTTTGTCAGTCATTTCCTCTCAAGCGATATTTGGTGGAAAATTTCAGGAAGTTATATCATAAAGCCTGGTGAGCGTCAGCTGGCTGTAGGGCGGTGGAATAGACGTCAGCTGGTCGTTTAACATTTGGAGCGTCTTTCTCAAAGATTTATTGCGGCTTCAATGACGCGAGAGAAAAAGAACAAGAGGGAAACTCCAGGGAAACTCAGTGAAACTGTTATGTTTTTGTTTACATTTCGATTTGCTTTGTATTGTTAGGAAATAGACCAACTTTCTTTAAAGAACAATAAATTATTACTTCTAAAAATTAATAGACGACATTAGTCATAACGTCACTTGCTTGTTTGGAAACGTAGATTCCATCCGTGATTGGTTCCGTACGGATTTACCTCCAATCATGGAACCAATCACGGATAGAATCAACGTTTCCAAACAAGCAAGTGACGTCACACTAATGTCGTCTATTACTAACCAATTTCCCTAAAGATAACTTTTCATTTCTTTTTATAAACCAAACCAACTTTTTGAAAGGACACTGTTTTAATTAATTTTTTAGATATTTATTTGTTTTTCAGATAATTTTAAGTTGGCAATATTTAATTAATAATGTTCTAGAAGGGAATTGTTTTTTGTTGACAACTTGAGACTCATGAAGTCAGGAAACGTTGAAAGGAAATCACTGAAAGTATAAATTTTTGTTCATGTTTGTTGGTTCCTTACATCTTACATTATTTACAAAATCTTGATTTAAAACGATATCCGCCACACACCCTTTCGTACCTCTCCTCAATACAAAGCAAATCGAAATGTAAACAAAAACATAACAGTTTCACTGAGTTTCCCTGGAGTTTCCCTCTTGTTCTTTTTCTCTCGCGTCATTGAAGCCGCAATAAATCTTTGAGAAAGACGCTCCAAATGTTAAACGACCAGCTGACGTCTATTCCACCGCCCTACAGCCAGCTGACGCTCACCAGGCTTTATGATATAACTTCCTGAAATTTTCCACCAAATATCGCTTGAGAGGAAATGACTGACAAAATATGTTGCTGGCTCCCGGTCTATAACTATGTTTGGGTAGGACCTATTTTTAAACACTCGTATATGTTGATATTTTTTCGTAGAGTTCGTTAATATGAAAGAAACCCTTATGAATTAAAAATTCGAAATTAGAGAAGTGTCGCTTTCCAAGCATATAGGAAATTAATTTTTTATTTTATTATTAATTATAAAGAGACGTTTCTCGTGTCTTAACTGATTTTCTTTAATTCATTAAAACGTTAAGTCGCATTTGTTTTTATTGTTTTGATGTCATTAATCATGTTAAGTTATGTTCTCGATTTTGTCTGACATTTTTTTTTGGGAAAATATACCCGTTTCTCAGATGTCCGTTTCAGGTTCATTCTGACAAATCGAAAAAGAGCACTAATTCTAAATTGTTGGTTATGTGGGATTTATATTATTTGTCATGGTAATTCTGCAGTCCTAACTAGTTTTGCATAAAGTTTTTCTTAACATGAAAATTTGCCGTAAAACTATGAAAAATTTGCAAATTTTAGCGCCTTTCAATCCTGTTAAAGAGCACAAAAAAATCTCACTTTTAGCGAGTGGATAAGGAGTAATTTTTGCCATTTTTTGACGATTATTTTTTACAGGGCATCGTTTTCGTTATAAGCGGGTTGAATTATCTTAAAATAAAAATTTTGTTGCAAAAAGCTACTAATTGTGTGCAAAGGAAAGATTATTAAACAGAATGATTAATCACTGAGAAAAATGGCGATTTCAAATCTGAGTATACATCGATAGTTTCATATTGATATAAAACTGTTTCAAATATGAACACACAATTATTTCAATTTTAAAATACCAGAAATACTAAGTTTCAAACAATTCAATAGTCACCACTCAAATTATATATATCTTTGTTTAATCTTTGTAGTTTATAATATTTATCACTGGAAGATTTGTATTGTATATTGATTTAAAAACGTGATAGCCCACCTCGCTCAGATGCGGCATCACACTCTAATTACAAGTAGGTTAGTCATATTATGATCAAATACTGAACCATGATGTATCATTTTTGAGTAGGTACCTGCGTATTTTGAGAAATGACTTTATGCATGTTTCCAACTTGAGTAAATTTGATTCGGAGCCAGTTTGAGTTAGTGAAATACTCAAATTTGAGTATTTTTTACTCAGTTTTGAAAATGCCTTTTTAAGAGTGTAAAAAAGGAAGTTTCTTGAAATTAGATATGTAACGTTGTCTTTCATGGACTACTGAATTCCAGTAATAAATATGTCTCACTCGAAAAAACATTTTTAACCGCTGAAAAATTTTAATCCTCATTAAATGGAGCTTCAACTGCAACTTCCAAGCTACATCATACTTTTGTTTACTCCCACACACCAAAGCGGTAACAATGGCTGCAAAGAATTCCCCAGAAGAAAGCGAAGAAGAAAAACAACAGCAACATAAAAAAAACCTAAACCCACAAAAGAGAACTGCGAAAATCGTCGTCACGTCGAAAAATAATTCCTTAAATTCTCGAGTAATTCGCTCTGAAATGGAAGGAACGGAAGAGAAACAAATTTCTCCTCTAGAATTGTAGACGGAAATTTGAAAGTATTCCTTGAAATGTTCTCCCTATCTCTAACTACTCGGTCGTCACGTCTTGGGGTTATTTATTTTTGTTGAGCAAATAGAAAAGCGTAACAGCGATAATATTCAGGGGACACGGGAGTATTAAAAGAGAAAACAGCGATGATGATGATGCTTGTTATTAATGCGGTATCTTACAGGAGCGAGGTAGTTTGTATCCTACAGTATCTTACCTCCGAGTTTCTATTTTGTGCCTTCTCTTGAATGGCGTCCTCAATTAGCTAGAGGTTGACAGCTAACGTTGAGGGTGATTTCTGCAGAGCTTGGAGGAGGGTTGTAAAAAACTACCCGTTAGACCTATGGCGGTTATGTTTGTTTTATTTCACTGGTGTTATTGATTGTTGCTTGCTTGAGGGTTTGGGCGGGTTGTTTTTGGTTTTCGGATACCGACAAACGAGTAGGTTTGTTGGTTTGCCTTCTTATTTCTCTAGCACCCTTTTGTTAAATGAACACTTTTGATAACTACATGCTTACATTCTTCTGTGGAAAATGTTGGAGTGTTTTTACCTCATTTATATATGTTTTGGTTTTTATTCTGTACAGTCTGAAGAAACTGAGGGTAATAGAAAAGAACACTGGCTCCCAAACTGTTTTGAATCGCGACGATTTGTTCGGTCCCTATCCCAAGAAAAGTAAGATTAATCTCAACTTCAAATAAGAAGGAATCATTTGTAACTATAAAATTTAAGAATGAATGATTATAAGTATTTAATAATCTTAAATAAAATAACTAGTATAATTTTTTGTTAACTGGTTGAATGAATATTTATAATATTTTTATAAATATGTATGTTTTAGAGAATATTTCGAAATTTCAAATTATATTCTGCTACCTCCTTTACTTTAAGGATATTATCGTTATTTTTTGCATAGTTCTACCTTAAAAATCTTTAAGCCTATCTTCACCGTTATATTTTATGTAAAAAAATATTTCTATAATTGTACAGCCATATTTAGATAAACCGATAGTACTATTATTTTTAAATACACACTTAAATTCTACTTTATATAGTATTTATTTTTCTCTGTATAGTGTCTTAGAAGTATAAATTTTTCATCAAAGCCTACAACTAGGTTTTACATTGTTTTCCCTGCTGAAACATTTCTACTGATTATGCGAATAATATACTATAGTGTATTAGATGTAAATTCAATTATGAAACGAAATTATTTGTCCGATAAAAATTACAGTAAATAAATCAAATTCATACTCACTCACCCATATAGACAAATTTCACTGTCAAAGTCACTACATCGCCATGAGAAATCTTCTCCGGACAAAATCGAAAGTGTAAAATACATACCCTCTGTCAAATAATTTACAGGCGACTTAACACCGTGATTTACGATGATAGCGTTTGATTTTCTAACTTATCGAATAATGGTTCATTTTCCATTTAAATTTTCCACGCCTTATTACTCCCTGATTTCTCGGGCGATCAGCCCTCGCGCGCATAGAGAATCGAAGGACTAAAGAATATCCCCTCTCTGATAAAACGTGGCTCTGGAGTTTTTTTTTCTCCATCGAATTCTTCTCCCTTCTTTTGAATTGTAATGCAGTTCATGAATCTTGGATTCAGCTTCGCTTCTCTCTTGTGTTCCGAAACTACTTGCATTTATATCAGAGGAATTCTCTCTTTTTTTTTCGTCGAAGAATGGACTCTGGGAGAAACCAAGAACTATTTAAACTGAGCTCTGCTCCCGCTCTGTAAGTAATTAGTTTGCTGCAGGCAGAGGAAATACGTTCGTTCGATTGACGGGTTTTTGTTCTGACAGAGAAGTCCTCCCCCATGAAGTTGAGTAATCATGTTCTTTCAAATGAGAGCGCTGTCTGTGAATGATTTGGTGTTTGCGTCATGCTCATTGGATTTGAAAAGTTCCTTTCTTTACTTAGGTTCAATTTTTTCTCAATGGAGCGAAGGCTTTTGGATGAACTCCTTGAAATTAAACATTACTTAGTTGTTGTTGGTTTTTTATCCTCAGATTTTTTCTAGATAATGTTTTTAAATAGTCACATAATGAGGAAATTGAAAAACTGATAATAAGTAGATGAAATTCATCTGATAATCGATACGATAGTTTCAAGATATGAACTCCCATTGATAAATAATAAACTGATAGTCAAACTTCGTTTTGATACTATTGATTAAAAATAAAAATGTCATTTGCGTTGGTGTATTTAAAATACACGCTTTAATTTTTATTGAGGATTCCAGTACTTTTATATTTATTTTAAAACTCATATTATCTATTTTAGAAATATTCAGTGGAATGCTTTATATTCTAAATTGTTAATAGAAATACCTGATGTATGACTTACATAAGTTTTTTATTGAGCAGCTGCATATATTATGTGTAGTGATTAGTCCACTCAGAGATATTTTTAACTCCTCTGAGAGAGTATTTCACTCTTTGAAAATCGGAAATACTCTTCAAAAAACTAGACAGGAGTATTTTCACTCTTTGAATTTTTCGCAAAGGCTTAGCTTAAAAAATGCACCGTTCCCCACCGAAATCAACAAATAATATTTTTTTTTCTCAAAATCAGAGGAAAAGAATATTAGAAATGGAACAGAGGTTTAATGTAAAATATATTATTTTATTTATAATGTTTAAAATTTTCTATTCATAGATACTTAACATTATAATTGTTAAAACTAAAACCCAAAATAGCGTCCTCATTTTTATTTCAAATTAAAATAAATATTTTCCATTAAAAAGGAAGCGTTTTTAGTAGAAAATTTGTCTCTGTATATGTAGTTTATGCTATTTCCGTATTTCACTCCTTCTAAAAAAGTCAAGGAGTATTTTTACTCCTCCAAAAAATCCTAGGAATAACACTGAGTCCACTCATAACGTTACTTTCCCTCTCTACGAGCTTTTCTCTCTAAAAAATAATTACGGATAAAAATAAAATTCCGTAATTTTTTTTTTAAATTGTAAAAACATTAGTTCTATTTTTCAATATTCAACTAAAAAAATTACTATGAACACACTCAGAAAAAGGCATTTTGTGTAAAACACGTTATAGGTAAAGTTAAACCTTTTACGTTTATTTTTAGTTTGTTTGAAATAACAATTCAAGTCTGGGAATAGTCAAAAAAGCATGGATTTGAGAAGCTCTATCTAAATTTTCTTTCAGTTCCATATTACCTCTTTGTAAAAAAAGTGCAAAGAAAACTTAATAAAACAGTCACAAAATTCTCAAAAACTAACATTTCTCAGGTGTGCATCAAATACATCAAACATGGGCGTCAAAAATACCATTTCAAATTTCGAAAAGTCCAAAATTCATATAACTCAACAACAATTCTTAACCCTCCGGCTACGTCGAAAAGCGTTTGTGTCGAGGTCTTTGAAACCAAATACCTCCATGTATTAAAAAACCCTGCATGTCTCAAAAACGCAACAACCTGCAATATTTTTGAACGGTTTCCATAATAGTTTCCAAACTCGAAATTCAACGGCCGCTAAAGAAGGATCGAATAGCTGGCTGAGTCGGAAGAAATGCAGATGAAAACCCCTGTTTTTCGGCCCCTTTCTTAAACAGCCCTGCTTGCTACCTCAAGTTGCGGGAAAGAAACTTGGCTTTTAAGCGACTGGCTCACGCATAGATGGATGCCGCTTTATTCTTTTAAATGGGCGGGCGTAGAAAGGGGAGGGGATATCTCAGGCGTTCAGCGACCATTTTTGGTAAACCGAATAGGGAGCTTTTAGGTAGGCTCGTAAGTGTGTTTCTTATGGCCATGAGTTTCACCTTGTTCTACAGTTAGTTGAACCGGGGCTCATAGGATGCTTCGGGATCATATTGTGTCAAGGTCTTGTAATAATTTAAAATATTCATGTCGTAAGATCTTTCTTTCTTCAATGCTCATGCTTGGGTTTTCCTATAAGTTGAAGCATGTGTCTTGTACCGGTGTTTTGCTAGCTTCGAAAATAATTTTTAGACAGAAAGTATTACTACACTCTTAAAAAGGCATTTACAAAACTGAGTAAAAAATACTCAAATCTGAGTATTTCACAAATTCAAACTGGCTCGGAATAAAATTTACTCAAGTTTGTGAAAGCATGTATAAAATTCATTTCTGAAAATATGAAAGTACTCAAAAACTATACTTCATGTCCTCATGGCCTTTGTCAATATTACCCCTTTCGATGGTACAGTTATTTGATCAGAATGTAATTACTTGTCTACTTGTAATTGGAATGTGATGCCGCATCTGAACGAGGCTGGCTATCACGCTTTTAAACCACTTGAACTATGCAAATGTGCGTACATTATAAGGCACATTTCATAAACATTAAACAAAAATATATATAATTTGAGTGGTGACTATTGAATTGTTTGAAACTTAGTATTTCTGGTATTTCAAAATTGAAAGAATTGTATTTTCATATTTGAAAAAAAAAGTTTCATATTAAAATGAAACTATCGATGTACTCAGATTTGAAATCTTCGTTTTTCTCAGTGTATGAAAAGGTAAAAGGTGTGTAGTTCCGGTTTCAATAGTTTAAAATCTACTTTTATTGCCTATCTCAGGACTGTGTAATACTAAAAATCTTAACACAATTTTAGTACCAATTTTAAACTTGTTTTTATTAATTTCAGAACACCAAATTTTATACAATGATATTTTATTAATAGTCAGTAACTTGCGAGTGCTTCATGTGTTAACTATAATTTGTCCAAATCTGCTAATAAATGGCTAAAGTGAGAATTCAGTTATTCAGAGGATATAGTGCCAAACATAATAATAAAGATATTCATGGACTGTAAACTCTTCTGTGATATGAATATTAATGGCATACTTCACTAATGGCTCTAATACATTTTTTAACCCCCTTTACAGTAATTTATTTCTCCCCGTTCATAAAATTATGCAAATCCTTAATATGTTTTATAAGAATGTTGTAACAACATTTGGATATTTTCTTTCTTTCAAACAGTAAATTTCTTCCGATATTTTAAATCCAGATAAAAATGTTCCAGTTTAAAATTTTTCTTTAAAAAGGTGAC
Organism: Tetragnatha montana; assembly: GCA_963680715.1. Lineage (NCBI taxonomy): Eukaryota > Metazoa > Arthropoda > Arachnida > Araneae > Tetragnathidae > Tetragnatha > Tetragnatha montana. The sequence continues at coordinate 41,900,675 of OY796679.1, read as the reverse complement.
AATTTTTTTCTGACAGAATATTTTCCTAATCTTATTAAAGAGGATTAGCTTCATTTCGCATGAATGTTTCTTAATAGTATTCTACGTAAATAAATAAATTCATTTTATAACAATAAAATTGTTACCTATTTAATTTCAAACATTAAAAAAGGTCAAGGGGAAAAGTCTTAGTAAATATTAGCCCGAATGCATTTGACTTCCCTCTGGCACTGCAAGAAAAAGGTGTCAAAAATGGCTGTCTTCCCAGTCCAGCCCTTTCTCCGCTCTAATCTCAGCGTTTAATCATGCTGACGTCTGGCTTGTCGGTAATATTACCGAATATTCTTTCGCTTTTTTAAAGCCTCCGCAGTTGATACTCCTAAGTATAAGAGTGGATGCAGCAGAAAAAAAAAAGAGAGAGCCTTTGGAACAGACAATAATGACGTGAGCTAATAGTAGGGCAAAAAATATGGAAACAAGCAAAACCGTGTCATTAAAGAAGACGGAAACTCACCTTGATGAAGGACCCGTTTCTTTTATGGCAAAAAATTAATCATCAAAATAAAAATAATGTATGTATAAGCGGGGAATAGAAAAGCGAAATTCATAATGAATGTTAAACAAAAACTTTTTGAGGTGGACTATTAGTGTTCATTGAGGGATACTTAGGTGAATGACTTCTTGGAGAAAGTTTGGGTTTGGAAGCATTGAGGTAAATTTAAGTTTCAGTTCAATTTTAAAGGAATGGTTTTATCTTTTAAGTGTAGAATGAAGAAAGGGGATATAGAGGGAAAGGTAAAACAATGTCAGAAATCTTAACAGCAACTTTTTATTTTGTCAATTTTTGAAATAAGAAGGAGTTAAGCTATCGAAAATATAAAAAAAAACCTTTTAATTATAAACGGATCATAATAATGAGAATTTTAATTCTGTGATCTCTCCCAATTGTTATCATATCAAATTTAAATAATTTGAAGAATATTAATTATTTAAATAATTTGAAGAAATATAAAAATTTATTGAAAATTAAAAAACGTTATTCCTACGATTGCTAATTCAATTTACATAAATGTAATCTAATCCTATGTAATGTAAAGCATTTTCGAAAATTAAAGAAATATCATTAGAATTGTAGAAAATTTCAATTTAGGAAATTTGTTGAATTTGATAAAATTCCAAAAGTTTTGAAAAATTAACAGAACATAAAACTATTCACCAACTCTTTAAAAACTCTGACAAGTTCCAAATGAATATAATCCAAAGAGAAAATGAAATGTATTAAACAATTTCAAAAGTTAATAAATTGTTTATGTATATCTGGTTACAGGTTCGAAAAATTAAAACTAACATGTGTCGTACTACATTAGGAAATATTCCGTATTGAAATAATAATTAGTTTATTGGTTTTATAAAGTTTGAACGCAATTATATAGTTTCACATTTCATTATACCCTAGCTACTTTTCTCTGGGTTGATATTGGTTATCAGGTTCGTATTTGAAAAACCTTCCTTTAAATTCGATTGCTTTATTCAGTACTAAGGAATTGAATAAAGTTGAATTACATAAGGCATCTTGGGTTAATAAGCATTGGTATATGTTATTAGAATTCCTCTATGGTTTTATTGTTTAGCTTCAACTGACTTTTTTTTATCATCTAATGATAAACAATAGGAACTTTGAAATTTTAAATAATTCAGAAAGTGGTAAAAAAAGTGTTTTTCCTCTTAACAAAAGTTATTCGGTTTTAAAATTTTACTACCAATGTTTTCGAATTCAGTAAATAAAGACAGAGATAAAATCGAAGATAATACATCGATATTTTTAACTAGTATTTTTTTTTATACTAACAACATGATATTTATGTCTAATGTATCATATTAGTTGTTTTTTAAACATCCAAAATAACGTATTATGACTAATATTCCTTTTTTTTATCAATTTATAAATAAACATTTATTTAAATTTAAACCACACATATGAATAAAATTGGTATTTGGCAATATACCCATCAGGGGAAAAGTTCAAAAACACATTGGTTAATAAAATCTTAGACGAATAAACTATAAACATACATATAAAATATATATCCCATATTATTTTTGTGTTTTAAAATGCGTGTGTAATAAACTGGATATTTGGATTAGCGTTGGCAAACACTGTATAAATAACATTTCCTTAGAATTTATGTAACCCATGACTATTTCATCTTATCTCTATTCCTATTCCTTTAAATGCAAGCGCGTTACCCCTCTCTTTAAATTTTCTGTACCATTAATAGTAAAGGCTTCCATAAATATCAAGTTGAATCCTTTAGTACCGTCAAAAAGAAACATTTCTAGCTTTTCTTCTGCGTTTCCCCCAATCTCTTAGAATACTTTAAAAAGCATTTGTCTGATTGGCACCGTAAGAAAATAGTGGGATAAGGGACGTCAAAAATAATTCTGTTTGTATGGCCGACTTCTTTCCGCTGCCTTGCTTCTTTGCTCGACGATAAGGAAATGTTTAGGGATAATTTTGCACAGAAAATGCTCTTTCAAATTTTAAAGAAACTGGGTGTGTAATGTGCATGCATCGAATAGCTTTTTCACATGAATAGAAATTCCGATAGTTCATAAATGCCTAATTTTTACTGGTATTTCGATGCCAAAATTTGTAATGAATTTTAGATAAAGTTTCTTATTGTAATCAGAAATTATAAAAACGTGTAACCGCCTTTTAAACGTTTAACGTGCATTGAAGCAGAGGGTTTTTTATTAAAAAAAATATACTTTCAACTTTTATCTGTATAAAAAATGTTTAAAAAAATATCTACGTTTACAACCTTGTAATAATTTTGATGGGAGGATTAATTTAAAAAATAAATATTTTCAAAAAATAAAAAAAGTTACTTTAATAATCACATTTTCTGCAAGGGTACTCAAATGAAGAACAATGATATTTTTTTGACTTGTTATCATTATTCACATGTTTAACTCAATTGGAATTCCACCAACAAAAATACTTATAATCATCTTCAATATTCAAGCTTCATCGTTATAATAACTAAATAGAATATAGTTAAAAAATTCAAATTTCCAACTTAACATGCTTAAAGTTTCAGTTATATATTTTTGGAGTTGACATATCCTACAATCATGCTAGGAACATCATTTTACATCGTTAAAGATGTTGCGGTTTTCATTTGTCATCTTCTTACAAATTAAAGTTGTTAAACATTATCAGCAATTAAAAATAATAGTTGTCGAGTAGGTTTTACTTCCCTGTTTCTGTACATGTAGGTGACTGGCTTATGAAATTGGTCTACCATTGATTCTGAAGTAATAGGTAGTCATTATAGCGTACAGGAAGTTGAAGTCACCTCAGTGTCTGCTTTTTGTTTTGGTTTGTGTGTTCATACAAGGAAAATCGACTTGTGATTTCTCTTCTTGTTTGTTCTACTGCCAAGAAGTTGCGGTATTCAAAGAATATGCTGAAAATCTTTAGACAGGTATCATTGTTAGAATCTTAAAGCCCTCAAGCGCTGAATTCAGCGATAACCCCTTTGGAAACCTAAGATCTGAAAAAGTTACCAGGGGAGTGCAAAAAAAGTTGGCGCGTAAAAACGTAGTTTTTCTTTTCAGAGATGACTAATTTCTCTTGGAAAAAGTTCCGAACAGAAGTTTTATTGAAAAGAAAACCACGTATTTTTCTGGAATGCAAATATGCTGATTGCATCGATTCTATCTTTTGTCTGGTTCTGTTCCCGAACACCTAAGGCTACAAAACCTCGTGTAATTCTTTTTCTGGTTTTAAAGAAAATGAAGCAGTGGAAATTATTCCTCGCCTTCCGATTTTATTAGGTAGAATGAGGTAAAAAGGAGCTCACAAAAACAGCTCGATGGGTAGAAACGGATTTTTACTGTGTTTACTCATGCTTGCTATGAGAAACTTTTCCCCACTCTGAAACTGGAATTCTAAAACATACCAACCGGAATTTTTTCTGTGTTAAGATGGATTTTTGAAGTTTTTTGGTAAAAATTTTTAATCTCTTTTCTCAAAATAGCTAAGCGTTAGTACCGACGAGGGTGGATATTCTCCTAATTTAAAGGATTGAAATATTAAAAATAAAATAAAAAAACTAGTGCAATAATTTCTATATTTTCTTTATCTTGAAGCATTAGAAGTATGTTTCAGTTATCTTGATGTGTATCTGTTGAGCTTCTAAAAATATTTAGAATAATTGTCTTTTGTACTACTTGTTTCAAAAGGTAACACAAGAATAAGTAAAGTGCAAAGTTAAAAAAAATAATTAGGAATAAAACTTGATTTATTTTCCAAGACCAACTAAACGAGTGCCTTCTTTTGTGTGAACCTGTTTTTATGCACTTGATGGATGTAAACACTTAAAAAAGACCTTGCATCAAGATGTTTTCTTTCATTTCGATAGTAGTTGTGTAGGTGTTACTTCAAACTTTTCAAGGTCCCGCTTCCTTTAGAATTTCTCGAACAACTTTACCCTCTATACATGTTACAAATCCCATGTTATTCACGCCTCAGCCAACAAACTATCCTAACCTGTTTTTCTTCAGACAAAACCTCACACCTATCAACAACTGACATTTCTAAGTTTTAAGTTTCTAATCGACCACCATCGAGCTACTTTCATCCACAGCATAGCTCCTCTCTCCTTTCCACCCAGTCTGACCTAACCGAGGTAGCCGCGATCTCGTTTTTGACCTCACTGACGCCAAAGCAAGGTTGAGTGCCACGGTTCATTGAAATTTATTTGAAAGCTTGCGCTCTTCCTCCTCCATTTCTTATTCCCCGGTAATTGGTCGGATGATAAAAGTCCTCCCGATGCTGGATATGGGAACGGACAGATCGAATTCGCTCAATCGCCGTTTCGGCCGAGTTCCGTTTTCTGATGTAATCCATCACTCAAGTGTGTTCCATTGTTATTCGGCGAAACTTAATTTGGCTGCATTTGGTTACTATGCGGGTCGAGTGATGCTCTGCATTCGCGAGGTGGGACGGGGGGCGTCCAAATATTGAAAAAGTGCTTTGAACATTGGCGATCTTTTTTTTTTTGGTAGCGAGCACTGTTATATCAATTTCAGCAGTGGTTCCCAATGTGAGTGTCGAAAAAAAGGCCTTTGTGACTTCACATCGGGGCACACCAAAACTATACATTTTTTATATTCTCTATTCAGCAGTTTTATTATTTTTCAAAAAAGAAAAAATATATTAGCTTACTCTGGTTTAGTGACAAAATGTTTTCGCGCTTAAAGTGATCTATCTACCTCTACAAATGATACAATTAGTTAACGTAGCTATTAGTCAATATTTTCTGATTCTTTTGAGTTTGATAACTGATGACCTATCAGTAATACATAACGTCAAATTTAATTCAGAATAGATCGAACAGTGAAGGTCAAATCCGTATGATGAAGTGTAAGCGATGTTTTTAATGGATTGTTTTTATAATGCTACTATATGTTGCAAAGTATACTCACTTTTACGAATGTTTTGGAGATTTATTTTTTACATAATTACGACTCAAATTAGCATGACAATAATAACAATATTGTGTTGATTTATCTTTTTAAGAACTAAAATTGTATGGTTAATTATATTTAAATTTTATTTAATTTAATTTTGCATGTTTCAGATATTGATGCCACCTAGCCTATGCTTTTTAAAAGAATCAATATGTTAACGATATAAAACTCATCACATTTTAAATATATTTTGAACGCTTATCAGAATTAACTTCTGGGCTAAGTACGATGCATAGTTTGTTGAAGATTTTGTAAAAGCATTAATACAAAATTTGTGTATTTGCTTGTGTTAAGTGTGAAAAGTAGTTATACTCTTTCGAGGTACGGATTTAAGATGTCTATAGATGGTGACGTATACTACACAACAACCCTAATTGGTTAATTAAAAAAATCAGTAGTTCAATCATTAGTGACCACATTCGGTTTTCCTGGATAATTTAGGTAATTTCAGATCCTTATTTTATTGTATCCATATTTTATTTTATTATCATGGGCATAACTACTAAGTATGATCTGCTGAATTTTTTCAAAAACGTTTTCTAGATGTATGTGTAGAAAATTTCATCATATACCCAATTAACTTTTACTAATTTTTATTATTAAGCTTAGTTATATTTATGAAATTAAGCACCTTCCTATGATTTGACTATGATTACGAAAATAATTAGTTCCAGGAAAGAGAACACGGCATTTAAAAACCCTTTCCATTTACTAACTTTATTATGTTTCAAGCAGAAAAAAGTTATTTTCGCTAAGTGACTAAATTTTTTCGGGCTAAAGGGATTTATATCAAAATGAAATCAGTTAAAATATTAGTCAATACTTTCTGATTCTCTTAAGGTTGAGTACTGATGCCATAAAAACTATAAGAAGTTTTTTAAATATGTACAGTTTCTAACGTCAGATTGGGAATCAGAATGAATAAAATTGGGTAGGTCACATCTATACGGTAAAGCTTAAACGATGGTTTCAATATAATGATTTTATAATATGTAACAAACTATACGTATAAGGAAGAAATCCCTCTTTTAGGAATTTTGTTGAAAATTAGAAGGATATGTAATTACGACTCAACATAGTACTACCTTTCATTTGCTCAATAGTACACTTCTGAAAAGCAATAAATATTCATGATGGACATACTTAAATTTACCCACAGAATATTTTAAATATCTTGTATAATATTTCATATCGCATTTTTTATGTTTCAGATCTAGTTGCAACCCAGTGTAGGTATATGTATTATTTTTTTAAAGAATTTTCTTGTTAAAGCGTTGTCAAACTTACCACTTTTAAAATTTTATTTGAAAATCTATCTGAATCAGTTTCTCGGGAAGTTTTAACTGGATTAGAAAATTCTGACGTATGTAAAGCAAAAATCCAAGAATGGGTTTTTGCGCGTATTGGTAGTAAAAAGGATAGTTGTGTAATTTAGGTTTAAATATTTCAAATTTAAAGTAATCATGGTATGAGCGATTTCTTTTCCTCCGTTTCACTACAAAATGTTTCAATCAAACCGATAAAAAATGATGATAGGGTCTTTAATGGGAGTATTGCTCTTATTAAGTTGTAAATGACACACAGAAAAATATATAAGAGTAAACAGTTTTGTAATGTAAATCCTGGAAAACCTGAAATAGATGCTTAACCAGATTTAAAATCATCACTTCCATACTGCAGAAACTATCCAGAGTTGTTTGAAACCCTTTCTCTGATTATTTCACGTTCTCCATTGAAAAGTGCCCTTCTATCATGTGAGAGTGATCGTTTTTTGCTTAGTTGTTGAGGGAGTACAAAAGTAGTAAAAAAGTATTTTATACTTTATTTCCTAGTGGAATAAAATAAATTAATCTATTTTTCATGGTACTGTGGAGAAGTTTGTTAAATTGTTTTAGTTTTATGGTCGATATTTTTATCTGTTTAACTTGGTTCTTGTTCCTTTTTATCCCCTCTGAGTTAAAATGCGAGGATCTCTTTTATCTTTTACGCTTGTTTTCATAGGAAAGTGTTGAAAGATTTTTATTATGTGTAAGAGTGAAAGGATGTGAAAATGAAGTTCTCGACTGGAATAAATTTTAATGTCGCTTTTGGAAACATCAGTATAGAACAGTAAAATTTGAACGGAACATATTAAAAAAATTTGTAAAAAGTTTCAGCTGTTATTGGAAAACAATTAGTAAAATTGTAGGTAATTTTGTTATTTTAATAGACGGTTGAATTTTTGTTCGATCGAGGTTTTTTTTTACTGCACATTATAAATTTCATTGATTTATGGAGTATCTTTGTCCTTAACAGAGGATTAGATAAATTCGTTCATCTCTTACTCTTAGATAATAACTCTTTGGAATGGTAGAATTTTTTAGTGATAATTACTTAAGATTTAATTGATTGTCAGATTTGTTTTTTTAATGGATGGTTGAATTTTTATTCGATCGAGTTTTTTTACTGCAGATTATAAATTTAATTGATTTATAAAGTATCTTTGTCCTTAACAGAGGGGTAGATAAATTCGTCAATATTTGCCAAAGTAAAGTTTGTTGTGCTACAGTCCAAACATCTATATCCACCTTAATAATTCAGTGCCAGTACCAATAGTTACCATTTAAGTTTATTTTCCTATACTATTGCTAAAAAATCTGAAATTTCCGTTACATAAGTTTTTGCTACATTTTTTTTATAAAATAACAACCTAGTTCAAGAATTGGTTTTAAAATAATACTATTAGTTAAACTAGTTTAAGTCTAATTACCTTATAGATTAAAATTTTACTTAATGTTCTATACTAATTACAATTAATATTTGTAAAGGTTCTTTGTACTAATTAAAAAAGTGTTCCTAGTCTCTTTGTAGTTTAACATCTTAGTTTGATATGATACTCATGGTTTTTTTACCTTGCTTATTACGTCCTCCGTATTAAATAAAAAGTACATCGATAGTTGCAACCCCCCCCATTTTGTCTGATCATCTAATCATAGCTCTTTTAATTTTATCTTTTGTGCTCCTTCGCAGTAAAAAATGGATGTGACGCATTTAATGTGTCATAATCTCCGTTTGATTTTTAATTGCACCCTTTCTTGTAAAGGAACACAAAAAGCTATCGGGGCCAGCCCAAACGCATTTGCGGAGCTTCAGAGTATGAATTCAGCGCCCATTATCGGACAACTTAGTGTCCCATCCTTTTAAAAAATTAGCATCATTAAGTCGGCGCATCACAAAAGGGGGAGGGTTTTGGGGGGGAAAGAGAATTATTTTCCCTCCTAAGAGTTTTTCAAAGGTAAATCGATGTCATTAGTTTTGGGCAGAGAAGCGGTTAAAGCAATAGGTGGAATTTTTAAACACAGCCGAGATGAAGGAGAAGTATAAAGGACTCACGGTCCTAATGATTAGTTGAGAACGGGAGTTTCAACTCTTTCTGTCCCGGCCGTCCCGAGTTTGCTGAAGGATTTGATGGAAATCTCGGGCGGTGCGGTGTGAAAGGCTGGTGCGATGTAAGTTTTCCTTTGAAGAATGTGCCAAATGGATTAGCTTCGTTTATGAGTGCGATCAGGAACATTATTTTCAAAAAGTGGAAAGGTTTACACTCCTGTAATGGGCGCTCATGGAGAAGTGATGAACTTCACTTGACTTTTCCGGGATATTGTGGACCTGTGTGGTTTAGCTTCAGAAAAACGCAGCTTTAAAAGTAATGAGTGTTAAAAGGACGTTAAGCGTTGTTTGACTGTTCATATTTCATTTTTAAGTTGTATTTGAAAGCTTAAGAGTTCGAAACCTTTGTCTTACCGCCGATGCTCACTTCATATCGAAGGTTTTTTTTTCGCATGCTGCTACGACAAACTTGGATTTTCTGTATTTAAAAATAATTATTTAATCAAACAAAAAATATTTTCTTGAATGTCTTTTAAAAAAATCTCTTTTTTAACCCCTTGTGTCTTCCGAAACATCGTTGTCTTACCAAAATTCATCATTCATTGATCATTCTCATTGTAAATGAAATCACTAGTAGAATATTTTATAAATTTCGTATTCTAAAGGTTAAAAGTGGCCACTAACGTGTACTGCATTATTTTGGGACTTTTTGCACACATTATGTTAGAAAAAGACATATAAACTGTTGCAAAATTTAAAATAATAAAGTTATTCTCGCTGTTTTTAAAATTATTTCGCTAAAAGTACTCTGTGTTTGTTTCGATACTTAGAACCGTTAAGTGGAACTGCCCATGGAGTTCAAGGTTCGTTGAGCAACAAATGGAATTGAACAAATCGTTTCGTAATATAATAAGCATGCACTTATACAAATGTTTTTGATTTGCTTAAACACATTTAAGTATACTTTTATCTAGTTACTTTCTTGAGTGATTATTTGTTGTGATGGATATTTGCTCTTCTTTGTTTCATAGTGTCTTTCCATTTATAGTTAGAATTACTAAAGAAAACTAGAATAGTGTTTTTATGACTTTGATTAAAGAATAAACCGTTTATTATTCACGCTAACCGATCAATTTTATGGGATAGCAAGTATGAAAATAATGCCCAGCTCATAACAATCCCAAATGAATAATGCCCAAAAGAATAACAGTCAATAAATGTTGGTACTTATTATTTATATGATTAAGATAATATTATTAACATTGAACTGATACGCACAGTTTATTCGTAAGGCTAAGAACGTATGCCAAGCAGCACTAAAGTACGAGCCCCCGATGCAAAATACGTCATTTTGCAGCTCCTACATTTGTTGAAGCGAGTAAAAAATTTCATTCTTGACTTTTGTCGACACCTTGACACCTATCCTGAAAGCCAGATCTCTAACAGCAGTGAACGATGTTCCACATATTTGCGCTCCGCTCCCTGGAGATCGGGGGAGAGAGAAAAACGCCCGATCCCGAATCGATCTATGGCTTTTACTTCATTGTTCGATCTCCTCAACTTCGGAGCTGCAAAAATGTATTTCGTCGCCTTAAAAGAAAATCTAAATATTTTCGGCTCTTTATATTCGCTCGAAACCTGCGGCAGATGCTTGGAATCTCTAACCCCCTCCTCTCACTCGCATCTGCGACATGCAGGGGAATAAAGTTTGCGAAGTAGATCGCTTTGGTTTTAAAAGCATTGTAGGGAATTCCTGCTGAACAGTTTAGCAGATGGTTTAGCTCTTTTCATTTCGCGATATTCCCGAATGATCCCGAAATCCCGGTTCTGTGTTGTTGCTCAGAGTAATGCATCTTTGGAGGAGTACTTTGCTTTTATGGATGTGCGTTCACTTTCTCTGAACGCAGAATGGGATGTGAATGCGAGGAAAATAATATTGCAGTGTTTCGTATCAATTTGGGATGTACTTTTCAATCGAAAACCCGCTCCGTTATTTAGGAAAGCATCCGATGTATTGGAGGAGGTGCTTGAGAGTGTAATGTAAAATAACGTAAAAGCTTGTGCGTTTATTTCACTTGAACAATAGATAAAATGTATCTAGAAATCAAAAGAAGTGAATATTTTATCTTTTTGAATTTTATTTATTTATAATCGAATTTTGTTTTCATGAAAATCATAAAAAACTATGTTTTTGATTTCAAAACACAAATAGCTTCTTGTTAGGATTTGCCTAAAGGAGTTCTTAATAATTTTAACAAAACTTGATTAGTGCTTCCTTTTTTTGGAAAAGCAATGAAAAATAGGTGATAAAAATATTTTAAATTATTCTTTTTATTCTTTTATAATTACACTTTCTCGTAGTATTAACAGCACTCATAGTAACTCGTCTATGTTGAGAAATATTGGAAAAGCACGTGAAAGAGTTGGGAATGTTATGAATCCAGTTACATCTTCGTTAATTAAACTTGGATAGAGAAATATTTGTAGTGTAAGTGAAAACACACACTGATTTACACAATAGTACAAATTTATATCAAATTGAAATGCTATTTACTCTCAAGTAAAAATTTTACGTAGCTTGCCTATCTGTAAATGAATACTAAATAGGAAAAATGGTTTTGGATATTTAAATTGAAATTTTTTGGCGTACACTGTTTTGCAACTAACTTTTTAGAAATATGATGGCATAGAGAAAACGTCTCAAGAGCTTTAAAGCTTCGATTCAGGAAAATATTTAATAGGAAATTTAAGAAACATGCTGATAATGAAGAAAACATAGTGTAATGAATCATGTATAAAAACAACGCTCTAATATTCGGATATTTTTATACTCCGCTGCAACCGCAAATATCTAAGCACTTCTAATTAGGCAAGCTTGTTTTCAGGAAAATCTTCTTGCTTCATTTGATCTTACCCCCTTTTTCAGTTTATTTTTAGAAAATTTTCCTTTGGAAAATGAAAATGGTGTAACTTGACATTTTATCATATTCCTTTAAATTCTACCTTTCTAATTAATGTTAAGATGGTACATTATTTTCTCACGAGGATGTTTTTTGGTGGAACTTTTTGCATCGAAACTATGACCTAATTAACCTTATTTAGGACACCAACAAGATTCATAGAAAATTGCATCGCTTTCATAAGCTTTCAGTGCAAAAAAGGTATCCTGAAAAATAGAAAATCCCCTTTGATGTGTTATTAAGCTATATGTCTAAGAACCAAAAAAGTGTTAGCCTGCCCAAATGAATGAATTTTTTTGGTTATTTATGTATAATTTTAATAATAATTTCTTAAAAATCATTATCAATCCCCTAATTCATTATAACTGTATTACTAATAGGTACTATATGAGTTAAATTTCATCTAAGAAACTTAAACAACTTTACTCTTTCTAACTACTCTGAATTGTGAGTAAAATAAACTCTTCACAGAGTATTTCTATTCACCTCACTGCTCTTTTATATTGTCTCTGGCACAGTTAAAATTTTATATTATGAATCCATGATGACCCTGGAATAACTTATTATTATATTAATTTATTTGAAAATCATTGCTTCATTTACTTATTTTGAAACTTTGATGATCTTACGTTTACGTATAGTTCGAAAATTACCTTTTACTTTGATCTCAATTGTTTTCAAAAGTAATACCCGCGAATCTTATCCTGCATCAAAGTTACAGTCAAGGAAGAAACCTCAAAGACCCTAACTTGTCGTCGCAAAAAAAAAAAGAACGAAATCGATCGAATTCCCCTTCAGTCGATCTACAGCTCTCACCCCTCCCGAATCACCAAAAGACACCCCCTCACTTTATAAGCGTCTCTCATAACTTCCTCCATTAATTATAGCTCATTAACGAATTTTGTGACAAAGCTCTGTCAGTTATTTAAACGTTTCATTCTCTCCCAACACTTCTGTCATTTAGTTTATTTCATAAAAAAGTGGGCTATTTTTACGGGCAACTTAAGATGTATTCATTTTCTTCTCCGAGTGTTTCTGGTGAGGGAGACAAAAAAAAAAAAAAAAAAAAAAAAAAAAAAAGATGGCGCGCCTCTTCGCGGCGTTTCGGATGAAACCTAATTAATGCTTGAACGTTAATTAAAGGAATATGTCGATGATAGGTCTTCCTTTTAATAACCGGCGTAACTAATGATTTGTTCGTTGTAGTTGATGTACTTATTGTTGATTATTTTTCTATAGGGTTTATGAGATTAGCTTGTAGCAGCCCTACGGTTTAATTTGATGCAGTTTTTCGTTTTGTACCTAATTTCGTTATTGATTTCTTGTGAAACCGCACTGGAGATATTTAACGTTGGTGTTTAATTAGGTTTTTCTCGTGTTATCTGTTCATTTGATATGTTATCTCTCCTTTTGAATGCCGAAATGTGTCATTGATCACTAGTGTGTTGCTAATTTTATTTCCTTACTTCGTATTTTTTTTTTTTAAATTCAAATGCGTTTTCTTTACTTATCAAAGAATTTGTATCAGACGTAGAATTAACCTTTAACATTTATATAGGTTATAGGTTTTTTATAAAATAACTTAATAGAAAAAGTAAGAAGAAAATATTTTTGATTTTGCAGAGCTTATTCTCGGAGTATATTATAAAAATGAAAGGTATATTTTAATTAAAAGGAAAAATTAAAAGAGAGATAAAAAAATTTGAAGTCCTTTTAAAAAATTTCGGCAATGTTTCTAAACTAAGGGTTCTTATATTTTATGACATCTCAACCAGTTTTTAAGACTGCAAATCTATCGCCCCCACTTTTATGCATGAAGCACTAAATAATTTCGAGACAAACTTTTAAGAATTTGTAATGAGGCCAAGGGTAAGGTTTTTTTGTTTAACCATTCCAATAAAATAACTGGGGCTAGAAGTAGAAATTGGGGGGCTAGAAGAAATGAAACTAGAAATACTCTATATTCAAAGATGGTTAACTAGCTATTAAATAATTTGAAAGAAAATTTTATATTGCATTACCTACACTGCTACCAGAGTTTAAAATCAAACAGTTAAATTTTTGAAAAGAAAAATCATTCAATAAATTGCTATAAAAATTAAAATTTAATAATTATCTCTTTTTTGATAATTACGTTTGTGGGTCTATGAAAAAAACATCGTGATTATTAATAATTACAGTCGATTGTACTCAAACTGTTAATTAGTTTTTTTCCCGAAAGTTCCAAAAACATTTGAGAGATCTATCTACAGGTGAACCATGGATTTTAAAGTACGATTCAGAAAAATAATAATTATTATTGTTTGGAAAAACTTTTGTTGGAAATCAATGATCCACATATGTAATTCTTTCACCTATGTTAAAAAACTGTTTTTGACACTAAACATCAATGGAATTTTCAAAAAGATAAAATTGATTGGGTTTTTGTTTTTCTTAGTTATCGATTAGCAACAGTGGTTGCGACCCCTCATGAAACTAGTTGTTGACGGAAGAAAATTTACATCTGCTTAGATTTCTCTTCGGAGTTTCAGCGATGTCGTACTGTCGTACTGTACTACCTGACCAGCGTTTAAGCAGCAGTCATAGACGGATTCTCCTAACGAGAGTCGGTGGTTCCTTCCTTGAGTGCTGGTTAACCACTGGTCAGGTTGAAGGTAATACAGCTGTATGTTTTAAAATAGAAGGTAGGAGTTGCATGAACAGCTGTAGTTAAAAGTTAACTTGCCGCTCGGAGATGGAGTCGTATATCAAAGCTCACCAGTGAAAGAGTAATTTTTCGGGACGTAAAATTTATCAGTAAACTCTTTTTTTTTTTAATTCATTAAATTTTAGCACATATTTTTTTAAGTACAACCCAACACGGGGTGTGTATAGATTTGTGATGAAGAATAAATTTGGGGAGAATGGGGTTATAAGAATCATTTTTATTTGCTGCTTTGTCTGTGGGCCTAAAAATCTGAAAAAAAATCACAGAATATCTTTAAGACATACTTTATGTCCCATACAAATTTTATCGTTGTTGAATAATTATTTCAGTATAAAACTCCCGTTTGAAGTTGATGCAACCAGCAAAATCATCCACGTAAAGTCATGTTTTTTCAACTATTTCAATTTATCTTGTTTTCGCAATTAAATTAAATTACTTGGAATTTTTTAGTGATTTTTGTTCTTCAACTTAGGGTTGTAGATCATTCTTAAAAATGTCCTTTTTCTGTTTACCCCATTTAAACAAAACTTTGGGGTAATATATATGGTATCCTATACTTGACGTCACAAGCATCATGACACATATACATTATGATTTTCACATTCTGAATTATCAAACTTAATGTTTAACTAAAGATTTTGAGTTTTCAGAACATTACTATCAGCCTTGTAGGGCGTTGCAAGGAGTTAAAAAAGTAAGTTTTTGTGCTCCATGGATTTAACATTACAAATTCACTGATTTCACCCTACGTTTGATCTTGTCTTGATGCGACCCATTCCTCGATGTCATGGAAAACCCAACCACTTTTTTCATCGGTGATGACGTAGCTACTACGTAGTAGCTCCAAGAACCAATGGGAGGACCAAATTCGAATAGCTGTTACCGAGCCATATAAACCCGGCATCTCTTCTGTTTGGCAGCGGCGGGCGAAGTCGTGTTTCAGGTTTATGCGCCTAGTAGCTCCTCCAGTAGCTCACGGTTGACACGAGTAAACACCATATAACAGGATTACCGTTTCCCTCAGCCCAAGATTTCCCGTTCTTGTGCATGCACGCTAATGGGATTTTGATTAAGAGGAAAGGGGAAGTAAATACCCACTAATAAGATTGACTCCGGTGTGTCGCTTCTTTTTCCTTCTGTGGCGGTGCATGCCGCCGAGATTCGGCAAATCTCCGCAAAGGCAAAGAAAGCGGTCGCACCTAGTCCCTGGAGTAACTCGAGAGCCTTGGATAGGTCCAAATCTGAACAGACTGCAACGGGAAAGTGAGGGTATAGATATGTGTAGAGCAGGCTTGCACGTCATACCAGGTCTCTTTTCATGGCACGATAAATCTTGAATGCTACTAAAAATCAAAGCGATTGAGGAAATTTGATTATAAAGATGCTTTTACCTAGTTAAACCTTGTATGAATATTGCAGATATCATAGAGAAAGAATTAATTACTAGAATGAAAAGGAAGTTGATGGAATATATCTACCCCCAAAAAAGACGGGTAAATAAACTTGTTGAAAATGTTCCATCTCGTATCTACTGGTATTTATTTCATTTACTAGTAAAAATTAATTTCCTATGAAATCTCATCTAAAATATGTAAAACGGATTTGAGTCATTCAAAACTCCTATCCCCATAACCATTAATAAGCGTTTTCATTTTTTTAATTTCAATACGGCTTTCAATACGGTAACTTTTCTAAATATAATATTTTGCCTATGCCTTTCGTTTTCTCAGCAGAATCTAAACAGAAATATTTACAAGAGTTTCCTAAATGTTCGTATACCATTCCTACAGAAATCTACATGGCTACAAAACGGAAAACATTCCCATTCAACTATCCGTGTGATTCTTTTCTTTCCTGTCGAGTCTCTTCCTGGTTATCCAGATGGCCTTGGCATTCAGATGAGGTGAATGTCAAAGACGTTTCATTAGTCTAAATAAACTTCTAACCTAATTTTTTTTCGAGATTTCAGCCAATTTCTTTTTGTGAAAAAAACTATGATAAAATTTTTTCTTTACCTGTTTTTCCTTTTATTGCTTTTTTCATCCCTATACTTTATCGTAGCCTTCTCTCAAAATGTATTATTATTTATTGAAAGGTATTTCAAAAGTTTTGTAGAGATATCAGTCATTGTGTAATACATCTCTTTGTTTTATTAATTCATCTAAATTTTTTTTCTTATCAATTTTAAAAGCTTAACTTACTCTTTTGGCACTCTTTTGTGGTAGGCTAGATGAGAGAGCTGCTACACAAAGTAAATGTAAAAAATATTTTATAGAAAACGATTTTCTTGTGGACAGGTAAATCTGCGAAATTATGGTAATATTAAAGTAACAGTACCTACCTTTTTTATGAGTGATTTCATATTCACAATTAAACTGTTTTATAATTTAAGATATTATGATAAATTGAAAATTTGATAAATTTTATTTGATTGAATGATAAATTAAATTATTTGTTTTAGAACTGTTTGAGTTATTATATTTTAATCGAAATATTTTTCATCATAAATTAATCATTATTATCGTAGTAAAACCGTATCGCTCACAAGTAAAAATCACGATTTTTAATCGAAACCAATTCTGATCAAAATCCGATCACCAGTTTTACACCACAAATCCAGCCCGATTTTTAATATGTTACTCAAAATGACTCATTAAACCAGGTCTTGGCGATCAAGCAAATTCAAACCCTGTATTATACGGTTGAGTATTGATCGCCCCTCACATTATCAACTATTAACTAGCTCCAAGAAGAACTTTGGGATTTCGGGACATCCTGTCCAGATTGAAAGGAGCGATAATCTCTCTTCTCCGCAAAATCTGCATATTTTTGAGCCATCCGCCCGGGAAGCATGTACCTGAAACAAGGCACGGCATTACCTTGCTGATCAATAACGCATCCACCTACTCACTCTTCTTCGAATGCCTGTAGTAAAGATGAGTTCGGATTGGGGGGATGATGCGGAGGGTTAGTATGCATAAGGGTGTTGCAGTGCCTCTCCGCATGTAGATAAGGGATGTTGAGGATGTTTTTTCGTGTTCACATCGGCATATATGAATGCACTCTCTTTGGTATATGTATATGCGGATTGAATTTGGTGTTTTCGTGGTCACGACTTTTTAATGTGAGTGCAAAAATTTTTGTGTCTATTCTCCCCTGTAAATGAGAATATGAGGGATGAGGATCCATGTTTTTTTATATCGTTGATGTTATCCGTTTATGCTAATCCATCGTAAATACGTATAAATGCAAATTCGAAATAAAGTTAAGAATGGTAATGAATTTAAAATCAAATTATACTGCTGTTTGATAGTAATTTTGATAAGTAACTGGAGAATTATTTTAATTTTGTACTGCCTATATATAATAAATTTTTGGATTCCATTTTTTGTATATAAACTGTAGTTTGTTAGAATAATTTACAAACAAAAAATTATAGAATATAATATTATTCAATGTTCACCAAAGGGCCCTGCCCTTTCCATGTGAAACAATAAATCATAATAAGAAATACTTACAGATAATACAAAAAACGACAAAACGAATATAAAGGAAACCTGGATTGGACATTTGTATTAGGTATTTTAATGTTTTTCACTGGATAAGGATTATCGTTTGAAATCAATTTTATAATAAATGGGACAAAAATGACTATAATTAACACAATGGAATTATTAACTTAAATTTAAAATAGCTTAAAATTCTCGAACGATATTCAGCAAATGTAATTAATCTCATACTACTATTTTCCAATCCTACAGTCCTTCCTATTCCGATATTTGTAAATGAAATAATCAATACTTCTGGGAATATCGCTACCTCTTAGGCGTATACTACAACTGCACTGTTGTAAATACATTTCCCAAATACATTTAACGACACTACTGCCTTTGATACCCACTCTTGGACATGACATCTATCTTTGTTACCTTTTGAATTCCTAGGCAACATCGATTGGCGGCATAATAGTTTAACAGTTTGCCTTCAGGGTTTTCAGAACTTAAATTAGGTGCTAGTGAAAATTTTAAATTATTAAATACCGACAGCGAATTTGAGTTGTCTAATTCGAAAATTCCATTTTCAAGCAACATGGAATAGGCATTAATTTTTAAGTTTTTAGGTCATTTCAAATGTTCCACTTAAAAAGATTTTTAAGGAGTTTTCTAGTTTTAAACTAATGCGAAATATCATAATGCTGACTGACTGCACATTTTAAATTAATGTCTTTCCAGTGAGTAACAATTTTAAATTAATGTCAAACAGTGAGTAACACGGTCTTTCCAAAATATTTTTCAAGTACATACATGCTTTAAATGCAAGAGAGAGTTCCCAGTGACTTAATCTAAGCGGTTATTTATTAAATATTAATATATTTTTACCTAAGTACTTTTTAAATTTCTTAAAATACTCTTACACCTCCCACTTATTATATAAACGAAAGGTCTAGCCATTTGATTCCAGTGCTGTACTATATACGACGGCATTTCCCATGCATCCAAATCCAGATCATACTTCAACGCTCAAATGTGGCAAGAAAACACATTTCATAGGATTTCTATTTGCGGAGAAGGGTGCACTTCAAGTCTGGGCCGTTATTTCTACCTGTTTCTTTTCCCGGTCCTTCTAAGACAAGAGTCCTATTTCGGGCTTGGAGGGCCATTTCTTCCTTTCCTGCAGGGGTCAATTTAGGCCATTATTAGAAATGATGAAGAAGATCATTAATACTGGAACGAAATTGTCTTCCTAGGATTTGTTCTTAGAACGTTCTTCCAAGTTCTTAGGAATGTCGTTTACGGAATTGTGTCTTTTCCATTATTGCTTCTCTCCGTCTCCATCTGCTGGGACGTGAGGGTCTCGTCTTCCTCGTCTAATTCACGTAGAATTTTTAATGCGTTTTTTTTTTCAATTTTTGTTGTAAGGTGTAGTAATTTTTAAGTGAGGTTAGTTCATCTTTCTTTCAAAATTGATCTGTGTGACCTACAGGGTGCTGATATATTTGTTGACAAAAACGTTATTGGATTGTAACGATGTAGAACAATATTATATATAAGTACACACATTTGAAAAATTAAATAAGATTGACTCATAAAACATAAAATAAACCCATTAATGATGTTTGTAGGTTGAATTTAGGTAAGCTAATCAAAATTGCCGGCAAAATATTTAACTGTCATCTAGTGTTTTTTCTTCTTTTTAATATACGTATCATGTTAAGGTGTCATCAAACTTACCACTTTAAAATTATTTTTCAAAATATATGTATGGATTTCTAAAATACAGCGGGAAAAGTTGGTGAGATATGAGTGGCATAAAAAAAGCAATAACTCAAAAATTGGGTTTTTGTGCGTTTTGGAAAGAAAAGGGGTATGTTCTAATTGAAAGTGTTAATCTCTTCTAAAAAAATCAAAATATGAGCTCTAAAAGAGAAGTAAGAATAAACCAAAAAAAAAAAAAAAAAAATCATACATAACATTCGATTACTTCTCCAGGATGACTATTCTTCTAATTTCAAATCTGTTTATTTGATAAATCAAATCGGATTTTTGACATAACTGTGTTTTTTCATAGAACCCTTGTCATACATTTAAAAGCATTTTCCCTCTCAAAATTCGCTTTCCAATTTTTTAATCCGTCTTCTAGTTAAATTATAACTTACTAAATCCAATTCAATTAAGTTATTAAGGAACAATTACTTCATGTAAATTTATTAAACTTACTTTTAAAGAGACGCTTAAAATATACCTACATAAAAATTTTATAAGAAAATTTTATAAAAAGATTATAAGCGTAAAAATTATATCAAATTCCATAACTTAACATTTATTTACTAACTAATGATTTACTATTTCATATCTGGGTTGAGAATATTCCTATTTTTCTGAGAAATTTCACCAGTGTTGATTTTCACAAAAAAATGCCATATCTTACAATTTTTTCTTTAATTCGTTGGGTATTTTTAATTTTGTACAATTTGTATATTTTGGGTTGGAGGATTTGTAGTTACTACTATTAAATATTATAATTGCTTTTTTTCTTACTATTTCACGTTTTTAATTAATTACCAATAATTAATAATTTTAATTATAATAATTATCAATTTTAATTATCAATACATTTATAGCAATTTTTAATCCCAGATTTCCCGAGATTGCTATTAAATTCTACAGAAAATTCGGCGCCGTTAGAACTGAAAGGGTTAAAATAAAAAATTAATGCAAATGTCATTCACACAGTTTTCACCCTGTTTGCCTTCTTGAACCATCGTGTACTGCCTGGAAATATAACTCCCGTAACTGTTACTCGTCTCACCACATTAAACACCGCATCCGAAGAAACCCTCCCCTTCCAGTTTACCGAAGCTTAAAACAATAGCCTCTTAAACCATCCAGTGAAGTCAAAATCGAATATTTCACACTTCCCGGGTACGCTCCCGAACCATGTAACCCTTTAAGTAACCCCCTTCATTTGAAGTGACTGCTCAGTGAACAGTCACTCAGCGGCCCACACTAATCCACGGAGATTATTGGAACAATACTCCGATTAAAACCCTCTGCGGCTTTCTAGCCTCTACCTCCGCAGCGTATCCTTCTGCCAGGCGTGAGCTCTTGTTCCTAGAAAAGGATTTTGGATGCTTTATGCCCTCTTTTGAGTCGGAAATTGAAATTTTGCGTCGAATTTAACGCGAAATTAGAAACCTCTTTCGGTGTATGGTATCTGGGATGCACTGGATGATGTACTCGGGATTGCTTGGGGGTAAAGGTTGTGTCAATGTAGTATTCGAATCGTTACGTTTTTATTTTTGTCTCATTTATAGGTTATGCAATGGGTTATTTTTTTTTCAAATATTGTGTTTAAATCCCACTTGTTGAATGGATATTATGTTTAGTTACTTATTGTAGCAAAACTTCGATGTCTTCAAATCAAGAGACCCAAAAATAAATTCGAGATATCGAGTTTTCGAGGTAACAAGGTTACTCCAAATGTAAAATTAATTAGTACTTTGTTTCGAGGGGTAAATATTTTTTCGACATATAAAGGTTTTCGAGATATCAAAGTTCGAAATAACGAGGATGTATTGTATTTTAATCCAACATGGGTAATTCAAAAAATAGAAGTAATATAATCAGAAATATATCTCTTAGTCATTAGATTAAAATTTCGCTTTTGTATGTGCGTTATGCAATATTAAGTAGAAAACGTAAACTCGTCCGAATATTGGATATTGCATAATGTGTTGGTATGTAGAGAAAGGAGAAACATTTTATATTCATTCATGCATAAAATGTTTCTTTCGAAATCTTTCCCGACGTGACAACAAAAATTGAATCCAAACATTCTTTCTTGCTACTGCTATAATTTCACATTTTGTAGCTTATTGTTCGTAAACGGCCCCCTTTCAATTGCAAAGGCTTTGCGAATATCCGTTGATAAAATTGTTGGGATTCTTCCACCCTCGTAAATGTATACGTAAACACGAAATCCAAATTAGCCTTGCAACAAACGGTTATGGCCTCCAGATACGCTTTAGTATTCAAATTGGCTTATGAATTCAAAAAATTCAGGAGTTACCTATTGTGTCAAAGGGACTATCGAATTTTTCTTGTAAAATGTTGAAAAATGAATGGAATCTTCAATTTTGTTAGCATAATTTATTTCATTTTTGAAAGAGAAAAGCGACCAATCATTTTCGAATTTTTTTCGAAACTAAAAGCAGCTATTGTATCTAGCAGGTTACTTTTTCTTAAGGTAAGTAACAATATCCAATTATAACTGAATGTAGCTCATTTTGTATTGTTTTAATTCAAGTATTAAAAATTAAACTCTGTTGTTATGTTACTTTCTTGCTTTCAAGCTATGCAAAGTGTTTAAAAAAACTAGGTCAACTATATTTTGACTAAACATTTTCCAAGTGAATTAAAAGGTACCTAAATGGGTCATTTTTTTTAAGTTTTAAAGAGCAGACATTATCGTGTGCATCAAAATTTATTTTTCTTTTAATTTTGTTAACAGAAAGTTTTTAAGATTGCACTTTCTGTTTATAAACTTAAAACTCTTAATCAAAGTGACCTATTTGTTTAAAATGCCTTTAAACCTTTAAATTTCATAAATTAATAATATTTAGGTATGCTATTTATTTCATATAAATTGTTTGTTCCAAATAAACTATAAAGGAAGCTTTAGATAATGTTAAACAATAATTTTTATCAGCGAATTTTTCCACATTTATCACACCCAAATTAGTGTTTAATCGTCCTGTAGAATTTAGTGCGTTAGTATTTTTTTCTTTATTTTATAAAAAAGTTATAACCTCTTAAAATAACTTGTTGTATACTCGGTTTAAAAATGCTATTTTCATTGAATCTAAATTCTTCAATACATCATCCCCCCAAAAAAAATTGCAATTTCTACTTGAGGAAATAACAAAAAAAAAGAGAATTCATAAGTAGGCAAAGCTAAAGATTCAATTCGTATTTTGATAGTATTAAAGTTCACATAACTAAACCCGCTAAACCGAATTAAAAGGGCAATTTAAGATAAAGAAACTCCTTTCGTTAAACTAGTTGGCTTTTTTTGACATTCCTCCCCAAACTCAAAGTGTTTTTGAAAGTTACGTAACCTAATAAAAACTGAAGTAAACGAAAATAAAAAATTCATTTACATTCCTCCACAACCTCAAAACTATTTTATAACCCAACTTACGTAAACTTCATAATAGTGAAAGTGTTTAAAACATCATCATCATCAACCCCTTCCGTAAGCGCTTGAGGGTCCCCAGCTTAATTCCCTACTCTATTTCATAGACTCGGACCTCTCTTTGGATTAGCCGTGCCTTTGTACCTTTATGTCATCTGCACTTGGCAGGATCTTTTCATATAAAAGAGAGTGGTTGCCCAAAAGTTGACCGGATGGGGTTTTCTACGTCACGGATCTTTTCTGTCCTTGACAGGATCGCCTCCACTTTCCCCCCGAGGTATTAGATGGTCCTTTATTTCTTAGATCTAATCTCGTGTTTTTTTTCCTGCTGCCCCAGAGCGATTTTTGCTCCCTCCGAGTGAAAATTATCATTGGAAGGATCCGGGAAGCCTTGTGTTCCCTTGGCTGTGTGCTGTTGTGTGATGCACATTATGCAGAGTGCTGAGTGGATTGAGGTGGCTTTGACCTTCGGGTGAGAGTGAAGTAAACTCATTAAATTTAAATTGGGTTCGCGGCACTGTGCTGTGTGGATTCGGAAGAGAACTGCCAATTTTGAGGCTATTTTTGGGAATTGAGAACTAATTATGGAAATTAAATTTTAGGACGACGAGATTTTCTAGTTAAAAGAGGTCATTCTATAAAGGTAGATTAATGGAATATATTAAATATCTAAAGATGTTATTTCCAAGTACCTATTAGGTAGTGTAGTGCACGTATGTGAAAAACATTGAGAACTTTTGTTAGGATTTGCGGTATAGGAGGCTTTAGAGAGAAAGCTCAGTCTGAAGGTCGGGAACTCCCCTTTCATTTTAAGGAACAATAAAACACATTCCAAAATTACGGGAGGATACTCATCCACTCTTTGATTAAAATTATTAAAACAATTTTAAGTACTCCTAGTTTTGTTCAAATATTTTAACTTAACACTATAAATCATATAGGATTACTTACTAAAGCATGTTTATATGAAAATGACAAATGTTTTATTGAATTGGAAAAGGTAAATTATATAGTATTTTGTTTTTACGAAATGAATTTCTTTTGCTATTGTAGAGCTGTTCACCTACAAAGTGATTAATCAAGGTGAGGCTTAATCTTCCCCTTAGCCCTTTCTTATCTACGAGTCTGAACAAACTCTCGCCTTACGTTATCCGTTCTCTTCAAAATGTCAACCGTTTCGGCACTGAAAACACCTCTCCCCAGCATCTATCTTCATTCCTTATCTCATCACGTGATGGGGGTGAGGAAAGAACAAGCACACCTTCCACATCCGCATTAAATCTTCATCCGCGGGTCTTCCGCAACTATTCCGATTGTCTTGTTGAGATTCCGAACTCGCGAGGCGGCTCATTGTAGCCTTTAAAAATCGCCAAAAGCTATTGCAGATAGCGGGGCTTCACAAATCACGGGCCTCTATAGATCAACCTAACAACGGACTTCGAAATGTCACGTTAGCAGGCCTCCACGTAGGCCCTATCTGGGAGTCCTGATACTTTTTTTACAGTTCCAAACTTTTGGGCGCATTCTTTCGGAGTGAAGGATGGGATCTCGGCCCAAGGAATATGTAAAAAGGAGTTTCCAGAAGTTCTCTTCCTTCTCGAAGCCTATTTTATTTCCGTGACATTTTGGATAAAGTGTGCTAGATTGATTGCCTCGTGTTCTTTTTGCTCATTGCTGCCTGCGAGGGTCAGTGGGAATTGTGAAAGATGGCGACTGATCCGAATAGACGTTCGAAACATGGGAGGGAGGGTTCTTTTCTTGGCTGGGTTTTGTTTCGTAGGGTGGATCTTCGGGACTTTTTGATGCGGTAGTACCTATTCGATATGCAAAGTGGGAACGCGAGTTTTGCTAGACGTTCGCATATTAGATTTCTCTTTTCACGTTTAGGCTTTTATCGTTTTATGAATTTGGTTGAGAAATGGGATGAATAAACAATGGGAAGTATAGATGATAGTTCTTTCAGTTAAGGTAAGCGCTAGAAATTTTTGTGTAGTATTTAGTAACCTAACTCCAGTTTTGCATCATAATAAATTTTGTTAAGCAGCTGAACGCATTTTCAAAGCTTTTTTTAGCTGGGTTTTTGTTAGGATACTTACACCACTGATTAGTAGAGGACGTAAAAACCTGCCCAACACTCCATTAACTAAATTATTTAACTTTTCCAGATTTCCTAACTTGGCGACAGCTAAATACAAGGTAAAGTACTATTGATACAAATTTAATACAGCTAAGAAAACATACAACCCATGAAGAATTCATAAGAATAAATTCAATCACTTGCCCTCTTTTTTTGTAAAAAAAATACATCTAAATGCGAGCGTGTATTTCTAATGATATCTAAACACTCAAATTGTTTTCATTTTAGACGGTGTGAATTATTTTAAACGTTGCTCTCAAAACACCACTAGGGCAGATTCTTGACACAATTTCAAACATGCTTGAATTAAAATAACTGGTTAAAGAACACAGATTCTGGTTTTCCTTTGTCCATCATGTTCCTGTTTTAATGTCTAATTACAACCATTATTACAGTTTGCGGAAGTAGGACGCAATAAGCATCCAACTGTTCATTTAAAATTTTTCAATCTTCCGAATCCAAATTTTCAATTTGTCTCGCAATTAACCGGTTTAACTCATCCCAACTCGTTCAAAAAGCTCCAAAAACTACTCGTGCTATTAAAGATAGATCCCTTTAATTAAGACTACTCATTGTGGAACTATTTTCATTCCTAGTTAAGTATCCATTATCTCCTGTGCTGGCGTTTTCGATTTTTGCCAAGAGTCAACCCCTGACCTGGAACACCCTGTGGGAGTTCAGGTACAAGCGATTAATTAAAATTTCACTGCATCGCAATATACTGGTAGTCATTTACTGTTGCTTCGGGGCCCGTCCAATAATTGAATAAGGTAACTCGGGACCTAATTGGCATTACACCGCTGCAGGAGGTTCCGCAGCGTAACTGTTGAGAGAGGAGCAGATTTGAGAGCTAATTTCGTCCTCTGCTCGGTTTTTGTGCATTGTAACCAATCGAAAGGGAGTGCTTTTGATTAATTCGTTGATTGAACTAGTTATAGATTATCTTTTAATGATCTCGACTCCACACTGAAATGTGGGAGCTGCTGAAATTAGTAGTGTGTTAAATGCTTTAATATTTTATTAAATGCTATGGAATTAGATAGATGTCTATTTAATATCTATGAAAACAGTTTAGTTAGGTTATAAGCCGCTTAGTTCCGAATTAACTTACAGGATTTTTTTTACTTTACTCCTTTAACAACATTTAGTAGATGACCATTAATGATAAGGGATAGTAATTATTTCGTAGTCTGATTTCAGTTTCGGACATATTTTCTCAAATCAATAGCACACGTGCAAATAAGTTACTTGAAAGCATCTTCGTTAAAAGTTATTAATGAAATAATTAATTAATTAGTATTTTCACTTAAACAAACTCTCAATATATCAGTGAATTGTATGATTGTTTCATTACCTTTCTTGTGTACGAATATAACGGGTTGAAGCTTTCCTTCTTATCTTAAAGTATATATACTATATTGTAGTGAAATGAGAATCGTTGTTACCTTATGAGTGTAACTCCTAATTACTTTCACTCATTTTATTTCGCGAAATTCTTATTTTTTACCAACAGTTTTCAAAGTCCCCCAAGTGTTGCGTTATACAGCGTTCCTTCAATTACGGTTTACCCGAAACTCTCATTTCTGAAAGCTTAACAAACTGACAGGAAATAATAATAATTCCCAATCTGCTCTCACGTTAGCATTTATCGGAAACCCCAATTCAACAAGATGGTTACCTTTCGCATACCCATTAAAATAACTATCAGCCTTAATCGCACTTTTTTTCATTAGTTCTATGTTTCGGTGCGGGGCAGTTTGTCTTCATCTTCATTCCAAACCGGATTTATGAATTTTATTACCCGGTTAATGAGACCGGAGAGTTGGAAAAAGTACTTTAAAGTCACCAGGGCTCTTCCCACGTCTATTCTCGTTAGGTATCTCGGCGGCTCTGTAAGTGTTTTATTCCCCATCAGAATAGCGTATTTCCGCGGATAAATAAAGACGAATGGTGGTGTTAAAGAAGAGCGATGCTATTCTTCTTCATAACGCCAAAAACATTATTTTCAAATCGCTTAAAACTGCGAGCTTCCAATTTGTAAATTACAATGTCGTGTCGTTCCTTGCTCTTGGAATATGGAAGTTTTATGTCAAGTTCTGAAATAGGCTCTATTCCATTTTCCAACTTTGTGGTTTTAACGATCATCGTTTGGATTTAGCTGTAGTGGTCATAAGCCATCGATTTAACTGAAATACCTATAGCATACCTACCTCTCTTTGGTTAAACTGGGTTATACCTCCTCGCCAATGGTAAAACGGGGTTTTAAAGTTTAAAAACGGTTTCAGGCTGGATTTAGCATATCAGAAACTTTTACATAGGTCTTTGAGAAATTTGGTATTTTTACACAATGGCTGATAATGTGTTTTCTAAATCCTAATAACACATTTTTCATATAATTTTCTTAGTATTAGTATAGATTTATTTGATGAAATAAACATTTAAAAAAAGAAATAATTAAAATTTTCCTTTTAATTGTATTTAAATTTCCTTTTTTTTTCTAATAATAATTTTTCAAAAACCTCTATTGAATAGACTTGTAGAATAAGAATAATAATGGGAATATCAAATTGAAGTTAAAATAAAGGTAAACATTCACACATTTTTCGTTTGATTTAGAAAAGATGTAGGTTATAACGTTGTTTAGAGATGATAAATTAAGTCGTTTACACTGTTCATAGCATTCATTCTACGTCATTTACAAGTTACGTTACACGTTTGGGGGAGTGATGGTCCTGTATGCATAAAAATGTGACAATTGTGGGGTGATTCAAATATTTGTGCTATTGTATTAAAAAACTTATTTTTGTATGCTGTTACAATTCTAAAAGAGCATTTCTTCCACTACTAGTTTTAATTGGGTTCATTTCCGTTATATGTCCCGCTAAATATCACCAAGGTGTTTCAGATGCCACAAAATAATCAGTTAAAATATACAATTATATCTGTGAAAACCATAAAAATTTGGTGATATTTGAATATTTTTCGTCTGAAACACCTTGGCGATATTTACCGGGACAGTTAACGTAATAAAAACCTTAAATTGTATTAAAATGTATTTATTATTATTTGGAGAAGGAAATGAAGTAAACTTTAAAATTCGTATTAAATTAGGGTTTCATTTTGAAAAGTGTGGTATTACAACGGGGGAATAGGTCTCTGAAATGTTGGGCAATATAAGCCCAGAAAACTGAATGACGCATCTTGCGAATGGCCCCTTCCTATTTACCAAGCCCCCAGAATACCCCTTTCGTGGGTGAATATTTTAAGAAAACCCCCTCCAGTGTGCGAAACTGAATCGAAATACATCACAATTAAATTTATTCTTCGCCATTATCACAACAAAGGTGCATTTTCGCGGCCCAGCGCATGAAATTTATTCGTCCCCCAGTCGGAAAGGACCCATTTCTTTCCAACTGCTCAGGTTATTGCCTAATAAGTCGGACATTCTGGTGTTCAGAGGGCTTATCTCTATCCAGATTCTTCGCATTCCGCAGTGAAGGATGGGAGCCCGGGAAAAAGAGGGATATCTATTTTGCAAGAATTGATGTGCTCCCTTTGTGCTCCCCTATCGGACGTAGGGGGATATGAGATCGGCGTCGTTCCAGCCACTCTTTCGGTCATCCCCTTCAACTTATTTATTCCGGAGTGGATTTTCCGCCATCGATTTGCTACACAATATGCAAAGATTGATTTTTGGAGCTCGCCGGGAGCTTCCAATTTTTATTTTAAATGTTTTTTTGCCCTTCTTCCGATGAATATTGGAGGGATCTTGGGAATATGGGGTTAAGTTTTTATGGGTTGGGCGGGTGTCTTAGCTTATCTCTGGTTCTTGGAAATGGTTTGGTTTAGTTTCAGAAATATATTTATTTGACCTGTAATATTTTGCAGTATTATAGATATCGTAGGATATTTTGGACTTGGAAGAATCTGGAGAGATTAGGCTGGTGTTAGATAGTTTCGCTTTATCGCTATTTCTAGGATTAAGATCACGATTTATAATTGTTTTCGTACGTACCGTTTGTAGGATTGTCGTGTTTCTGAATAAGATTTTCGTTTTAAAAGTTAAATGTGTATTTAAGTTAAATTTTATGTACTCATTCTATAAATTTTCATTTTTAGAGTGTTATAAATTTTAGACTAATTCTGTGAATTTTTATTTTAATTGTTATCAAATTAAAAATGGCGATTGTTGATTAAAATTGATTTTTATCAAATCAAAAAAGAAATTTGATACATTGAGAACCTAATTCTTTTCAATTTGTTTCTTGGCAAACATCAAACACCGGAATAAAAAATGTAATAAAGAATGTTAAACTTGCTTGAATCATAAAAATGTATTATACCTACACTTTAATGCTACAACAACAATCAAAACCAATGAAGTAAGGTATTTTACAGAAGAGAAAATTTCGTTAAAAGAATTTAATGATATTGTTAAATATCAGTAGAGTTCTATTTCATCGACCTTTCAGGCACAAAATGTCTTTTTAAAAAATTGAAATCACTATTTTCTTAGTGTTTCTTTTCTCTCCCTTTCTTCTTTTCTTTTTCTGTTTGTGTTTGGCTTAAAACAAAAGCAGACTTCTAATTGAAAATTGACTGACAAAGTTTTAATTTTTGTTAAAAAAACTTTTATAAGATATCCTGTTAAATTGACTTATTTTTGTTTCTTTTCAGGTGAGACCATTTGTTCTTCTGATTTCTCTTAGCTTCTAATTTCTTTTCAAGGTAAGAAATATTTCATGCCAGTTATTTATTAGTAAGACTGCTTTATTCACGTATCTCAATTTTTTAGCAGACTTATTGTGTAGTTTTTAATAGGATTCTTTTTTCTTGCTTCAAACACTACAGTGTGTAAATCTTATAATAGAAAAATAAAGAACGTTGTAATGAAAAAAAAAAGCTATTTGTTGACCGTAGAAATAACCTAAATTCTTTGTTTCTGTATAATTACACTTGATATATATTTAACTTGAGTACAGTGAAGCAATTTTTTCAACTTTTCTTTCTTAATTACTATGGATTTCGTATAGGAGAACAGAAATTGAATTAAGAATCGATTTGAAGTGGCTCTTGAAAAAAGATGGATGAAAGAAAAATGTAGTAGAACTAAAAGTGTTTTTTAATCTTTAGGATTAAAGAAGGGTTTACTGTTTGATTTTGAAGGAAAAATCAGAAAATGTTTCAAGTTTATTTAATTAAGAACTAATAAATCAAAAAATAAAGATTACGCAAAAATTGCCTCAATATTTTATAAAATCCAACCTTTTTTAATATTTACTAGATTATATCCTCTTTAAGTTTATTATCTTCGTTTTTAATATGCACTTTTATAAAAAAAAATTATGAATGTAATTATATTTAATTCGCAGTCAAAGAATCTTTTTTGACTTGTGTAGAACTTAATTTCTTTAAAAATGCACTTTTTCGAATGACCACATACTATTTTTGACGAAAACTCAGTTAAACTTCAATGGTCTTCTCTTGATTCAAAATGCACCAAATATTTCAGAAACAATTCCTTTATTATGTTATCAATAATTCCGGGATATGATCTGCATTTCGATGCTTCCGAAACTGAAACAGAAGCTATCGCAATTTGCATAACTTTCCGCATTTCTTGTCAGAAACTGCTTCGAAAGGTAGAAAAAGCTTCCGTAACGCTCATTTTTTCTCCCTTCTTGGCTCTTGCCCAGACGCCCAGAGCCATACTGTCTTTCTGTCTACCTTCTTTCGGTTTAAGTTCTTGAAAAAATTCTTCCCCCTTCGAAAGGAAAAAGTGAATATCAGTGACCAGAATATACGAGGGCTAAAGTTTCTTTTCCTTTAAAAATGACGAATGAATATTTGTTCGATCGAAAGAGTTTTTTTTGGTGCAAACTTACTGCTAGAAAAGGAACCTGTGTTTATTTAGTTTCCGATTGGAATTTATGGCTGTTACTTTCAGAGTTTCTGGATAATTTGGTTCACTTAACGTCATGTATCTAAATTAATAGTTTTCAATCGATTCAAAGACAAGTTGAGATGGTTAATGCGGGCGAAAATATAGGTCAAATGGTGGTGAATCCTTCTATTTTTGCTTTTGTCGAGGTGCTAAGAAGTTAACTCTAATTAAAATTATTTTAATTGCATTGTGAATTTTCTATTGTGTTTTATTTCGATACTTGATAGAATAAACCTTTACTTCAGGTATCAAATAGGTATCTAAGTTTAAAGCCTATTAGATATTTTTGAAAATTAAGTGTATAAAATTACCTTAGTATTTTATTCCTTAAAATATTAGCTGTTTCAATCATGTTTTATCCAACTCAATTTGCTTGTCCAAAGTAAAGAGGTTGGTTAAGAGGTTAAATAATTTTTAATTTTATGTATTTTTTATAAACTATTTTGAAGTTAGGTACATCGATATTACTCGTTTCAAAATGCTTTTTAAAAAGTTTGCTGTTAGAAAATAGTAAACCTTTTGAAAGGAACTCTCCTGTACTGAACTAAACCTAAATAAAATTTTTTAAAAGGCATGATAAGATCCAAAGAAAACATAAAAAGCAAAATATTATTTACTTAATTGAAATCCAGAGGTAAATTAAATTTGAATTTTACGAGAAATTGAATTTTTTTCTTTACTCATACTTCATCATAACTTCTCTCTAGTAAAAATACTACTTGGCCATAATAATAGGCCTATTCGTTTTTGTAAAGAAAAAAAAATAATTGAATTATTTTGTAGTTGGTATTCGTTGTGAAAACGTTATAATACCAGGGGAAAGGTTTTATAAAGTTCTGCTGGGTCTTTTAGAATTGACTAATGATATATTTCCAAGATAGTGTACTTCATCATTTTGCATAGAAATATATGCTAAAAAATTTATTTTGAAAATTAAATTTACCATCTTTTTATTCTTATCAATAAACTATACGTTTAAAAAGGTTTAGTCCTTGGTACATACCAAATAATTTTACCATTATACTATTGTTTTTTACCACTTCTAATATGGTTCATTCAATCACTTTCACATTAAAGGGAAAGTCAAATAAAGGAAATTAATAAAAAAATTTTCTCTCCGGATTTACTTCCATGGAACAAAATAATACGATTCCTTGCTGAACAGGAGTAGCCAATAGAACTAATTGGCCATGAATAATGTTCTCGTTCTAATTACATCCAATTTTCCTATTTAAATCCATGGTTAGTATCATTCTTTAATAAATGATCCTTAACTTAAAGCCTAAAATCGCATCCAACTCTTATCGGAAAGTTCCTCGTCTCTAAAGGATGACTAATTACTGGGGTGTCTCTTACTCCTTATTAGGACTAATCACTTGTGATTTCTTTGAAGATGGTCGGAAGGGTGGTGTTTAAGAGATTCAACCATCTAATCATGTAATTTACGGACATGCGACTGAAAAGTCTGGCCATAATTGCTAATCAAGCGTATTTCCCTATTCTTTTCTTCTGCTTTTGCAGGAGAGCGAGGATAAGCGTTTGAATTGTTGTGCTGTATGAAAATATTTTCTCAAAGTTTACAGAAATTGAAAATGTGAAGGGAAAAGTTATATCCGGGAAATTTTGCGTCATAAAATGGAATAATATAATAGTTCCTTTCCTAAGGTATATGCTGTAGGGATGATTATATTTTGTGGCGAAACATTTTTAGGAAATTATTATTCATCCTTGATTTATTTGTTAAACTGTAATGTTTAAATTAGTAGGTATAGAATAATTTTGAAACAAAATATGAAGGATTTAAAATATTTTTTATTTGATGTGACTTTAGAAAGAAAATTCTTCATCTATGGATTGGAAGAGTTGGGGGTGACTTTAGTCATAAACAAACGCATTCGTTTTTCCCATTCGTGTTTACATCTACTTAAATTTTTAATATGCATAACGCTAAAAAATGAAGTAATTTTTTAATTAATACTGTCAATATTAGTTACTAAATTTAGTGAATGTTTGGATAGTACGGTTTGTAAAATTACAATATTTTTTTAAATAATAAAATATTATCGGTGTAAAATGTATGAAGTGCTGATTTTAAAATTATGCTAGTTTTTTTTTTTTTTAAATTTATTATCTTATTTGTTTTCTTTGTTGTTTATTTAAGTTATTAAATTTGGCAGCCAATTTCTCTTTAGCTGAATCGAATCTACTTCAGTTTGTTTGATAAAATGGAGTTCGTAGTATTTTTTTGCCTCTTCATAATGCAATGTTAATTAGGATGCTTTATTTTTTTTCGCTTCCTTTTTGACAGAGACAGTTGGCTCAATGCCTGAGAATGATGTGTGTTTGTAATGTATCATCTATGCTACCTGGTACTTTCGTAATCATTAAATAGATGGAAAATACGACATAAAGGTGGCTTGAAAAAATAAATTTGCCCATCAAAGTACAATTAATAGGAAATAAGTATCATAATTACTGTAAATATGAAACATGTTTCTTGTGCTTGTTTTAGAAAATGAGATATTCTGATAATGGAATTACCTAGTTTTTTTATTTTTCTTGTTGATCAAATACTTTTTGTGAGCGCATGTATTATCTGCATTTCAGTTTATATTGATTTTTTCTGTTAGTATCTCTAAAAGTCTTTACTTATTGAAATAGAAAAATGTTCAACAATACAAATGAATCATCAATTTATTTATTTTAATATTATTTATTGTAATTAATTATTTAAAAGTAATAACACTATGCAAGTGAATGTAGATGTAAAACTAACCTAAAATTACTTTTATATTAAGTATTTATTATTGATATACCTTATTAAACCATTGTGATTTTGAAAATTTATATTTTAATTTATTCATTTAGTTTTATAAAATATTTTTATTTCAATTCTCCCGTCACTTCTCTTTTTCTTCGCGAAACTATACACTGAGAAAAATGAAGATTTCAAATCTGAGTACATCGATGGTTTCATTTTGATTTAAACTTTTTGTTTCAAATATGAAAATACAATTCCTTCAATTTTGAAATACCAAAAATACTAAGTTTCAAACAATTCAATAGTCACCACTCAAATTATATGTATTTTTGTTGCTTACAGTTTATGAAATTAGCCTTATAGAGTTAGAAAAAGAAGCTTGCATAATTTGAAAACGTGATAGTCCGCCTCGTTCAGATGTGGCATCACATTCTAATTATATGTAGACTAGTAATCACATTTTAATCAAATACTGTACCATCGACGGGGGTTATTTTGACAAAGGCCTTATTTCAAACTTGAGTAAATTTGATTCGGAGCCAGTTTGAATTTGTGAAACACTCAGATTTGAGTATTTTTTTACGCAGTTTTGAAAATGCCATTTTAAGAGTGTGCAGTCTTTTCTTTTATATTTTTACATTAAAAGTTTTTTCAAGCTTTCAATTCTTATTTTTTCCCGCATTCACTAATTCAAATTAAGGCTATCACAAGCAAATCTCATTAATTCAAACGGCATCCCATAATAAACTAGTAAAAAAAATTAAACACAGACTAACCAGTTTGATTAGCACGAATCATTTCTACACCACTGCCCTTCCGAAAACAGTCTCCTCCGCTTCTTCCAACCATAACTCCGGCCGAAAAGGCTCTCAAGAAACAGCGAGCATGAAGTCAAATGTAACGGTGAACCTCGAGTTATTAAAAGCTTCCCCTTCCGTGCGTAACACGGTCCCCTGCATAATACCGTCACTTGTTTTATGGGGATTCTTTCCCGCTGAAAGTGTATATTAAAGAAGAGATAGAGCGAGCGGGGATTATGCACAAATTGCTTATATTTACCCGATCGATATTTTTTCTTCGAGTTTTTCTATTGTTTGCTTTCATTATTGTTTTTATTTTGACCGGGATCTTTTCAAGGGGGAGGAATAGATCCTGCCTGTTTCATGTTACCCTATTGATTAGCGCTTTCAGCTAATCCTCCCAACTGCCAGAAATTAAAATTTTGAACGTAATTTATTCATAGTTTGAGAAACATGGTTTTGTTGTGCTATAAAGAGAATTTGGGTGAATGGAAAAAAAGCGTTCTTTTAAATTTCGTTAAGGCAACTAGGTTGGAATGCATGTGTTGTTCTGGCTACACCAGCTTAGAATTGACATTTTATTTGATGGTGTTCTTAAGTTCCTTTGACTTTTGTATACATGAATAGTATGATTTTATTATCTTTAATTATAATTAATATTGTTATATTCAAATAATACGTGTTTAAAATTTAAACAATTCAATGATGATCATATTTGAATGCTCTGCTTTTTTTTAAAATCGTGTCTTGTTCAAATGTCTTGACTAGAATTGAATAAAATAAGATAAAGATAAACTTTCCTGTCAAATGGCAGCATTCATGAGTAGTTTTTCAAGATATAAGTTTTTTTTTACTTTTTAAATTGCTGTATATTAATACCACCAATCAAGTGTAATCAAAGTAGTATATGTTTCATTTGGAAAACGTCGCTCACCATTTTTCATTTACGGTCTTAATAAAATTAATTCAATTAAATTGGTTTAATTAAATTTTATAACAACTTGGGGGTTTAAAATACGATTAAATCACATTAGGAAAATGTTGGTGTATCCGTAGTTTCACTTGATAAGTTCTCACGTTATGTTTTGTAACTTAAAATTTACTTTAAACGTTAATACTTAACTCAGTTTACCCACGCTTAAGAAAATAAAACTTAAGGATCAGCTTCTTACGTTATAAACAGCTACTTTTTTGCTATAAAGAAAGCAAGTGAATTTTCGGGGAAGAAAACGAAACTGTAATCTACTTTAAATAGAAAACAGCTGCTTTAAAACTGTTTAAGATAGGGGGTCTTCCCTGCACAGCTGATGTTGATTTAGAACCCAATGGAAGATGCTGTTTTATCCCATGCATAGATTATACTTTAAAACAGATTTTCTTTTTTTAGTCACCGCTAATGTAAGTTATGCGTCAAATAAAACGTGATTGATGACATTAAAATGTTTTCATTGGAAAAAGCAAAAAAGTAATACCTTCTAGAGTTATTTTGTTGCTATTTCTTATCAAATGAGTTCTTGGTTATATATGAGATAGTATCAACTTAAATTGTACGATGTTGCTGTCTTTTTGTTTATTGTTGCCGGTTAAAAATGTTTGAACTAAATGTGGAAAAGCAGTGGACGTATTATCATCATTTTAAGAAATAAATTTTATAGCAATTTTATAGCTTGTTATAAAACGAACATTGTTATTTGCACAGATATGAAAACATTCTAAATTAAAATTAATTTTTATAACATAAATATTAAACTGAACTTGTACTTTAAAATAATAGCTGTGTTGTTAATCAAAGAAAAGTAATTAATGAAAAAAACCTTACTTACAATCTTTTCAGTTTTCATTATAATAAATTTTCAAGTATTTCCCCAAAATTAATTAAGTGTAAATTGAAGTTCAAAGTTTCAAAGAATTGATCGCAAATTTCGGCCAAAGTTGTTCAAATTAAAAATATTTTCCTAAGTTAGCACAAAGCATCCTTTTTGTTTTCCGTACTTAACGTTAAATACAAATTTCGTTTTCCTTTATTGATAACATTTTTTAATTTGTTTCTCTCTAACACAGGATATAACTTGTTTTAAACGCGTAACTATGACATAGAAATTTGAAAAAAAAAATATATAGTTTTAATATATCTTCAGAGATATACTTTAGTTTTTGAAGTTCGAACTGATACCCTACTGAATAGAATTTCTCTCTTTAAAACTTTCTATCAACCAAGAACTTTTTCTATCGAAAAACCAATTAAATGTAACACTACTTTCTTGCCAACTTGACAAGAGATAATACTTCGACCTTATCTTATTTCCTGTTGGAATGCTTAGATAATATGTCTCCGTTTTCGGTAGTCTTTGGAAACGATATTTCTCGTATCTTAAGCTTTGAAATCTTCTTGTAACAGATTTTCTTTTTGGACTCATGTGGGTGATGTGTATCGCAATGAATCTTATTCGATATTTTTTATGAGAAATCAAAGTTTTAGAGGTGAAGGGAGTCTGATTAGTGACTTCTTTT
Organism: Tetragnatha montana; assembly: GCA_963680715.1. Lineage (NCBI taxonomy): Eukaryota > Metazoa > Arthropoda > Arachnida > Araneae > Tetragnathidae > Tetragnatha > Tetragnatha montana. The sequence goes on along the minus strand of OY796679.1, from coordinate 41,863,278 downwards.
AGTTTTCTAACCTGAATTGAAAATCAAACGAGAATAATCGAAGCTTTTTATGCAGATGAGCTTCATAAACCCAAGAATTTTACTACTTCCTCTATTTCCCTTAAATGGCCTATTAAGTATTAATGTGAAAATAACTTGGTTTTTCTGTATGTTGAGTACTACGAATCCTTAAATATAGGTAAAACCTTTGAAATGCTATCTTTGTAACTTTGTATCCTTTGCTCTTATCTTATCAAAAATTTAATAATTGTATAATTGTTTAATATTTATGTTTCTTTATATTTATGTTATTATTATTATGTAATTTATGTTTCTTTTCTTAAATGTTTATTTTGCCTTAAAAACCATTCCGGTTTTACCGTGATGTTTTTCTCTGTAAAACATCTGAGTTTGTGTATGATCCTACTATTTGGTGTGAGAGTGAGTGAACTACAAGAAATGTAAGTAAAAAGTAACAACAAAAACTGTAATCAATTCCATTTTTTTCTGGTTTAGCGTTTATTAGGGGTTTAAAAAAAGGTGAAAATCATTCATTTTGTCATATCGTCTATAGTTTTTATTTTACTTTATTATATTCACTCTCCCCTTATCAAAATAAATGAAAACACGTTTTTTTATAATTATGATTGATTTGATTAATTTGATTGAATAATGTTTATCTAACTTTCTACGATACTTGCATGCCTTCTCTGTCATAAAAGCTTTCATTTATTTTGATGCGATGGCTTAAAAACATTTCTAAAAATAACACTGGTGTTCAATACCCAGGACCAACTTTTGTTCACGCTTTCGGTTTGATTTGGAAAAGAGGACGACAGCTGGCAAAAACATAAAGGAAATATTTTTTTTTAGAATCATTGTGCTACCGGTAATGAAAATAAATATTATTTTGTTAAGTTTCCAAAAGTGCAGGAATAGTTTCCTTTAAAGTTATCGTTCCATATAAACACCCTGCGATTCAGGAGTGCCCTTGCATTTTGCGATGCAAAGCTTAAGCCGTTCGATCGTGTTTGAAACGAAAGGATGATTAAACTGTTGAGAAAATTCCACTTGAGAAACTTTTTAAGAGGGTTGTTGAACTTAATGGAATCAGTAAACAGTTTGCCCTCAAAATGGACTTCTGTCGATGATAGCGTTCATTTGGCAGAAGTTTCCCAAATAGTTTCCAATCTATTATTTTAGCGTTAGTGGCGTCATCGGTGTTTTATGATCGTTGATACTAATTTGTTTACAGTTTTCTTATTCAATAAGAAAGCTTTTCTTTGTTCCATTTATCTCTTGGATCATTTTTCTTGATATCCCGTCAGAGTTTCGGGCAAATAACCGTAGAGCTGGTTTTGAATTGTGGACTATTTGGCATTCATAAATATCTTTTGAAATTTCCTATTTTCTAGGTTGCTATAGTTTTTACTTCTGATAATGATATTATTATAATTCTTTATGTTCTTGGGATCGAAAGATAAATTTCTAATACACAATATATTTTTTTTTATTTTTGCGAAGAATTGTAAAGGAAATAATTGTTTATACACAACGCTTTAAGTAATTATTTATGTTTTAAAGTGCGTAGTATTAATAAAATAATTTATACATATAATAGGTTGTTCTTTAACGGGCATATGAAGAATAAATAATTTATTACTAATCTTCATTTAAGTGTTTTGCATTTTTAACAAACATTGCCATTTTGTCAAACCCCCATAATTTTATGTTAGGATTACATTTAGTAAAAGACTATATTACCCTTTTAATCTTTCTCATTTATTCCAATACGATAAAGCTCTTTAAAAGATTCGAAGAATATTAATTACTTAACCACTTTAAAATTTTATTTAAATTATAACAGCGCAAAAAACTGATTGCTTAACCAAGTCATATCATTATATTCAAAGCTTTTAACCTATTACTTCTTATTTTCCCTTTGAAATTTGATACTTTCTTGTACTTGAATAGTTTGTTTGAGTATTAATTTTATATGGCAGAAAAGTTTTTTTTTACGTTTTATACTGTAGTGATTTTTTTTTAAACCTTTACTTCTTTCACTATTTTCTATTTTTAAACTTTTAAGCCTTTTTTACGGTATTTTCTTATGAAAGGCCCTCAAATTTCTTTATAGTTGTGCAAAATTAATGCGTTATGAATAATAACTTACCGCTTTGATAAGAAAATTAATTAACTTTTTATTCCGTAATCGATCGGAAGTATTATTTCTAATTTTTATGAGCGTCAAACAAAAGTCAATTCTTTATCTTTTAAAAACTGAATCACGAACTAAAGAAGGATTGATGAATACGAAAAAGTTATGGAAAAAGTGGCTAGAAACGCTTCAAACTTTTGCTAATTAATCAACATTTTTTTAACTTAATTAATTTGCTTCAAACTATATTATTTTTATTTTTAGGGAGTAAAAAAATTTTAAAAAGCTTTCCAAAGTATTTTTTGTGAGATATTTGATAAGGTGACAAATATCGATCTTACCTATAATGTGAGTCTAAAAATGTGTTTTGTTTTGATGTATTTTACATTTTTTTGTGAGTCTTGTGTTTTTCCTTCTTTAAATTTAGTCTAAAATAGCTCTAGTAACATTTAACATAAACCAATCTCCTATAGCTTCGATGTTACAATTATCCAGTCTTTAAATATTCAAATTATTCTTAATATTCTTTCAATTTTCAAATACATTTTCTATGACAACCGAGTATTGTATTCTTCAAAGCATTTGGATCTAGTTAGTTGTCATAAATAAAAGGGGAAATAAAAAGGTTTATCTTATTTTAAAAACTATTTCAGTGTTTAAAATTTCAAAGCACTTACAACGAAACAAGATAGTTTAGTAAGTAAAAGTTTTTAACAAAATTTGATATTTGACCACAAAGTACCAGAAGAATATGATAGGATTTAGTTAAATAAAAATTGTGATTTTTTATTCAGTAGTAGTATTCATAGTTTAAAAGTTGTATTTTTGATGCGTTTTATGTATTTGAGCAAAGACAGGCGTACAAGTTAAGTATTGCATTCTTTTTGAATGATTGTTAATACTCATTAAGTAATTAAACTATTCTGTTCGAGATAGATTTCAATCCATCTTGAAAAAGGAATGTTAGCCAAAAGTTATAAAAATGCGGTAATAATATAAATCTAAATACTTCAAAACAGCAATTTGAGTTCTTTTAAACGGGACTATGAATAATTTATCTTAAACACTAAATCTATCTAAGCATTATTAAATAGTATCTCTTCATGTTAAAAACTCCTTTTCTGAAAAATTTGTAGTTTTTTAACCTTTTGATAGAAACTACTAAAGAAATTTATGGCCACACAACCAATATTTTTGGAAAATAATTATTAAAAAATTAATTTTATTCTGTCTACTTTATGGTGGAAAAATGGCTGTCTACTTATAGGTTAAAAAATTCCTATTTTATCATACTCTTCTAAGTTACTCAACACTTTTAATCAGCTTTCGAACCTTCTAAACAGCTTTTGTTACTAAATTTTAGGAATACCAAATTGTTATCTCTTTTATTTCTTATCATTATTTAGTTAAGAACTTCTTTTTCATTTTACATTTTTTATGTAGAATACATAGCATTCCAAACTAACAAAACTATTTTACTGATTCCTTACATCTTACATAAACCAAGTCCCCGCGACTAATCGTTTCAAAATTACGCATTTATGTTCATATTTACGCAACTTTGAGGTTGTTTCCCATTATTTCTAAAAGTGCAGCTGAAGAGTTCTTATTCAAAATCTGCATCATGTTATGCCAGTTCCAAAAGGAAAGCGATGCAGATACTATAAATATATGTAAGTAAGAGATTGAAAAGTGTAAAACTGACGTGAAATGAAATCACTCTTCGCTTGTTTCAAAAGTGTTTTGACAAGAACCAGAAAATAAAAACCAGTCAGAACATTTTAATAGCCTTTTTAAAAGGCATCATATCACAACATGCTGACATCAGTGACCCAATGGAGTCACACCACTGTTAAAGGGTTCCTATCATTTTTAATTTTGAAGGAGTCTAAAAACGAAATAAAAAAACATCCACAGCCGCTCGCTTATCGGATTTGAAGAGGCTCTGAAGAGTGTCTATAAAGAACAAGAGCATCCTTTCTGTGATAAAGCATTCTTGTGATAAGCTGATTCAGAATTTTGCAAACAAACCTTTACACAAGCGCTTTTCTGGCATCGAAAGACGAGAGGGTTGGGTTTACTTTTTATATCCCGTTTATAGAGCAAAATGCGTTTGATAAGAGGAATTGTTGATTTGATTCTCGAGCAAGATAGTTGGGAGTTGAACGTTTTCAATAGTGTTTTCTGTTTTTAATTATTCTATTATTAGAATCGTTAAAGACAATTTAAGTTTAAAATGGTAAAATATATATAATCTGTAGGTTTCAAATAGTTCAAATTTATGATGTTCATTAGATGTTCACCACCTTATTCTATAGAATCGGTTGACTGTATGAAAAATTTTCATCAGGACAAAACTTTAATTAAAATTTCCCCAGCACTCTAAATAGATTTAATAGTAGTACCCCATAACGCATCTAATATTTTTCATTCAATTTTCTTAACTATCCTCTTACAATTTTGGTATGAAATTCTAGATTTATAATGAAAGTAAATCGGATGAAAAATTCTAAATTGTAGTCTATGCTGTCTAATCTCGTGATGTGCTGTTAATTATTAATAAATACTGTGATATATTATGGTTCCATATTAGGAAGAAAGGAAGAAACCCTTTTTTTATTTTTAAGAAACAATTCATTGTACGGGGTTAATGCCAAGACAAGATCAATCAATTTTCAGAAATTTTAAGAGATGGAGAAAAAAGTTTTTCTCATCAAAGCCAGAGTTTCCTATGATATAGTACTCTTTTGAAGTCACTATTTATGAGAGGAGCTGGTTTCCATATGGTTGTAATTTTTTTAAATAGATAACTACTACTTCACTTTTAAAAATTCAGCTTAAAAATATTGACCTTTGTTAACCTAATCATTTGAATAATCAATCCCAATGGAAGATTGACAGCTAGCCCGTTCGTAGAAATTGTTCATTCTCGACTTTGTGACTTGTGGCTTCATTGTAACAATACCTTTCCCTGGATACTACGTTTTTTTACCTTAAGTATTGATATATCGGGTATGGAGATACCTCTTATTTGCTTAACTTAACCGCGAATCACTGCTATAGACCATCTAAGTTAAGTAAGTAATCCCGAAGTAGGTATATAAAAATACACGATAGTGAAAGCTACCTCCCCGGCGATGTTCTTTGAAGTGCACGTGTTTCCTGAAGGGTCCAGGGAAGGCAAATACACTCCACCACCTGAAGGGGAAGGCCCATTGGCAGCACATTGTTTGTCCGGAGAAAGGTTGAATGACATGGAGAGCAAGATCAGCAACCTTTCTCCAATTTTTCTGCCTTAAGGTCACGTGTCATTTGCATTGGGAGGATGTGGGGAGGCATGACTTCCTGCTGAAAGAACGTTTTGGATGGTCTCTTGGGGTTGAATTTTTGACTGCCCTTTCAATGTGGGAGTGAAGTTGGTTTTGTGTCCGTAAACTATAAGTCTTTCCTAACGTAAATATTATGTCATTTCAAGTGAAAATGTTTTTGAAGCCTGTGACGAAGAATTTTTGAGTATAGCTGTTGCTGATGTAGTCGCATTTTTTACGTAAAAAACTTTACTGGCAGATAAATTTATCCCACTGTGTTGTTTTTTAACTTATTTTTCGTTCTAATCTTCATTTGAATCTAATCGTAATTTGAATTTAATCCATCATTTTTTCTTATCAGAATCCCCTTAGATGATATTGACCTTTGTAGTATATTCACTTTATGTATTGTGGCTTAAGTTTGTTTAATTTTAATAATTATGACTATTATTATGAATTATTAAGTTATGCTCTATTGGAAAATTTAAATATTAGTTCTCGAATCAAATAAATTATTTTTCTGATAGAAATGGAAAATTACGGAAAGGAAATATTAAAAAGTTTTTATTGTTCTAAAGACGTGTTTTAGATTATTTTCATCACATTTTAAGGCTTTTGTTTTTACTCTAAGGAAAATTAATAAATTGTCTTAAGGGTATTAAATAAATTTTACTACGGTAGCTGATAATAGTTTAAATGTCTGATAATGAATGAGGATTCCTTAAAACTAAGAATGAAAATATTATGATCTTTTATCCCAAGAAAGCGTTGTGATTTTCCCATTGAATTCACATACTTCAGCGTTAAGATTGAATCTAATGTCTAACTAAGTCCAAGCCACAACAACCCAAATGTCCCTCGGATATTTACCCACAGAGTTAACTAACCCTTTTCGCGTGTCCCGGCATAATTGGATTTTGAAGTTTCTCCGAATATGATCCCAATAAATAAAAGACAATGCTCTCCGCTGATCAATCGATCTGTGGCGTGTGTGCACTCCAGATATATATTTTCAGCTCAGCGAGGAATTCTAATGGCAAGCCAGTTGTCGCAAACAATGCCCGTTGATCTTGCTGTTGAGCATGCGAATTTGTTTTATGAGGAGGCATTATGCAGTAGCGTCATTTGGTGGCCGTAAAATTCATGTTATCTTGGCAAATGCTGCTGCTTCGTCATCCGCGATTAAAGCAGTGCCGTTTATTTTTTTGCGGGATTAATAAATCTCCTTTATGGATGCTGCGAATGTCTTCGAGGGTTGTTAAATTCGAATTTTCCGAAGTTTAAAATTTATGCAGGGATCCTTGTTTATTGAGTTAAGAATCATTTTGACTCTGAGCTGATGTGGCGTTGGCCTATTTCTCTTCCGCCCTTCCGCCGTTATTCAAATTGGGATTCCTTTTATGGGAAGGATTGTTGTGGATCTTATTATTTTCGCCTTAAAATTGAATTGAATTTAAATTTAGTTTGGCTTTACGTAGAAAGCTAATGTAAGTGGAATAGCGATAGGAGAAATGAAACGTGGGTACTGCATGAATAATAAATAACTCCTTATGCGTGTAAAAGGTATTAATGAGTGTTTGTGATTGAAAAAGAGAATGAAAACAACTTCTAGGTAATAATCATGCTGTCTGTGTTTTGTAAAATGTTTTTAATTATACTTTATAAACCTATTTAAACAAACAAAAACAACAATTATTTAAAAAAGGTTTCTAATTTAGTTTACAATATTATTTACTTTTGAAAATAAAAAAAAGAAGTACAGTAGTTTTTCTAGAGGTAAAAAATGTCAGTGAATATAAAATACCTGCTGTGGTGTGAAAAAAGATAAATAAAAGTTTTCATGTCTACTTATTCTTTAACCAATAGATAAACCTGTAGTTTACTCCTTATATATTAACTTTTGCATGTTACTATTAATAAAATATAGTTTATTGCATGTACGTACTATTAATAAACTAGTTTATTGAGAGTAAATGCAAAAAAAGTACTGGGAAATATGCATATTCAAAGCTCACGTCATAAAATAACGACTTACACCACTTTTAAACCAACCTACCCCTTTAATTAAGCTTCAAGCAGCTCCTATTACTAAAATACTACCCATTAATGCCTTATAACGCGTTAATTCCCCTTAAAACATGCAACAGACGCCCAACCCTTTGACTTCTTATCACCGGAACCTTCATTTATTTCCCCAAATTTTATCCCCGTCTAATGCAGGAAACCTGGACCCGCTTTCTCTTCTTTATCATGATAATTTATTGGATAATAAACCGCCGGCTAGACGTCCAACACGCTCACAGGCATTCATTAGACTTCATGGCTCATAACACATACCTCACAAATTCACCTGTGCCGTACGAGATCTAATCACCTGATATGTCGCCCTATAGCTGTAGCGCGAGCCTCCCATAATTTCCACCTTTTTAGTGCTGGGCTAGCCCCGGTATGCTCGGCACGTTCTAATCAACACGACTTTTTGGACTGTCAGCAGTTACTTTTGACGTCCCTTTCGAGTGTGGGAGGTAACTTAATTTGTCTAGGTGTCGGAGAGTTTGACCTGACAAGTGTGAGGTCATCTCTTCGCTCTCGACCTTCGTGTTTTTCTTGTGGGTGGGGGCCCCTGAACTTGGGGTGGTTTGGAATGTGGGTCTTTTTTTCTTCGTCTGAAGGCAAATGTGGAGCTGAAGAAAATAAACTAAAGCCAGTTGCATAGAACAGGTTAAGACTGAAAAGTCATTCCCTCAAGTAAAATAGCCATTTGTATTGGTTTCTGACTTTTATACATTTAGACAATGGTTACATTTCATTGTTTTTCTTTTTAGTCTCTATGACAAATTTTATAGCGAAGTGTAAAAGGAAAGTTTATTCTGTATTTGCTGATATTCAAAATACTTAGTAGAGAACGTGATTTTGCATAACAAGTGCTCAAACAATAGATAAATTGTACAGTTTTTGAACATTCATAAGTTTGCATCATATTTCTTATGTGTATCATGCAACAATAAAGTTCTTTCATTCACACACGCATAACGAATGTTATAATGCAATTTTTATCCCATATTTGATGCGTATCAGCGATGTATTTTTTTTTTTTTGAGCTTGTAAAAACCTTTATAAAAATTCTTTAGATAATTTTTTATCCCGAATTGTACATTTTTTAACATGAAGTAGTAGTTGTATAAATTGATCTAGAACAGATAAAAACTAAAATAAAATAAGTATTATATTCATTGTATCTTTCTTTCTTTAAGTATTTTAGAGCAATTAGATGAAGAAAAGATAGTACATTTCCAATCATTTGAAACACTCTAAAGGTGAATTTAAAAAAAAAGTAAATTAACTTTTTTTTTCTTTTTAAGGTTTTAAATTTAAAATTTTAGGATTACTATTAAATGCATATAATATTTTAATTCAATATTAAATGTCCATAATTATAATTATTTTAGATATTCTAAACAAAAAAGTAAAAAAACCCCTACAATGGAAGTGTTTATTTATGATTTCTTAGACACACTTAAAACATTGAAAATTATGTGCGCAATACAGGTAGATGTAATATTTTACATAAAAATACCTACTTTATATATTAGCATGCGCCAGTGCTTTGTGGAAGTATACTTCTGTTATCACTTTTGATTCTTGCTGTAGGTGTAGGTTTTAGTAAAGAGGCATTATTACCTTCTGATTCCTCACAGATGCTTTAAAAATCCTTTCTCTTTTGTGTTTTATTTATTTAATATTCAAAACAATGTAGAAAAATCTCATCTCGTGAAAAAATATCCCTTTAATATAACGTTGTTTTTTATTTGCATAATGACTTGGAGCTCAGGATGTATTTTATTTTCTGAACGTTTCTTGTCTTTTCATTCATAAACTCCATTAATGATAAATGAATGTATTTCAGATGTTAGAGACTTTCGAGATGCAATTTATAACGTTTCTGAGATTTCTCGGATGCTATTTTGTTTACGTTCCATTTCTTTACATGACTAAGGCAATCAGAAATGTGGACTATCATTTCTTTCGGAACTTCTCCTTAATATTCAGTCTTTTCATTTATTTCTATTTGAGGAAAATTCCCAATTACACTAGAATATCTATAATTGAGATGCATCCCGCATTCATATAACATTTTAAAATTTTCATATATTTCTTTTCCTTTATGTTCCTTTAATCTTGATTTTAGTTGCAATACCTAATAAAAAAGAAAACTTGTTTTTAGCTGAATGTTCAGCATATGTTGAAAAGGTCAAAAACAGGATCATGTGTATAAAAGGTCAAATATGACTTTCGTATTTAATTTTTTTCTTTTAGTTTCTTCATTTATTATTAGTTTATTAATTTAGTTTCTCTATTTATTATATATTTTTTGTTTCAGTTTCTTTATTTATTATACATTATTTGCTTTAGCTTCTTTAGTTTATTATTCATTATTTATATTAGTTTCTTTATTTATTATTAATTGTTTATATTTGTTTTTTATTTATTATTTTTTATTTATATTAGTTTCTTTTTCTATTATCTTTATTTTTGCGTAGAAGCTCACGTTGTTTTTCACTTGTTCCAATTCCAATTCCCAAACGAATTGACTTAGTGCCAACTGATTTGGCATTTCAATCGATTTCTGAAATTTCCAACTCTTCAGCACCCTCATTCCCGAGCTAAATTTAACCAAATCCAACGATTTTACAAATGTGCGGAAAGTTTTTCTTAATTGAAAATCAATAGTGTCATTATTGAAATTAGAAACATTGGCAAAATGATTAGAAAATAAAAGATGAGAAATCAATGATAAAGGTTCACAAGCTGACATTTCTGTCAAATGGGAATTGAAATGTCTGGTTATTTTCAGGTGCAGATTTGTAGCTGCGAACTAAAAATGACCTTATCTCGGTTATAGTAATGGTTGAGCGGCAAATTATTCTTGTCTTCCTTGCTTCGCACCGTACCATTGATGGCTTCGAAATGGCCGCATCATTAACGGTGCATTATAAGAAAAACGTTCCTCACTTAACGTATGAAAAGTAATGAAAAATTTGAATCCTCGTGCTTGTAAGAAATATTAAACCCATAATTATGAGCATCACATACGTATGACCTTCATTAAACTGTCTGAAAAGTGCATGCGACGTTATTATTTCCACTGCAATATTTTTGACGACATTTTACACCATAATTTAAGTTGAATTTTCCATATGAATTTCTAGTCATAATTGTTTCTACCTTTAAAACAAACCAAAAGTTTGGACTTTAAATAGATCAAGTTCTGGAGTTTTTTTATGATTAAATTGGTAACATTGATTGCTTGATATCTTTTCTTTTAGCTTTCTATCTTTTTTCTATATTTTTTATCTACAGAAGATATTAGCTTCCGAGTAAAATCGTGGTTTATCCTTTAAAAAAACAGCTAATACTAAATACTACTCAACAATTCACTATAAGCTCTTAATATGGTCTTTTACAAAACCCAGGAAAATTTTTGAAAACCATTGAATATCAACTTATAATCAACTAAGCCTTTGATATTGGTTAATATTGGCTTCTTTGTAAAACCGTGGTTTTTCCTTGAAAAACCATGGACTACCAATCCTATTCGACAATACACTAAGTTCTTAATATTGTTCTGTTGACACAACAGGAGTCCAACCTTAAAAAACCTCTTAATATCAAACCTTCTCAGCAGATACACCAAGGGTCGGCAACTAGCGGTCCACATCCAGACCACTCGAGGTTATTTCCAGGACCGCCAAAATATTTTGAAAATCAATAATATCTATTCTTAGACACAAAAAACTACTTTGACCTTCTTTTTAAGGGTTAATTTTCCAACAATTTCCTGGGAAAACCCCCAGACCTCCTTTTCAATATAAAGCTATTAATAATTTGCACGTTTTCAAGACAAAAGTTAATTCTATGGTTTCGGAAGAGTGGTGAAATGCAAAAAGTTTACTCCTTTGTAGTTGATAAATCAAGATTTATAAACTACAAGATTTATTAACTTTAAGACCTTCCGGAATTCCCGGGATAATTCCCTCAACATTCTCTTGCTGACAACAAATTAAGACTACCGTTAAAGGCGACGACTCTCTTGAGCAATAGCCTTATCAATGTTTTTTTTAAATATTTTATAAGTAAATTTGATTTTTTAAATAGTGCTTTTGTGATGTGAAACGGTTTTAAAGGTTACAACAGTTTACAACAATTAACAACACAACAATTGTTACAATTAACAACAGTTTTGTTTAATTTAACAATTTAATTAAGGAGCTAGCTTATATACTACTGAAATTACATCTATGCAAAAATATGCGAATCTGAAGATGAGAATTTTAAGAGTAATGAAGTACCTTTTTTTCTATGGACCTCGATAAAATTTTTTTCAAAATTATTTGAACCCAAAGTAAAATTACTCGCCGACCCCTGAGATGCAGCATCTAGTCTTGGTCGCGACTTAAAGCATTACATTTATCTAAACCCCTAAACTGCGCTTAGTTAGCATACACTCGCAGGCAGGCAGCCCATACCTCGCTGATGTGTATCCGTTACTTTCTTAATGAGGGCATTCCCCTTGACCCCTCTGTGTACCTAATGGCCGTGTGCCAAGCAATTAGCACATCGGGCAGGTTTCGTTCGCGTTTACGCGCCGCATTCATCAAGCCTGCATTTCTGATTGCACGATTTGTAGCGTGCGGAAGTGGGGGGACAAGGTAGGACACATGTCGTGCTGGGGCTAATGGGGCGGTAGGTGTTGGGGCGTTTCGCAGGGATAATTCGCTATAATTCGCTTAATGGGTGGTTATCGTGGCTGTGGTGACTCTCGAGTAGGACTCTGTGACGGCTCATTCGGGACATTTTTTCGTTGGAAAAACGGATCGGGAAGTTGAATTCGGAAATGATCCGTGTGTGGACTAAGGGTTATGTCGTACATGTGAAAATTCTGTTCGTATCTTTCGTGTGGTTAGTTTTAGCGGCCATTCTTTAAGGACGTCATTCAATATTCAGGGATTTATACTCTCCCCCTATATCGCGTGTTATCACAAATAATTTTAAAATTTAACTAAACTGAAAATTTTAAACACTTTTCGCTACTATTCATGCTTTGGGGACTACAGATAGGGGAGAGAAGCTGAAAAAGCGGGTATGCCAACTTTGATAGTTCAAAATTCTTAGTTATTGTTTGATTGGAATTACAAATTTGAGTTCATATAATAGGGGAGTGATCGAACTATGAATACACGATTGCGTCGGATTGTGCCAAATAACGATTTAGTACTGAAAAGAGCTCCACTAGGTTGCCCAAAGCGAGTAAGCACTACAAACGAGACAAATCTTAACACAAATTAATCATTTTTGGATATAATGTTGAGAGCATGGATGAATTTAGGAGGAAGACCCTGGGGGTCAAACTAGATACTTGGGAGGGGGGGGGATTCTGTCCCTGATTGAACTGAAAACATTGCTTACAATAAAAAAATGGAATATCCAGTTAGGGGAAGGCATTGAACCCCCATGATCCCCCGTAAATCTTTCAATGTTTGAGACCTTAGTTGCGTACCTAACTATCATAAAAATTAATTTCATGCTTTTTTTTACCGTTGAGGATACCTACCCGCCTCTTTGCCCCAAAAGAACCTTTTGGAAGGTATATTTGTTGAATATTTGCAGAAGAGTCTTTGTTATTTCAAGGCAATATTTTATATCGTAAAAATTAATCAAGATAAAATATTTTTCTTTTTCCACTATTCAAATCAAAATTGGATAATAAGTACTTCAAAACAAAATTGAAAATACTAATTTCCACCTAAAATTTAAATATATTCTGCTAAGCAGTACTAAAAATATAAAAAATAAAGCTATTTCGGAAAACTTCAAATATTTCTTTTATCAAGGTTGGGAAATTAACTAATTACCTCTGATGAATATTCAGTCTTTAAAAAGATAAGTAAAAAGGATTGAATTTTTTTTATTTGTTTACATTCAATGGGAAGATTAAATTAAGTTAAATGCAAGAAGTAGGATTTGTTATTTTGAAACCCAATATATATGTTGCGAGAAATGAAATGCAGAAATGATTGTGCAAATTGAAAACTTAGAAAATGAAGTGAAAGAAGTTTTAAGATAAGTAGCGAGATAAATTTTAGAAAAGATTTTACACTAATTACATGGCGAAATTTTCAAAACGAAGTCGATACGATGTTCTTTTTTTTAAGTTAAGATAATGAAATTAATATATATATTTTTAAATCATCTTATGAGTTTGCATTAAATTTAATAAAATGGTTAAAATATTATGTTGTAGAACTTTCGGGAATTATTTATCAAAGATATATGTTGTTAAAGCTCTGATTACCATTATGCACAAAATTGTCTTTTCCATAGGTTTCAAATTAAATACCTTCCACAGGTTTCAAATTAAATACCTTCCACTAAGAAAATTTATCGTTGTAAGAAGTATGGGTATAAAGATTTTAGAAATATTAGGAGTAAGAAATATTTTTGTTACGAAAGCAAAGGTTAAAGAGATTATAATCTTTCAGTCTCCCTCATCTTTTCTTTGCTTTCTCAATAATAAATTTCTTTCAAATTTATAAATTAGGATCTAGGAGATATAGTTGTTTTGTTAAAACACGATAGTTCTTTTTTCTTAAATTAAAGTAAGATGAAAATTTCTTTGATGGTACCTTCAGAATCATTATGACCTAAAACTTTAAAATGTATAAGAGAAAGTAAGGCAAAAGGGGATTTGATGATACCTATAATTGTTCTTGAGTTATAATTTTACTTTAAATGTGTTTCTCTATGTTTTTTTCCACATGAAATCATAGACAAATCCATAAATTAAATTTTCAAGTAACTAATGACAGTAATTATGACTGGAGCTAGTCAGTCTAAACTAAACCAATGTTGTAAATTTTTCCTCGGGTATGTAATACCACTCTGACCCTGTCCAAAGCCAATTTTTTATCCCATCCCGAAAAACCCTACACTACTCTATTTAAAGCACTGTTACACCAATATTTGCTCTTAAACGCGACCTTCTCCCCACTTTTCTCAGCTTGGAAGGAAAAAAAGACGAACCACCTTCGTTTATTTTCCCTAACACCTCGTGTTTTCCCTACAAAAGCACCACTTTGTTCACGGGGCGACACCAAAGTTACATAAATCTGCCATTAAGCGATTCGGCTCTTTCGTTCCTCCCTGTGAACCGTGCAGCCATTGATTAACATCCTTGTTAACCAAAACAAGCCAGAAGTACACGGGAAGAAATCTTTTAAGTGCGGGGCCTGGCTTTTTGCAGCGCCGTAAATGAAAGGTATAAATTGCACAGGGCTCAAAGCGAACCTTTGGTCTTAGATCTTTTTGATGGCATATCGATAGAATCCGTTTTATGGGAGGGAAACCGGTAATGAAAGTACACTTAGCTGGAGTCCAATCACGGGAGATTTCAAACGCAAAAGTGCGGGAACATTGTTCTATCGGAATGCTTTGCCGCTCTCCCTTAATGGATTGTGTCCCCTTTAATTGGTTTCAGCGAAGTTCTTTTAAAGATTTGCGAGGCTTTAAATTGCTGGTGATATTTGCGCTCAAGCTCTTCCCAGCGAGAGAGGCATTTTGTCTCAATTTCTCGTCGGGTTGTGTTTTTAAAAGTGAATGCTGTTGTCAAATGGCTTGTCTATAGATTGAAACGATTACTGGTATTTTCGGATCACTTCTTCTTTAGTTTAAAGTTTCCAATTCGAGAAAAAAAACCATTACAAGATTTCTTATGATGTAGTTTTAATATGCTACGTTTCTTATAGTTTGGGAAGATGGAATCCTGTTTATGCGAGTATGTTTAAGTAAATTCTGTGAAAGAAGCGAGTCTTTAAGCAATGAACTTGCTATAAATGATAAAGTTAAACCCCACTATAGCAAACCAGGGATGTGATGAACTCTCCGTCTGTAATGGACATTATTTATACCAGTCTCAAATTAACAACTAACATTTAAATGATATTGGTTACCTATAGTAAACCTCTGGTAAATAGTAAACTATTTATTTTATTCCTAGAAGGTTTACTGAATTACAATTAAAAGACTGAATATTTTTCATTTTTGCGAATTTCTACCCATAAAAGTATACGTGTATAACGATAATGTCTGTATCTTGGTTGGTAGTACTAGTGAAACCGATACCTATAAGTATTGAACGCATGCCATTACTCTTCGATATCAACTACTCGTTGTTAAATTAAAACATTTTAGGATACCTGAATTCCGTAATGAAACACATAGTGAAAACGCTTCTACTTATTTATACTACGTTTTTAATTAGTCAAAGCTCCATAAAAAATTCTTTGAATTTATTTCTTTACTTATAAATGGATATTTGATTCTCAAATTTTAATAAATTAATTAAATTGCTAAGAGTAGCAATAGCTTTGTCTGATGTAAAATAAAAAAAAGTATGCATCTTGCCTAAATACGTCTTTAATGTAATTGGCTTCCTTATTTGGTTTCCCAGGTCATTACCTTTTAATGGTGGTAAAATAAGACCTCATGGAGTGTTGCACTGAGAGTTTGTTGTATTCAAACGCTTTTTTAAGCTAAATCGTCGTCTTGTTATTCACAAAATGGGATACTAAACAATATAAAAATGTCGACACTACAATTTATTCTTTATCTTGGAAAACTTAAAAAAAGCGCTTTTCGATTGATGGTTTAATCAGATTACTGGTCAATTTAATTTCAATATGCTTACAGATTAAGAGTCATTTTCATTTACTGCTTACATTTGCTGTTCCGATGATAAAACATGAAAATTAAACAATTAATCATTATTAAAATTTCTGTTTGAGCTTTCATTTAAGTAGACTAAATTAAATATTTCTAGCTTTTAATTAGTAAAAAAAAATTAGTTAAGTTATGTAAATAAAGATCCTTAAAAATACGAAACTATAGTTGAAAACGCTTGTCTCTAAAGGGGCCCACAGACGAGCAACTTGGTCGTCAACCGGGTTGTCAATTTGAGCAAGTTTTCAACCAAGTTGGCCGTCTGTGGGGAAGTTGATGATTGAATTTCAGGTTGATGATCTGATCGTCAACTTGGTGGGCGGAGCTTAATCGGAACATGTTATTAGGAAAATAAAAAAAACTAAGCATTAAAAATTAAAATAATATAATTCTAGCTCGAGAGAATAATTAAATAAAATATAATTTTGCATTTAAAGTATCAAAATATATTAATTTGTTACAATCTGATTAATTTTTTCTTCATTGTTTACATTCTGGTTGACGACCAGGTTGGCCGTCTGTGGGAAAAGCATCAACCTGGTTGGCAACCGGGTTGACGACCAAGTTGCTCGTCTGTGGGGCCCTTAACAAGTTTCATGAAATTCAAAGTCGTTTTTTTTTGCAATTTAATTTTACTTTTTGAAAGAAAAAACGAAAAATATCAAAACTATGAACTATGAAAAGATAGTGATAATTGTAAAAGATTATTTCTTGAATTTTATATTTTTACAAATTAATAAAACATTTTGTCCCTCACTTTATGTCAAATCCCGTTTCGTTCGAATGATTAAAAAATATAATAATTACGCTTTAAAAATGGCAACGATTGTTTATTTACTTTAGAATATCTTTTATAACCGTTTTTTTTTATTCTTCGGTGCGAAAACTATCGTGTTTATAACGAAGTAATCTGTCGTCAAGGTAAGGGGTTTTTATTTGTGTCAATTTTATTTATTTTAGTTTCCAAAAATGCAAGTATGTTTTACTCTGTTATTTTATTAAAATGTCAACTCCCGTTACATCCATATTATATCTATGGTAAGAGATTCGACTATTGCTGATCCGCTGATTTGGAAAGTGATATTAATTTGCTTTATTCTATTTTCTCTATTTAGGTTTATTTTGACTGATTTATCGTTTGCTTGTATAATTTTTTCCTTAATTTTAGGAAAAAGTGTATGACTAATTGCTTTTTCATATACTTTTCACATATTTAAAACCCCCTATGTTCATTTCATTAAGAAATTATGTAGTTTTAAAAAATATTTTTTAATTCTGAAATGTAAGCGTATGGTGAAAAATGGCCCTTAAACATTAAAGCAGAATGTTGCGTACCTAAATCATATAAAACATGTAAACGGGGGTAATTGAAATTGTTTTTATCTCAAAACATCATTAAATAATAAAGATTATGCACGGTATTATCTAAAAAAAATAACTATTTTTTTTCTTTTAAACCATCTACATAAAACGTAGGAGGCGCGTAATGTGCTTGATATGCTTTCAAAGTGATACCTGTCGATAACAATCGTTTCTAATCTTCTTAGTTTGACCTTTGGGGAATCGAACGTTTCATTAACCGAATTTCTTTTTTTTTGTGGGGTTTCCTAAAAAGCTTTTATCTGGAATTATTGCATGGAATTTAAATATCGCCTTTGCAAAGGGATAAAACCTATTTTCGGAATTCCACAAGGAATGGAGGTTGGAATTTCGTTAATTGAAATCGAGCTGTATTTCAGGAAATCAAGAGAAAGAATTGCTAAGACTTGAGCAGAAGCTAAATGATATGTTAGGTACTACATAAAGCCGTTTGAAGTGGATGAACTGTGTCTTATTGAAGATATTTTTTTTGTAATTTTGTAAATAAATTATTAGTAGTTATATTGATAATCATGAAACATATACATTAACTATTATAATTCATAACATAACTGACGATTAGCTTAACGGAGGAAACGGTTCAAAGACTTTGACTAGACTTTTAAAAATTTTAGTAATTAATGTTGAAAATGTTATCGTTGTTTTTATTATGTTTCTTTTTGATATTTTGATGGAAATAATTAAGCATCTTTTGAGTATATTTTTAAATAACATTGCAAAAAAAGAATTTTCAACCTTCTAATTATACCGTCTTTTAATTTTCTAAATGTTTTAATTACGGTAATGATATTTTGATGCAATGCAAAATGTTTAAGTGAAAAATATTTAAAAAGCTATACTATTTAACTAGTAACATGACCCTATGATATTGGTTCAACCTTTTTATGATTTACTTCTCTAGCAGAAGGTTTTTTAAGGAGAAATTTTAATTAAAGTAAAAACTATCTGATGTTAATATATCCGTGAAATAACTTAGTGTTTGTTTATAAAATTATGTTGATTATATTTGATTCATACTTTTCACAAATCTTATAATTTCTTTTCTTTTTCAGCAGGTAAGATTTCAACCATTCCTGTACTACAGTAAACTAGTGGTAAGATTTATATTAATGCCATCTTTATCCTTTAAGGTTTTTAAGTTTTATCCTATTGATTATTTCGTTTCAAAAACCTTTTCCATCAATATTGCTTTTTATTCAAACGTTTGGTCTCCAGTATTGGGTATTTGTGAAAGGCTTCGCGTAAAAAAAATATTCAGGGTGTAATTTTTTAAAACCTGTGATTGCCTAAAAAGTATTCCTTGCTTTTTCTCGGGGGTTGCCCTTCAAATTACATCCAAAGTACACCTGAATTAATGCATAGTGCGTCGATTTGATGCTTGCGTGGAAAAAGCCTCCTCTAGAATTTGTTCTTCTTCCAAAATGGAGACAACCAAGTGCTTTGGTGTTGTGTTGAAAAATCTCTAAATTCGCTCTTAGACGAGAAAACTTCTTGAACATTCCAATATGCAGGAGGAATAAAGGGAAACCTTTCTTTTGAGGTTATTTTCCAAAAGAAATATTTTCACGACGCTCCCTATTTATACAATAAGCTACGAAAATACAGTGGACGACTTTCCTGCAGATTCGCTTTCCATTAAAAACTTATTCCCCGCGAGAAGAAAAGTTTTTCCTGTCTACTCTCGAGTTGGGCGATAAATGCAGTTTTCCTGGTCTGCACGCTTTTGTCGAAACCATGGAGGGATGGAGGTAGAATAAGATGGAAAGAGTGCCCCTGCCAATAGAACAGAGTGGGGGAAGAGAAGGGCTTCCGCGGTAATAGGGGGAATCATTGCACTTTTTTGTAAAAATTATATTGCCCAGAAAAGAGATAATTTCTTTTGTGAAAGTTTTGAATGTAAGTTTTATCGACAACTGGGCCTCTAAATGATAGAAATGTTTTATATACAGTCGACCCCGCTTATGTGATCACGGTTAATGTTATCAATCGGATTATGTTATCAAAATTGACCGGTCCCGATCACTCCTATTTAACTTAACGTAAACTATATCGTTCAATGTTATCTATATATCGATGTTATCAAAATCTGGTGGAAATCCCTTAAAAACCTTCTTTTTTCCCTTTTGAAGGCCACTTTTTATACATAATCATACAAAATGAGTCATTAATTTATTAGTGTTAGGGTCCCACTTTCATATTTTTCTTTAAGAATGTAAAAGTTACAAAATACATACTACTAGATAATAATTTTAAATACTTCAATTAGAACTAAATGATTTTAAAGCAGACTCGAGTTACGGTGTTTGAAATGTTCTAATATCAAATCGCTTATTATTATCGATCGGATATTATTAGCATTCTACTCTTGGACAAAAGTGATCACATTTGTCGACTGTGTTAAAAAGTCTGTATACATGCACATTTCTACAAAATTCTTTGCGGATATTTTTAACATTGTTAACCTTAAAAAATTAAATTTGAGAAATTTTGTTCCGAATTCCATATTCTTCTTACGCGCTTTTAATGTGAAATATCATGGTAAAGGAGCGTAAGTGGTTACTATCATATGAAATTCGATCCTTGTCAGAATTTCTCAGACTGTGTGCCATGGTGCTCCGTCAGACATCTTCAAGTGCTCCGCAAAGACTTTCGCTTCTCTAAATTTCTCCCTTGAAAGTTTTCAGTTTTACCCCACCCTCGAAAAAAGTTTGAGTGCCCGGTGAAGATTTTTTTTTTTTTGAAAAACGCTCCCTCACTCAATCTAGGCTGTTAAATAGTTTTTTTTTTTTTTTTAAATATTTTGGATTATTTTCAAAAACTATACTTGATGAATTTATAAGATCAAATTGAATAACAACTTTGTATCACCCCATTTGCCATCGTCTATTGCTGTCTTAAGTCTATACATTTAGGATAAAAATACATTCATTAATAAAGATTCCAACTGAACTTAGGTATTCGGACCAAATTCAAATTTACAATGCTTCCAAGACAAAGGAATAAATTAAATATGATTAAAATAAATATTTAACTCCTTTGAATCAATATCCCTAGCAGCACCAAAAATATTTTCTTTTCTAAATTGGTGTCCATTCGACTTCTTAGAGGTGATTCAACAGCTAAATCACCGACACCACGTTCCCAGAAATCGCCAGAGAAATGCATTTATCATTCAAACGGTATGGCCAAAAAGTTCTACAACCCATCGTCTGAGCCTAACTCTTCTTCAGACGAGCAAAACAAAGCAGCCCAACCAGTCTGTGAAAAAGGACAAAACAACGAACCAGAGCCCTAATGCAACACGTTCTAGGAACATCAATTTCACCCTGGCGTTTTTTTGTTGCCTGAAGGGGCTCTTATTTTAATCTACTTTATGGCGGTATCTACCTAGAATTGTTTTTTGTTACTTTTCATTCCTGTGTTTACTTCTTTCGATGTAACTTTTTGTTTGAGGAAGACGATGATTCGAGCTATAAAGGAAATAAGGTTAATCAATGAGCCCTTCTAAGCCGCGTATAGAGCTAAAAGAACTTATTGAACAGAAAAGCCGATATTACGGAATTGCTCTCGTTACCTAAAAAGCTTCTTTTTTTCCCCGACCAGGTAGGGACCCTTTCTGTTAGAACATTTATTAGAGAATCACTAAGTACCTTGGAGAAGTTGGAAATCGAGTAGACTTATTACAAACAAAATTTTCAAATTCTAACATGAAAACCGCACTTCATAATCATAAACTTAGCAATTTTTAATTAAACTGTATCAACTGTTTTTAATCCTGAGTAATTTACAGGGGTTATAGTTGCTCGTTTAAAGGGAGTTGACATTGTTTCTTTGGTGCATATACAAAATAAGTAAATTTACATTAATTTTGAGTTTTGACTTTGACGACTTTTCCCGAACCACATCACCATTCATTTATGTACAAAAATAGCATGTAATTTTTATGTGTATGAAATTCTTTTTCAAGTTCTGAAGGAGAAGGAGAAAATGCAATAAGAGATTGAAGAAAAGGGCAAGAATACGGAAATACAAAAATTTATTTATTTCCCTCGAGAGAACCAAGTCCCCATATCGAGAAAAGTTTAAATTTATATAATATTTTACAGAAAAACGATCCTATATACGGTAATCCCATTCCTGTGAGTTCTCGTTAGGTACGTACTATAAACCGAAAGTACCATAACCATCCAGAGTTGCATTAGATAGAAAACGCAAAAAATCCAAAATGATCCGTCCGTAAAGTTTACTATACCTTGCGCCTAAAAAATAACCATCAGCACTTACTATAATTGAGCACGTTGAAACTCGTTGCCTAAAATGATGTGTAAATAATCTTTACGTGACTGAAAATTTCCTATGGACTCTAGAAACATTCCCAACATTCCAATTTATCCCATGCGGGAAATCCCATCGCGACAACGTTTCAGTTTTATAGGTAACACTCCACTCCAGGTATTAGCAATGGCTGATAAACTTCGTATGTGCATACTGCTGATCCACCCCATTGTGGGAATAGTAGAATATGTGGTTTCTTTTTCCCCCCTCCGTCAACGCAGCTCGGACTGCGACTCCTTATTGATGACTGTTGATATATTTTACCTTAATGCTCTACTCCATCCGCTGCCGAAAGATCTATTTATTCTGGATTGCGCTCAGATGTTGCTTGTACCCACCTAATGGCCCCTCTGTTATTTTGCTCTTTTTTCTCTTTTATCGGTTTGGTGCTCCACGAGACGATTCTCAGATAAAAAGGCTGATTGGGGAAATAAAGTCAATGATACTTGTTATCGCATGAAAAGGAAACGGAAGGGCCTATCCATATATTACGTCACTCAAATTCGGATTCTCTCTCTCTCCCCTAATTATGACACCCGCTGTCATGTTTTATATCCTTTCTATCATTGGAATTTTTTCCAATAACTTATTAGTACAATTTTAAGTATTATAAAATATTTTGTTTTTTGTGTATTAATGGAAATTCTTTTACACATCTATGAATACTTATCAGAACAATTTCATTACAATCTGCCAGAATCTAGGATATTAACTCATTAGGGAGGCTGAATAGAGTACAGAAGAATGGGTTATTTTGAGGCATGATTGGTAATTTGGAGTGATTTCCTCCTATGGTTTTTTTTTGTAAGTTGATTTCTTTTTGAAATTGTTTGAATCTTTTATTGATAGAGGGGTTTTGAAAATCTTAATATTATCAAAGAGAATGCACTTTTTGTCTTATTGTTTTATTCCCATTATTGTAACGGATTGCCACTGTAACGTAAACTGCCACTTTGACACTGTTTTTTTTCACCTTTAAACTAACGGGTAGAAGATAATTTTTCTATAATTAAACGCACAGTAAAAGATAAATTTGATAAAATTTCACTATTATTCTCTTTCTAAACAATCATGCTGGAAACATGCACGTCCAAAACTTTGAATTTGTCCTCCCGCTTCATTCATTTAGAGTTAAATTAATATTATGAATAATCATCCATTGTGACTTCTCGTGTTACTTGCAGCCATTCACAACCCATTAGAAAGTGCCATAAATTATTTTGTGATCCAAGGTGTTTCTCTCTTGACGAGTCTTCTACCGCCAAAGCGTGACGCCAATTACTTGTTGGGAAAGTAGGTAATGGATGATGATTGATTGCAATATGTGTATATTTTGTTGTGCAGCGGAGGAAGTCGTGTTTAACTTATTTGGCATAGCACGCGTTGCATTTCACTTGTTTAAAAACACATTCTAATTGAATTATTGATACATACTAAAATGTTCAAAGCTTTTTTAAACAAGGCACTCCCCTTTAAAAGTAAGGGCAAGGAGGGTCATACTACACTCTAAAAGATAATGTGGTCTCTGAAGGATAATTAATAAAGAAGTAATAACACGCTATTTTTTAAACAGAGATACGTTTGATAAAATGTAACTATTTTATAATGTTTGAGTAATATTTTCCCATATATTCATACTCTATTGTATATTCCGCTGATTTGAGCATCTTATGAGTTCCTTTAAAAGTTCTTTCATATAATATTTTAGAAAGGTGGAATTTCAGAACTTTTAAGAATGCATTCTTAATCGTTTCCGAAGTCATGAGACTGCAAAACACTCCAGTAATCGAATGTTAATGATTGAAGTTTTGGAAGTTTCAAAGAGATTTTACTTACTTTGTGTTGGGGTGGATTTTCTGTCTTTCGTTTTTCAAACGGTTTCCTATCTTAAACGTGTTTTTGGAATGGCAAAATATGTTTTCTGTCTGATAGCGAAAGGCTATAAAACCTTAATAATTCCTTAACCTTAATAAAACCTGTAATAATTCCTTAGTATTTTATCTTAAGATTTTTTATAGACTGAATCCTTTTATTAAGACAACTTCCTGAACGAATTACAGTGAAACAAGTTTTTTTAAACCCATTGATAGTTCTGGGTTCCTAGAAAAATTATTGTTACACAGGTTTTCGTTTTAGACAATATCGTGTTTCACTATAGAGGGACACAATATTCACAATATGGCTTGTCTTGCCTTGTTTTAGGGATATACTAACGCCTTCCAAGCGAAGACAAACTCTATTCGCGGAGAATTAATTAATCCCCGTAAATTAAGACGTAGTGCTCTTCTCGGATAGAGTTTTATTCTTGTAACTCGGGTATTTTTATTTCGGAATTATAAACCCACACATGTTCTCAATACATTTGAATGCATCTCCAGTCCTAACTCCATTGCTCCGGCTCCTGTTTCTTCTCAAAACTTCGTTTAGTTCCTGCAGCCTAAAACCACCGGCGAAAGAAATCCCTCCTGCCCCGAAATGCCCTTCCCGTGTTCCCCTTTAATCTCCTTAGTTGGATCACTGACAATTTATCCCGGGCAGATTCAGAATTAACCCCAATCAGCGCCAGCCCCGCTTCAACCGGGAAGAAAAAGAAACAAATGACCTGGGCTTAAGGCGGTCTCTCTGTTTAACACCGCACGCACGAAGAAAGGCGACAAACCGGAGAAATAAGTCAGCCTCACCTTGTCGAAATTTGGTCAGGAGGGTTGGAGTCACGTTCTGGGTGGGTTCCCCGGGAGGATTTTATATGCTGTGCTGTTCGGCATTGATCGGGACTTGCACCGGAGGAATCGGGATGTAACTCTGGGTTGTCGTGTTTTGGGGGGTGTGGGTGTTGTTTTGTCTTTTTGAAGCGAGACTGGAGTGCGTCGGTTATGCCATCTTCAAAAGATGGCGTTAGTAAAATATTGAAGTAGGGTTTATTTTTTTTGTCTTGTTGGAAATTGAAAAAGAGAAGGTTATGCGGATATACTAATGGTACTACATTGAGAAATTTCTTGGATTAAAAAATGTTTCTCTATAATAGACGGTTTGCCTATGTCATGATTAGTGTTTTTTGTAGATCTAAAGATGATTCAAAACAATCTTTGTTTTATTAATAATATAAGTATATTCAGATTATCTTAAAATAACTTTATTCCTCCCACAATTAAAATATATACCGTAAGGTGACTTGCCTAACTTAATTAGGAGCTTGATTTGTGTTTATTTATTGGTTTGCTTACGTTACACAGTTGACAAATGTAATAAAAAAAACGCATTTTATTCCTAACAAAAAGCAGATGTTTAGTTGATTGGTATACATGAGGTAATCCCGTAAATCTTGAACTAATCGTTCGAAAAGATTTCAGTTTAAATTTTTACAATTTGATGTTATGCAGTTTCTATCTACCCCATAAAAATTTGTTTTAAATATGTTGCAAACGATACTTTTAAGAGCTCATTACAAACTATCAGTCAAAATATTTATCGAATATCTCTTATATGGTTCCTATTCCCAACAGGAAAACACGTTAAAATATAATTATAAAGTATCTGTCGTTGTAGCATGTAGTAGACCTTTTCCCTGCATTCCAAACTCTGGGAAACCTTCTAATCGCATTTGGTATTAACCGACTTTTATTAACTCGGAGCTCTCTGAGGGTCATGAGAAAATCTTTTGGATTATCTCTCAGATATCTTCATTGATCTCTCAACTTTATTGCTCCCATAAATCTCGTAAGACGCTAGAGATTTGGTAGAGTGGACGAAAAAAACGAAAGTTAGGTTTTCCGAATCCATCGATAAAATAACGTTTGTTTGTATGCTTAGTCTTGGATTCTTTACATCTTCTGTGCTAATTTTCCCAATGAGATCGATTTTCTTTATGCCAGTCGTAAAACATTTCTTTTGATCAACTAATCTACTCCCGGCCGGGTTTATGTTTTTCTGCTTGTAGAAGTTCATTATAATGCTGAGGTTGGAACTGCTGTAAAAATCTGGGACTGAGAGAAACTGAATGGGGTTACAACTATGAGATACTACAGAGGGATACATGGGATACTGCTGCTAAAAGTGATATTTATGCAATGGTTTTGTTGGTGAATTAACCCAAACGGAATTTCGAAAGTATTTCCTCTTACTAAGTTTTCTTCTCTCTCTCTAAACTTCCTTCTCTCTTTCTCTCATTTCTTTCATTTTATCTCCTATATCATTCATTCTATAGCTTAAATGCGTTAAAGAGAGAGATAGTAAAAGGAGAGAGAATGAAACAACGAATCTATTCGGGGAATACTCTGAACCAACGTTAAATAAACTGTATTATTCTAAACAACATCTCCAAGGTGCTCTATTAACATATTTCTTCCCTAACTTTTTCTTTGAAAAAAAGTGCTCACAAAAAAATTCCTCTTCGGAAAAATGCTCCACCAAGAATTCAGCATCTAAGAGAACGTTTAGGAACCTCTGCTCTAAACTTAACATTGGAGTAAATCCCTCCTCAGAATGACTGAACCAATCTGTATCAAGAACCATGATTCGATACGTAATTTTTCATTTTATTAGAGTTGTTAAAGTACCCTCCTTTCCAACCCGGTTAACCTTTCCCATTGACATCCATTGACGCGGTGTCCTTTTAATTGCGTGACGAAGTTTTTCCGGCATCGATGACCATCCATTAATTCGAACTGCGGAACAAACGCCAAACAATTTAATTAGTGGCCTTTCTTTCCCGGGATGCGCCCGGGGACTAAGTGCTAATCCTCGGACACTAATTTCTTTAGTTACACTGCACGAAAGCTTCAGCTTTTTGTGCCCTTTTATCGTTGAGAATTGTTAGGAGATTAGAATCTGGCCCTGCATTGTTAGGAAAGAAAGATTGAAGCAGAAAAATAAAGCCCACAGAGTATATCCGGACCGTATATATACCCTACCGCCGGTCTATCGTTAAAGTGGGAGTGGTAATGCTTGTAAGGGACTGATAGTTAGCGTTTGTAAGCCGCTCCACCTGGGAACTGGGAAAGGAGAAAGGTATGTAAAAAGGTAATGAGATTACATGGAGAGAAAGTGCTGAGGGGAAGCGGAATTTTTATGTGTTCTTCGACTCTAATGACTCCTGGCTAACACAGAACGGTGTGCCTTTTACGCCTCCGTGTACGCAACAAACCGCGCCTTCAATTTGTTTGCTAAGCAGAATCGTATTGTTGCTGGTGCCATTACACCCGCCACTAGAGTTGTTAGGAATGGGCTCTTCTTTTTTAACGGAAGTGTTTAAGAGGGTCTTAAACAGCAACACGTTTTGGGCTGTTGAGTGTGACCACTGGTTGCTGATTTAAACGAAGGGTTACTTCTGGATGTTCGGGTACCTGAAATTTCATTCGCACTCTTTAAAATCAATTAAACTTTGGGTTTTTAATATTTAGTAAATAAATGCTGTGCATCTTCATGCGCATAATGGAATCGCCTTATTTTTCACTCAATAATTTAATCATCAAACATGAAGCCATAGCTTCAATGGACCGGTCTTGCATCTTCAAATTTGCTTCTTCATGCTGGAAAAAAAATAATATACGTGTCCCAGAGGTTAGGGATTATTTTTTAGAGTGCGATTTTTTCATCTATTGATTATTAAAATTAGCATTAAATCTGTTGATATGACAGCAACGGTATCATATCATAATGTATCATATCTTACAATACTATGAATCACGATATGAATCCCAAAAGTTTTTCCATGTAAAAATTCCAAAACAATATTTATTGTTTCCAAGTTAAAATTTCAAAATTATATTTAATTTGGATTGAATAAATGTATCTTTAATATACCACTCCACCAAATGATCTAAATTGAAAAATGAAAGTCTGGACTTTTCTTATGTTTAAAACTTGTGGATCCCTTTTTCAAAATTACATAGATAGTCTATTTTAATTGTTTCCCATGTACAACTCCCAAGAGTCTCTATCCCCTCCTCTTGTTAATGAACTCTATTGTGGGGAGGTAGGTGTACCCATAAAGACGGCGCTGCCACAGTGTCTACAGCCGAATGCGCTCGCCCGAGCGGATCGAAAGCATCCGTGTTAAATTGTTGTTCACCTCTGTCAGCACAGGGGCGCTTTAACTTTAACCTTTGCACGAGAAGCAGGGGGCGTTGCGGCACGGCATTCGGCTATTAGTGCGCCCAATTAGCACGTTAAATGGTGGCTGTGCCAAGTCTGGGTCCTGGTGACTAGGAGAAGAAAGGACGGAAAAATCACACTTTTGAACCCAAAATCTATTGAACTTGAGAAACTGGCTAATGCTATGGCATTTTAATCCGTTTGATGTCTTTATAACTGGTTAAGTTAATAACTCCCTTTCAATCAGTATGTATAAAAACGGTTTATCAACCAAACAGGATAAAAAAGATGATTCATGATAATTTATAAAGGATGTTATCTAATAACCTTCTATGTTTAATTAGTTGTTTTAAGATACTTTGGATTCATCATGTTTACAGCATTAATCTCTAGTATTAGCATGAAAGGAGATGAAGCATTCATCTTTCTTATAAAAGAAATATACTAAAATGCAAGAAAATGTCCTGTCTCAATTTAACCTTTAATTCAAAGGCAACTTAATTATTTTTTATTCAAATTATTCCTTACATGTTATTCTCAATACCTCTTTACTTAAAACGGAAAAATAATTCACTTAATGTAGGTAAACCAAAACACAAATTGGTGCTATTTGTGTGGTAAAAATGTTATTATTAGTATTTCCTTTTCCTCAAAAACATCTATTAATTTAAACATACATAGTGTACATTTCATCTACTTTCTAGTCTTGCATTTCGTAATCTGATTGTTCACTTATACACTTATCATTTTTCTGTTTTTCTCATTATCAACCCCCAACAAAATTTTTGTTTTTGATTTTTAACCTTCTCTTAAAAACTTGACTGGAAGTTGCTTTTTGATAGGATTGGTAAATGTCTTTACTAATAAATTTTAAAAGTTGAAAAAACAATTTCATTAACTCCATGATAATATTTAAATTATAAACTAGTTATCTTTAAAAGACGTACTACTTTCACAAGTATTGGGCAGAAGATATAGTAAGTGTAGTTTTATGTTTTAAAAAGATGTTTTGTCTTTTCTCTATACCTACTGTATTTTGGCAAGTTTTTCCCAAAGCTGTGCGTCTTTGAATGTGCTGCAACGACTTAATGTACTTCCTTGTCTCCTGTCTGAGATGTCCGTAAAATACATAATGTCATATTTAGTCTGAGGGTAATTCGCCATGAGATTGGCCAATTCCATAGCTTTGAGTGTTTGATGACATCTGTTAGTGCGTCACAGAAATGCTAGTTTTGCGCAAAATGTGCATAACGTATATGCTAAGAGGATTTTTTTTTCTTTTCCGGCGATTTATTCACCAGAGAGTTTACCACGGTTCTAGTGAGTTTTAATATTCCATAAGTCTCTTATTAATATTTTTTCTGAAATATTGAAACAACATTCTTGTGATATCATGAGCATAAATTTCTCATACTCATGATTTTTACATCATTACATCATGATACATCATGAAGTTTTGTGATTTATAAAGTCAGTAAAGTAACAGAAACGGTTTCAAAACTAAAGCATACCTTTCATAAAAAGTAAATATATTCTCATTTTGCAAAGTACATACAAAGTCTTATAATTAATTCTTTTTAGTAACTGCAGTTGTATTATCATTTTTGCATATTAAACTACACCTAACACAAATTCAAATTGATAGGCATTTTTTTAAATTCGAGTTTATTGAGTAAAAACACATTTTGTATAATTTTCTTCTTTGAGTTAACGTATAACCGTCGTTTACTTACCAGCCTAGTCTATCCAATCCACCAAATTTAACTCTGGATACCTTTACTAGATTCCATCTTAGTAAAAGTAAGTTTTGAATCCTGGGAAATAGTTGAAGTTTAGAGGACTTTTTTCAACCCACAATTTTCTTAGCGTTGGATTACAGGGAACATATTTATGTATATTGCAATCATTAACTTTGGGGAGTGAAACTACCACCTTCAAGAAGTTGAAATCCGCAATCATATCACAGCCCTACCTATTATGGAGTTCTTAGCCAACCCCACACAAGGATTCTAATGACGTTGCCCGTTATCTGTTCACGTTTCTCTTCACAAAAAATCTGAAAATCTCTGTTTTTTCAAAATATGTTTTTTTTACCTATTCCAAAATTACATAAAATGACCCACTTCAAGAATTCCGATATAAATTGCGGTTCAACTATAGATATTTGGCAGCTCTTTTCTTGACTTTAAAAACGCAAAGTGGTAGGAAAACGGGGCTCTATGATATTAGATCTTATTCTAACTACCATTTATATAGGCCCATTCTGAGAATTCTTGTAGAATTCTATCTCCCTTGTTTATAAAGGGAGAGAGCCTGGTTTTTACTACTAAGGTCGGCTTATATTGTTCGAATCTGACCGTAAGTAGTATTGTGGTTATAAACCCCTTTATTCCTAGAATTTTCTGTAAATTGAGTACAGCGTCAGCAATCTGTTTTTGTTTCATCATGTAGGGGAGAGGGGGGGCACATTTGCATATAAGGCACATTAGAACAACCCACATATCAATATGTTAAATTCAATTTAAAAATCTGAAAAAAATATTAATAGTATAACGATGTAGATTACTAACATCATAATTGTTCCTTATGCATAATTTGTGTAAAGTTTAGCCTAAAATTACCACAATTTGTATAGCATGAATCTTTACCAGAGGATCCATGATCATACGCAGTACGCACTATAAGAACTGAATTAACAAACACACTTCGTCACGCAAAATTAACGAACTATTCTCTTCCAACTTATAATTAGAACTATGGAGAACCCTGAAGGGGTTTACCAGATAATTTCTTTTATTTAAGTATTTTTCAACATCTATTCAAAACTTGGCACTTTTCTTCTCACTCAAATCCTGCCTAATTATTCGAGAATAATTCATAAAAATGCTCTTACGATGAATGTGTTAGCTTTGGAGTGTAAATTGAAATGGTTGGAGGGCATTTCAGGAGCATTTCCGCTCCTTCACTGAATGCTCGTTATTCAGTAATTAACCATTTCCTAAGCCCGCTCAACATGGCGAATTTTAAGTTGCTCCTTTGGGCTTTTTACTGAGATTCAATGAGGTGAGGATCCATCGATTATCTATAGTTAACTCTCGAGTAACACTCGAGTTATAGCTGCCAATGAAGAGAGAAGCTTCCTGTGCCACAACTGGTCGAGATGCCACCCTTTTAACGGAGATATTGAGAGGACATTTCTTAAAGTCTCTACTGAAAAGCCGATTCACTTTTACATTGGCAGATATCTCTTTTATTCTTCTGCAATTTGTTTAAGACTTAAAAGGGAGTTGCAGTTTCTTGGTGTTACTAAACATTATTTAGAATTAATATCCATGGAATTTTAATTTTAAAACTAAAGAGCTTTCGTGTTTCCTAAAGGCTTTAAATTCTATTTTATTTAAATGTTTGAATTCATTGACAACTTTATTTTCTTTAGGATTTTAAAACTTAGTATCACCGTCATATTATCATAATTACTTTGTGCAATTCTATTAGTTCATAAAATTAAGCTCACTTGCTGCATCATTGAATTGCATTATTTATTTTAACTTTTAATCACCATGAAGCATCAAGTTTTGAATTAAAGTATTAACGATCCAAAATTTATTTTAATAGCGTAACTCTTCTGATAAAGATCTCTGATTTTTTATACAGAAATAATCAATTGAGTTTCGTTTCTCAAAATATTTATGTGTTTGTGTTACTTCCAAAAAGATAAATGTTGCAATTACAAAGTTTTGGTTTTAGTTACACTGGTTTTTAGTGCATGCCTTGCAATGACCGTGGATCTATACATTACTATTTTTATTTTGCCTTTAGTAAAAAAACCCAAAGTGATGATGGAAAATTTACCTTAACGTCGGAACATTTTTGATCTTAAAAAGGGTTTGATGTGGCAAATGTAAATAACCACTACCTCAGGGTTTTATTGAATTACCATTTACTATAGATTCCCTCAAACTATTCATGGGCATGATTTATTCAACATACCAAGCCTGGATCAGCGCCATGATTCTGTTACCAGCTCCTCCAAATTACAAAACAATGTACAATTGGTGCCATATAATTATTACGTTTCTCAATTAATATCTCCCCTTCCTGCAACCAGAACAATAGTCAGTCCTTTAGCTCATTTTTCATAGCAGCCTGCTGACAGTTAGTAGCTATGGGGTTATCATCCCTAAGAGTGAAATTCGTCCAGAATGTTGGGGTCAACCCTCCCTCTAGTCTTCAAATTCGCTTTGTTCTTTCCGAATGGCGATTAAGCCCGTCCAATGGGAATTGGGATTAATCTTCTATCCCGCTTCAGTTCTCACGAGATTGGGGGCTCTTAGGAGGCACTGCCGTGTTGGTACAGAAATTTCTTTAGCCAATATTTCTTTAGCAGCTAGTTTTTCAATGAGGGCTTTTTCTAGGAGATGTGTTATTTTACTAACACTAAAAACTGTCTCTAACTCCTTCATGCATAGTGAAATCATTGGGTTTCTCCAATATCTTTGTGAAACAGAGGTTATGTTTAAATAGATACATGTAGTAAAATTACAGTTAGCGTACTTTATGTATTTATATTAAACTGTTTCATGTTTTATTGCTATAATGCATTTCTTTATCAAATTGTTAACTCACCTTGAATTTAAAACTGTTTTCGAGAATATGCATGAAAAATATTGTCTCTAACATTCGGCATGCGGCCCAATATTTGGTTTTATGTAAATAACTATAACTCATTTAGAGAGTGTAGTCAAACTGACAGAGCTAAAGAAACATGGGTAATATTTTAATTTACTCAATTTATATTTTTAACAAAAATTTTCAACAAACTAGCTTTGTGACGTACTGCGGATTGAGATTTCACCGTAAATAAATTACTCTAGTTATAAATAAAGTTTAGAATAGCGCATGTCATGTTTTAGGTTACAAATTACTAACTTATTACTCATGTTTTAAAAGTTGTTTCTAATTTGCATGCTAATTTAGAGCTTTGCAGTTTTTACTAAGTCGAATATATTCCCGACTTGAATTTAAAATCGCTCTTTTCATGCGCTTAAGGAAGCGGTGAGGTCACTAATGCAGTCCTTTTCAAATTTAGTTATGCTTAGCGGTTTAAGAATCTTTCAAGGACTTCAGACGCGACGCGAAAGCTAGTTTAGTTATGCAAAGGGTTCCGGGTTACTCAACTAAATAAAAATGTCTTACCAGTCAAATATAATGTGGGGATGACTTTCCTGCCTTTGTTGTAGTATTGGGTTTGAAGAGAAATATTTTCCTAGGAAATCCGACAAAAGACGTTTACTTGCAAACTATATTTCATCGAAGTATAAATCAGTAAATTATAAACTATGCTTAGAAGCCTTCAGCTCTAACAAAAACGCCGACTATAAAATTTCCTGGTTGTGAGTTAACTCACTTATGAACTTTAAAGTTAAAGCGTCGATTTTCTCTCTAAACCATAATTAGGCTTTGCATGTTAATTTTACTTTTGAAACTTCTTAAGACTAAAGATTGTTGTAATTTACAATTTTAGATTTGTTGGCCCTAGAGTATTATATGTTATCAAAACACTTTTTAGCTTTTCAAAACACGCTTTTGAATATTTCAACTTAGTGTAGAAAGAAGCCCATACCTATATAAAATAAAAGAAGGGATTAGATAAAAGATAATATGCATAGTTCGTTTAGTTATTTTTAATAGTTCGTTTTCTTCTACTAAGTTTGGGAAATTATTTAAATGACAAGATTCTAGGTTGTTCAATTTTAATGAAGTTAATCAGTATTACACCTAAATTTTACAACTAAAATTCTTCCGCCTCATTTTCATATGGACTTAAAAATCAAAACTAATTTTGCTAAAATGTTCTTATTTTAAAGTAAGGCGTTTTTTAAAAAGTGCAAAACATTTAGTTTTTATGCCTAATGTAAAATGCATGGTAATTTTCTTAGCCTCTTAAGCTAATGAAGAAATTTTATCCTTTGTTCAACTCGTAAAAAATTCTTCTAGCTTGCACAAAAGTGCACAGAAACATTTAGCTATAGAGTATTATTTTCTTCCAAAAAAACCCCCGGTAATTTCTTGTCAGCATGGAGAGGTTGAGGGATGTAATTAGCTTGGGGACAAAGAATCGCAAAAATATTGCAGTGTTCTTCTCGAAACATTTATTCAAGTTTTCGCTTAACCCAAAAGAAAGATTTTCGAGCAAAGATTTAATTACTTCTTTCTGTCCGATCTTGATGAGATTAAATGAAGACAATTGAACACTTTTTTTTACTTTCGATTGAACTGCTATCCAGGTGTCTTGTAGAGTGGAAAGATTTTTAATTGAATTTCGAATCTTCATTTACCGACAAGACTTTTTTGCCGCCAATAAACTCAAAATTGAGACAATTTGTTTTACTTTAAAGTAAACCGCCTCTCCATCTGTGGCACTTCGCTTAAAAAACTTTCACGGAGATTTCGAAAAGCTTCTTGAAAATGGCACTGAACCCTTCTAATTTGTATTGCTAATGACCATCGTAAATATTCTATTAGCCGGACCCATTTGAATTTCTTTGCCTGGGGAGGCACTAAATGTCTTTTTGTAGCCAGCTCTAACTAAGAGCAAATGCATGAATTTGTATTAAACTATATTTTTCTTTTAAATGTATGGGATTTTTTTTTGCAAATTTGCTATTCTAGGTAGTCTCTATTTCTTTTTGGCAAGGGAAATAAATTCACGAGTTCCATTTTTTACAAGTTTCATTTTTACTTAAATTTTAGGTTAAACCAGAGGTTTTACTCAATTTTGCAATTATACACCATTGTCCTTCTAAGGAGATCATTCATCAGTTGTTTTAAACAGAGTATACAATATCAACGAAATGAAAACTGAATTTCATTCTTCTCTTCCGAAAAATACTCGAGCAAGTGAAGGCCCCTTTCCCGATACCATGCTCCTGACCCAAATCAATTAGCCTTGACTCGATAGTCATTAATGTCTATCGTCGTGTATCGATTAAGCTCAATGGCAGAGATTAATCGATAGCGTCGATGGACGGAAATCATCCCCGGTTAATGTTGTAATTAAAAAGCCGTGCGAACGATATCGTCAGTGGATTTCATTACCGTTTTCTGGGAAAGCTAATCAGCCCTCTTCCATTTTTGGTCCTTCCTGATTATCCCTGAGGCATTTAATGGGACGAGCTATTCGTCAAACCGAACTAGTGCTTGGCAAACATTGCACTCACTTGAAGTGTCGTTAAGTCGTCAAGCCGCTCTACCGTAGAATGGGTTTATATCGCAAAAATGAACAGCCAGGCAGAATCGAGCGCTCTGGGGTGAAGCCGGAAATTCTTTTCCCTGAGTTTATTTTTCCCTGTTGATCTCCCCTGAATGGGGACTGAGCGATTTATATGCATTGCTTGCAAAGCAAAATAAGCCTTTTCTGGACTTCGTTTTGCATATTCGTTTATTTGGTTGTTAATGAGCCGATGTTCCGCTTCAGCGTGTTTGCGTAGGATGCGTTTTAATACTTGAATTTATTCGAATTAGAAATGTTTGACTAGGGGGCGGAGCGGCGCTTGCTTCGACATTACGGGAAAAAAGTGTTTGATTTGAGCTCCCAGGTGACGACTAAATAACCAGAAGGTGGATTACATTGACAAGGATTTTTTTTAGGCTTTGTAATGAGTTCTGGGCTATGTGCAAAAAAAATATTCAGTATTTTTAGTGTATTTTCAGTCATGTGTATGGTGGGTTACACAAACTGAAAATTGTTATTAAGTTTATCAATTAACTGTTAGTTAATTTTATGCTAACATAATTACACAATTTACGCAGCTGTTTCATTTACAGTGCTCACTCTCTCTCTTAACCGAACCAAAAGAGGTGTAATCGATAGATAAACCGGTTAGGCTGAATTCCTGTTTAGGTAGAGAATGAAAAAAAAAATTTTTTTAATCGTAACAAACGTAAAGCATGCCATTAGATGGAGCTTTTTAAAAATTGCAGTGATCTTTTCTGCAGAAGGTTCAAAATTTGATGACAATTTGCATAATTATACTTTTTCTTACATTCATTATGGTCAGTTGTCGATTAAAGTTATTTTTCCCTGTTGATCTTACCCAAATGGGGACTAAGCGATTTATATTCATTACGTATAAAGCAAAATAAGCCTGTACTGGACTTACTATTAGTTTTGCATTTATCCATTCATTTGGTGGTTAATTTATTAAAGATAGCATATTACAAAACAACAGGTGTTTTAGATAAAATGGATGTAAACCATAAATAGATCGGAATATTTTAAAATGCCATTGAATTTCATGAATAGTTCAATGTTTCGCTTTTTAAAATTCATTATAAGTAGTTAACATTATGCCGATTCTACTCAGCAGACTGGATGTTAAAGTTCGAAACTCGTTAATAAAAATACTCTGCACTGAAATAAAATGTTAATTTAATGATAATCAACTACAGACCATTCCTCTCAAAGGAGACACACATGGAGACGTGTCCCTTTCATCACCAAAACTCGGGTTAACGTCCTCGAACCAATAATTGACTCAACTGCAAAAATTGAAACTCCACTCTTTTTACATGGATCACTCCACAAAGCAGGGCAACAATGGCGTCGCTGAAGACCGACTTTTTGACGGATCTCAGATTTCATTACCGTGGACTTCGGGGCAGCCCTGTTGGAAAATGATTGCCTCCCTCGCTGAATTGGTAATTAGATTAAAGGAGTCCCGTCTCATGCCTGCTTGTCTCGAGTAAGCTTCTTTGTTCCGACCATTGTTTGGACGAAACCTACCCGGCAGAAAAAGTGACTAATTGATAATTTACAGCCCTCCTTTTTTTCAGCGTTCGTTGCGGTGGTAGCTTCTGTTTTGAAATGAGACGAGTGTGTCTTAAATTGGTTGACTTCCAGTCTACTGACTCTGCCGCCCCCAAGGCAGAAGGCTGAGTTTGAGAATCGGATCTTTTGGAAAAATAAGAGTTTATGGAAATGTTTTATATGAAAGGTTTGTGGGGGGAATATGGTGATGGATAAACTGCGATTAGTTTTCATGCTGTTTTGCATTGAGCATTCAGGTCAGGTTTATGGCATGAAACATGTGTGAATTAATGGTAAAACAAAACCACCAAAAAATATTAGGATTATTCAAATAGTTGAAATAGTTTTATTAAATTGTAGTAGTTATGTGTGTCCATTTTTTGTGAAGAATGAAAAGAAACTTCCAAGTACAAGAATTTTTCTTAATTAAACTAATTAATCATTAACGTTTATCTCTTCGGTTGATTCAAGTTAAGGACTTTTTCGTAACTTAACTGTTTAAATAGCCAATCTTATAGTGATACACAAACAATTTAAAGAGCAATGCATGAAAATATATCAATATATTTATTGTTTTCATATCCTTATTTTCTTATCGTATTGTTTTGTGTTTTTTACTAGGAAATTTTGTTATAAACATTTTCACACGAATCAAGTAAGTAGTATCTATCCACTTGATTAAATAACTTACCTAATAACTAACCAAGTTGAATATTACCTAATTCATACTTGGATGACTGTGAATCGTATTTTACAAATTCTAAAAAGCTTAAAATATATCTGTAAAAGGTCATAGCGATAGATATTCAACTTGTGTTTACCACATATTATTTGTTTAGCTGTTTTCAAATGATAGAATAAACAAAGGTAAAATCTGAATAATGTCTAAGACATCTAAAAAATTAAAAAAATAAACCTTGATTTAATAATTCTGTGTTTATATTTGTAATAATGTTTGTAATAACTGTGTAATTTTATGTGTGCCTTTTATACATTCCTCGTTAGTGTTCTTTTACCCAGAAGTGCTATTTCCCTCAGTACCTATTACCATAGAGTGAAACAGCCAGTTCTCGTGAGCCACTCTAATTTAACCTATTCACCTTACTGAAAGAAAGAGGCACCTTTTCTCTTCCCCAATCTCATGGACATTTCCACTTGATTTACATTTACCGCTATTTTTTGAATCTTGCATCACCCTGAGCACGCAAGTTTTCTTTATGTAATCACAAAGCTTCGATTTAAATGCAAATAATGACGAGTAATAATTAAGCTAGGCTACTTTTGTTTTATTTCAATCAGGGGCTTTTTAGGGCAAAGGATTTTGCTATTTACATCAATGAGAATTAGCATTTTGAAGGCTAAGGAGAAAAATAATGCGTTAAATAATGTGGAAGTAAAACTTAACATACATGTATTTATAAAATGGATATGGAAAAAGAGTGTAATTTAATTTGAAAAGTGCTAGTGCTACCTTACAGTTAAAATAAATAATTTGGGTATTACAACTGCACTATTAACCTTTTACCTGCCGATGTTCCCAAATGGGAACATCAATTTATGGAATTTTTTTACCACTTAATATTTTATGCAGGGAATTGATACTTGCTAGAGAGCTACATAAATGTATGAATTTATTTTACATGCAACAATATTTCACATACTATTTAACCCTTTTTGTAAAATTAAGGTCAAATTTACAGATTTTTGGCTCTTTCAAAAGTTATACAAGTTTCAATTTCTGCTAATTTTAAATAAAATTATTTTAAAATAATTTTTTTTGTGTTTCAGTAGCTTTAGTAAGCAGCTTTCCATTAGGCTTGGCAGAATAACTTTATATTTTATATTTAGAGAGTAATTACCCATTCCCTGTTTATGTTCCCAAATGGGAACATCGGCGTTTGGGGTATAGTTTTTGAGGGGATTTTTTTAACATGTAAAAATTAGAGTTATTCCTTATTACCCTTACTTTTTTGAACTTTTTATGTCTAAAAGGATCTAAAACCGGTTAAAATATATACTTTAACTTTCTTAATGAATAATATTAATTTGTTCACCTGATTTATGGTGAATAATTGTCGAGTCTTTATAGCAGATAACTACAATAATATCTATATTTTCACCTCCCAACCCATTATTTTTAAGTAATAATCATAAGGGGTCATACAAAGGGCATATTTGAGGTACTTCTGAGGATTCGCGTATTTATTTTGTTCAAATGCTCTTTTTTACATAATATTTTGAAAAAAAAATTGAAGAAATTTGAAAATAATGAGAAGTATGTACAGCTGAAATATTCTTCTACCGTAAGTTGGATTAAAGAGATGTGTAATTCAGTATATAGAATATTCTATAAGAAACTCAGTTTTATTTAATGAATGGCAATAATTATGGTTATCTATCACTTTTAAAAACTAATTAGATTGTAATACAATTATTGGATTATATGCTAGGTATCTGTATAGAAAAGTAATTAAAGGTAATTTTACACACGGGAACAGAACTTTTTAGCTTCAAAACGCATTGAAACACTCTTTTGTATCTTTTACACCGAAATATTACCTATAGTGCAAGAAAAATTTGAAAAAAAGTGTCTTGCACGTAATAAACAAGTGAAATATTTCTAATGAAAATTTTAAAAATTTTATCCAATCATCGAACCATGGCTAATACAGATGAAGAAACTGTTCAATACCATAAAAATGTCCAAAAATATTAAGTAGAAACCGATTTCAGTCATTTCATTTGAATAAATTGTTAAATATAGGCCTTTTGGAAACCCCCCTAAAAACTTCACCCCAAACGCCGATGTTCCCAAATGGGAACATGCTCAAAATCACCCTAAGATTTTTTTTCTGCCAAAAAAAGGCAAGATTGGTTTTAACAATGATAAAACAAGCCATTTAAGCCAAAAAGCAGAAACTTTTCTTTGAAATTTGAATTACGGCGTTTAAAAGGTTAAAAGAAAAACATTGTAAAAAATATATTTGATGTTTTTTTATACACGGTTTTGGTGGTACATGTACCACAATATGGCAAAGGTACTCTACTCAGTGTCATAAATAAATATTTGGTTTACATCAAAGAAGTGATATTTTATCACTAAAAGTAAAAGCATCTGAAAAAGAAGTTTTCGGGTATTTTCCTGATTCCCAGATGTCAAAAAATTATTTATGTTTCTGCTCTGTACTCTACAATTTTGCCTTCTCTACTTTATTCAACTTTTATTTGTCGTTCGAAATTGTTTAAACACAGAAAATCGACTCACTGATTTGTGCAAAAAATATTAATTACAGACTAGTGTTACTCTTACTGATTCAAACAATTGAGGCATGAATACACGGTAAACTATATGAAATGCATCAAAGTATTTTACTAAGAACTTTCAGAAATGACTTAAAATGGAAGAAATGAACTCAGAAATGAATTCAGAATGAACTCAGAATGAATTCAGAATGAACTCAGAATGAATTCAGAAATGAACTTTTACTTTCAGAAATGACTTAAAATGGAAAATATTTGTGCAGGGATAGACTGATGTGAGTAAAAAATTTCACCCAGAATGACCATACTTATTCCAAACTGTGGAAGTGGATACCCACAACATCTTAAACCTTGGCGACAATCTATGCTTATCCTAGAGATTGCTAGACAAACGGAACTATCTTTTCTTCACACTTAATGCACTTAACCAAGAAGTGCTTAACTTGATAGCAAAAACGACGTATACCATACCAATGCAACTTTTGTTTGCGTATTTGGCCTGGTATTAAATCTATATTAGTTTTTTAAATTGGTGATTTTAGATTGTGACGGGGAAGCCACCAAAAACATCTGTGATTCTTTTATGGCAAACAGAGATGATGTAAACTAACTCTTTGATGTAAACTAAAGGGTCTCAAAATAAGTTAAAACACCACTTCTAGGGTAAAAATTCCAAACCCCCACACCCCCTCAGAACTTTTCCGTTTATTTATTAATAAATACTGGTTTTCTTTGTTCTCCATCACACTCTTTGGGTGCAATTTAAAAGATGTCAAAATGAGCTAAAACACTATTATGAGGGGCAAACTTCCAATTTTACTTGGGTTTCACATTGTTTACTCAAAATTAAGTTCACCAAAATTAAAATCCTCTGTTAAGTCATGTAAAACATAATGCATAAAAGTACTCGTAAGGAGTCAACTACCTCTGAAAGAATTTTGAGTCGAAACCTTCCCGAAACAAAAGTATGGTTACAGACTGCCCTGACACTTAATGAAAGATGGAGTAAATTTCTATGAATTTATAGTTTAAAATAGTGCTTTTCTGAGGGGTACCCTTGGACTGGACATACTTCCACTTTCAGGCGGTGTACTAGTGTGAAAAGTTGAAAATCTATGGCCCAGGTAGCGGTTTCCGATTATTGTAGCTAAGCTCTTTTGTTGAGTGTTGACTAAGTTTCTCATACCCCACAAAAAATTCTTATTATAAGAGTTTTAAACCAACCTTATTCCTCTTTTTTAATTTAACGTTTTTAAAGTGATACCCGTAGTTATTATATTGTGGTTAAGATAGACTCCTTAACAGCAACTACTAATTTTAACAGCACCTACTAATTAAATACAGCAATTAATAATTAAATACAGCAATTAATAATTAACAACAAATCGGGATTATGTTTTAAACAAAATAGTGTTTAGAAAATATTTTTCTCATATATTATTGGAAAAGGCTTAACACGGGGTAATACAATATACAATTTTCTTTATCTTCTTCCAGATAGAAAATAAGCAGTGATAGTACCTACTTATAAAATATCACTAAATTTCGAAACAAGGGAGAAACCCCCTTCATCTTTTCACTGAAATCTAACCGTTTATATAAATAATTTAATGATTCACCCCAACAAAAATGCATCTCTTGGTTGTAACGTTTCTTGAACCCAGTACGTCACAAATGCGGAAGGAGAAATCGGTAAACACAAAGCCTGTTGGGTTGATAGGAGGAGTTTTGGTACGCAAATCGTGATTGAAAAGTACTATATATGCATGGGTATAACAAATTAATCATATTTTTAAATTGACGTTCTTTATTTCACTCAAAATTCAGACACCGCGATGGGAACTACTTTGTTTATTAGTGACGTCGTAGGGTCAAGTTAAGTTACAATCTAGTTTTTTCCGGTAGTTTTTTTGTTTGCGATATTTACGTTATAGTCATTCGTTTATCGATTCTTTTTCTTTAACATCCGGTTTGAGGCGCCGTATTTTTTTACCTGTCTGGGTGAAAAAGCCCGAAAACCGTCACTGTAGTCCTATGATGGTGGTTGATTGGATTGTGTGATTAGAATACTTTTGGTTTGTTACCCAGAGGATCTGATTTTATTCAAAGCACGAACGATTCTTCAAGTGCGAAGTAAAAAAGGTTGGTTAATTTGAGTCAATTATATTAACATTTCTGGTT
This sequence comes from Tetragnatha montana, assembly GCA_963680715.1. NCBI lineage: Eukaryota > Metazoa > Arthropoda > Arachnida > Araneae > Tetragnathidae > Tetragnatha > Tetragnatha montana. Next base: position 41,820,998 of record OY796679.1, on the reverse strand, counting down.
TATAGAGAGTGCTTGAGCAGCATTCGTCCGTTATAAATTATCTTTGTATGCTTAATCGAAATTATGTGAATGCTTTCAATACCTGTAGATTTGCATGGATGAAGTAGGAGCTATTATTGCTTTGATAACTCTACAAATAAATGGAAACTATTGTCGTTTTTAGTGGTATTGTGGTATTAATATTTAGTAGTATTGTGTCATAATACTACTTTTAAACTATTAAGTCTTTTTGTTGGTATTATCATTTTAACTGTACTAAAATTTAAATTATGTTGAAACTTTTTTACTTATAAACATGTATCTATGCGACTTGTATAAAATACATTAGATCTTTTAGATACTACTAGGATATTATTTTCGATTCTATGCGATTTGCGATACATTGCATCTGTTGCATAATAAAACCTGCGTAAAACGATAGGTACTGCATCTCATATTTAGGTTGGTACTAATGAAGTTTCCTTACAACGAAACTTTTAAATTAAATTATTTTATTACAAAATATGTAATATAAATGATACAGGCAATGTGATAAATTCGGGCATTATTAATAACGCCTGGTTTATCACGTTCCCCGTAGCATAAATACTTTTTTAACTATTACTCTTTTTAGTAATTGAGAAAATCTAATTCCTTTTTTAGCTAAAATCTCAGCGTATAAAAATTCAGAAAAACATATATTTAAAACAGAAGATTCGAATCGGTCGACTTTTTAATAAATTATTTTAATCTTAAGTATCGATACCATCTTCGTAGTTGCAACTGAAATACCCAGGTTGCTGTGTCTAATTTCCCGACTGCAATTACTCAATGGGCAGTCATACTGAAATCAAATATCCGGAACCAAGTAGTAGTATTAAAAAAAAGTATCTTCTTATATATAATAAGCTCAGAGTTTCGCTTTAAAAAAGCAAAACAAGACACTGATAGTTAAATGATCCGTTTTCTAAACTCGTGCCATTTCTCTCGCCTCATAATGCGCGTTTGATTATTAAATTTCGGACTCGAGAAGGGAAACTTCCCAATCCTTCCATTTGATGCGAAATGGTTTTTCGATAGTTTCCCTGCGCTGGCCATGAATTTAGAGCAGGATTTGGTGGGGACGATCGGGAATAAAAGTAATACTTCGTCCCCTTTCCCGCCGATCGATAACTTCAATAAAATATTAAAACTCCATTTTAAGATAGATAGGGAGTTAAATATTTTATTCGTATCACTTTGTAATTTTGCGTCGTGCTCAAAAAATAGTCGCGTAGTCTGTTATGACCACAGTTTTAAACTGGTCGGTGGCCAGATCTCCTGGAAGTTTTTAATGATTAGGGAATTCTTTTTTTATGCTGTCGTAAAAAAGCGCCAATTTCTGTTTCACCGCGATAGGAATGAAATTTCGATCTGCCATTGGTATGTTCGAGTCGGATGGACTTCGTAAACAGCCCGTTTTTATCTGTTGTAAATCGAAATGCATTAAATTGGGAGGGAGCAGTGTTTTGATATCTGTTAAAATGTTTATATCTCCAGGGGCAATTTTACATGCGGTGGAAAGTAAATTAGTAGAGTTTTGTTTTTAGTTGAAAGACGTTGGGATTAAAGCATCGTAAATGGTTTAGCTAGTAAAAATTGGAAAGTTCTATTTTTTATACTTGTCATAAAAATGTTAGGTATTGTTTTTTTCTTGGGATTGAATGATACAAACACACATATTGGAGACATAGAGTTGTTTGTAGTGTTGGTTGTTAATGGTGAAGGTTGCGTGTTTCTGTCAGTGTCTGTCATTCGTCTTTTAAGGAGATGTTTTTGATATTTTTCCAACACTTAAAACGATAACTTTATTTTAGTGCATTACCACACATATATTGTCTAGGTAGGTATTTTTCTGTGATGAAGAATTAAATTTTTTTATTCATTTAATGAGATTTATGTAAATATAAAACAATTTTTAATTCCATTGAAAGGTTATATAATCTATTTCTATTTACAGAAATTACGACTTAACCATTTAGATTCTTCCAAAGCCTATTTTTATTTATTTTCTCGCCCATCTAGACGAACATTTGGACTAGAACAATACTTCATTATCATAGTTAATTATAATAATTACAAAATTTTATGTCCCAATTTGTATTCAAGCAGTTGTATTCAGACGGAATTGTCATAAACCTCTTTTTGTTTTCAGACATCTTCGGAAGTTTTATAGGTAGTAATAAGAACTAAAAAAAACCTATAGTGTCTTCAAAATTGTCTCAAGTTGCCCAACTGTAGAAACGAAAAAGCACAAACACAGTCCGTGAGCTAAATACCTCTACTTTTACCTGTAATAAATGATTAGAAGTCTGAATTTTGGTTTCAGGCTTGTCTATGTTGCTGTGAATCCGGTTTTGTGCCTTGCTCTGTCTAAGGCCAAAGACCCATATTGCGCATGGAGAGAAACCACCTTCGGTACAAGCTATGAGGAATGAATGAATTATAATTACACAGGCAGGGGAACACATTTGGAAATATTTGTTTTTCTTTATGGTTTTTGAGGTGTGGTTTTTGGATCACGTTTCTTCTGAACTACTCTCATAGACCATTTCTACAACGATAGTACATATACATTAGGAAAATTTGAGTTTATGAAAGTGTTCATTTACTTAGAAACCCACGCCCCTATGAACAAAGTATATCTCATCATCCCACTTAAAATTTCTGTTGCTTGAAACTTTCGTTTGTATTGGTTCCAAGTAACTATGTTATCCTGGAAAGGTACTGCATAATTCGCAGAGATAAATTCTAACTTAATTTTTCTCCCAAAGAGAACGCATGTAAATGTTCGTAGCCGTAAAATCAAATGTCTTCGAAAGTCAATTGGAAGAGTAAAATTCACTCATGGAAGCAATTTAGAATTGGAAATTGAAAAGCGATTGGTTCTAAATGAAATTATTGCCTCCAACTTCATTTCGGCTCCTTAACTCCATCTCCGACAGTGTCTGACTCCGAATCATCTCCAAATACAGTTTTTTTGACCACAAATGGATCCAAGTGCTTTAACAAATTCCTCCACCAGGCATATTGATTTATTTTTAGCCTCCACAAGTGGCGGAAGTTACAATTCCTTCCCTGCACACACTTGATGTGGCTCCTTCCTACGAAATTCATTTCATAATTTCCTTCTTCGTGTCATCCTCTGGTATTTTTAGAGGTCTCAAGAAGCCTGATGGACTCGAGTGGACCGTGATCAATCCGGCTCATTCAACAATCTCTGAGCCGTATTTTTTGTTTGTAGCATCGAGATTTTTTTCCCCGTTGAAGTTTAAGGCCATTTTTATTTGATGGTCATTGAGAGTTCGCGACTCTTTGGGACCGTGCCAAAGTCACTCGAGAAAGAGAATGATTCCCTGAACCCTTCTTTCCCTAATCTGTTGTTGACTGTTTTGGGAGCTGCAGCAGCGAGCGTTGGGTAGTTTATCTGGGCGAAATGAGGAAGGCGGGTGAAGGATGGAGAAAGTTTGTTATCAATTTCTGTTTTTTCAATCATCGTCGAAGATCGATTGCGCTCCTTATCAAAATAGAGGTGAACTCTTTGGAGTATTTTTTTCATGGGTTGACGATTGTGTTGAACTGAAAGGGGAGATTCGTGTGGGAAAATTCGGTAATGTTTTTATTTTTAAACTGTTAAGAGTTATTATAATTTTTGTACAGAAACTGAATTCATAATTTGTGAAATTTTTCCCAGCGATGTTTCTTTTATTTCATTACATTCCCGTTGTAAAATGACACATTTGAAGCAAATGAATCAATCAAACGCATCGAACTTTTAATGATGATGTTTCAAATATATCGTCGTTTTGGCTGTTACATGTGCCATTTGACTTGTCTTTACTTTTTGATTCAAATTTCAGAAGGCTCCCAGTCATAACTGGTGTTTAATGCAGTAAAAACCGTATACTGTCGCCAAATAAGCGTGAATCACGCCTTGACATCTAAAATAGGAAAAATTAGTAGAGTACAATTGATTGTAATGATTTAAATAGTATGTGTGCAGCTCATAAATGATAGTTGCTTTACTACATATCCTGTAGTACATAGAACTTACATTGATACGGAAGTACACTTAAATCACTCTCGAGTGCTGTTTATACATATTTTTAATGCAACGTTCTTAGCAACGATTATTCCTGGTTATTTAAATGTCATTTGATCCCTTGGTATGGGTGAAAGGGTATAAAGCTTGACTTTTTTTTAACCTCAAAATGAATTTTGCTGTCATGAAAATACATTCTTTCTCTTAATACCTCTTTTTATAGGCGATTAAAAATACGGAAAGATGAATGGGTTTTAAAAACGGACTCAAGAGATTGAGGGAGGAGAAAACTCTTCCTCACAGAGTTCCTTTAAAGTTAAAACTTCTTTGCTCAATTCGAATAGATATATCTTCTCTCATTCCCTAGCCTCTCACACACCCTACTCCAGAGTGTTTTGAAAGCAACTAGCCAGTCACATAAATAACCCATTTCTTCCCCTTCTAAAGAAACAAGCGCGTTAATATTGTGTTAAGCTGTCAGGAAATAGCTCAACTTCGATGGAGGGCTGTCTTCCGAGGAGCTTTTTCACTGGATTGTAGATCGAACCATTGGGGTGTCCAAGTTTGTTCTGTGGACGCTGTGCACAGCAGGGAGTCTTAGCAGGTGGCGATTTCTGTGTGGTGGTGCAAGGCTGTTGGATTGCATGGAGGTATGTGTGGCTAGCTGTTGAACAAGCTTTTATACATAGTGCCAAACTGAACAAGTTACTGTTTTGACCTTTGAACGAAACTGTGAAGAAACTGACGGGAAAAAGAATTGCTCCCCTTTTTCTTCTTCAGGTAATGGTTGGTTTAGGCATATTTTTTTCGTTAGGAGGTATGTGAACGATTCATTTATAAGATGAACAGGCAGTGTTTGCTCCTTTTGTTATGTGAGAATTGGGAGATTCACATTTCAGGGTTTATGCAGATAAACAATTGGCACAATGCTACCGTGTTTCATAATATGGGAAAGAAAGGCTTATTAAGAAGGAAGTTTTAAGTGTATATTTTCAATTGTAGTGGAAGTAAGATCAAATTATAAGAAAAGTGTTGTGGGAAAACATTAAATATATCTATTTTGTTGATCAAACAATGCTTAAGTCTACATACAGTAAAAATTTCATCTTACAGATACTACTTTCCTAATAGATATAATTATATTAAGAGAGTCAATGCAGGTGTAAAATCGAATTGTTTGACTCTAAACTGCTATCGTTGTTTCGCTTGTGAGCATGAAGTCGGTTTTATAAAAAGTATATCTTGAAAACAATAGCTTGGAACAATTAACAATATTGCATTATTTTCTAGTCTCTCTCGGTATCATTATTAATGACTACATCCTTATGTCAAAAGAATTCAATCACTCTTACATCAGTGACTATCAAACCCAATGTCATTTTCAGAAAATTACCAGAAATTACCATTCCGCTCTGCCTCGTTTCCCCCTTCACGGTAAAACTAACACTTCCCGGTACGTTTTACACCATCAAATGTAAATAAGCTGCCAATGCGCTAATGTGCCACCCTAGAGAAGCAACCCCAGGGGACCCTCGCACAAAAGAGGCGGGTCCAACAATATTAAATATTCCCTCTGCATGCAATTAACTTCCTAATAATATCAATCCCCTCAGAACCGACCCCGGAAAGCGAGCCGTTGTTAATACGCCGAGAAACGGCAAACTATAGATAGTTCCCCGCCCTTTGATATGCGGTTTCTTTCGCTCGCCATTATACGGTGCGTTATTATTTTCCGCTTTTTTGGCGGCTTTAACAGGTTTAGGAATTTTCTCGCGACCAGGGGCTTTCGCTCCCACTTTTAATGAGATCATCGTGTCTCAGGTGGGTGAGAAATGCTTCTCGGTGAGATTTTTGGGCCGCCTCTCTTTATTTAATCTCCCGTATCCCTTTGTCGCTTTCCTTACTTTTGATTAGTGCGAGTAATTTAGAAGGGCGGTTTGATATGGGTGCCTTTTGAAGGAATTGCGCGAGTGGATATGTGATTTTTTTTTTGAGGAGCTGGTGTTGGCGGAATTTTTTGGGGATTCGTTTTAAAGGCTTTTGATAATTCGTTTTAAGAGATTTTGTTGAGTTCGTTTAGAGGATTTTGGCAATTCATTTTAAGAAATTTTTTCGAATTCTTTTGAATCGGTTTTGATTGATCCATTTTAAGAGATTTCGGTGGGTTTGGTTTAGGAGGGATTCTTGGAGATTTAGTCGAGTTTGTTCAAGATTTAGATATATATTCGGTTTTTGAGAGTGGTGGAATTTTTCTCGACAATCATACATTTAAAGAGAATTATAATTTCGTAGTTCAGTTTGATTTTAATGTACATATCTGTGATACTTAAGAGTTGGTAACAAATTCATGTTCTTTTGATAAAATGTTTTAAATGTCATTTTTAAAATGCTTTTCTTTTAACTATGCTACACCAATTTTAGAGAGGCTTGCGTATGGAAGATGCGATTCTTGTTTGCCTTAAAACTACGAAAAATAATTTTTTAAGCCGTAAGCAGGAGAAATAGGATTTTCTTCCATTGTATTCGAAAACTGAATCAAAATAGCTTTTGAAAATTTTCTTTATAAGTAGTTTGTAAATTTTCTATATAAGTAGTTAAATATGTTAATTGTCCCTTAATCAAAAATATCAATGACTTTCTTAAAAATTCTAATATCGAAATAAAATAAAACATAGGAAGTAAATAAATTGTATACTTCATGTTATCAAAAGTGCTTAAATAATATGGTGTTGATTATAAATGATAAGCAATCTCCTCAAATATATGGTTTTAGTATACCCGAAAAATACCTTCTAGAATTTAGCTATTACACTGTAAAATAAACAAAATCCAAATTTCCGAACCTAAATATAAAAACCCTGTTTTTAATTTTTCTAAGAATTATAAATTTGAAGTCTTTCACTGAAAGTAATTCCTTTCATTTTTTCTTCTTATAGAAGAAATAAGTTTTCCCCGTAAAAATTGAAATATAACATGAACGAATAACTAACACTTGAGATACAAGTACCTACACAGACTATAAACTAAAATAACTCCACGCAGCAACATAATCCATAATATGAAACACAGTGTAAGACGATACGCACTCAAAGCAATATGACCCACGATAGTTTTTTATCACAAGTTTAACCCCGTATGCTATACCGATCTTTGAATATATATAATGTCTCCTCAGCAAAAGACAGCTATCGTTTCAGGCTTCCTCCGCATCCACTTAGCTCCATCTATAAAAGAGAGACTCAATCCTTTCAAATCGGAGGTGACTGGATCTAGGACGATTTGTGACATTTATATCCACCGGAAAGAGCGCTTTTACTTTGCTTTGAAATACAAGGTTGAGTGATGGCACTTGCTTCCAGCCTGGAAGGGCAATTTGGGATACACATTCGATGTCGGACTTACTGATAGCTCTTTCCAGGGGAATGTCTTCTATGGTAGGACGAAGGCTTTTTGGGAGAGGCTTCTCTATTTCTTTCGGAGTGAAGTTTAGAAATTGCTATGGATTATGACGGTTGAACTGCAGTTCAGAAGGTCTGCTGTAACACTTTGAGAGATACAGTCGTTTGAAGCTTTTATCCGCATGTATATTTTGATTTATCCATTTTTTTAGTTGGGAAAGGTTGCAAAAGCAGATGGAAGCAGTACTATGTGTGTGTGGGGGGTCTTATCTTGCAAAGATTATGATACAGCCTGATTCATTCTCTATCCTTTTAGCGTCTAAGAAACATCTTCCAAACACCAAGTACACCAGTTTCCAACCACATCAGTTTTACGATCCTTAAATTGTTTAAATGTTCGAAAATGTATAGATATAACGAGACATATCCATATTTAAATATTCAGACTTGGAAATAAGTGTAAATTTATGGAATTTATGCGTATAAATGCCAATGGTCGGTTATTGCAACAGTGGTCGGGTACTAGTGAGTTTGCCACTTTTAAGTTTGAGAATCAGAAACAGATTTTTTAATCAAGTTTAATAGGCACCTTAAGGTATCTTAATCTTCATATCCAATACACTCTTCTATATTTTTTTTGTTTGACACTATTGTAATGCAGGTTGAAGTTCTATAGGTAATACGTAGGAAAACATAGTTTTAAATTTCGTTCGAGCATAGAAATTAATTTTAAGGCTGAACATTTTAGTTAAAATTTGGAAAACTGCACTCTGACTAATGGTACTTGGGGCCTCTGTCACCAAGAAGTATTACTTTTCCGTTGGTCTAAAAAAGAATTTTCCTTAGCATAAATCTTAAAAGTTACTCCCTCTTAATATACGTAAATTACATGAATAAATAAACTCATGAGCTAGGTGTATTTAAAAATATTTTAAAAACTGTAAATATTGTATTTTAAAATATTATAGGTATCCTAAATTTTTAAAATTAATTCTTATCTGTTTAAAAAGTTTTTTTAAAAAAATTATTCCGTATAAAAATTCTTTCACCACAAGGCTATTATACAAAATAATTCCCTCGAAGTAAAACAAGATAGTTAGGACAAGTTATTTCTTCAAACCCACAACAACCGCGTTACATAATTATAGTTTTTCTGGCGCAAAATTTTTATTATGAAGCTGCTTGTAGTTTTAGTTTGCATAAAAATACCCTTCGAAAGTTGCGTGATTCAAACTGAATTGAACTACCCCTTGTTCGAAAACTTTTCAAAAAATTCCCTGCACATTTAAAGTGCGTGTAGTGATTAAAGTTAAATTATTCTCTATAAGCCTAGAATGTCTTTTTAAAGTAACCTGCATTAATAATTTTAATTACAAAGGGTTCTTTGATCAATCAATTAGCTAGTTGTAAATTCTGATTAACGAAAAATTAAGGAAATAAAACTTGTGTTTTAATAAGGCCAATGAACGGATACCGCCTAGTAAAGCATTTTTATCAACTTCACAGCTTCAATTATCTGGGTATAAACATAATTACTCTAACTGGTCGGCGTTTCTTTTCATGTTTAATTTATTTCCTTTAATTATGCCAAAGTAAAATTACTCGACCTCCTTGTTTAGTTCTTGTGGTTCTTTCGGAAAGGATCTTAAAGTTCCCCTCCCTGGTTTTGATATGAATAAATTATCTGAAAATTATTATGTATAACGGTTTAAAATACATTTTTAACAAAATACTTAAGACACTCTAAAATTCGATAATAAGGGGCTTTTTCTTAATTTTTACGCAGAGTATAAAGTGTATTTTGCCTTTTTAAAGTGTTTTATTCATTGTTTTTTTTGTTAATGGTTTGAAAGATATAAGGTGATGTGTTTGTAACTTATCACCTGGGGTTTCCAAAATACGGTCCTCTGACTCAATTTCCGTTATTTTTATTCGAGAAATAAAAGTATAACCTAATAATTATTCATCAATCAACAATAATCTAACCTTTTCAATATATGAAATCTTCAATCGACCATTTTGTAAATTTCAAACCATTAAAAACACATGTGGTTATACTATGTGTTTGTCTAATAAAATGTAATATTAGCTTTTATATAAATGTTGGATGACACAGTGAGGGAACTTTGTTAAATTCATATTGATTATCAGGAGTCACAAAACTGGTGTACTTACGGCTGGCTGGATCAACTTCAACTTGGTAGAAACTATTTTTTAGGTCCAAATTAGAGTAGACTGAAGCTCCCTGTAGCTTGTCGAAGATATCGTCGATGAGGGGTAGCGGAAATCTTTCTTTTATGATCACTTTGTTTAGTCTTCGGTAATCGATACACATACGTGTTGACCCATCTTTTTTCTTGCAGAGAACTATAGGTGAGGAATAGTCCGACACGCTTTCCGAAATAGTTCCGTTGGCCAAGAGTTCTTTAATCTGTTTATTTACTTCTTCTTTCTCTGATGGAGCTAGGCGGCGGGGTCTTTGAAATACGGGTGTTTCGTCTGACAGAAATATTTTCATCTGGAAATTTGTGCTCTTGGTTTTTTTCGGTTCATAAAGCTTCACCATTTCTTTAACGGTATTTCGCACCTTCACATCTGTAATGTGGGAGAAATCTGGTTCAATAAAACGTGTGGTATCACAGTCTATTTTGAGCACGTGGGGTTCTTCACTTAAAAATCCGTCTTTGTTTACACACAAATCGGCATGCACCTGCTTTTCTTCTTGCGGCGACCGGAAATCGGGTTTCTGCATAATGACTGACGGTTCTGGTGGGGAAAAGGAGACAAATTCAATTTTTTCTTCGGCTGGAGTCTCGGCATTAGTATCTTGGCACTGTTCCAACTTCTGCGAAATGGTTTTTTCGTCCTTCTCTTTTTTCTTCTGTGTGATGCTCTTGAAAACATTGGGGGGTAACACCATATCAGCACAGAGGTTACGGCAAGCTGCGACAGTTACCGTGATGGGAACTTTAATTTGGGGATGTTCGATGTTGATTTCTGTTAACTTGGCTTTCTGCTCCGTTCCAAAAGCACCTCGGAGAAGTAGCGATCCCTGGAATGTTGTATTGGAGGGTAGAAGGCTTGTTCGTATGCAGGCGATGTTTGTGCCAGAGTCTATCAGAGCTTTTGTTTCTTTTCCATCGAAGAGAACATTTTCGTACTGCAGTTTATGAAAAAAGGTTTCCCTGGTGATGTTTTTCTTTGATGCAATTTCGCAGACATTACCAGACTCTTCAGGTCTAAAGTTACTTCCGACATTACGTTGATTTTGATAGCTTTGAGCAGATCTGTAATTTGGATTTCTAAAATGGTTTTGATTTGGGGAATTTCTGCTTCTGAAATTTTGAGCGCTGTTGTAGTTTTGTCGAAAGTTAGTAGTTTCACTTAGGGATTTGCGTTTTGAAGTAAAATAGATGTCACAGTTTTGAGCAAGTTCCTGGGGTTTGAGCCAGTCTTCGCCTTGAGTAATGGCGATATGGGACTGCGTTTCACGATCGAGGGTGCTGAACAGTTTATCTGATACCATTAGTTGGCATAGAGTTTTGAAGTCAGTTGCGTTACGCACTTTGCAATAATATTCAAAGGATGTAGATAACCGTGATGCAAACTGTGCATGGGATTCGTTAGGCAAGCGCTGACTTCTGCGGAAATTTAGTAAACATTCTTGGGCTGTCGGCTGGAATTGTCGCAAAAACACATCTTTCACTTTCTTGTAGTCCTGTAATTCGTTTTCTGGAATGTTGAGAAGGATGTGGCTGGCTTTTTCACCCAAAATGTTGATGAGAATTTCGGATTTTTGGTCATCTGAGACTTTTTTCGTAGCAAATGCACGTTCCAAAGATTGGAAAAAAAGATGATAATTTTCAGGTCTTGAAGGGACTGGCATGCTTAAAGTACGTACACTTCGGATGAGATTTTCAATACTTTGGTTTCCATTAGTAGGGTCGTTGTTGCTGGCACTATCACTTGAATTTAGGTGAGATCCAGAAGCATTTCGAGCGAGAGCTAGTTCTAGCTGGATTTTTTCCCTTTCGAGTTTAATTTGTTCAGTTTCGATTTGTCGTTGTCTCTCCTCTTGGCTGTTTCTAGCTTCCACGGTTGTTGTTATCAGCTCCTTGACGAAGTCGGCATCTTTACGGAAAATTTCGCTGGTCTCGATGATGTTTTTCAAAGCTACGACGGTTACCCTTTCTGGGACGTCCTGCTCCAACTCAAAAACGACCTTTAGTAGATCCTCTTTTCTTGTTCCTTTGAACATGATGACGGTGATTTTAGACTAGACGGTGATTGAAGACGATGACTTTCGGTTTTTTTGTTGACAATGGTCAGAGGCGTATATTGGTTGAGGTCGATTACTTTTGGTTTTGGATGAGAACGTTGACTTTTGGCTTTGGCTGAGAACGATGACTTTTGACATTAGCTGAGAACGTTTACTTTTGGCTGAGAACGATGACTTTTGGCTTTGGCTGAGCCCCCATGTTGGATGACACAGTGAGGAAGCCGTTAAGTTACAACACCTTTATTGGAGCTAATCAACTAACAGACATCTACACTCTCTGCGTCTTCCATTCATAATGACGCGTTTCTACTTCCGCTCAGCGCGGCAGCTCGCTCGGTAGGGGTAGAATAAGTAGCGCCCTCTAGTACACAACATATACGACATAAAAATATATTTTTACGAAATAATTTCAAGTTTTATGAATATTCTTTACAACAATTACATAATATTGAGTATAAACTACTGTAATACTGACATAAAAACTTATCAATAGTTTTCCTCTTTTATCATTTCAAAGAAAAATATGCTGGAAAAATATATCATATACCCTTATAATAAACAAAAAACAAGTCAAAGTGATACATGATAATAATGTGTATAACATCCCTTTAGAATCAAAAGTTAATATGACATCGTGGAATGACTTTCCATAAAAGAAAATCCGTTACATTACCGAAATAAAATTATACAATTGAGGTAAGAAAAGTATCTCAACTTATTCGAACGAAAAACCTTATTAGCGTTTATCGTTTGAAGAACTTTTATGTTCATCACGAAAATTTTCGTGTAAGAAACACATAAGAAGTAAAAAAACAGCTTAAATTAAACCGGTGTTGGGGTAGAAAACAACATTTCTGTGAGAACTCGAGCATTGGGTTTACTAAACTAGGAAACTAAACATTTTAACTTAGTATCTGCTCTCAGTTCTATACATAGACTGTAGTAACTGTCATGTTTTGTCGAAAACTCCAAAATCACTCGTACAGAGAGCCGACATTATAAAATTCGGCTGTTTGTCCTGGGCAAGAACCTCTTCGGCCCGCTGTTTGTCGAATACAAATCCTTTTTCCGACGTATCTGGAACCGATACGATGCGAATATTTTCAGGGGGAGGCCGGGGAATTACAATGGGCGGGAGAGTCCGCGGAACGTGCATGTGGTAGCAATGCTCTTCCAATCTATTCAAATGCCTTCTTGGGGGTGCCGGTCACAGAGGCACGTGCGGCTCCAAATAAAAATGGAAAATGTTACGGCTTTTGCTCCATGTCACTGTAAAAGACCTTTGCCGCGTAAAGATAGGAGTGGCATGACAGTGAATGTCTTTGTAAACCTTCCGTTGCCTGCTTAAAAACAGACCTCCCGTTAAGCTCCGGAAAAAATGGCTTCATGACTTGGCTATGATACACGGACGTTTTCCATCTTTTGGGAAAGATCGGTGGAGAAAGAAAACTGTTCGGGGCCATTTAAGATGGGAATCAGCTTTTGGGATCCTTTCTTTGATTTTAGGATGGAGGGAGGTATTTAAGGTTCTTTTATTCTGTGCTCTCGTTTTTATAAAAAACAGAAATAGGCATTTTGTTTCTTTTCTAATGCGAGTATTTTTTTTTTTGTCTTACTTCGTTATTGAGATATTTATTACTATTATTATTAATGATGATTTTTACTGATTAGGTACGACTTGCATTTTTTATTTGATTTATCGACACCTTTTCAAATTATTTTAATGGAATTTTGCTCCCAATATTTGCTGAGAATGTATCTCTCTCAGTGTCTTACACTGTTACTTGACAAGCATAATTTTAAAAAGCGTAAAAGTTTTGGTACTAATTTATTTATTGAATCTTAGATGTTCTTTGTATCTCGTTTTATGTTTGTTGATAGTTTAGAAGAGGCTCAATAAAAGTTCAATAGGGTTTATTACTCCTATAACTGAGGCGGTTGCAGAAACAACGACTGCTTTTCATAAGAATTAGCTCGTTGTTTCAGCAAGCATCTCAATTTAAAAATTGACTAAATTCTTCATTATTATACTTATTAAAGATACATAAAAGGAATTGTTTATTATTGTAAAAATCAAAATGTGGAAAAATAAGAAAAACCTTTCTTGCAGTTTTTTCCAAAGCTTTAACAACAGAAAATCATTGCTTCCTTTTCATTCATTCAAAACTATGCATAGCATGACACTATTCCTTAAATATTATGCTCGAAAACATTTACTATAATACACTAAAAAAGAACTTTAAATCTGAATTTAAAAACACGTTAAGTGATTTCAAGAAAAACAAATTAATCCTCCTATCGATGCTATTTTGTACTTTCAAAAAGCCATAGCTACTTCTAAAGTCTCAGCGGAGGATCTCTCAGTTCTTTAGTCAGGTCTAGAAGTCCCATTGGAGCCGAGGTGAGAAATAGCAAATAGGCATTGAACATAACTTTGACACCCAATTTGTTTGAATTCCACGGCCCGTTAATGCGGAAAGGCTGCGATTTCTCTCTCCTTCGCTGAGTCTAAAACGCCATTACCGTACTTCCCAAAAACCTTCCATGCTTGAAAGGACGAACGCACTTAGCGCAGAGCAAATAAAATTCAATTACTCTGCAAGATGTAATTAAAGTTTTTATGTGTTTGAGATTCTCTAACCAGGGCCTTATCTGTCTTTCTCGTCTGATGTTGTTTGCCGGAATCGGTAAACGTTACTGGGGACAAGAAGATTGTGTGTCACTCTTTAAGTTATTGGTTAGGTCTTCTTTTTAAGTAATGTGTCTGACGAGTTCATTTTAATAACTATAATTTTATGACAGGTAGATAAGTTTGGCAATTTCATTTCGTTTTGCAATTTCAGTCAAACAAAATAAAAAGAAATTTTTAAACTCCAACAGATGATTTGAAAGTTCTTAGAAATGGAAAATAAGTCAAACAAAAGTAAACAGACGATTGTGATTCTTTTCACTAAGGAAAATAAACTTTTTAAAAGGACCACATTTAAAGTATAACCAAAATGAACTCTTTCAAAACACATTTACTACCAGTGGGATATTATACAGAAAAGTAAACCCATAGGGTAGTTTTCAAAACCCGTAACCATACTTTCACTGGGTATTAAACTAAAGATAACTGTATTTTTTTTAGGAAACATTTTTCTGCATTTAGTACATACACACACGATTTAATTGTGCCTTAACGATAAAAATACATCATCTCCAAAATACTATACTCAAAACAATTTGAGAGGTTACACAATTTTATAACTATAATTCTAAATAATCGAAACTTTTGCTTGCATTTGAAAAATAAGGAGGGAATATAATAATTTCAAAAAAATGTGTTTTTAATGTATTTTATATACTCACTGAGTGTAATTCAATTAGGGTCAACCCTGACTACAAACCTAATAAATTGTCTTTTCTTACACACTCTTGTTCATATTCCAGCAGAGAAGACTTAAGGGAGTTATTTGCTACGATTGCTCTATTACTTAGAATGTACTGAGCGGAATGATACTGCATTAGATGCGTTAACGTTGTGTTAGGTATTGAGGGAACAAGGGAGTAGACTGGGTTTTATCTTATTGTTTATAGTGGCTACTACGGTGTTCATTTTCTTTATTCATTACCTCTGAGTCACTTAGAGGCTGCATTAAACTACTACCAGGTTCTTCAAAGTATACATTGAAGTGCTTTGGTATCAGACCAGGTTCTTCGTGTTTTTTTTCGTATTCTGCTGGAAAGATGATGTTCCGGGTACAAAGGTCTCTCAAGTGACAAAAATAACTTGGAATATAAAACGTTGCTGGTCAGAATCCACCTCTAACTGTTTTTGAAGTCAGTAGAGTTCTCTAAATGGTAAACAGCTGCACCATCTTTTTGTTCGCCACTTGAATATTTTCTTTTAAGTGGTTCAAATGGGATGGGGAGCAAGGAACAAGTTTTGGCAAATAGTGACTTTGAAGATGGTGTGCCAAGCACGTTTCTGTGTGCCAGTGCAGAACAAGTGAATGTCAGTTTCCCAGTTTTTTTTACAACGAACCTTAGAAATCACTAAGTTGTCTTAGTAAAAGTTTAAGTTTCCTGCTGCTTAGGTTATTATAAATGGAGACCTATAAGAGATCGTACTATCTCTTGAAAGGAAATAATCAAAATTCTTATTTCTAAACGCTCAGTATGCTTTTTTCTAAATTAAAAATCATATGGTTTTTAATTAGCATAGCAGATTTCTTTTTCTCTTTCTATGTATTCTTACTGCATTTTGAAAGGGTTTAAGAGGGCTTATGATTTCTCAGACAGGCTAAACTACTTTGGTTGTTTAAGATCTAAGAAGAGAATCCTTCTCTAGTACTCCCTCAAGTTTGGAAACTTCTGAAACTTTAAAACTTCACGTGAGAAGAGAAGTTTAGTGTTTTCTAAAGAATGAACACTTTTAATGTAAGAACAATCCTTGTGACTAATGTTAATTAAAACACATTTAAAGGATTAGTACAGGAAAACTAGGACTTTTTTTGAAAAATACTTCAAATTGTTGTCTTTCACATTTACATTTCATCACGTTTTAGCATTAATGGAATACATAGGGATTTATTTGATTCTCAATAAATTTTCAATGAATTTGTATAGCAAGATTTCTCATTGTAAGCTCAGTAATAGAAAAGATAATTTAAGACTAAAATGGGGAAAATACTCTTAGACATCTAAATTTTGCATTTTAAAATAGACGAAATGAAGTGCTTAACATGCAAAAGATTAAAGTATCGTACGAAAACGAAACGAAAAAGCATTTAAAAAGTCCCTAATCCTATACAACAACATTGATCCCAAAACCTGAGATTCTCTCATTTGCGATTGAATACCTAATAAAACTAACTCACTCTAAAGTAAAAGAATGTATAGTAAGAAGTAGCTTTTACGACTAAGCCTCATCTTATCCAAACGTGTCTTCAACAACTGTAAAGGAATTAACATACCGTTTCCGTAGTTTTTGCCTCCAAAACTCATTTCTTAATCGCCTCTATAAAACAAACCGCTTCGATACCGAGTCAATTTAGGGGAGTGTTTATACCACCTCCCACTATATCCGAAGGGGATTCCCCACTTTGCCGCCCCTCAGTGCTTCGCGTCTAGCGGGGCGGAAAATTCGGGAAGCAAACGGAGAGAATTTCCTCCAGACACTTGAGGCATAGAAATGGTTTGGGGATCTAATTCCCATTTAGATTCCGCCATATCTCTTGATAGATTGCGGAAAAAAAGCCTATTCAAAAGAAAGTATTTCGGGGAGAAAAAAGAGGGGAGAAAGGTGACCAGAGATGAAGAAAAATTCGCACCATGCCGCTCGCAATCAAAATACCAAAAGAAATAAGTTCGGGAAAGGGGAGGAGGTGAGTCTCCGTTTTCTTCGTTCGAATCAATTCTTCTTACTAAAGAAGTAGCCCGGATGATAATGCATAAATGGGGTAGGAAAAAATGGAGGGGAGGCTTGAGGCATAATTTGAAGAAGTCTCGGGTGGCGGCGTTATATTGAGTGGAAGTGTAGGAGCTGTGTACGACTTTTCTTGTTTAACTTGTGATGGGGAGATGAGCAGCGGGGAATAGACTGGATGGTGCGGCGACAAGTTGTACTGTAATAGATCCAAGCTTAAACGCGTATCTTAAAATACTGTAAAGCAGATCACGTTTGCAGATGTTGGATAATTAAAACTGTATACGTAAATACAACAAAAACCCGTTGAAATGTGAAGATGTGTATGATATTACGAACAAGAAAATACGTCAATCTCTAGACAGACGGTGAATGATAAAAGATAGATGATGACATTTAATAATATTAATTAATATTTTAAATAGTAAGTTATTTTATTACTATTTAATGAAGTTTATATCTTTAGTTTTAAAGACATGTTTAATCTATTAATAGCACTATAAGAATGCTTTTATTTTGACCATTTAATAACTTATTTGCCAGACAATTTGGTTGATCTAAGCATCCATTAGTCAAATAATGTTTTTTGGGTGTAAAAATAGCCAGTTTGTTCTAAAGTAGTGGAGAAATGTGTCTTATTTGGATACAAATCTTTATTCTTTATAGGATGTGTGGGAGGACTTATTTTGCTTGATCTTTTCTGATAAATTTATACAAAATATAAATATAAGTAACTATATTTATATTTTATGTATAGTAAGGTAAATGTG
Organism: Tetragnatha montana; assembly: GCA_963680715.1. Classification (NCBI taxonomy): domain Eukaryota; kingdom Metazoa; phylum Arthropoda; class Arachnida; order Araneae; family Tetragnathidae; genus Tetragnatha; species Tetragnatha montana. The sequence goes on along the minus strand of OY796679.1, from coordinate 41,803,081 downwards.
GGTATAGTGGACACTTTAAGGAAATTTTTCGTTTAAATTCTCTATAAATATCAATCTATTTGCCTGGAAACGGTTACCATCCTATTTTTAGATCAATTGGATCTTCTTCTTTCGATTTTACCAATAAACACTGTAATTAGATTGGGGAAAGTATTTTTAATTATTTTTTTAAAAGTACTCCAAATTGCTTCTATAGTGGCCACATCGATGGATGTGATGTTTCTATGGTGGACACCTTTTGCATCAAAAGTGGACACCCCTCTTTTTCTGCTTATATGATAGGGTTTATGCATGAAATTGAGTAGGTGTGATCATTTAGTCCTAAAAAAATCTTCCTCCCTAGCGAAATATATTTTAGATCAAAATAAAATTAGTTTCGTTTGACTTAGAATAACAGACTTGATGGTTTCCGGCCCATAGCCTACGTTGTAGCTGATTTGAGAAGAATTTCCCGAAGCCAGAATGAAACCTAATTCGTACAACACCCGTTTTAAAGCATAATCAACAGTTTATGAAGAAAATCTGATTCAATTTAAAAATTATTTATATTTCCATTGCAGTGACCACTATTGGAAAATCTAAGATTCTGTGTTGGTAAAGTGGTCACCCCCCTAAATCCTCGTAAAGTTAAAATTTTCAAATAAATTTTCTTCAGTATGATTGTATACACTCTACTTTATCTAAATATAAATTTAAAAGTCAATTAAACCGCAATAAATACTAAAAAATCAGTTCCGACTTAACCGTTTCCTTAACGCGATTCATTAAGCAAAATCAAATTTCAGTCACTCGGCCGATGGTGTTATTTTCAAAGACTTAAATATCCTTCCCATGCTGATTTATAGTATCGGTGGTTATTTAACTGATTACCTGATAGCATAACCTACTATGCCTATGAATTTTAATGCTATTTGATGTATCGAACTCTTATTATTTAAAATTAATCAACTAGGTGGCCACTATTGGGACAGTGTCCACTATACCCACATTTACCTTAATATTAGAGACTTAAAAACTATAAAGCTTTGTAAAAGTATTTATAAAAATTGGTACATTTCCTTGAATAAAAATTTTTTAAACTTAAATATCTATAACATTTATAGATAAATATCTATTATTAAATGTATGGGGTGTATTAGTTAAGTATTTATGTAGTTAATTTTGGAAAAGGATAATGAAATGTTATTTTCTTCGTCATATAGGTACACTTATAAAATTAGCATTAAATTAAACTAAGATGTTTTTCTCAAATTAGCAAATTGCAATTTATAAGTACTAAACGTACATTTTTAAACATATGTTATTTATCTTAAAAAGCATGACTATTAAATTTTTGTTAAAAATAGCTCTTGATGAAACTTTCTATTTGAAAAAATTAAAACATATGGTATATTCCAAATCAAACTCTCCAAAATGTTTACAGGATAAAAAAAAATGTGTGTGTAAAGTTTTCTTTTACATGTTGACATTTCCCGCGAATGAACTTTTTAACGCCTTCAAGAAATAAAAATAAAGTTGCGGCTCAAACCCAAAAACAAAGAAAAAAGAACATTTGAGAAGTTCTTTGTCGGCAGACCTTTGTTATCATGAAAACAAGAAAATCTGTAAAGACCCCGACAAAGGGAGCGGCAACCTGTTAATAGAAATATGTTGAAACCCATGTTAACCAGCGTCAAAACATCCCAGCTGTTACATTACATTATTAAAATAAGCAATGGAAGAGAGAGCAATAAAGTCTTACACATGAGGAAAAAAACGTTACAAGTCTACCTTTGCATATTATGAGGCTCGACAGTGTTACTTGCATTTTACATCAATGATGAATATGTGCTTCCTCATAATAAAACCAGTTAAGAAACGGTGAGATATTGTTATTGACACGCCTCGAGTGTTGTTTTCCCGTCTTAGATTAAGTTTTTTAGGTGGGGGTTTGGTTGCCGTTTATGTATATCAGTATCAAAATTAAGTAGGTTTATGCTCATTGCATATTAATTGGATTTTAAGAGTCTTGTTCTCGCTTGTATATTCCAAAATATTCTTGTCGGCGGATTATTTTTGCCTGAAATAAATCGGTGCAGGCAGATGCCGCCGTAGCGTTACTTTGGGCTTTTATTGGCATAGGAAAAAACTAATATTTTCGTAAATAAATATTTTAGTGTGGAAAGGTTGTAAAAGGAAAGCTCGAAGCTCGAAAAGATTTATTTTTTACCCATAATTTTTTGTATTGCTTTTTTATAAGTTGTGTTTAATTTCAACCGTTTTCTCTTGAATTACTAAAAACTGAAAATAAATAATAGATAAAAATAAAATTTTAAAATTTAAAGGTATGATGATTATAAAAAGTAAAAAAAGTCATTCCTATCGCACTTCTTAGCATTTAATCATTGATCAATTTTTTTTTGTTACAGCAGATATACATAAAGCATTTTAAGATGCAATTGATCATATCATATTTTATACCTATATCGTAGTAATGCTTAGCTTATAATCATTGATCAGTGATTTATTTTTCTTTCTTTCAGATAGATAAAACATTTTTACTTGTGATTGGCCCTTCTACGTTTTCAGATTTCTTGCTTTGCTTTCCAAATATTTGCCTAGCCCACCTGTCTTGGTTTGCCTCGGCCTCAGCAATTCTACTGAGTGCTTGTAACCTTACCTAAACGCCTATTCCTCCTTATTTTTTTTCACTTACTTTCCCTTATACGGATATTTCGCGTGCCTGCTCCGAGGTTTTTTTCTTTCTGCGGCAGTCCATACGACCGACATTTACTTTTAGATGAAACGCATTAGTACCTCGTATTTCTGCTGTTTCGTTATTCTTTTGAGATGTGGTATAACATTCGGTGTGTGAATTTATATTTAACGAAGCTCTTCTCTTATGTGTAACTGCTTCTGCTTAATCTTTAACATGAAGAAGTGGAGTTGAGAAATTGTTTCGTAGTGTTTATTTGCGTCAACTTTGCGCTTTATTCCGGGTTAAGGGCTTAATACCGAATATTATAAACTGGAGTTTTATAAAATACTTGATTTTCTACAGTTAGTTGTATTGACCTAGTAAATCTTCACTTTATTTACAGTTCATTTTAGCATAAAGATGATAATAAGTGGATTGGAAAAATCATTGTTTGACGTGATGAAATCTTTTCTCACCCCTTTTACGTGTTTCTGGATTTTTCTTTCCTTGAATAGAATTTTGAAATTTCAATTATCCCCCTTCATAGTATTGAACATTATTTTCATTATTTTTAAGCAATTATTTTCTCTACACAGTTAGGTCTAATATGCCCTGTGAAATTATTGTCCTATCCTAAACACCACCCAATCCAATCTAAAATTTGAGGTTTTAATTATTCACCACTATTTTTACAATTTTCAATTAAATATTTCTTGCCCTTTATTATGTCCCCCACTCTTATGTTCCACTCTTATATATAGTCCTTACCTACTCTGCGTTGGGATTATTATATTAGAAATGAAAACTTGCCCCGTGAAATTATTGTTTCAATCACTTACAGGGTTTGAAAAAAGCATGGTTCCTCCATAATCCTACTAGTTAATTTTGTTCTGAAATCGTATAACTGAATTAAGAATTCATTAGTGAAAAATTAAGAAGAGCGAGACATTTAGAAAAAAAAATCTTTTAGTGCATATATTTCTTGATTTGTCTTTTGTACGGATTTATTTTTCTAGTTAGACTTTTACGCTTTATTAATTTATTCCTTATTTTGAACTTTTCGGGATCAATTTAAAAAAATATTTTTCTTTTTATTTAACAAAAAAAAATTCCATTAGTAAAACACGCACAAAATGAGCCCATTTTTTATATTTTTATTATAAAATAGATAATTATCAATTTAAAGGCTAAAAATTCATGGAATTCCAGAATGATTGCTACATTAACTTACAAATTACAATTTTATGACGAGGGTTAAACACCACCCAATCCAATCTAAAATTTGAGATTTTAATTTTTATCACCACTATCTTTACAATTTTCAATTAAATATTATTTGCCCTTTATTGTGTCCAGATAACCCAAAACATTGTAGATATCTCTTCGCTCTTGGAAAATCCTTACTGTGTGTAAAGATTATTATATTACCATCCTATGAAAACCAAAGCATACAAAGAGTGTTGAATTCCAACGAAGTACCCATGAATTTCATGTAATGAGTGCTCTCATTACATTATATTGTCTCGATTAACAATAAATAAATTAAAATTAATTTATTTGCATTATCTCAATATCTTGTTTGTATGTAACAATGTAACATACTTTGATATAGAAGCCACAATTATAAAATAATAAGAGTAATTATAAATATGTTTGCCACCAACATAATCTCTCTTACCACTTGCTAATTTTTGTCTCCACACTCAAGTATCAGGGGACTGTGTTTTCTATCCTCATTCCCCTTTGAGTTATTATAGTAATTATTGTTACATATTATAAAAAGTAACCATTAAATTTCTTAAACCCTCATAGAAATTTATAGACTATCAAAATCTAATTCATACATGTAAAAATTCACAAAGAAAAAAAAATTAACTACAACGGATAAAAAATTGAAGTAAAAGAAGCGAAAGAACACTGAATATCTGACCAAAGAAATAAAATCCAAGAAAAACTTAGTTTAAACGAAAAAAGAAAAAGATTAATGAATAGTTACAGCTAATCATTTGTAAATACTTCAGTTTTTAATTAGCGAATTTTTGTACATAAAAAATTGCAATGCAAAGCTGTATAGTTCGCGAGGTCCTCAAAATCGTCCTCAATGAACTGCAGCTAGTTTTAATATAATGTGTTTCATACAATATTTTCTATGTTTGGTTCTATTTTATTATACTTAAAATTTCTTACCTAAATATAATGTTCCTTTTCGAAATTTTTGTTAAAAGTATTTTTTTCCAAGCATGCAATTAAATTTTAATATTATTTCCCAATATGAGTCTATCTCATATTGAGAACATAGGTGTCTCATAATAGGGAGTATGGGATCACATATTTGGCACACTTTGAATTTTAAGTAAAATACATTTTTAGGGTAAATGCAATTTGTTTTGATAAAAAACAGCGATTTTTTCGAATAAGGCATGTAAATAATATATAAATCACTTTTAGTTTTGCTAGATAATTTTTTAGCCAAGTGTTAATTAGAAGATTAAAAGTAATTTCCCACATTGGGGCATTTTTCTCCATACTTAAACTAATTCTATAACATTTTAAAAATATTTCAATTTTTCAAAAAGGTTCGCTCTACAGTTGAGTGTTTAGTTCAATAAGAACCATTTGATGAATGTTTTCAGGTTCTTAACTCAAAATTTACGCATTACATTACATGTACTTAGAATAAGGAAATATATTTATAAAATCCATAGAAAATTATACTCTTAGGTAACACAAATTTATTTCTAATACACCTTTGTTAAAAGTAATGAAAAGGGAAGGCATGTATTCATCTGAGCCAACATCTATTATACTTAGTTTTCTCAAACAAATTTTCTAACTTTTCTTCTTTAAAAAGCAAAATTTATTCGCTCATTCTGGATTGAAGTACCGGACATAACAATAAATCAACCCCGGCACTCCGTGATGGCTCTTCTAAATTGTAAAAATTGTGTTCCATCTTCTTTTTAGTTTAAAAGGAGTAGTTCTTTAGAATTCATTGAACTATTGCATTGTTATAAACATAATAAGTTTTTACTCGGTGTTTGGGACACACCTAACTTCTATTACCTGCATATTCTCCAATACACCTCCTAGGTTATCTTGCCAGGTTGAGGCATCTAGATAAGATGGAAAGGGCCTTTTGTTGCCAAAGAGGTTTGTTTTTTCAAACGACTTCAAAGCACGAATTACCTGTTCTTGTGAACTTGACACTGATAGCAAGTTATCCGCCGGAGACCCACTAGTGGTCAGACAGCCAAATAACGTTTATTATTTTTATAAACTGAGAAAGCAACCGGGTTTCTTTTGTGTTGGGGTTCTTTATAGTATCCTTCTATAGGCGTGGGTTCGAATCCCCACCAAGATAAAGCGATGGCTCTTCCAAGTGTCCGAGATCAAAAGAAAATGTCAAAATAGGGAACACCCATTGTCTGTTTTCTAAAATCTTTAAAGTGTTAAAATTTGTGAAAGTTTAATTGGATCTTATCTTTTTGCCCAGGTGCAGAGTTTTTTATACTCACAGTTTAGAATACTTGTTGCATCTCTTTCCGGATTATTTCCCGGCATCTCCGGGAGGGGAAAGCCGTAGAGTTGCGCTAGAGTTTTTTTCTCTAAATATGTATTTAAGGCTACATTTAAAGTTGTATTAAGTGATAATTGTTATTTTTATTGATAGCCGTTAAAAACATTAGAATGAAATTGAACATTTATATTCACATTATTTTTTCTTACTTAAATAAATAAATTTAGTCCAATATGAGTTTAGAGTTGTATGAGTTAGAGTTGAGTTAGAATGAGTGAATATGAGTTTGATCATTAAAATAAAACCATTTTTTATTATTAATCATCTCAGATTAATATTAGGTGATATTAATTTTTCAAAAATCTTAAAAAATGAAACTGATGTTTAAAAGATTTTTTTTTTCACATACCATCTTCAAACTTTGAGTAATATCTTTAAGCTATGGATATTTTCTTTTTACCAACAACTCCTTTAAAACAATATTTCACTCAACTTTTAGATCCTAGAATGGTTTTTAATTCCTTTATTCAGTGCCATTTACATAACTTAGTTACTTTAAGTTTGGGTAATTTTATCACTGTAAAATTTCACCAGTGCTGACATTATAGGTATAACACCTCCCACTCTGAAACTTGACCTAGGATAATTTCCAACCCTCCCTTTTACGATGGAGTGAAAAAGGTCTCTCGCTCTTTTCCAATTTTCAGCCCGAAGTCATTTTAAAGGCGAAGTAGCTATTGAAAACCGCACATACCCAACTCTTTTTACTCTTCCCTTCCCAGTGCAATCCGCCCGAATGAGATTCGGTGGCAGCTCGAATCTTACAAGATCATCTCTTAAGAAAAAAAAAAGTCGAAGCGACCTTTGTTCTGCAATAGCTGCAGCAGCTTTTGCCTTTTTCCACACCCGACTTTCCGGCGAGCATTCAAAACAACACTTCTCTCCATCTTGTTGAAATTTAAAGGATTCGGCTTCCTTGTTCTTTGTTACTTGTTCTTTCTGCTCCTGGGTCGGTTTATCCCCCCTCCTTCCCGAGTCGATCTGATGGTGGAATCGATGTTTTGTGAAAGTTCTGTTCCTTAGCGTCGAAGGAAATGGCTAAAACTACAACAGGATAGAATTTTCCCCCGTTTTGGTTTTTAGTATGGACTTCTATTCATCCGGTGCGTGTTCAGCAGCCCTGAGGACTTCGGGAGGGATAGATAGGATAGAACGAATTTTGAGATTTCTTTGTCGATTTTTGACTTTCTTCCCCGGCGCATGTATTTAGAGGCTGCGTGGGGTCGGATGTTTCCCCTCTTCAGACCTGATTTTTCCCCGATTTGGCGCGAGGAGTGTGTATTGAAATCTCTAGCAGAAGTTAAAATTGCATTTTTGTTAAGAAGACCCAGGCAATTACGGAGTACCATTGCGAGCTGTCTAGGAAAAGAGGGATTTTTGTTCGGAATTTGTTCTATTTGTTAGGAAGCAATGTAAAGAGTTACTTTTCACTCAATCCAGTTTGAAAGAGCGTTTGAAAAAAGTTGGAAACATCTGCAATATTAAAAGATCCAAGTTCGTTTTTAAGTTTGGGATATTTAAATACTTTTCACAATGCTTTAAATAAATGGTTTTAAATTTTTTTTTGCAACGAAGCTTACGATTTTGGTAAAAACCTCAGATTTTTTGCTGGTTTTAAATGAAGTAAAATGAAAAAAAAAATATTTTGTCTCATCTACACCAAGAACCTTAACATTTAAATCAGGAGCAGAAGTATGTAAGCCAGGGACAACCTGCTACACAACGAACTTCAACTACACATACGAACGCACAAACTACCATACACTTCACTCTGCAGTCAATATTGAAGGGGTGAGTGGGAAAAAGAGTTATTTTAAGAGAAAATTAATTTTATCTCATGAGAGATAGTAATTTTTGTTATGATCTATTTAAGTCTTCGGAACCCAAAAAAATATCGTTTTTCCATGACCATGCGTTTTTTCCAGACTTTGAACATAAATAGTAGATAAAAGTACCGTTAACAATTTAGTGGTGACTGTTATTCCCACAAGTTAAGCAGCTGAAATCATCAGCACGAATATACAGTGGAAGCTCTTATAGCGTAATTAATCCGTACCGAGTTTTTTGTCGCTATAAGAGCAAACTTCGAGTGATACACTCGAGTGTAGAATATCACTCGTTTAAAAGCAATAAACTCGTTAAGCTAAACTATCAATTTTGATGCTTTTCGGGAAGGTGGACTCGATTCCCCCAAAGATATATTTTTAGTAGACTATTTTATAAAGTCTGCAGGAAATCTCAACCTGAAAACGAATCTTCCTAATTGATCTTACTTCACTTTAAACAATTATTTCTTATTTTATGAAGTCTTGATACTTCCAATTTCATGTTATATTACCGTATTTTTTGCTTTTATTTTAATTTATATAAAGTTTAAGATCAATATTTTACAGAGTATAAATATTTGCTTTTTAAATTTTGATTTTGATATTAATTTATTGCATAGCTTAGCTTCCTTAGAAAGGTCTGATGCTTAACAAAATTTATTAGTAGTACATCAATTTCACCTGCATCTGCATGCAATTTGAAAAATTTATGTCTTAAATATAAGTCAAAAAATTGGAAATAAAGAAAGATAAATGAATACGCTAATAAATTTAAAGTCTAAAATCAACAAGGACATTAGGTAGCGAAAGGTTTCGTTTGGGATTGTAGCCGGTTACACCGAGCGAAAGCAAGCGAGAAGAAGATGCGATCGTTACTTGGTGCTGTTTGTCATACTCTGATATTTGTTTATTGGCTAATTCTTGTGTGACGCACACAAACCGATCCAGAAAAGTATTCGATAAGCTGAATCGATTCGAAGATTAGTCTTTATAAGAGCACAAAAGTGCTCTTATAGAGACTAATTTTTGGGTCTTTATAAGAGAGTATTTTTATAAGAGCTTCCACTGTATTTCAATCCCATCTTGTCCAATGCACTCAAATTTATATTTATTAGAATCTTTTTTGTGTGCTACTAATGGGCTCCTCTACGGACCACTTGTTGGGAATCACTGTTCGAGGAACATCTTTGACACGCATATCAATGTCATTAAGGAGGTATGAGACCACATAAGATACGAACAAAAAAAATTAATCATGCTAAACATCTTGAAACAATCTTTTTGTGCATACCTCCTTCTTTCATTCATCCTTGAAACTGATGAAAACTTGGTACCAATTGGGGGCTAAAAGAGCGTATCAGTTTAAAGCTTCATCAACATTTTGGTCCAAGTTTGTTGCTGCTACTAAAAACTTTAAAAAAAATTGGCTGCCACCAAGTGGCGTTTATTTCCGGCGAACCTGAACTACTTTTTGAACAGCCTCGCCATTCAATCAAGCGCTCCAACGCTATTTTTTCCCCAAACAGGGCCGAAATAAAATGTCCGTAATCATCCCCCGGGAGAGCTCACAATGATGAAAGCCCGGGATCATCCACAGATGACAAATATGGCGCTGGGGAAGGGCTCCCATTTCCGAGTAATATATTCATGACACTCCAGGAGAGTATCCGAAAATGATGCAAATGGGCTGCGCACTATCGATTGGAAGTCTGCCTAAGTTGGCAATTTGCATTCAAAAATGAATCTCCAGGCCTTATTAAGTTGACTTGTTGCCGGGACAGGCGTTGGACAAGACTTTCGATTGCACTCGGATTCAATCCGGACAATTGCTATTGAAAATTAAAGGCCCAGCCTTGGAGGGGATTATTAGCTGCTGGAGCATCGCTTTATTGGATGAACACCGCTGAAGAAGGGTTGACAGCTGTAATGTGGCTGCTGGCTGGGTGAAAGTGGGCTGAGTCGAGACGTGCGTCTGTTGCAGTGCTTCCGAACCGGTGGTACGTGATGAAAGAGCTATCGGCCTATAAACTGAAATTTTGGAATCAGTGTGACTCAGAAAGTGAGGATGAGATGGAGTGAATACATCCGTGGTGATGATTATCAGCTAGAGGACTTAAGGGGATAATAGTCACCAGTATATCAAACTTACTTTTCAGTACTATATATACAAAGTGTAGTTCAGGGCTGCTTCTGACAATTGAGGTAATGTTTCTTGAGTGGCATTTAAATGTAAAAATGCACGGTTCCAATTAAATTTGTACATGTTTAAACGGGTTTAAGTGGTAGATGACGTTTGTGGTTCGTAGATGTTTCAATTTATGGATTATGTGGTCCTCGGATTTCTACGAGTTTTAAACCACTGTACTTTCAGACTACAAAGTAATAGTGTAATAATATAATATACCATAAAAGTAAAAGGCGTCATTTAGGTTTCTAAAGATTTTGTATACTTAAGATGTATTTTCTACGTTCTACTTAGTTTCCTAAAAGAAAAGAGATAAAAATCCCAAATTTACCACAGATATGTCTGAAGACAAGCTTCGAGAGGTTTCGGAATTAGTAATTCAACTTTATGATCCAAAAGGGTTGACATTTTTTCGGGTACTCTTTAAGTTTAGTTTTTTAGCTCCTTGGTATTGAAAACTGTAGTTCTTGCGTGTTGTGGTTGACATTTTGAAGTGCATGTCGGTTCAGTCAAATAACCTTTAGGAAGAACAGACTAAAATATTTTTTTTCAAGTTTCGTATTGTAACTCCTCCGAAAAAGTATACATGAAATGAATTTCCTTCCCTCACACAATTCGCTATCTTCAGTCATACAACTGATACAGCTTTTTAACCCAAAAACCCTCTATTCTGTGTTTAACCATTAATAATGTAACTTGAAACAATTTGAAAACTCTTATATTTGTATCTATTGTTTGGATTTTTTAATAATCCTGTAACATGAGCTTGTAGCAGTAGCAATCGGATTCCAATCAGGAAAAACAAATTACCGCTCTCAAACATTTTCAAGTGATCACTGTCTCAAGCTACCTCATTTTACTCAACTGGTAATAACTGTACTCGAAGCACATGTTAGAACACTGCCTATTTCCATCATTTCCTCCCCGAAACTCTTTTATTGGCCGAAAGACGTAAGCCCGCGACTTCCCCATATCATTACAGGCCCCCAAGATTCTAAAATACCCAAATCCCCTCTTTTTCTTGAGATCGGTCTTCGCATGCATCGGTAGTTTAATGATTCCCTCTGATACCCCAAGTTGTTGCGTGAGGCAGGACTGCCCCTTAAATCGTAATGATTCTGCCAGAATTCTTCGAAAATACCTCCTCGCTCGGGTAGGCGTATATGCTGCCTGAGCAGGCGCAATTACCCCATGCTATAGATTGCCAGGCGCATTATTCGAGGGATCAAATAACTGTAATTGAAAATTTGGTCAGTTTATTTTATGTGGAAAGTACGATATTTACGGAGATTTTTTTTTGGCTATGTTCTAATTGAGATGAAAAATGTGTTTTTTTTTTGTGGTGTTTGTATATTTTAAAGATGAATTTGTCTTTGAATGCAACTTTATTTCGTGTAGTATAATTAGTAGGGATAATAAGTTAAATAAAATCGGAAGACTTTGAAATACAAAAATTAGAAAATAACACTGTATTTTCTAGTTACAACATGGTACTAGTATGAGCTAAATATAGGTATTAATAATCATATAAGGATTCATACTTAAAGAAAAGTTCATTTACCTTATATTTTTTGTTATCAAATTTTAATTTTTATGTATTCGCGTCTCCTTTTTATTTTTTTTGTTAGTTCAATCAAATGCGAAACGACGTAGTAACTCTTACATAAAAATATTAATTTCTATTCATAAATTTAGATCCTAACTTAGTTCTCATTTCTTTACATTTTTGTTTAAATTTTCAGTATGATTTGCTTAGCTACATACTAACGGCCTAAGCATAAGCATAGCATTGAATTGATTAAATATATAGACTATATCCTTTATAACTATTATGCAACTTTAAGATGGAAACTAAACTAAGTTCATATGTTTTTCTAAGAATTCACTACGTTTCACTTAGAATTTTCTAACGTAGAACTATGAAAGTCGCCATGTTCTTAAAATTTCAGTTCGTGGTAGTGAATGTTAATAGGAAGTGGTTTGCATTTATTGATGTTTTTACCAGTATTCTCACTTTTTGGGAAATATTTAATGAATTCATTTTGTTCTTCTCCGAAACTCGTTTTTTCTTTGGGTAAAAAACGATTCAAACTGTTTTTGCTCATAAATATTGGGTGAAAACAAAACAAACGGTTTTATCTGAAACTTTCTTTTTTAAAGTTTTTGTTGCTTGTATGCCAAAGAAATCCTCCAAGAAAGCCTTGCTTCCAAAAATTATCACCATTGACTTTTTTCTATCAATAATTTTTCTTACCGGTTTTTTTTTTGCGTAAAATCTAAAGTTTTACCTGTTTTCATTTTTAACCAATGAAATGTTTTTCCAACCCAAAAAAATGCGAGTTTTAATTAAAACTAAGAAAATTTATTTCATATAAATTAAAAAAGGTTTAATTATTTCGCCAAAAATTTTGGTGTAAGCTTGTTTAAAGCAAAGTTTGTTGCAGCTAAAAGGGTGAAACCATTATCTCTATTTATTGGTGAACTTTTTCTGAAGAATGTACAGTGAAATTTATGAAGATCTAAATCAAATCAGAAAAGGCTTTGTTACTCAACGGAATCTCTTCTTCAAGGGAGCATCCAATCGTACTTGGATTACATACCGCATCTTATCGATTGCATAAATCACACCTGATGCCTGCTTTCTTCTCATATCGAAAGATTAATTCTTCCATCATAGTCGCTTTTGTTGGGAAAATTCCACTTTTGTGGCGATACAATGAACTACCGCTTGAAACCAACCCCATTGAATTTATGAAATGGAGAAAAGACTGATTCGAAATAAAACTGAGATTTTTTATCATGGGGGGATTCCAAGGAAGATAAACGTTTTTCCGATCATTAATAGCTGTTCGGAATATCTTTGATTGAAATTAGCATTAAATGGAACCTCTTCATTAAAAGTAGGACAGTATCGGAAAGTAACCCTTTATTTTAACGAATTAATTCAACGCCTCAAATTGAGATTAAACTGGTAAAATGCCTTTCCAAGAATATATTTCTAACTAGTCTCTTGGAAAATGCATACACGGAGTGTCTAAATACGACAACTCTCTGTTAATTAAATCTGACGGATGTAAATTTGATTTTGTCTGTAAATTTGTTTCCCAGGTGTCCGAGCACATAATAATATTCCCCTAAGACGACATGGAGGAGGTTTATTTAGATGACTACTAACTCCTGTTGGCAAATAGTGGAATCGGGCAAAGAAGCGCTTATGCAAATAACCATTCCTCACTCCCCTCCCACTCAGTACCGAATCTTAATTACCCCAAACCGGCTCCATTCGGAACCCCCATTAATTCGTAGGCAAAATATTAAAAACTACTCAACACAAATATTCGCCGTTGGAAAAAAAAAAAGCTGCCGCTTCACCTAAGCGTCATTAGAGCCACGGTTATAAACGCTAAAACCTTTCAAACTAAACACGCTGCAACGCATCGAGAAAACACGCTTTTAAACCCAATCCGCCAAGAAAAACACCGTTTATTCGCAAGTTTGCGCTTTTAATGTTTTCACTTTTCCAGGCATTGGCTTTTAAGCCGGCCGGAATCATTTAAATGCGTTTCTTTCTCCCTTTGGAAGTGCGTTAGGAATATATTTTAAATGGCGCTATCCTTCCTCCCGTTTACACGGGGGCTCCTCTTATGAAATTGGAATAATACGAGCTGTGTTTTTATGCCGACGAACCGTTTGAATAACCACTGGAGGAGTTATCTATCAACCATTTTGAATGTGATATTCAAAGGGAGCGTTTCAATGGAGTTTTGTGGAGGGGGAATACGCTCGATGGGATTATGCGTTAGATTTTGTGTTTGAACGGATTGATTAAGCAATAAATATTTTCAATTGAAAAGGTAATATTTCAATTTGAAAAGATAGAGAAGATTAAATAATAAGTACCAGTAATAATAAATGGATTTAAGTGATTAGTATAATATGTAAAATTGCTTAAATAGTGGAAAATATTCACGAAAAAGAAATACCCTGATATAGTAAGGTTGGCTTGAGATTTTGAAGAGGGATTTGAATATCACATTTCGTATTTTTATTGCAATTATTCTATTTAATTACATTCTGGTAAAATAATGATAATGTAGATTCTTTGTAATCATAGCAGGAGGCACAGTGAAATATTAAGCACGATGATTAATAAAAATTTAGTTTGAAAAAATATTAAATGAGCAAGTCTTTTTAATGATTATTAAATGGATGTAAGGGATGTCAGGATGTTTTTACTGCGACAATATGTTTTCTTCATACTAATCGTAATAGTACTTACTGCCGTATTTACCGCTAACCTGACCGGCGAATACGACCCTTAGTTCTCACATGCATGTTTCCTTTACGGTTTTAAACAGAATGTATTATTTCTTAACACGTTTTCAAAGAAAAACAGTGTGTAATACAAGGAAGGAAAAATGTTATTTTCTTATATTTATATGGGTATTACAAGAGTGCAAAATATGTCCACTTTTTCAAATTTTTAGCTACTACTTAAGTAAATTACGCTTCATTTCCAATTTATTTACAAGTGCATTGTATCTTGTTGTATGCAGTATCACCTAGTTTTCGCTTCACCCAAGGATAACTGCCGGAATCCCGGGTTGCCTTTTTTGCGTTTTGTTGTCTCACATTGTTCGTTTTATACTTGAAATTATTTTACGTAAGAGATATAAAAGTCATCCAATCACATTAAGAAATGATTTTCAACTAAAAATTGCAATTATATTTAGATGCATACCATCAAATCAATCCTCCGTATTTTATTTAAGCATTTAACCAAGTAAATCAAATATAATTCCTTAAGTTTATTCGCATAAAAATCAAAGCACATCTACTTATTTTCGACCTTTAAAGATCCCGTCTATCCAAACTAAAGCAGAATCTGATTCACCCCCAACGAGGAGCTATTTTCTTTGCACCAACCTGGAATTTTGATAACCCCGGGATAGAATTGGATGTGTAAGTACAAAACTCATCCTGTTATCCGTCATAGCAAAAAGTGAGCGCCGCCCGCGAATCTCTCTCTAACTCCATGTGTGAATACAGAAGAGGAACGAATAATAACACGGCTATGAATCCCCCTTCTGTGGAACTTGTGCTTCGGATTGAATTTGAATTTCGTCATCTCCAAATAGGATCTGATCTTGAAGTTCCGAAAAGCTTAGGGCTGGTTTTTCCCCAGCGAGTTTCATTATAATACGGCACAAATTCTTCTCTAGATGCAGTATAATATATGCCTCGCTTGCCGCCGCTATATCAAAGATGGCGTTTGGGACTGGGCATCAGAAGTGGTACTCGGATTCGTCAGAAGCAATTTTTCTCTTTGTGCTGTTTGGCCGTATGGAGGGAATTCGGGACCTTTTGGCAGGGTTTTTATGCGTCGGTGGTTGGAATAAAGGTGGGGGGATGTGGTCTTTATTTTAAGCATGAAACTGCGATGTGCAGTTTTGGGATGAATTCTTCTATTTATTTCAAATCCGCATAAAATAAAGTGAGCTACCCTCTAATGTTTTGGTTAAGAAATATATTCTGTTGGATCTCGTGTTAAGTTAAGTCGTGTTATTTTTATTTTTATGCATTCATAGGTTTGATATAAGAGGAACGTTATTTTTGAAGTGGATTCGATTTATTTGTCTTCAATGGTTTTTTTTTTGTAAATATGATGAAGTAAAAACTGAATACTCATTTTTCTATTCTTACCGTTGCATTTTCCTATTTAAGACGTATACACTGAGAGAAATGACGATTTTAAATCCGAGTACATGTATAGTTTCATTTTGATATGAAACTTTTTGTTTCAAACATGAAAACAAATTTCTTTCAATTTTAAAATACCAGAAATTCTAAGCTTCAAACAATTCAAAGTCACCACTCAAATTATATGTATTTTTTGTATAATCTTTGCAGTTTATGAAATTGTACTGATGTGGTTCAATATACAGGGTGTCTCAAAAGGTCGAGTACAAACTTGGAGGGATGATAGTACTCATCAAGACGAACAAGAATTGGTATAGAAAGGGGGGTCGCAAATGAGTTTTAAGGGGTGAAACCCCGGGGTGAAAATCAGCAAAAAAACTTGCATATTTGTGCAGGAAGAGACACAATTGTTCGATTCCCGTAGTTATTTTGTGAAACAACTTCAAATATTATAACTTCTTCTACTAAGCGAGTTTTCCCACCAGTAAAACTATTGCATTCGACAGGAAAAAAAATGTCGCCAATCCGTGATCGCCAAATACTATTTTGTGATTCTTAAGGTAGGTAACTCAAATTTCTATGCATTAGGTATTATTAATGTTTTTTAAAGAGAATCGTAGAGGCCAAACTTAGAAATAAGGTCACGTCGTGCTATCTCATACCTGCCAAGTACTCCGATTTTATTGGAGTTACTCCTATTTTTAGTTTCTTCTTCGATGATCCGATTTTTTCCTAAAAACTCCGATTTTCCGATTTTTTAAAAATACTCTTTTTGCAATCGTGAAAAAACTATTTTAATTTCTAAACTCTTTAAAGTTATTCCAAGGTGTCTACTGAATATGTGAAAGTCCTGAAATCGTATTACAGTCCGAAATTTCAATGAAAGATAACGAATTTTTATTTATGTTTCCGTACTTTTGCCTGTAAAGTTGGCTTTTTGCATTGCTATGGTGGACTGAAAAAACAACTTGACGGTCGTGATCGCGTTTTTCTTCCTTCGTGTTGATGTCATTAGTTTTAAAAGCTTGTTTTTGAAAAAATTGTTCACTACTAGCTGGAAAATTACGAAAGTAATAGAAAACAAAGAGAGAAATCTATCATTTGAATAAAACTAATTTAAGAGTTTTAATATCAAACAAAGAATTACAAATAGCAAAAATCCAACCAGAACTAGACCAAATTTTTTTAAGGTCTCTCAATGCATCATTTCTTAAAATCAGTCTTTTATTTTCGTTTTCTTATTCTTAATTTTTTAATAAGGTTTCAGTATTACATTTTCTTTCTTAAAATTATTTTTTCCAGAAAAGCTTTAATTTTAAAAGGGATGTTGTTTTTGTTTCTTCATAGGTTTTTTTATCTGAATTATTTGTGCTTTGTAGTTCAAATATTAACTAAAATAGTAGCTTAAGTTTTAAATCGTGACCGAAAAATAGATGGGTGGGCTTTCATATGTAGTCCGTGAAAGTACTCCTATTTTTTTCCTCCATCAGATTCGCAGCTATGCAATCTAGATGAATAGCTTTTAACATTTTTGTGGTTCAAAAATTTAAGATACTTCAGATTTAAACTAATTTAGTTATTTTTATAAATGATTTCAACTCTAGACTCAAAAATATTGGTCAGCCAATTCAAATGAACATCTTTGAAATCAATTAGATAGTTGATTAAAAGTAACTTTGGGGACAGTAAAATGATTTTGCTTTAAAGCCTACAAAATTAGTTAATTAGTTCAATATTATGATCTAATCTAGGGTATAGATTTGATGGCCACTTTTAATAAAGTGATTCATGAATCCAAAATATCAATCACCTGTGGATCATGGTCACAAGTAACAAATGGCCATAAGCTTTCCATGCTTGTGCCCATTAATGCACAACTTTGAAAGTTAATAACGTCCGTACAGACTACAGTAACGTCCGTGTGAAAAGCTCTCCCTTCTTGGCTAAGAAATTGCCGGCAGCGTCACACCCAATGGTTAATTAAAGCCCTGGATGGAGCAATCGTAACTAGCTCTAATAAGCAACGTGTGAGTACTGCTATCGAGCTAGCTGTCGTGGTACTGAAAGGTTTCATAGCGATAATAAACAACAGAAAATTATTTTAAAAGCGGTAGATTGCCGCTTGGGGAGGGAGGTGAAACATCACTGAAAAAGAATTAATTTTACAAGAAACTAGTATTATTTAAGTCACCACTCTGTTAATTAATTTTAAAATGATTTTGTCTGTGTACTGACGATGAGCTTCACTGTCCCCTCCTAGGGTCTTAGAGCATAACGAAGCTCTTGGGGTAAAACAGTTGGTGTGTCTTCGAAGGCGCTATGCCATTCATTCCCAGGAGAGGTGACCAATTATTGCCCGGCCCCATCTCTTCATATTCTACCCTCCACAACATAGGGATACAAAATTGGCCGAGCTCGAACCAAATTTTGACCGTGTATTTGTCGATCTTAAATTTTTAATAATTTAGTCATGAGAAAAACGATTATGCTGTCGCATCTAAAGAACATTAAAGAATAAAACTGTTTAAAATGCTTATATTTTTAAACTCTTTTTTTCTTTTATTAAAAAATGTTTCATACAAAATTTAAGTCTTCATTACAATTTCGTACGGGGTGTTTCACAAAGAGCTCCCTGGTTTTAAAAACTATCGAATAGACAAAAATACGCCACGCCGTCTGCTGCAATGTACTACTTCTTAGACCAAAGAATTTCTTAACACAATTTCTTTAAAATCGGTAGATAAAAGAAATTAATAGATGGCAGCCCAAGATTTTGTGAAACGAAGGAAAAGCAGTCCTTGAAATCCTTGTCATACAGTATAGGGAAATAAAATTAACGGAAGAAACAATTTCTGAATCGAAAGATCTAAAAAGTACATTGCAGTAGACGGCGTATTTTTATCATGTTTTGTCTATTTGTTATTAATTTTTAAAACCAGGGATGTTCTTTGTGAAACACCCTGTAGTTGAGTCTGTGACATTTCTTTAAAAAACTGAAAACGTTAAAAGAAAAGCACCCATAAAAAAAATTCTATTTTTCTATTGTAAATTACATTATTTTTTTAGCTAAATTCATCTGGTTCAAAAATTTCCCTTTTTAAATCAAAGCAAGCCATTGAATACTACAAAAGATAAGGTTTAAAATCATCTTTCGAATTCTTCATGATTCAAGTGTGGAAAAGACCCTTAGTTTCTACATTTTGCCGTGAATAAAATTAATTCCGATGTTTGCACATTTTAAATACTATCATTATTATTTTAATTATTTTAGGAACTGCTTACAAAATTAAAATATTTTCTAGAATCACTTGTAATACATGTTTGTAGGCTTTGTATTCATCCAAAATTTACAAATAATTATATTTCTGGATTAGATTTATTAGGGAGGCCAAGGTCCTACAAGGACTGTAGAGCCGAGGAGGAAGGAAGAAGGATTAAATTTATTATTTTAATTATCCTTTTAATAATATTAAATAATTAATTATTGCTTTTAAGCATTGAAAAAGTTTTCGAGATTAGTATTATTTTTTCGGGTAAACCTAATAAAATGAGTACTCATGTATTTATGAAAGGGTCTGTGGATTATTATGAAGGGTATGTTCTATTCAATTCGATAAACTAAAATATCAATTTCACATTGGAATTTCAACTTTTCTGAGATTTTTAGCTTAAAAATATTTAAAAATAAAAACTAATAATTAAATATTACAACGTAGCTTAAAACTACTGATAAAATAAAACTGGAAAAATCTTAGAGTTTCATTACCACTATTTTAACGATAAAATAAGAATGGAAAAAAAATTGCGCCAAATGGCTAATAAGTAGCCAATTTTGGTTGCACATGCATTAAAAAAGAAGACTGATCGAAATAAATCTTTCGCTACGAAAAGAAAACTTCTTGAAAAAGTTACAGTTAAATTTACTTTTTGCAATACGAGTTTTATTATTTTGATGTAAAAAATTACGGAATCGAACTATTGTGTCTCTTCCTGCACAAATATGCAAGTTTTATTGATGATTTTCACCCCGGGGTTTCACCCCTTAAAACTCATTTGCGACCCCCCTTTCTATACCAATTCTTGTTCGTCTTGATGAGTACTATCATCCCTCCAAGTTTGTACTCGACCTTTTGAGACACCCTGTAGAGAGATTTTAAAACGTGATAACCCGCCTTAAACGGATGTGGCATCGCATTCTAATATTACAAAGTAGATTAGTCACGTTCTGAACAAGTACTGTGCCATCGAAGGGGGTAATTTAATTTTGACAAAGGCCATGAGGGCATGATGTGTCCTTTTTGAGTACCTGCATATTTTCAGAAATGAACTTATGCATGTTTGAAACTTGAGTAAATTTGATTCGGAGCCAGTTTGAGTTTGTGAAATACTCAGATTCGATTAATTTTTTACTCAATTTTGAAAATGCCGTTTAAAGAGTGTAATGAAAAACTATGATAGACATGAGAAATATTCTAGATAAACTATTTTTCTCTTATTATTGCCTTTAAAATAAAGAAACAGAATTCAGATTCTTTAAGAAGGGAAGGTCCACAGTTTCTCAATTTCTTTTGGTATAAACTATTTTGGATGCATTATGTGTGTAAAAGTACTTCATTAAGTTTAAAAGCTTAGTATAAAATTTCTTTTACCAGTTACTTACGTAGTTTTACGTTTATGTTAACTATCTGTCCATATTTATACGTATATGTGAAGTCAGTTACTTCTGGTAGAAATCATAAATATTTGACTTGTTATAAGAGGATTATGAAATTCTCGTAACCCTTAGATTGTAAGACATAACTAATATATTTACTTAAAGATATTTTAAGGCTTTGGAACTGTTTGAAATTCGTATTTGTGAACGCGCTTTATTTAGTTAAGGATGATACGAATATTAATTTAAATTTCCTAAGGATGAGAATAATGTTTTGAAACCTGATTTATCATGATCGAAATGTGCAATAAACTCTTTATAATGTTTTAACTTTGTAACCTAAACCATACGTTTTATACCACATTAAAAATTTGTTAACCCGAACTAGTGAGTTAAAACTCTTTATCCAGGATTGTCTGGTTAAAATCTGGTTAATTAACTCCTCTAATGCTACTTTAGCTTGTACCGGATGATGTAATAGTTTAAAACTTATAATATAAGCAGACACTTAAGACCATGTGAAAGGACAGCTTATCACCGTCATATACTAAATGTAGATATTTTATAGAAACTTTTATATCACATGTGCTCTTTGCTATATGAATCAATGCATTTATCTGCATGCGATATATTCATATAGGTAAATTCCTGAATGCTATTTATTATACTGAATGATCATGGCGTCTATTAAGTCTAATGTCATCCGCCATTAAATTTATCATTAGAAGAAAATCTTAATTACCTTATTTAGTATCACCCGGCTTGTGATAGCTTGAATGCATATAGTATTAAGTAAATTTTATGTCCAATATAAAGTTTAAACAACCCGAGATATTTCGACGAACTTGAACGTGACCTACTCCTGTAGTAGAACACCCGCAGCTACGTGACGCAAGCGTTTAGGAAGGCTCGTTTATACTTACAATAAAGAAATAAACCCTAGACAGTGATCATATGCCGTGAAAGCAACCCTCCAAATAACGGTAACCGATGGTGTAAGCGCGATAAAAAAAACCCCAACAAATTTTCGATTCAAGACCTTTATCAACATCTCCCCTTCTGCTCTCCGACTTCTGATTATCTTGTTCCATCCGCGGCCTGAAGGTTGTTTTCTTCCTATTGAAGGCGGGCCTTGGAACTCTGAAATATTCCAATATATCGGAAAATGCTTCTGGAACATTCGTCTTCTCCAGGGATGAGAAGGCTGAGGGGGATGGATTTATATAAATATATGCCTCTCCCCTGGCTTTCTTTCCAAACCTATATCTTGGGTCATATGCATTTTATATTTTGTCCAGTTATTTTTCCTTGCCCATGACATGCCTATGCATCACGAAGTCTCGTTGTTATTTCGTTAGAAATAGTGCAAATGCCGCTATTTATTATACGGGTTCCGTAGCGAGCAGTGTGCTAGTGACAGAGGGGGTTACAAATGAAACGGGCCTGTCTTTGTTTCTTGTCTGCCGGCGGAGGGTTCTTAAGTCTCTCAATATTATATATAGTCGTTTCGGAGAAGGGATAAATACTCTTTTCTTAGGACATATTTTATGGAAATCTATTGCGGTCGAAGAGCGCTATTTCTATTTAAAATAAGAACGGGAGTTAGCACCTAGCGCTGTTTCTTTTTGATAGCAATAGTTATCAATGGAAGAGTATAGGGATGATGAATAATACTTTTTTTTGCGACTTACTCTTCCCGCTATCTAGGGCGTTGAAATATCGAATGGGTTTTTTTGCAAAATTTATGACTTGTGTACTTTTATTTGAAACTTGATAACGGTTTGAAAGGAGTTCAGTGGGGATATTTGTGTTATGCTTTTTTTTTGTTCAATGTAAACGTTGATTGAGTTTTCTATGAGGTGCCGGCTTAAAACTTCGACGCTGGTGGAAAGCAATAACCGCAGTCATAAATCACCATTCATTGACAAGTATAATAAGGAACAGGTTTTTGTAATACTCTTACAGTTAAAACTAATTGTAATACAAATGTTATGTAGTATTTAACTACCTTATACTAATGTCTTCAATTTTTGTTGTGATTGTAAAATCTGGTATGTTTTATATCAATAATACACACCTAATTTATTTTGTACCTTCATCTAATTTTTTTGGATGAGTTTATTTACATTGATAATTATATCATACTAGACGTTTCAATTACTATATCAATTTACATATAATTACACAACTTCATTTTGAACTTATTTATTAATATGTCTACTAGTAATAAAATAATTAACTTTTTTAAAGAATGAATGTTTTTAAATCTTCATTCCTATACCCGATTGAATAATCAAACATTTATTACAATTATTTATAGTTAAATTAAAAGCGTATTTATGATTTGGACCCTGGAAGGGTGCGCGCTACAGACTTCAGGGAGGCATGTTGTTTTAAACGGCCCTATAAACATCCTTCACAATTAAAAATTTGAATATCATGAAAAAGTTGGGAAATGTAAAATCTTGGCAAAAATGACAAACCTTTACGCTGTCTATGAAACTTCTGATTAAAACTCAAAATAAATTTCCCCCTCATTTTTTTCAAAAATATTCTTTTTTAGAGGCTTTATATGTCTAACCTATGTTTTATTATGTCTCTTATATGTCCACCTACTCCTCCCCTATGAACTTTGCACTCTACTTCTCCTACCCTATATAAGTGACGGCTGTATGTTAATTTATACAGTATCAATATTTGTTAATTTTGCGTACATGTATCTAAAGGTGATTGTTTCGTTGCAGGCTCTGATGCAGAGGTGACCAGTTGCGGCCGTCTAGTCTACTAAATGGGGTTGCGCCAGCCCCTCTCACGAGCCTCCCCCCTCCCCTGGCTATGCCTGGTCCTCTGGACAGGGGCGCTGCAGGTCCAGCGCGGGGCGGGAGAGCTCACCCTGGACTTCACCCAGGCCGAGTACAACGCCACCGTGCCGGAGAACTCGGTGGGCAAGACCTACGTCACCCCCACCGAGAAGATGGGCATCTTCATCTCCGACCCCTCGCTGCTGGTGCGCTACAAGATCATCTCGGGGGACAACGGGAAGATGTTCAAGGCCGAGTCCAGGACCGTCGGCGACTTCTGCTTCCTGTCCCTCAGGACCAGGACCGAGGAACAGGTTGTCCTGAACCGAGAGTACCAGGACTACTACGCCATCAGCGTCAGGGCGATGGTCACGTCGCTGTACAGGAGGTCCGTCAAGCTGAAAGCCCACACTATAGTCCACGTGCATATACTGGACACCAACGATCTCAACCCGTTCTTTGACAAGTTGGACTACAAGACCACCGTTCCTGAGGACTACCCTCTCCACAAGAACCTGTTGAGGGTGACGGCCACCGATCCGGACATTGGCGTGAATGGGGATATCTATTACAGTCTTCGCGAGCCGTCGCTGCAGTTTGCTATCCATTCCACCAGGGGGTTTCTGACGCTGACGAGGCCTCTGGATTACCATCAGGAGACTTTGCACAAGCTGGTTGTCGTGGCAGAAGACCGAGGGCCGAAGTTCCGCGTGGCGGGTAGCATGTCGTTCCTTAGCACAGCGACTGTGCAGATTAAGGTGACACCTGTCAATCTGTATGCTCCTGAGATACAAGTTAAGCAGCTGCCATCTATTCTGGAGCACAGTGATCCCGACATCTATGCCATCGTCAGGGTCATAGACGCTGACAATGGGGTACATGGGGAGATCGATGGCTTAGGAATCGTGAAGGGAGATTCTGAAGGGTACTTCAAAGTCTCGCCTGGAAAGAAGAGTAATGAGTTTGAAATTGCCGTTGCGGACCCCACTCGAGAGTTGCCAGCTGGAAGTTATGCTTTGGTGTTGCAAGCGACTGACAAAGGCACTCCACCGAAATCGACCTCGAAAACTGTAAGTAAAATATACTTGATTTTTACTAATTTTAGAAATTTTTAAAGATAAGAATTCAAGTAAACATAATCAGGGTTTAAACCAGTATTTTATGCCACTTAAAGCGCAGGGATTACCTGTTATAATTTAGTTTTTGCCACGAGACTCCTTCTCTTTATTACACAGTTCTATAAAAAAGCTGTTTAGAAGTTGTTTGTTTTCTTTCAATATCTTATTGAATAAAAAACAAAATTTTGTTTCAAAGAAATCTAGAGCTTTCTATGCATAAGCATATAAAAATTTCAGTTAGACATTAATTTTACATAAGTTTTTTTAATTTTATCTATTAATTCAGGAGCTTCATTGACCCTTAGGGGTTCATCCCTTTTATAAAATCACTAATTAAAATTTTACTTACTGACCTATCATTTTTATTTTAGAGTAAATAATATAATTTGTAAGCTGCATACGTTTACTAATCTTCTCAACTATTATTTCCGTTGTTCTTATAATAGGAGTTTTAAAAAACTCATTTTCTTTTTCCGAATATAGCAATTGATGAAAGAATAATAAAAATTTCGGATCCCTATCTAAGATAAGTCTTTTAAAAGTCCAATTTTACCATCCCCAAAACTTTAAACAAAGTAGATCTTAAACTTCTCTGGAAAAAAATGGTACCAAATGTTTAATCGATTCTTTATTAAATTTTAGGTTCATCTCAAGGTTTCCGAAGTTTCTCACCCCGTTCCGAAATTCAGCCAGTCCGATTACGACGTCGAAATAGAGGAAGACGCCCCCATAGGCTACCCTTTGGTCAGACTCTCGGCCACCGTCGAAAAAGTCAAGAACCCCCTTCTCTACACCATCGAGATCGGCAACGACGAAGGCATGTTCGCTGTTGACCAAAGGACGGGCGTTCTCCGTACCTCCAAGGCGCTTGACCGAGAAAGACGCGCTTATTATTCTCTGACGGTCAGCGCGGTGGACAGTGGCCGGAGGGGAAGCTCCCACCTCCGCAAAGGGACCGCCATCGTCAACATCCGGGTTCTGGACAACAACGACAACGATCCGGCGTTCAACACTTCCTCCATGGTCGTGGTGTTTGATGAGAACCGCGCGCAGAGTAGCATCGTGTGCACGGTGCATGCGACAGATGCAGATGCCGGAGATAATGGATACGTTACATACAGTCTGGCTAATTTGCATCCAGTCCCTTTCAATATTGATCATTTCACTGGGGAGGTAAGGGAATTTCTATTGGATTTTCTTGGTACTCCATCGATTAATGACTAGTGTTAAATATTTAGATCAAGGTTCCTATCGGCAGTGAGGTTAATCAAATATTTTAATTGGGCTGATACAGGTCAAAGAAGGAGAACTAAATAAGGCATTTCGAATAGAAATGGTATACTACATGTTTATACTACATGTTAAAGCTCAAGAGCATGGTTTAATTTACTAAACTATCATTTGTTATATCACTTTATATTTAGTGTACATTTTTCTCCACTCAAACTCGAACTCCTACTTGTGGATATGCTCAGAAGTTTTACCATTTCACCATTTTTAAGTTTTGGACTTCAAACATTGGTTTCTGCTTTGGATGAACTGATAAATAGTAAATATTTTCTGTACATAAATATTAAATTTTAAGTATGTACTTTGACCACATATTTTCATGATCCTTTAGGGCAGGAGTCTCTAATACTTTAACCAATTGACTAGTCTTTAATTTCCCGAGGGCACACTGGTCCTATAACCTATGGGCCAAGACAGCTATCTCGTCATTCAGAGATGATTTATTTATAAAATATCAGTAAATTTTAGGTTTGAAATTGTGTTTCGTCCTATTCTTCATCATGAGGTACCTGAACCACAATTCAGTAGTTTGTGGGCCAACTTTGAACACCCAATTAACCCCCATTAAACTGATACTTTCAAAAATAGAAAATATAGAGCCACTGAGTAGAATGACCTGCAATGAAACTTGAGGACATTTGAAGGAGGGGGGGGGGGAAACGAAGGGCAAAATAAAAAAAACCTTTCAACTTTCATCAATAAATGACGCGGAAAACAATTCTAGAAATACCTCGGTTTTGAACGGTGGTTCTTGTTTTATAGATTTTAAAAATATTCAGTTTAACTACTACATATAATCATACTGTATTCGACCCACGTTTTACATATGATTTACCCAGAAAAGGGGGTGTTAAAAGATTCGAGGACAAATCCTCTCTCGAATCGGAAGTCTTGTTACGACCCTGCTGTATACTGATATCATCCTCAGAAATTTGTTTTCTGAGGGTTTAAATTAAAAGTTACATTGAATTTACAAAACATTCAAATTTTTGTAGGTATCGCACATTTTAAAAAAATGTTTATCTATATACTGGTGACTGTTTAGTTTTAAGACTTTCAGAGAAAAAAGGTAATACTAGCTCCGTATCATAGAAACTAGAAATTTGTGAAAGGCTTAAGAAACACGACAAAAAAGAAATAAAATTATGATAATGTTCTGCAAACGAAATATAAAGCTAAAAATCCATATGGTTAAGGTAGAGGCCCCATTTACCCACTCCTCTATCCTATTAAGTTACGCAAGCCATGAGTGAACTACATTTTTAAAACACAGATCAAAAGACAGAGCCTTATTATTGTACAAGCATGGTTAAAAGTAAAGGAATTTTCGTTTTAAAATTAGAATTCCCCATGATTCATACTTTGAAATCCTATCATAATTAAAAAGTTATCTATAATATGGAGAAAAAATATTTAAAATTTTAAAGCTCTAGATCCATTGCTTTTGCTATACTGATAACCCCTTATTGGAGATTGATTTTAAGCTTATGGGGAAAAGGGTTTCTTGAATATATGTTACGGGCAATGTGTTATGAATCGGGCATTATTAATAATGTCCGAAGTAGAGGCGGGCAATGTGATAAATTTAATGCAATTTATGAATAAAATTTATCACTTTGCCCGCCTCCACGTCGGGCATTATTAATAATGCCCGATTAATCACTTTGCCCGTAAACCGGGAATCATCAGTCAGATTTTGCGGACCACTCTTTAGGAATAAACGGGCCAGTTTTCACTCGCGGGCCATACTATGGAGAATACTAGGATTAGAAGAGTCAAAATTTAGGTTTCAAAATTCAAGGATCAATAAATTACAACTTACAAAAGTGTCTAAACAAAAGAGAACTCTCTTAAAACTCTTTACTACTTCACCAATGTATTTGAACCCCTTTCTCTTCCAGATCTCCACCACCGTGGTTTTAGATTACGAAAGCATGCGTCGTGATTACGTCCTACGAGTCCGGGCGTCCGACTGGGGCTCTCCCTACAGACGTCAGGCTGAAATGACAGTCCACGTTGAGTTGCGTGACATCAATGACCACCGGCCCCTGTTCGAAAGAGTGGACTGTGTTGGTCAAGTGCTGGACTCGGTTCCTCTGGACACCCCTATCATCACTCTGTCTGCTTTGGATTTTGACGCTGGAAGTACTGTGAAGTACTTGATGGTTCCGGCTGATGATGACCCTTGCTTTGGACTGAATGCAGAAAAAGGTTAGTGGGAATTTAGTTAAAGAATTTTTCAATGCATTATTGTAGATAATTATTTGAGTACAGTGGTTTGATATTCAGAATGGACTTGTACGGTCCATTCTGATGCCCATGGTAGCTTTTACTGTGACTTCTATTTTTCACGTGGCGTCGTGGAATAACTCAATCTGAAGATTTAATAAGATATTAGCATTTTATAATTGCGGATATTAGTAGTTGTAATAGTTATTTTGTATTTTTATAAAGAAATGCAGAATTTAAATTTATTATAGGTACAACAAACGATAGTTTGAGAAGAAGTTTTGTTTCTTCCCTTGGAATTTTTTTTCTAAAACTCTACAATGGTTTCTGCTACAGTTGCTATTCACTAAAATAATTTGGATATGAACGAACATTCACAACCTCCAACTCTGAACTTATTTTTTATGTATACTAGGTTGATGAATATTAGGGTAGTAATTATCACATTTTAGGGGAAATAAAGTTGGTTTCAAGTCGAACTCTTTCTCACAAGCATTATGACAAAATATCGCTTATATTAGAAGACAGATTATTTAATTTTCAAAGCTTTCCCTGCTAATAAAATCAAATATTTCATTTTTTATAAAAGCATCCAAGGGAGCTTTCTCTAAAACGTGATGTATAGTGATATAATTAACTTTCACGATCAAATAGAATATTTTTCACTTAACCTAAAGCACGCCTCAAAGAAACTTTCAAATACGAATTTACCTAAAAGAGAACAAAACAACTTAACGTTATCTCAGTCGGTCCATCGCAAAAATCATTCCAAGGAAAATTTTTGGAGAGCGACGAAAAGGACTTTTTCCCCCTCCAAAGCGAAATATAACGCTCCAAGGGTGATATTAGTTTTCGTCTGCAAGTGTCGTTTGGAACATTCTCTTTTTCTCCTTGCGTAAACGGCGGATTTAAGAGGGCTTGTAGATGTGTTACTTTTTCTAAGTGGCTACCCTCTATTAATTCTTGCGTCTCGGGTTCTGAGTGCGAGCTTTGAAGTTGTCTTCTCTTCCGAGAGAATATTTCATATTCCGAAAGGAAGCAGTTTTGAAGTGATAAAGAGGAAGTCTTTCTTCTGCCTTTTTAAAGGGATTATTGCGCGATTTTTTTGCTGTTCGAGTTTCGAGGAAACAGTTTTACCTGAAAAAGAGCCAAATAGTTTTCGTTATATTCTTCGGGGATACAGGGTAACTATCGGTAGGATTTTGAAAGAAGTGTTTGGTTTTTTTTCCTGTCTCGAACGGGGGAGAAAAATGAATTGTTTTAGGTTAATTATTTCTACCTTGTAGATTCTGCAATTTTTCAAAACTCAAGCCTTTGTCTACTATTTTTAAAATGCTTTTCCTTTGTAGGGATCGGGATTAGGTACGAAGTACAATTTTTTCACTCCTTATTCTCTTAAATTTTTTATTTTCATCCGTGAAAGGATTTTCAAACGGCGACGCTTTCATTTTCTTGTAATTTCTACCTTTTTGTTTATTCGGGTTACATAATCCTGTTAGCTGTCTATTTGATCACTCATTTATATAAAGCATTTAAAATTTAAATGTACAGTACTGGAAAAAAAAATCGACTCAGATTTTTTATCTCTGGAACGGCTCGAGATACAAAGACAAATAAGGTACCATTTTTCATCATTTTAAGTACTCTTTAAACAAAAAAAAATTCGAGTCCTTAAGGGGTCGTCTTCATATCGAACGAAGCACCAACTTTCTTTTTTCCTATGGAAGGCCTCAAATATTATATTTTATTCTGAAAGATCACCCTCCATAACCCCTAAATACCAAGTTTCATATCTCTGCGTCAACAAATAGACCCCCCAAAAATTCTTAAAATTTGGAAAAAATCCAGTAAGTTATCTCTTGATAGCAAAAGATTTGTATCGGTCAGAGCTCAAAATTGAATTTGGCTTAAATACATTTGGCAACTTATCTCTGAATTGGCGCATTTTTTTTTCAAATATTTATGTGTTTTTAATTGTTTGCTTTGTTTAGGGGATTTTCTAACTATACATTTCGTGCGCTTTTTAGTGAAGAAGCTTAGTGAAACCATTAGGAACAATTTTGCTCCTTAGAATCTGTAGATTCCGAATTACAATGATGGACACTTCCGGTCTGGGTCTGGGGATGGTAAGAGGCTCAGAAGAGGAAAATTTACCAGTTTTGATGTTGTGTTTTAAAGTCAAAATGGTTCCTTTTATTCATTTAATTTGCTCAAATGCGCCATAATACAAGAGAGGTGAAAGAGGACTAACAGAATATAGAGTTTGGAAAGGATCAGTTCCCTCCAGTCAAAGGGGTGAAAGGATGAAATCGAATGCAAAAATTTGTATGCTTTTTTCTCTGAGGATCATGTTTATAGTCTTAAATTAACTTAATGAGAGGTAACATTCTTTTCCTTACTCTCAGGCGAGAAAGTATTGCGATGGTAGAAGTCTGGCAACGCTCACTAGGGATAGGGGAGGGGCAGGAAAAAACTCGAAATTCTGTGATAACTAAATAAAAACAATTTCTTTTTGGCACCAAATTGCGGTTGAATGTTTTGTAAATTGACACCAAAGATGGGAAAAATCCATAAAACCGATTTTCGAATGGTTCTCTATTTCAAATAGGGGCGAAATGGTGTAGAAAACAATTAAGTCAAATTCTTAACTTTTAGGCCGTTAAAAACTTATTTTTCTTCATGAAGGAGCACACATTTCAAACTAATTTTTCTCTTTATACACTTAACATTACGAAATACTATGGTAGATATCTGGGACCTGCGATTAGGGAGGTTGAGAGGGACAGAAAAAATATTCCAGTTTTGATACTGTTAGTGGAAGAAGAAATTCAAAATTTTCTGCTTTTAGTAGAGTCAAATGTGGTGCAAATAAAGGAGACCGATGGTTGACATGCAGAACACTCATTTAGAAAAGCGTTCCTTACATTGGAAGGTGGGATAGAAGGGTTATATGGAATAATTGAAGTTCTTTCCAATATTTTTAGACAAAATAGTGTCTATTTTAGTGAAATAACATAGAAATCAATGTGAATTGGTTCCATGTATAGTATAGAACTGGAAATGTGAAAGTAAATATCTTTCACCATCGACCGGGGATAATGAGTGGGGCAGAAAAAAGTTGAAATTATATTTTATTGAGAGAAAGAGTAATTATCCAGTTTATAAGCTTTTCAGAACTAAAAAAAAATGTGATTGGGGACACTCGGGACTTCTATCTTGAGAAGTATACCTCAGCTTTGGAAGTTGGAAGGATGAAACAGAACATTATTTTTTGAATAATGGCATGAAAAGGTTTTAAGGAGTTAGATTAAACAATGACAGTTTTCCTTCTCATACTCCCCAGAATGGGTCAACCGATTGTGTGATTTGGGACCCGAGACTGGGGAAGGTGGACGGCGCAGAAAAATGCGGAACATTCTATTTTAGTTTAATTAATAATCTTATTAAGATTATATATTCCTAAATTGAGAAAAATGTATAGCGGCCATGCATGAGACCCATTTTGAAAAGCGTTTATTGGAGGGTAGAAGGATGAAATAGAATACTATTAGGGAGTAATACATATTTTGCGTTTTCTCAAAACAATGGGAATTTTTTCGGAAAATTGTATTAAAAAGAGTTGTTTTTCCCTTTTAACTAACTCCATGTAATATGACATGTATAGGCGGAATCTGTATTCTGACTTAGGGGAAGGTGTGTGGAGCAGAAAAAAAATATTTCCTTATTATTTTTTTCGTCTATTTGATAGTTCGTCTTTAATTAATAGTTTCGTCTGTAGATATTTTTAAAGTAGAGTAGTTATTTTATGACCACCCTGAATCTCCCGACGGTGTCACGGACGTTTCGCCAGCTCTAAAATTTCCTACCCCCTGCTTTCCTGTTAAATCTTCACTTTAGAAATTTGTATGGGCCCAGCAAGTGGGGGTAAGAAAATTATGAGTTGGCGAAACGTTCGTAGAGCACCCCCCCCCCCGACTGCTCTCGGGCAGCATGATTCAGAAACCAATCAGAACACTATTTTCAGATGACATCCTTTTCCCATGTGCTTTCATTCTTTGAAAGATTTGTATTCTTATTTTAATTAAAAATTTTTATTGAGAATATTTTAACTCCGCGTCCACACATGCGCGCGAATGCGAGCACGAACATTCGCCGAGTATTTTAATTGGATTTCTTTTGTTTTTTAGAACTGCGAATGTCCGCTTACACATTCGCGATTCCACGAGCATTCGGTCAAAATGGAAGATGCTTGCTCTTTACCCTCTTTACTAACGAGTATAATTATTTAGAACAGTGAATCCCTACTTGAGGCGCACGCCCCACTGGGGGGCAATATGAACTTCTAAAGGGCAATTTGAAAATTTTTAACCAAATTGTCCTCCAGGTGGGGCATGGACCACCATGTTTTATTTACTTTTCAAGAAGGATTTTCGAAAAAAAAATAAAGGACATGGGGCATGGAAAATTTAGAAAGGCTTTGGGACATGGACCGAAAAAGGTTGGAAAACACTGATTTAGAACTTTTAAAATACGAAGAAAATAAGCAAAAGCTAAAACAAAAAAGATACTGGGCAAGATCGTGTCATCTGAAAAAAAAGAGGATTCTTTAATAGGCCATGCCAAAAAATTGGGAATATTTTTTGGGGAATTTCCCCAGGTGCACCCTCTCATGTTTTTACAAATACGAAACATTACCCGCAAAATTTCAGGTCACTAGGCCAATGTTTGACCCCTGCGCACCTCAAAAGTAGTTTTTCCATGTTTTGTATAGGGAAAATATTGAAAATATCTTCAACTTTTTATTGTTTTTAATTTAATAAGCCTGAACGCTGTAAATATTACGTTAAAACTTATATATCACCTTCAGGATATCATTGTCTCAAGATCCTATTGGAAAAAATTCAATGGTACCTGCTGGGGGGAAGTTCCCTGTTGTGTTTCAGTAATTGTAATAACATAGAGGGGTGCACCTGGAAAATTTAAAAAAAAAAAATTGCAATGGCCTACACCGTAAATAATTATTTCCTTTTCAGTTTTTGATTCCAGGCGCGTGCTCTAAACTTGAATAACTAGGGTAAGTGCACCAGTAGCCGACCAGTCACCAGTTTCCGTCCAAAGCGACTTTATTTAATCAGAATAAGAAAATAAAAAGACTTAAAAACTTTCTGTCAACGCTAAAAATTCAATAAAATTATGTATAAAAATATAGCTATCCGGAAAATCCCCTAAAATTTGTATCAAAGGTGAAGAAAGCGAAAATGTGAACACACCTAAAAATTTGCTTACTTTTTAGTGTCTCGCAACTACGTCAATATGGCCGTATGTTTTTAAAAAACTTCAAATAATTCCTTTTAAAACGCTATTTGATATTTAATTTTTAATAACCACATTGTTTACTGTCCAAACAAAATAAGTAAACAAACATTTTTGAACAAATAATTTTTTAAACAATAATTTTAGTGTGGTCGGGTATTGGAACGTTGTTTTACGAATCTGTACCAATATCCGACCAGAGTGGTCGAAAAATGGAGCAGTGTATTTTTTGCTTAGATCCAATATCCGACCATTACTTAAAATTAATAAAACAAGGAATAATTAATCAAAATAAATACTCACAAAGAACTAGAAATATTTAAAAATGATTCAGCTTTAAATATAACAAATATCAAACGATAATTAATTCAATTTCACTACTTTTATTTGATATATTTAGCAATTTTAATTAAAAAGTATGAATGGCTTGTTTTGTTTACCAAGCTAAAAAATCTTAATTAATTTTTTATTAGGTATATTTATTTAGTTTATAAACAAAGATTTTTTCTTTAATTTTTATTGCTGGAATTACATTAGCGATTTAATAATTAAATAATAAATTTACTACTTAAAATTTTCTGAAATTTGACCATTTCTTAAGAAGGACCTAAATTTGTATTTGAAAATGGGGAAAAATCTTTTGATTTCCGATTGAAAAGCAAATAAATGTTTGATTAAATATTTACAGATAGCAATGGCCTTAAATCTCGAACATTTTCTTAATCATTAAGCGAATTTGTTTGGTCCATTAAAACGATTTAGAGAAAAGGCTTGAACTTTTCATCTTTATGCAGGGCCGCCGAGAGCCAAGTCGGGCCCCGGGTACAAGGTTGAGAAGCGGGCCCCCAATGACATATTCTCATTTCGAGGTAGGGGGCGAAATTTTCTGAAGTACCTCCACCCATGCATCCATAGGCTTAATGTAATTTTTAGAATATTTCTAAGGAAAATCTGAATTTCACTCAACTTAAAAGTATCGTTTTCTTGATAATACGATGAGGAACAAGTAAGAAAGGGGGTCTGGGGGGTCTTCCCCGGAAAATTTTTGAAAATATGCCCTAGAAAACTGGGAATTTACTCATTTTTGGACCTTTATGTGAACAAATTAATTTCCAAAATATTCAAAATGATATCCGTCTTAGTACTCAATATGAAAATCTTTGGGTACCGGGCCCCCTACCGGCCCGGGCCCGGGGGTATCGTACCCCCTCGCCCCCCCCTCTCTCGTCAGGCCTGTCTTTATGTGACTAAGACTTTTCTACATTCTGAATATGAAACAAGGGAGTATCCCCCCCTCCGAAATTTTGAGTAAATGTACTAAAATGAGTTAAAGGTTCACATTTCCAAAAATATCCTAGGGGAGGGCCCCCAGAACCCCACCCTCTTTGTACTTGTCATTATATTATTCACATTTCCTTTATTATTCACTTCATGAGGATGCGAGTTATGCCTTAAATGCATTAAAAAATACATTGAATCTATTAAATATGCATTGAGTGCTTAGGATTAATTTGGGACCTCTCCCCCGGTGCAAGAATCTACCTTTGGGTTAAATTTTAATGGCTAAATTTTTAAGAGGATATTTGAGCCTGTCTCAAAATAAGTTTCTATGTTCACCACTGATATTAAATTAAAGGTGTAAGTTTATATTCATTATTGCCAAATTCCGCCCATACATTGCAACCTGCAGTTTTGGGATTATTTTGTCCTCAGAAAAGGATGTGGCGAATAGTTGTAGAGGATTCTAAACTCACAACATACAGAAAAAAAAATTATCTTCATAAAAAATAATCAAAATTTGAAAAATAAGTGATAGTAATTGATTAAATTATGTACTGACACTTTTTGCTTGCTTATATTTAGTTGCTTCAGTCCTTTTAATTAATATTTTAGGAGTTAAAGCAGATTTACAATCTGGTCGGATATTGGTGCATGCTATGGTCGGATATTGGGGTAAGGTGGTCGGCTACTGGTGCAATGGCAATAAATTCATAAATTGTAAAATTTAATGGCTTAATGTTTTTTAAATCAATTTTTGAGAACATACGTTTTGTTAAGGATAATTTTAGGTATATAAAGGCAGCATTAGTCAGACATTTGATTATTTTTCCGAGGAGCTATATCAAATTGAATGTGAAAATTTCCTTAACTGGTCGGGTACTGGTGCGTTTACCCTATTTTAAATTTATACAAAATTCATGCCAAAGATGGTATCCTCTAATGCCCTTTATCTAGCAACAAATAAATTTTCAATTCGAATAGGGTTTATGCAAATTTTATAATTCCCAAAAGAACGTCTCAAACATTAAGATGTAATTGGGGACACTAATGATTTCATTTCTCAATCTGAAAAATTGTACTTTGACAAATAAGGTTGATAAATTTTACTTCCAAGAAATTCTATTAAGGCTGTAAGATCAAAATTTTTTAATAAGTTGACTTTTAAAATTGTATAATTTATGTTCGGGACATAAAATATTAAGCTACTAAGTTGAAGTTTTTAAATACTTATTATATTTAAAACTAAATTAACTGTTATGAATTTATAGAAAAAGTATGAAAGATTAATGATAAAAGTTAATCGAAACAACGAATGTGTAAATGGGGTAGTTCGTGTTCGCTTCTGATCCTTTGACTCGTGCTCAAAAAACCGCCTCTTGCGCGAATGTAGGCGAGTGATTCGCAAAGCCAGGTGCAAACGTTCGTCCGAACGCGAGCGGTTTGTTGTTATTCGGATTCGCGTTCGCGCGAATGTGTGGATGCGGCATAACAAACTTTTAAACAAAAATAATTTAGTATTTTAATAGAAGTTTTGAACGTTATCATTCAGATTTATTCATCTTTTAAAAATCAATTCATCAACTTACTTTCAGAATTATATTCCTGTCATTTTAAGTAATAAAACTAATTAATTTTGCAGTAAAAAGTTTTGAATTCTGTTTTTTATTAGTATCATTTTAATAAATAGTATGATTTATTTCATTATTTCGGTTACAAACTGAAATAGTGAAATAAAAAAGTAATATTCAGAACCCCCCATTTGAACAATAAGATTCTTTTGTAATAAAATTTAAATCATGAAGGAAACAAGAAAGTCTACGTGTAATTTGATGTAATTAAACACCGAGCACAAACAAATCTGGTAAAAAGAGACTATAAGGCAGAGAAATAACCTCCATTACTGAAAATATCAACAAATCCGTCACGATTCAAGAACTGTAGAAAGCTGATTAGAAAATAATGCAACAAATATAAAATTATAAGCAAACTGGAATATAAAATTAAAATAATGGAAGATAATTTGTTGATCCCTGCTAGTAGTTTCATTAATGCATCGGCAAGTAGCTCGGGATGGTTCTCTCACTTTCACCAGTCATATGAGTTTGGCTCGATGGTTGGCGACCGTTTAAGACATAGTTGTTTCCTGCAGAGTGCACAGAAATATCCTGGCCTACTAGGGAAGATTCAAAAAAAGTTTAAATAGGAAATTTAACATGGGATGTTTCAAATTTTAAAATTTTTTGGGGGGTCTGTTTCTTGACGCAGAGATGTGAAACTTGGTATTTAGGGGTTATGGAGGGTGATCTTTCAGAATAAAATATAATATTCGAGGTCTTCTATTGGAAAAAAGAAAGTTGGTGCTTCGTTCGATATGAAGACGACCCCTTAAGGACTCAGTTTTTTTTTTGTTTAAAGAGTACTTCAAATGATGAAAAATGGTACCTTACTTGTCTTTGTATCTCGAGCCGTTCCGGAGATAAAAAATCTGAGTCGATTTTTTTTTCCAGTACTGTACGACCATGTCATAAAACATTTTAGTACCAGCAAAGTATTGTAATATTTATCAAATATGTACTGCATTACTTATAGCTGATATTGTCTTCAGATTGTTTATAATGATGTCTAAACACATCAAAATTGTATTAACACAACCTGATTAAAAATAATCACAGACAGATTTTTAAGTTCTAAAACATCTGATTTTTTTTATCATGCATAATTATTTTTTAGGTATACTCAAAGTCACTTGTGACCTTTCAAAGCAGACAAAAACAGACTGGGTTCTGAACGTCTCTGCCACTGATAGTCAGCATTTTGCCGATGTCATGACTGTGAC
This sequence comes from Tetragnatha montana, assembly GCA_963680715.1. Classification (NCBI taxonomy): domain Eukaryota; kingdom Metazoa; phylum Arthropoda; class Arachnida; order Araneae; family Tetragnathidae; genus Tetragnatha; species Tetragnatha montana. Next base: position 41,765,594 of record OY796679.1, on the reverse strand, counting down.
CATAAAAGTCGTATCCAAATCTGCTACCCGAAGTAAAGAAGCAGTAACTATTGACTGCCGCAAGTTAGATGTTACCGATCGGTATATGGAACTTCTAAGTCTGGGAAACAGCCAAAACAAAGCAATTGATACTAAAGAAGATGTGGTGCCTAAACGCTATGGGGATAACCGACATTCTCCTGAATTCTTATCTACAATTCCATCTGAAGTTTGGATCAATGAATCTGCTAGAGTAGGATCAGAGGTAAGTAGTATTCTTATTAGAATTGTTTTTTATGCATTGTTTTTATTCAGATGTTTATTGTTGTACTACTGTTATTATTTGGCGAGCTGATATAAACAGCTACTGCCTCTGAAGATTTAACATGAGAACTTTAAAATGCCGTATTTGCGAGGAATTGAAATCAATTTATTGCATTTCAACAATTATTTTAAAATCAGTTTTTTTTAATATTATTATTCATTATGAAAATCATTATAAGTAATTGCGCGCCTTGTCACAAAACCTGTCCTGGGTGTCATTTTTCCATAACTTATTAACTTTCCATAACGTTCATGCTATCTATTACAATAACTTTTACTACACTTTATCGCCAAAGTTTATTTTCCACTGAATTGCCTTGCGTTTTCAGGTCGTTGCCATGCGAGCCCGCGACAGAGACCACGGCTACTCGGGGCTCATCGTGTACGTCATCAACTACAACAACGAAGGCGACGACTGCTTCAAGATCGACCTTCACACGGGCCGGCTGTCCATCGACGCCGAACTGGACCGCGAACGGACCGCCAAGTACGTCCTGAACGTGACGGCCTTCGACCTGGGTCGACCCCAGCGGTCGGCATCGACCCAGCTCATCGTCAACGTGCGGGACATCAACGACAACCCACCCGTCTTCGAGAAAGCCTCCTACCACTTCGTCATCCCCGAGAATGTCGAGAACGGGACTAGTGTCATCCGGCTGAGGGCCACCGACATGGACGAGGGAGAGAACGCTAGACTGACCTTCAGCCTGGAAGCCCCAGCCTGGGACCGTTTCCATGTGGACAAAGACACTGGTCTTCTGACTGTTGTGGGTGCTCTGGACAGAGAGACCACAGAGAACTACGCCCTGCGGGTCTGGGCTAGAGATGGGTCCGTGGACAAGCCCTTGATGGCTTCCACCACCATCTACATTCGACTTGAGGACGTGAATGACAATCCTCCAATGTTCGGACTCACCCAGTTCTGGGTCAAGGTGAGAGAGGATCTCCCCATCGGGTCAGTGGTCATGGTGATGTCCGCTAGGGACCCGGACACTGGGGATGGGGGCAGGGTGGCGTATGAGATGTCCGAAGGAGGCACCTTTTCGGTGGACCCGTTGACGGGTGTGGTGCGGCTGGCACGTACCTTGGACTTCGAGCAGAAGCAACTGTACAATGTGACCATCGTAGCCCGCGATCAGGGTGACCCTCCGCTGTCGTCGGTGGCTTATTTGCTGGTGGAAGTGGAGGATGTGAATGAGAACCTCCACCCGCCAAAGTTCCAGGACATAGTGGCTTCCGGTTCTGTGCGGGAGAACAAACCGGAAGGGACATTAGTGATGCAAGTGACTGCTGTGGATGCTGATCCACCAGGGATCGATTCCACGGTCACGTATTCCATACGGGATGGAGATGGTCTCGGCATCTTTTCCATAGACGACCAAGGTGAGTTCATTTTAAATCTAGTTTATCATTGTTAATGTTAATTTCGTCGGCTTACGCGAGAAAGGCGCTGAGTCACTTATGGCTCAACGTCTTTGTTCGAGGTTAAGCCAAATTTGGTGATATACAAACGCTTTCTTTTGTGCCTTACAATATCTCCAACACACTGATTGCTTCTCAGCTTGGCGAAATTTTAGGGATTCGCTCGTTTGTTGGCACCATTCTATTGCTTTCAAAAAATTACCTAAAAGTGACTTAGTGCCTTTCTCGTGTATTTATTTATATGAGGATGGATGCGTACTAAAAGAGTATACATACTGTATACTTACTGTTCATGTGAAAGGTGCAGGGAAAAATGTACAGAATGAAAAAGACGAAACGAGCCTCAAAAAGTAATACACATCGGTTTATAATTCCTCAAAGTTGTAACGGTGGAAAAACTGAACGGATAAAAAATTTATCATCGCTTAAAATATAATATTAAACTAATATTGTTATTAGGACATCATAATATCTAAATTATAAACTATTTAGATTTATCAGCTTGATACAATGAGGTTAATTTAAGCTAAATTTTTATTTTATAATTGTGAATATTTTTCCATTACAGGATTAAATTAAGGGAAACATTGTACTAAACTCTCTCAACCAAAAATTACAAGATTAAATCTTGACAGAAAAATTAAAATTCAAGTATTTCTCAACTTCATTTTAAGTACTTTAGAACCATTTTCATAAATATTGTTTAATCCCAAAAGATAAGGAAATATTTAAATTGGTTAAAAAACTAATTATAATCAACTAAGCTAATACTTGTCCTTTTGGAAATTAGAATTTCAAGGGAAAAAATATTCAGATTATTTCATGTTTTCCATTGTTATCTGCATATATTTCATTTAAAAACAAATTTCGATCATTCAGTTTTACCATTTACTTTAGCATCCTTAAGAATATAGAATGCTTTATATATACTTAATAGATTTGTATTTTAAGTAGACAATTATCTGGAATTGTGTGTTTATAACACGATAACTTAATTACCGTATTTTATTGTATAAATATAAATCATCTTACACTTCATAAATGAACCCTTAAGTAGTGTAAATTTAATTACTTCGATTATTCCATTAAGGATGATATTGAAATGTTTATGCCTCAATAGCTTGAAAACCAATTTATAGGGTAAAACTGCTTATTAATATTTGAGAGGGATGTCTAAGGTTAACAATTAATGCGTTATAAAACTAATTGCGAGGAAAAATTTCAATGGTTCTATGTATTAAGTTTTCCTGAGAAGCATCAGGTAATATTTAAGTCAGGTCAAGAAGGAAACTGGAGATAAATTAGTTTTAGTAAAAGTCCCCAAAGGTAGGTAGTTTTTTTTAATTCATGCTTTATTTTGTTTGTTTTGAGAATTTATATTTTGATGTAGACTCTCTTTTAGCATTAAAAAGTGTGTATTTAAATGTCTCTTACAAACTATGCCGATATTAGTGTTAAATATTTTCAAAACTCATTCCCGCTTAAAAGAAAAGCCCAAACCTCTCTTAATGAAAGAGATGTAAATGAAATTCCTTACAGCTTTAGCATAATATATTTTCGAAAGCAATGAAAGCATTTACCGTGTCAAGTAACATGACTAAGAGAAAGGAACACACGAAAAAGAACTGAATTCCCTCATGAGTAGCGATTTTTAACAATGACACTTAATGAATCAATGACAAACTGGAAACGGGAAGTAAACCAAAATGCTTTTCCGCTTTTTCCTATTTTGCTTTGCCTTTTAAGATTGACTAGGCGCTATCAGGATAGACTCTGCGTACCTCTTTCTACCCTAAAAAACGGTTATTTATCATTCAAACTGTCAACTTAGTTTTTTCGCTTTTAAAAACCTTTGTTTAACGCGTGGTTTTTAGTGTGTGCCACGTCTTCCTTTTGTTTCGAAGCGACGCGATTTTATGACAAGAAAAGATGTTTTGCTCTTCATAAAAACTCGAGAATGAGCTGTGTTCATGATTAAGATGCAAATGGAAACATCGTTCCCGCATTGTTTGGAACGAGCCGTGATATGAATTCTAAAAGAGAATGGATTTAGAATTTTTCAACTTTGAGAGGAAAAAAAATGGGAAATGATATTAGTGGAGAATCAAAGCTTCATGCATACGAGATGTTGCTAGGTGATGAATGTTCATATGGAGAATCTCACGCTTCTAACCTTTTTAAAAACCTCTTGAACATATGTAGGTTTTTTTTTTAAAGTTTTTTTAATAAAATTTGTTTTTGTTACACTCTAAAAAAGGCTGAATTATGCATTAATTTGACTCTAAGTTTTTGTGTTGTAAGAATAATGAAAGATTATTAATTCCATGGTTCTTATTAAAATTTATGATAATATTCTTCAGTTCTTAAATCTCATAATACATTTAATCCTTATTTTTTACTCTTTCGTAGAATTATTTAATTCAAACGATAAAAATTGCGTGTCACGATACATAACCACTGATTTATATTATTTAAAAAAATTAGTGCGTTAATTTAAATTATTCATACAAAAATTGATAACCCAAGGGTACTCCCCCGTATGCTGGTAAAGTTGCTCTGGAAGACCATTTACAATTATCGAGAATAGGTTTACGCTAATCCCGAGACAATCAATATTATGCTACATTCAAAATTGAATGCACTTTATTTTTGATATTTTTTCGTAATTAGTAGGTAATTGTTAACGAAAGGAGTCCACTATATTTAAAAAAATTAATTGTGAGTCAAGTATTAACTACCTTTAAAAAAAACACCTTTACCTTTCTCTTCCTTATAACTATACTATCCAGATTTTGGATAAATGTATGATACCTTTCGTTTATTAGGATAAAATATATAGGATAATGAATTTTTGCAACCTAAAATTGTTAATAAATCCGACTATCTATGTGGCTTCTTAAAGTGTCTCATAAATCGTCATTGCCAAACTTTAAGGGGGCGAAGACTATCAGTTCTATTGAATACACCCCCAAAGAGTGCTGTTGTTTTGCTGGGAGGACTACCTGAAATTCAGATTTTTCACAAGAGATGACCTCCCCTTAAACTTAAAGATCATCAGTTTAACAGTTAATCTTGATTAAATATTATTGATAAATACGCAATACTCTATGGCGATGTTGGCATAGTGTCTCCAACTTCAAGAACAGCACTTTTTGATTAAGTGCTTATATTAAGAAGTGGTTCTGTTTGTTTCGCTTAATTCTTTTGGGCAGGGTTTTGAATTTAATGAAAATTCTCTGATATTTTTGACTAATTAAGGAGTTTTATAGATTTGTTTTAGAGTTCTATATCATGATTCTATATCTGGCGGTCCGCATCCGAACCGCAAGAGGTTATTTCCTGCACCACCAGCAATTTTTAATTTGAATGAATAATTTATTAGTATTTACACATATTAATAATTTATACGTTGTTTGACCATATTCATGAAAATTGTTGAAAAGGTTTAACTTTTTCTCTCAACCAAGAGATTTTTAACTTCTTTAACTTCTGGGGATCTAAAATAATAAAGGTAGTATGTCGATCTAATCTTCCAATAGTGAGGGTAGCCTTTTCCTATTATATACGCCCCCTGATAATTTATTTGATATTTTAAATAGTGTTTCTGTGATGTGATCCGGTTTTAACGGATATTTTTTTAATTTAATAAAATTTACTTAAGAAGATACCATACTCAAATTACATGAAATATGTGTCTGTAGATAAGCCCCTGGTCTATAATAAAAGTTTGTTTTCCTAGGCCAATAGTTGCAATGTTTGGAATTCTATCTTAATATTTTTATCAATAGTTTTTTTGCTGTATATTCAACAAATGAAATGTTACCTAGCATTTGCTTCGAGCCGTCGTCTCTGCAACCAGTTCGTGTTTAGAGCAACGACCTACGGTTGATTGCCTGTTTTTGACATTCGTTTCCATGATTTAGATAACAACCATCACACTGGCTGCTATTTTTTCACTTGTTGAATGGTGTCTTTTGTAAGTCGGAGTGGCGTCGCTCAAAACTGAGACCTATCACACTCGCGAATATATGACTGGGCGACGCATCGTTAGAGAAACCGTATCTCAGCCCGATCTAGGCAGTCTTGTTAAGGAGTTAAATACTGCAGTTAATAAATCTTAATATTTGGCATCTTGATGCTTGCCGGCCTGCTAAACATAAAATTAATGAACGTGCGTATTTTTGAGCAAACTTAGCTTGCTTGCTTTTTTAGCCTGTCACGGCGATGCAAGAATAAAAAAGTCGCGTTAAGTGAGTAGTTTCTAATTAGATGTAAAAAAAGTATCTTACGTTTGGTTTTGAGGCACCGCCGTAAATCTTTGGTGGTGGGGCGCACTTGGGTTTTTATTAATGGGACTTTTAAATTCAGTTTTAGTAAATCAAGCTGGGTTGTTTTTGTTTGTTTTTCATAGTGACCTATTTAAGTCTGGAGTCAAGCTAGGTGCGTAAAGTAATAGTGACGCTGGGGAACTATGGTAGAATGTATGCAGATTATTCGAGAGTAAAATATTAGCTTTCTCACGACAATAATTTCGATTTCGTTTTCTTGGTGTGAAAAACTATTTTGATGGGCTTATCTTTTCCTTTCTCCAAGCCTCGTAGCTGTTAAGTGGGTTATTTTTGCAAATATGGCCGTTCGAAGCTCGCATAAATTGTGAAGTAGGGCATCTCTAAAATATAATAAGCTTGAAGTGCTAAGCCTATTTTCTACTCCTACTTTTAGGAAAATGGTTTCTCGAGAGCTCCGAATTTGCCGCTTTTTTCGACGCATTCGTTCTTTTTATGTTTCATTTTCCCGAAATATTCATTTTTCTGCGAAACGAGATTGGAGAAGTATGGAAATAGAGTTGTACTCCGGCGCGCGTTCTTTCTATTAATGTATTTGTCTTGGATTACTCTCGAATGCAAAGCGAATTCTAATCCTAAAAGAAGATTTAACAACTTTAAGACTGATAACAGGAGACGGTTTTTCTGCTCTTTTTGCTCGTTTCTGGTGATTTGGAAGCCATACACGGCCATGATTTATTCGATTTCAAAACGGGAAATGTTTCTCCAAAGGACGCGGGGATACAAATTTTATTACCGAGATGAAGGTATTTTCGGTATGCCCTTTGAAATTTTTATGAACGTGGTTGCTTTTAGAAGCCTGTATCTTTCCCATTCTACAGAAATATAGATTTCTAAATTAATTTAAAATATTTTTCCTGTAGTGCCTTTTATTTAATCTCATCTTGCAGGATATTGAGATTTCCTGAATGAAATGAATAGACTCTTCTGAAAATATCCGTACAGGATAATTTTCGTACGCCTTTTATTTTAGCATTATCAAATCAAAATTCACAGATATCCTTGTTTTAGCATATTCTATATAGTTTTATTTCATAATTATTTTTAGTCCGAACGTTTAAACAATGCTTTGTTAAAATTTAATTGCTATTCTTTACAATTAAAACGCAGCGTTTCATTGAAGAGGTTTCTAAGCACTTATTGTTTGGACAATGATTGCTATATTTATATCCATTTTTTATGTCTTTATTCCATGATTTATTTTTATCTATTTTATTACCTATTTCTTTCCTTCTTTATGTTTTTTTCTGTTTACTGTAGCTGAATGGTTGTTAGCCACATTTAAATATACTAAATGGACAAATTTTTCTGTCAACTCAAAATATAAGACCCTTATAAAGGGTATTTTTACAGAATTTGCCCATATAAAAAAATGCAAGAATATAGACTTCAGTCGATATGTTAACACTACTTTCTTGTTAAAAACATTACTTGGTTTTGGAAAAATCGATTTAGTCAAATAATATTGAAAACCAAACCTTTCTGAAATTTTGTTTGAAAGAAACTAAACTAATTCTTTTGCATGAAACGTGCAAAATATATGGAAAATGGCAAAAATTTGTATTGTTTTTTTTATGCCAATTAGAAAGACTTTTTAGTGATTCATCTATACAATTTTCCTCATTAAAAACTTAAAGTTTTTTTCTCTTTGGGTTATATTTCGGAAATGTTCTCAAAACACTTACTTCTTCAGTAATTGGAGCCCCTTTGTGAAAAGGTTCTGTATTAAGATAATTTTAAATTAATTTTCTTTTTGACAATATATACTAAATTTCTGTTTCCTGATTAACTATAAAAACATATTTATTTGTTCTTAAAAAGTTCTAATTTCAATTTAATTGAATTATTCTGACATTTATTTCATGGGGAATGATCTTTGAATTTCTAAAGAATTTATTAGTTTTTCTTTTCTGAGCAATTCATATAATTAGAGATAATTTGGAATTTAATCTAACTATAAAATTGATCTAAAAGTATTTTAAAAATAATCATTTTACATTTTTCAAAAGTATCATTTTTCTAAAATTGCCCATCTTCGATACTTTTATTTATCTAATAACCTGTTCTTTATTAATTTTATTCTATATTATATATTGTATTCTAATTTATAGGATAGTTTATAACTCATACCTTTTCTTTTTTGCGAATACTAGTTTTTGCATGTTTTAAATAACCAAATTCTTTCGTGAAAGAACCCCCAATAAAAAAGAGAAAACTTTAATTTTTTTCAGGACGTTACTCTCATGTTTAACCTTCTCTATATAATGTTTTTACATCTATCATTTAAATCACTTCTGATAACTGTTTTATTCAAACATATCATTTTAAAAATATTTGAAAATTTAGAAAAATAATTCAAGTTTAACAAATTTATCTCGGGATTGTTTTTGAATTCGATACATTTACTAGGATTTTCCATTGTTATGTGGGTCGAAATTACGATTACTCATATAACGTAAAGCTCTACATTTTTCTTAAAATTAAAACATAAATAATTGTATGAATATATCTCAGGTGATTATTCTTTTTAACTTTCATTCTAATTGCATATAGCATACATCTAAACTGGACGACTATATTGAAATGCAACTGGGCGATATTAAAACGTTGACGCATTAAATCGACTTTATAATGTACGAGCAGTATCAGATAATAACCTGTGCCGCTAGGAGAATATTTTAAAGGCTAAAAAACCAAAATTGAATAAAAAATCATTCTAGATTAAAAGATGGTTTAAAATTACTGTGAAAGTGTAGGCATTTTAAAAAGACGTGTTTGCTATATCAGCCTTAAGAAATGGTATTAAATTAAATCCCTCAAAATATAAAATCTGAACAACAAGAACCGTATATGTAATGCAACTGTAGGATTATACAAAGAAGCAACAAAATACACTCTAAAACTTTTGAAACTGTTTCAAAGTTTCCTTACAAATAATAAAAAGCAGGAAAATTTAAACCGGAAATTTAAATTTCTCGGAACGGACTCATGGGTACCAATGAATGCGACAAAATAACAGTATTTATAATATTTTTGCTTTACTCGCTACCACTTCGTGCTACATAGATATCACCAATCCCACCTGTCCGGCTTAAAAGCGTAAAACCTCTTCAAAAAGCTACATTACTCTGTAATCTAATGCCCTCCGCTCCTTTGGCCTCTAATTAAGGACAAAGCATCGCTTCAATCTGGGCCCTTTTGGGAACCGCATCTTTCTTTACGATCTTCTTTATAATGGCCTCGAGTCTTAATAGATGGAAAGTCTTAATCGAGTTCAAAACTCGACGGATCGGGTGTTAAAAATTGGCCACGGCGGTTCGGCAAAAAGTGTAACCAATCGCACGATGATATATGGCCCGAAAATTCGTTTTCGGCTAATTTAGGTGCCTTTGTGGCCATGCCTCTGATTAGGTGCCGCCTTGTCTTACTCACTTTGGTGCCTTATGAAAGGGGATACGGGTCCGTTTCTTTTAGTGGAGGCAGGCTGTGCATCATCGCAGTTAACGAAGCAAATGATGGCAAATGATGTGTTTTTTGTCTTTTTTTGATTCGATAAATGTATCAGTGCTTAGTGTCTTTTTATCTGGGGGATCTCTTCACAGGTTGTCTACGGCTTGTTAATCGGAGACGGAGCAGTGTGAGTGGGTTTGATGGACTGCAGGAGGGCAGACGGGACCGCTTTTAAGACGGCAGAGGCGTGCGTGTGTGCGCGAAGATAATACCTTTTAACCATTCTCCTTGGCGTTTAATTGCCAATTAAACTGATCTGCTTGACATTGGTTTAAAGAGCTTGCGTTGTGACTCGTTATTGAGATATAGATTTTTTTGGGGGTGATAATTTTTCTGTGGTTTTTTGGGGATAAATGACAGTTATTTTAAAGTCATCTTTCAGTTAAAGAATATATTTTTAGTAATGTTTTTCTCATGTGCGAAATATCAATGCTACAATCTTTAAAGTTGTCATTTATCCAACGAGATCGAGTTTACATTTAAATTAATTACTAAATTAATATTTCGTAACTACTTGCATCTTTTATAAACATTGAATTTTTTTATTTGACCATTAAAGTTAAAAATAATTCAAAAGTTAAAGGGAAATGCATGTAATGTAAGACTCCATCGTTTCCATGCTTTTAACAATTGGCATTTTGTAGTCTACTTTTCCACTGAACAAATAAAGTATTTTTCATAAAATTATGGAATGATCACCTAGTTTTAAAGTTGCATTATGTGCATTGGAATGCATAAAAACGTTATAGTATTAACTATAACAATGCATTCAAAGTTAGTTTAGGAATATTTATTATTACTTAAAAAAAATCTTAAAAAGCTTATTTTCTTTTCAAATATTTACTAAAGATTATCATAATCATATGAAGTAAAAATAACGACTCATAAGAAACATTTACAAGTTACTATTCTGAAACAATTGCTTATAGATTTAAAAATAACTAAAACTATGATAGCAAGCTAATAGACGCGTTTCTCATTTTCACATTTCTATCCCTTTTACTTCACTGATTAGTCATTCGACAATGATACCTTTGAAATACGCTTCCCTTACATTACTACACTGAACACAATAGATAGCACTTAAGAAAACATTTGCATAACATCCGAATACAAAACCTTCCCTGCTCAGAAACAAGCCATTCCTTATGAAAGTGTTTCGAATAAAATGCTTTTAAGAAATCCAGTTTCGGTGTTATTTTTTTTCCAAGTTTTCAATCTAAAATCTCCAGTATGTATATATACATGCTCACAGCACTTCACTAAATTGTCTTTCCTCCTCTCCCCGAACGAAACTGATAGACTCCTGTTTTGTCAGGTAATCTTCATATCTTTCCTTCGCTATTAGAGCACCCAAGATGTTCTTCGCGAGAAAAAAACATGTAGCTCCTAACTCATTCTGCTGTAAATGCACCTTGTTCCCCATCTACTGTCATCTTCTTACACGTTGAAAAGATGTTGCCGTTATTAGCGTCACATGACCAGAAAGCATTTACTCAAAGAAGATACACTTAAGTTTCCATTGTGTTCCGTTCTAGCGAATTAAGCCTGCCTCTATTGACGGGGCCATTAAGCTCTTTTGTACCCGCTTAAATGCAAATTCGCTTTTATTTTTAAATCGAATTGTATTCAATCCTCAGTTCTAATCTAGATTTATCCACTGATAGTGCCTCTGCGCGGTAATCTCTCCTCAGAGTTAACTCGTTTTTTCATAGTTTGGATTCTTGTTTTATCTTATATCTATCTATTCAAAATCCAAGTTGACGTAATCTGTTTAGTGTAGTTCCTTTCTTAAGCTTTCATTCAAATCCTGAGTTAACTCTTTTCTATTATTAGTTAGCTTTGTTCTGTGTTATAGTTTCTAGTTAAACTTTTAGAGACTTCACATTTTCTCCTATTGATGATTTTTTTTCTGATTTAACTCGCATTCAAATCTTTGGTTACCTGTTCTTTTAAATTATTTTTAATAAAAAAAAACTGTCTTTACTCGTCTTTTCGGTATTTTCAATTCCCTCTAGTCTTGTTAGTTTTAAAGTATTCACATTCATATAGTGAGTTTTAACTTCTTCCTTTTAGTTCATGACTTAGATCTATCTGATTTAAATGTAGAATTTGTCTAACGCAGTATTACTTTTCTAACGAAAAATAAATCTGTTAACTTCATATATTGAGTTACATGGAGGTTTTTGTTTAGCTTGAATTCAAATTTCATTCATTCCAACTCATTTTACTAATAACATCTAGTTTTACTCAAATCCTCACTAAAACATAAATTTTTTTTCGGTTATTTCAATTTCTTGACTGAGCTCGCACTGGCATTTTAGCTCCCTTTCTTCCGAGCCTGCTTTAGCTCTCGCATTGAAATCCTAACTTAGTCTAGCTCAACGTTGTTCAAACCCAGATCTCCCCGAAAAGACATTAAGGTGCTTAGTAGTGATCCGTGTGTCTATGAATTAGGGCGCGCATTGCCAACGTCTATTCTCCCCTGATCCTGTCACGTCCGCCGGGGTCTTTCCCTGATAAACCCCTTCGGCGCACCACCTGAAACTCTGTTACCGAGTTCTCTAAGTGGGTTCGTTTCGTGACATTTCTGGCACCTCCAACGTGACACATTAGGTTGTCACTTTTTGGCAGACGACGAGATAATTGGAAAACACGGTTTCTCCCCTTCATGTTTTTTGATGGCGCCTTTCTCTGCGGGTGCCGCTGTTGCTTATTTCTCCTGCGATGGGGTTTTATTTTCCCGTTTGCTCCTGGAAATTTCCTGGGTTTTTTTTCTGCTTTGTATGCTAATTATTGATTGTGCGGAATGGAATGGAGGGGTTTTGTTCGTAAAAGATCTTAAGACATTTGATGTCTCTTAGAGATTTTTTTTTTTGACGTAAGAGATATTAGTTCGAGATAAATTATTCTTCTTGAAGAACTGTTACTGTACTTTTAACCATTTTTCAGATCATTTTTAGGAATTGACCCTACAAAATTATTTGAAGAGTTTTGGAAATTAATACTACTTATTTACTAAATATATGATCTTTTATGAATTCATTTAAATGTTTACATTTAAAACATTGCTTCGTAAAATATTAATAGACTAATTATGTATATCTGACTCGGTTTTGCAATGTTTAAGCGTAAAACCTCAAAAATACTATTAAAATTGTGCTCCAAAAGCAAAATTAAAAAAACCTTTAATTTTCATATTAATTTTTAATTTTTTTTTATGCTTTTTAATAAGTATTTTTAATTATTTTTCTACACATTAAATTTATACTACCTATGTTTTAATTAAATTATATTTTCATTAATTTCAATAGGGGAATTTATAAACGAGACATCCCTACTCTACAAATAAAAAGACGTACTTGACTGTATCTACATCAAAACCAATATTTTTCCTGTAATTAATGGGGTTCCAAGTACCGAAAATAATTTTCTCAGTTTAATGAATTGAATCTTGAAACTAGTCTTAAGAAAGAACCTCTCGTCTCTTTTATCGGATTTTTTTTTCATCTAGGCTTGTTGTTTCTGAAGAGAAATGGGGGAAACGCGTCCTCCTACTTTTTCCTTTTAAGAGATCTTAAGAAAATATTCTTAGCTCCATGTTATGATACCGGGTACAATTTCTGGTTACATTATCAAAGACTTTTTTCCGGTTATGAAAAGAAGAAAAACACACCGGAGGAGGCTTTTTTTGTCAATTTTTGTAATATCACGTTTGAAAAATTGAGCTGTTGAAAAGGCTGTAGGATCTTTGCCTCAAAAGATGTTTGCACAAACCGAAGGGAATTAATCCACTGGTATAGATAGATCTCCGTGGAAAAATTTTCATTCTTTTTGGACGGGTGCATTTTCTTCTACGTCCAAAGTTCATTCAAGAAGAAAATTTCATTTCTTGCAGGAATTGATTTTTTGCTGTATCTTTTGACTCATATTCAGATACGGGAGCGGTGAATGCCTTTATTCAAGGACTCGGAGTTAATTAAAAAAATTAAGATTAATCGGATTTTTGTTCCGATGTAATTGCATTCAAAGGATTTGGTTTAAAAAACTGGTAGCTTTCACTTTAAACTATCGGAAATCGTGAAACATTCAAGGTTTTTTGGTAATTGGTTTTTTTTTTCAAATTTGCACTTTTTAATCTAGTTTCTCATGACAAATCGAATCTTTTAATCTATGATATTGAGAATGCTATAATATTAAAATGGGGAATAGTAAAAAAACCCAAAGTTCTTGGTTCTCCATACCAAACTCATTAGGCTTAAATTGATTGAATTTGTTTTATTTGTGAAATAAAAGGTGTTATTTTTTGAAAATTTTACCCAACACATTTCTAAATTACCCATTTCGTTTTTTATAGTTCAGCTACTTTATTACGTAAAAAATATTTAAACTAAGGATTTTTGAGTTTTTAACGAACCTAAAAAGTAATTAAGTTTAAGGAAACCATAAAAACTGTTTAATAATAAAGCTTTTTGATGTAACTGAAATAATTAAAAAATTTAGAACCACTGCACGTGCACGTACAAAATTAATAAATTCCACCACATCCAAAGAAATTATACAGTCTCGGGTTTCTCGTATCTAAATCTAAACCACAACATAAACGTGCTAAAACCAGACTAGCACCAGTGCAGATTCTCTGACCTCTAATGCCCTCAGCTCTTAAGCACCACGTTTTAGGTCTAGGCATTAACCCCATCAACCCTCTTTTTACATTCTTCCCCGGCTCTTTACCTTACTAGTTTAATTATCATGTTTGCAGCTTAGCGATATTGATTTATTTCTTCCGATTTATGCTTCCACTGAGAATAGGCGCAACGCCTACGCCTAGGAACCGGTAGCCAGGGCGTCAGCTTCCCTTGTATTAATTACCTTACCGACATCATTAAATTCTTCTAATTAATTGAACCCCAGTAGCCGTGTTATTAAAGGGGGATCTGCTCCGATGCCGAGACGAGTCCCCCGTAATTTATGCTGAGCCTCGCTTGGTTGCATTTACTTTGGACAGAATCAGTTTCACTACTGATAGTATTAGTCGTGTTGTACCATTTGCTAAGGGACGCCTCATGGACACGTTTTCCGATAGAGTGGACTGTCTGGTATGTCACCCGCGGCGCACTTTTCTGTAATTCTTGAATTGGTTGTAGGGAGATGAAAGCTTGGTTGCGAACTGTTCCGTTTGAGATTTTTAACGCGCATCCACAATTAGGGATTTTAATTAAATAATGCTGAGTTGGGATTTTCTCTCATTTGTGGTGACCTGACAGTGAAAGTTGTCATCGGTTGCCTCCCTAGCATTACTGTGGCTCTTATTGTTAGAATGGCTAAAATTGGACAATTTGGCAATTTTTAGTGGGTAAAATCCTCTGCAGTTTAGTGGGTTTAGTACGTTTCTGATTTACGAGGAGGGCCAGTACTGGATTCTTCATAACAGAGGTCAGTTATTTCAGATAAATGTCGGATATCAGTTTTTTAGTTTAACTTTTATAAAAAATATCTGTTGGAGGGAAGTACTGTTGTAGTGGATATTTTAGGCTAGCTTGTAATATGAACTAGGAAAGCAATGTCTAACAGAATGATCCAAATTACCACTTTTTCCATATTCTGAATATTCGTCTTTTGTAAAGAAATGTACTTAATAACTGAATTTGTATTCATCAAATACTTGAACAATTTATAGCAAAAGCTTTTTTTATTCATTTTCTTACGATTCCGCTTGAAATGTCGCTTCTTAGGGTCAAAAAGCTTTTTCCCATATCGGATCCCATTCTAAGCGAATTCAAACTGGAATAATACGTTTCCTGTGTAATTGATACTTTAACCCCTACTTTTCGCTCTCTCAGCAACTTTAAGTCCTTTCAGTGGGGCTTTCCATTCCGGCTACGTGTGTACTAAAGCCCTCCCAAGGGTTAACTCCGTTTCCTCGCAATCCCTCTATCCTGAAACAAACCTTTCTCCGAAAACCAGCACATGATCCCATTCGTTTCTTTTAACACTGTTATACGCATTCCTGCCTCTAGCCGTCATGTATTTCTTTTGGGGCTTAGCTCTATTGATTTCTGTACTGGTTGCCAAGGCTTTTATCATTGATCACACTGTCAATTTTCTCGCTCCCTTATACTCTATCGAGTGCTCCGGACCGGAATCGGAAATTCTGGTTTGCAAGTTGTATTACATTGGCAGACCTGTCAGTAGCCATTCGTGGCGAAGAATCGATAATTTTGTAGGTTAAATACATTGATTTCCAACTCTTTTTGTCGCCGAAAAAAGGTGGGCTGCCGTGGAAAAAGTTCCCCAGAAGCCAGATGGTGCATTGGAAGCGGTGGTCTGTTTACGCTGGGGCTTAAACTGTTACTTTTGCCTCTTTGAAGGGAATTTCAGTGACAACTATTTACTCTATGCTTTTGTTCAGTCTTTTGATGATAAATTTCCAAGTTTCTCTATTTTGTATTAAAAGTATAAGTTGAAGGAAACCGAAAAAGATAGAGATTGTATTTAAATGTTTAGAATTAGTTATTTTAATTTTTTACCATTTTGTAATATAACGTTTCAATATTATAATATGTCATTCAATTTAGCCAAATATTTTCATGCACATAATTTTTTAAGTTAATATTCATTTATAAATTTTTAAAAGTAGTAAATATGATCCTATATTGATAATTTTTGAAATTTTATATTTAAATAATTTACGATTATTATTATTTTTTATTTTTACTGTATTCCATAATAAATTACCAGATGGTGTATACCAGATGGTGTATAGTTAATACCAGATGGTGTATAACTTTAAATCAGATTTTAAAGGGTGGCAGTTTTGGACGTACACACTTTTAAATTGATTTAATCTGTACAAATGTTTGAAAAATAATTTAGAGATCAGCATTTATAATGCAAAATTTGGTTTTTTAGTCTCTATAGAATAATGGTTGGTCTCCTACTGTTTTATGGTGCAATTCCCACATTAAGTCATCTTTTATGTATAACTACTTAGAATAAATTATCAAGTAATTTACCTTCATTTGCGTACAATATTTAAGTAAATTTAACCCCCCACAGCAATAAAACTATTTCAATATCTCAAACATATTTTAATTCTAGCTCAAATAGTAATTAAAGTGGCAGGTTATTTCTTTTTATTTTTTTATAAATAATTTTTTATAGAAATTATTCTTTTGTCATTCTTTTTATACACTGAGTTACAATTTAAAGTTCTTTATGAAATGTCTAATATAAGACTTTTTAAAGAAGTCATGCGATTCTAAATATTAATCCAAACCATACCTTTTAAGTGGTTATAAATTATTAATAATATTATAATATTGAATTAACTTGAAAATAATAATAAAACAATTATCCCCTGTTTTCTACATTTAACATGTTTTATTCATTTTGGATTCTGGCCCACATAGAGTATTTAATTTACTTGAAATATTTGAAACCTTTAACTCTCCCATACAAACTTAATGCGACTGTATCGGGCCATGTATATTTGCAACCCAATCCCTTTGATTATCCACACGTAGTGCTGCGATTTTCCCGTTTCACTCAAGTGAACTTTTGCGCTAACTGTCATGGCTAATATCCGTTGATCAACAAGTAGCAACGCTTTTGCTCGACCTGGCCGCTCAGCCATTCGGTAAAGGCCACTTTGGCTTTCAGGTTAATTGACCTAGCTGCCCAGTGGTCAGTAATAGCGGACTCTGAGGGAAATTGAAGGGAATAAGAGGCAGAAAATTAGCGCTGTGTGCTCCATCGAAAGCTCAGGTTACCGCACTTTGTAAAGCAGTAAACGTGCGTCTGATCTGGAGCCTTAGTGAGAAATAGCGAAGTCACTTTAGGGAGTGGGAGTATGAGTATAGCTTTTACCGCCCTTCCACGGTTTATGCTGTCGATGCATGGAGTGATTTTTGATTTAATGTAATTTTGGAATGACAATGACGGAAATTATAAAATTTTAAAATTGGCGGGTTAATATATAAATTCATACTTTTGATAAATTAAATTAAAAGACGTGAAAAAATTAAATGAGTTTATTGTAATTAATTACAACTCGTCAAAAATAGCTTACAATTGTAAGTCAAGTTTATTTGTATAATGAGTAGTAATCTTTTAACTTTATAATATCTTTTCTCATTTGATAGGATTTTTTTTTCATTTACTCTTTTATAAATCACCAGCTCATTTCTTCTTAGTGTAAGCATGGTATACAGTAGGTATATAATACATTCTTCATGTTGGAAAGTCACAGTGATTTGTAACTTTAATTATAAGCACACCGATCTTTAGATTCCAACGATGTTTTAGAAAAGCTTGTCAAAATGTAATCTTCAAGCAGACTTGAAACACTTTAAAACTCGAAAAAGCTATAAGTTTCTTCTAATGCCAAGTTTTTCAAACTCCTTTCATCCTCTCTTCACACATGATCCCAAAACCAACCATCTCATCTTCGATCAATATTTTCTCACCCTTCTTATAAAAATAAAGTTCGAATTTAAGCCTCAAAGAAAAGCTGCACTTCTCCTGAAAGTTGCTATCCCCACTTAAGACTATCCAGACATGAAGGGTGAACGAGCCTTCAAAATTAAAAGTTTCAACTCCCTCTAATCTTTCTCCCCTCACCCCCGAGTGCAGCTAGGGAATTAAGTTCGGCCCCCTTCCGGGAACAAGCGTCCCTCCAAAAAATAAATAAAATCTGTCCCAGGACGAAAAACAGC
Organism: Tetragnatha montana; assembly: GCA_963680715.1. Classification (NCBI taxonomy): domain Eukaryota; kingdom Metazoa; phylum Arthropoda; class Arachnida; order Araneae; family Tetragnathidae; genus Tetragnatha; species Tetragnatha montana. The sequence continues at coordinate 41,747,296 of OY796679.1, read as the reverse complement.
CAAAAGCAGTGGAGTTGTCCTCATTTCCGACAAAAATTCGACTCGGCCGTCAAATTAAAGAGGCGGGTGCAGCAGGAGCGGGACAACTCAACTCTTTTCGGCAATTGTCTTCCGCCTCCCTATGACAGCAGTTGTTAATTATGGTTGAACGCTTCCTCCCCCGATCTTTGGGATCTTTCATATATTACAATTCGATTACGATAGCTTACTTAATCTTTTTCGACTTGGGATCTCTTTCTAGGGGAGTTGAGACGCTGCCTGGTTAATTAATTTTTTTTTCTTGCCAATTACCCAAGTTTCGAATTTGAAAAGTTCCGAGATATTAATATCTGATTTTCTTACCGGTTTTCTAAATAAGTTTTCAGATTCGCTTTCGGATTTTCGTTCACTTTTCCTATCGGCTAAAGGAATCTAATGTTGTTTCTCAAGTGAGATGAGGATAGTTTTAGTTTGGTTTATACATAACTGATAATGATAGTGGATCTAATTTCACTCATTCAGGTTGTTTTATCATTTTTAATAAGTTTGGAGTGGTACCTCTAAATTAAATAGACGTTTTCGACCCATGCACTTCTATTTTGTAATATTTTCCAAAACATAATACATTATTTTAAGATACTCTGTTAAAATTCTTAAATTTTTAAAAGTATTTTTCTTATTTTCTCTCGTAAAGACAATTTTTACATACATAAAAAATTAACTATTTGGGACATTCTTTTATTTTTATCAGAGGTCTCGGTAGTTATGAAAACCTGAAGGAATTTATTTTAGATATCTTGGATTTAAAAGTCTGAAATCATATGTCCTGTCGAGTACTTCGACATTTATCATCCCTTACAGCCAAAAAGTTATGGTCCCTGATTTAGATTTTGAGTTGCATTTTCTTTTAGTTGAGAGTGAATTGGTGTGGTTGCGGACTTGTTCTTTTAACTTAATTACATTTCCTTTTGCATAGAAAATTAAAAAACTTCGGTAGGTCATAAGTATTTTTGTTGTCTGAATCGTATGTTTGATTTTAAATATTAATAACAGTTTATCTATTTTTTTTTTGCTTCTCTTGACTAATTTTGTTATTGTTTTAACTAGGCTAATTTTACTTTCTTAGAAATGTTTTGGTAAATTTAAATATTGTACTCTCTTCTTGCTCGTTTAAGGTGAAAAAACGTGTGATTAAGAATTTAAATGATACTAGTTTAAATGCTTATGGGTTCCATAAAATGGTAATAAAAGCATGACAGAATATGCCATGATAATGTTAATATTTTAAGGTTTATATGACTTCTTTATTATTATGAATTATATGATTATAATATAATAATAATCATATAATTCATATATGATATCATGAACTTCTGATAATTATGAAATCTATAGGTAATATTTGGAAAAAATGTTCTTGGTCTTCTATTCCCATTTGTTCAAAACCTAAATTTTTAAACAATCGCAATATTCAAAAACTTCTTTATAGTTCTTTTATTAGTTTAAACTGATGACTAATTTTAAAACTTCTCAACTAAAATCCTTTATATTTTGAAACAATTTTAAGGCGTTTGCTTCCGCTTTTGAGAATAACGCCATTTTATACGAGTTCTGATCCTAATTCCAAAGAGAAGACTGTGTTAAAATCTCGTTTGCTCTTCTTTTCCTCTTTCTTTTCTTTAATTAAAAGCTAGAATTTCCTTAATACATGAAAGGAAAATAATCTCCATCGCGAGTAGGTTACTTGAGCTATTTCTTTCTAGTATTACACTCTTCGCCCCTTTCTCTTCTTACTTTTTTTTTATCACTTTTATTCACCTTTTTATAAGATGGCATTTTTAGGCTCTCTCTTTTTTTTTTATCTACTCTTACTTTTTTTGCTTGAGTTCATTACAATGAACTTGAAGTAACCTAGGCGTGTCGTATGTATATCGTTTTTAAGTTAGTAACTCGACTAAAGATGGTGATAAGCCAACAATGCATGCTTTTTGCTGCTACTTAACTCATTAATTTCCGACTGTTTTGAAGTTCAACTAGTAGTATACTTTATTCACTACAGCTGTTGTGCTTGCTGTCTTATTCCTTGCATTTTGTTTGAACGTCAAATCTTTCTTCTTAAAATTTCAGATGGCGATTTAAAATGAGACACATCAATTAGTTGCAGTTGAAGGCAACTTTTCTTATGTGAAGAATTCTTTTTACTCAAAATCAAAAAACCTTTTACATTCGATTTCAATATAATTTATATTTTTTCCTTATATATAAGTACATTCATAAAAAACTCAATAGTGTCATTATTTTTTACACTAATTTTAAGGTTTTTGCTTAACCAATTTTATTGGTTATAGTATTTTACACTTTTGTGAGATAAACTTAACACTTTTTTGAGTTACATTTAACTCCTTTGAACACTAATTTTTGTTAATAACACTTTTTACTCTTTTTAACGAGGTTTAAAGTTAAAGAGGCGTTTTGATACATTGGCGACTTCTAAATAAGGAGTCATAATTTCCTAAATGTAAGAATCTCATAAGAACTTAAATATTTTTAGCTTTAAAATTCAGTTTTCTGAAGCCCAGGATATTTATAATATCAGCTTAACTAAATTTTGAAAAAACTTAGGATTAGGGTCCGAAACTTTGAACTGATTCCTCTTTTTGTTATTATTCATATAAACTCGGAGGTGTCTGAGTCATTTTCGTTACTATTTCAGACCATCCCAGTCGTTTGCCGCAATGAGCATACGCCCCCTCTCATCTCCGAACTGCACTTCATTAGTAACAGCGGTGGGCTCCAGCCCCCTACTTTGCACTAGCCGCTCCCAATCCCACTATGCCCTTGTTAGTCGGATGGATAAGTGCCATTAAAAAGTTTGTTTTGGGCATTCGCATACACATACAGATGCCTATTCAGCCGCCTGCAAAAAAATGAATGGCTCTCTTCGGTTAAATGAGTTTTAATAATCCTCCGGGAAACATTGTAAACGCCCGATTTCGGTGTAAATCGATGTCAGAAATAGTCGGCAGTGAAAAAATTCCGTTTTGGAAGTGCCGTTTCTTGTTGGTTCAACGGTTGGCGATTGCGGGATTATGGAAGCCATTTGTCAGTGTTAGGGAGAACTATGGGCTGAGTGTGTAGGTGGTTTTTTATAAAGCGCTGTCAGGCTGTATATTTTCGCTATTCTTTCGCTAATTTTTCTCAATCGCTAAGGACTGGCATAGGAGCATTTCTGACAATTCTCTGAAAGGAAAGTTGGCTGATAAATTACGGGAATTGATGGAATGGAGTTTATTTTAGCGCCGCTTAAGGCCAGTTTTGGTTTCATTGTGCTTAGGTTCTGTGTTGGCCATTTTTCTCTTCTTAGGGTTGTCGAAATGGGAAAAAATTCAAAGGGGGAATTATCGTTTTAAATAAATTACACAGGTCTTATATTTTCCACAGTGATTTATTTTGATTACCGAGCGCAATTCTTAAGCTTGAATAGACGTTCTAAAATAGTCTGGGTTCCTTGTCCAACAGAAAACGTTGCTGTTATATAAGAGTAGAGTGTTACATTTAACAACATTTTTAGTAATATGTAATGATTATGAAATTCATTCATACATCCAAAAATTAATAATAAATTCAGTTTGTTCAAACTAAGTAAACGCACAAAAATTGTTTTAAAAAGCTTGTTTTTACACAACTGACACGGAACAAAAAATGCAATGCATCTACCACCGTAGCCAATAAAACAGGCGGTATGATATACTCCATGGAGAAAATGGAGTATACACGAATCGTACAGAAAAAATGACACCTATATGAATGATTCAAGAGTGAGTTGGCCTATCCCCAACACAGCTGGATAATTTTGAGCTCCCTCAATCCCATGAATGTACTGACCGTCTTTCAGCCTATGGCAAACGTAACTGTTAACTTTCACACAAACTATTGTCCTTTTTCTGCATTTTGCTGTCAAAATCTCAGTCTGCACATTGGTTAAGGTGGTATATGAGCTGAAATTTTTGTTACTTGTAATTTATGCACGAAATAAGATTTAAATATAACTTTAGTAGCTGTGGTTTGCCTAAACATAGAATTCTTGCAATCTGAAATTATCCTAAATGTATGGATGTTATTGTGATATTAAGTATGATGATAAGAAAGAAAAGTATAGAAAGTATTATGAATGATTAACGATGTTAAGATGAACTTATCGATACATACTAATAATAGTGAAGTGATATTAAGAAGGTGAAAAATAGTTAGGATCATTTAGAATTTAGATCTTTAGTAAAATTATAACAATTAAAAGTAACAAGATGGTTTAACAGTGGTCGGACATTCATTATTGTAAAATTGAACTGACACTAAATTTTTCGGCATTGAATTCATCTTATTCCATCTTTGATTAAAATATCAAAATGGTTAAGTCAATAAAACTAAAATGCGTTTAATAACCAAAATATAGTTAGTATAATCATCGTTGTGGTTCACATTTTAATTAGGGGATTATCTTAAATTTTTGTGAGTCGAGCTTCCTCCTCAGACAAACTAACAACTCGGATTTAACAATCCCAATATCCCATAACATTAACAAGCAGGGTTAAAGACCCCCGTTTATAATCTGATAGATGGCGGACCAGCAAGTTGGTAATTGCTTTTCATCCTTAATATTCTTCCAAACCCTCTCGGGGGCTGCCCAGAGGGATCCCCCAGAAGCAAAAACCATTAACCGCCGAATTAGCGTTCGGGAGCTCTGTGGCCTCCCGTGGGCCATTAAGTCGGTCGCAGTTAACCCATCAAATAAAAGGACCAGGGCACCGGTGGCTGGAATGGTAGCATGACATGTTCCTGTCGCGCTCCGTGAAAATTTGCGGAGATTAGTAGTTGGACTCGTTTTGTAGCAATGGATCTGCTAAAGTCATTAAACTCGTGATAAGACTCTTTTTAACTGATATGCGAGTTTACGCGCTTTTTGAGAAGTTTGATGGAAGTGTCTTAGTTCTTAAGCCCGGGTAATTAGCAGTTTTTCTCGCTTTTATAGCGATTTCCTTCATTTGAATGGGTGGATTAAAGTCGGTGCCCTTAACACTCGGGTCTGATTTCCTAGAGATGTACTATATTTGGTGGTTTGTGTTGAATAGTTTGGTGCCGTAAATGTGCTGTTTGAAATAATGAGAGGTTTTAAAATTTTGCTTAAAGAAAGTTTACTTTTGAAGGAGTTTTAAGAATTAGAATTTTGTAATAGAATGTAAATATTCTTTTGACAATGAAATGCACGATTATTCTAATTATGAAACTATTTTCTATGAAATTAGAGTAGTAAAAGGACTAAGAATGTAAGTTCACCTATTTTGGCCCCGATTTTCTTAATATTTCACAAAAATGTCCCATGTTTACGCAGTTTCTCAACATTTTACAACAGAAAAAAATGCCACCGTTTAAAAAAGGGTGATGAAAATGCAAAGAAGTTTTTAATGAACGTATTATTAGAAAATATTGCTCACAAATGTACTCAGCTTGATGCGTTTGTAGCTTCAGGCTCCTTTACACTATTTCACTTTCACTGTTCATCCTGAGTGATCCACTCCTATGAATCGCTAGTTTGCATGGAAAAGTGAAGGAGTAATGAGTGAAACGCCAACTCGCACTTTTCACTTAAATGAAGATCAAAAGTGAGTCTGAATGAGCGTTTAACGTTTCTAATCATCAACATGAGAATAAACACACCATTCAAAAATTTTTCATGTTTCTTTATTGATTCATCTATCCAATTGAGTACAGAATGAGAGAAACTTCAAATTTCATCAAAATTGATACATATTCCTTCATTCAGCCAAGGATCCATTTTCTCAACCAATCATCAATCTCCGTTTCAACAAGAAAACGTTCAACAACGGAAAACGGCTTCTTTTCGTTGTCGAATCGGAATTTCAAGTAATTAGAGGTAGTCACCGCGTTCCGATTGCAGTCGTTTGACAATCGCATAATTAAAATGGACTTCAACCCTTTCTTCATCGGGAAGGATTCCATTTCGAAAGAGTTGTCGGATCGTTTAGCAGGTTTTAAAGAACCAGCGCCATAACGGATCCCGTGTCAGTCCCTAACCCGAGATGAAAAGGTGATTAATTTAGCGGAACGTTATCAATACGTCCATAGCCTGCGTGACTAATTAATTTTCCTTAGTCCGAAAGTGAAACAAAGGATCTAGGTCAAATTGCCGGAAGGAAATGAACTCGAAGACTGTCAAGTCAAACAATTAAATGTACGAAAACGCTGGTTGCGAGGAAGGATTGCCAAGCTAAATGAACCAATCGGGCTGTGTAGCTGGCAAACAATGTCGAATTAATTTCACTTTCTGGACTGATTTTGAGTCCCTCGGGAGGGGATCATTTGCCCATATCCAAATCCCGATTATTCTGAAGGATTTCTAATGAATTTCCAACGAATTCGGGAATGTAAAAATGGGAGTGGGGGAATTGGAGTTAGTTAATTTATGAAGAAGGGTGGAGTTGACAGAGAAATTTTAATTTTGGCAGCTTGGAGTGTGATTGGTTTGTAATGGCTGGTTTCGTAGGGACGAATAGCGTTTCTGGGCATCTTCAATTAAAGCGATTTTCGCAAGTAGGATTTTTCAGTGTTTGGATAGCGAATCAAAGACGGAACTGTGTGTGATTAGCTGAAGATTTCCGTAATGATGTTAATGTTAATTTGTTTGTCTAGCTGGAAGAGGAATTCAAACAGGGAAAAAAGTATTATCTACTCGGGGTGGTTAATCACATTAGTAAGAATTGCAATTGATTAAAGTAATGGAATTAATTTCATACGCGACTCAATTTAAATAAGTGAAGTTCTTTATTTACTTAACTGTAATCAAAGGGTAGAGAACACGTATAAGAATAATTATGTAGCAGCATAAGACATAATAAACACAGCAAATAATAATATAATCTCCATCAAAATATTCAGTCATCTACAAAAAACACTAACAACAATAAATCGAAACGTATGAAATTGAAACATTCAAGTATGAACAAAAATATAATACAATACTACTTATCTAAGTTAACTAACCCAAGTTGACAGTTCAAATTATGGAAATAGTATAAGTTTTAAATTTCGACCTATATTACAACAGCCATGCATAAAAGTTGAAAAAAAATCACATCTCTCCTGTCATGAAGGAAAGAGAATACTACTTAAGTTTATTTACCATCGATAATAACAGTTCACACACGATAGAATTATTAATATTTAAAAATGTAAGCCCGATATTTACGCAGCTAAATCGACAGCAGCAATCATCTATTTTACTCACATTCACTCCACTTCCAGGCTCCGAAAATTCCTTTCCTGAGCCAATTCACCTTCTTATGCACTTAATTCCGAAGCAGAAACCTCCCTATACATCACGTAGCTGCACACACTCCTACTTCTCAGCACGTGTGATGAGTTTAGCGTGCAAATTGCGGTTATCTTGTAGAGAGCAGGCCTGAAAGGGTATTAAAACTGCGGATTTTCCGCACTAATATGCTGCGGAGGCATTGGGTGTATTTACTCAACGAGTGGACAGCCTGAGACGGTAACTGGGTTGGATAGAGTAATTAGTTGCAGATATAATTAAAACTCGCTACTCCAATATTTCATGGCGTCGCTACGGTTACAACTTTTTCTGTTGTTTGGATGCCCGCTTTTGGGCGTGCTTAATTTTGGAATGAGTTTTTGGACGGCCTTTTGAGTTTGGTTAACAAGGTTTTGATATTTTTACCGTCTTTCCTTTCCATTGAAATGGAGAAAATGTTTTTTTTTATTCTTTATTAAGATAGTTGGGAGGTATCCTTTTAAAATTTTTCTGAAACGAAATAATACTGTGTACAAAATTATTCATTTCACTAAACCTAATTAATCAGCTGTATTATTGATTTTAACTTCATAAAATATTTTTTATTCGAACTATCAATAACATAAAAATAAGCCCAGCCTTACTTTTGAAGAAAAGCCTTACCTTTTAACTTTATAGGGTGCTTATATAGGGGCCGCTTTTTTATAATCTTTTATCCACACTCATTATTGTATTATTAAAATAAAGAATTCGTTTCTCCTGGTTGGATATTGCTATATAATGGACCCCAAAGCTAAGGCTTAGGAACTCCAACAAAAGTTCGAATACATCCAATCAAAATACACTTAGTATGTGTCAATCAATTTTGAACTTTATTCAATAATAATTGCCCTTTGAACTTAATTCAATAATAAAAAGCTAAACAATCATCAATTTTACCTCGGTAGTAATATGAATATTCCTAAGTTTGATTCTTTCTTTCAATTTAGCGTTGAGAAAAAAACCCAGTCTTTACAATGCTTTATTGTCTGTGAATATTTATGCGTAAAGTACTGCGTAAATCCAGCGCCACTTCCCCAAAAGAACTTCTCATTCACATCTAATGAAGTAACCATATGAAAGCAAAACAGTTTAACCCAGCAACATAATGTGTGCCGGTCCGAAAGCTGCCATGTATTAAGGCTGGTATCTCATGAGGACATTTAAACGTCGGAAACTCATTACTTTTTCTAACCAAAGAGATTCGGTTTATGGAAGATAACGCAGAACTCTTTTTTTTTCTGATCGATGTCCTTTTCCAGCGCCTCACGCAATGTCTTTTGAAATGATTTTTTCTTTTCGTCAAATCCAGAGTCCTTTGTCGATATTCCTTATGGAAATTAAGGCGCTTCTATTGATTCGGGGATGCGAGGCAATTTCTGTTGGTGCAGTAGTAATTACAGCAAATATTCTTTGGAAGATCATTATGGGATGCTGTAATGCAATGGTCTGGAAAGTCCTTTTTGGAGTGAAGATGCATTTGCACTGAGATTTCTTTACGAGTGTCGTGACAGAAATTCTATAACGGGGTAATGGGGAGGTATCCTGTACTCAATTACACATCACAATAACGCTCTACACTGTGATTATTTGGAGGTTGAGCGAAAGGAAATATCCACGCAAAATAATTTTTGTATCTATCTTTTATAAAGTGCTATTTTAATGCTTTTTTTGCAAATTATTTAGAATTAGAATAAAATAGCCTATAAATTGAAATAGGTATATATTTTTAATGTATTGTATAGGCTGTTTACTCACTGTAAGCTGCATTTGTTGTGCATGGAATTTTGAAATAGGATAGAGCTTTTATTTTTCTTGCGGAATACAAGAGCGAGAAATAAGGATTTGTTATCTTGATTGAAAACAAATCCAATTTTATGCTTGAATAATATTTCCATTCATAAGATTGATTTTTGTTTTGGGCGTTTTCTGGATTTTCTGCAATTCCTATTCATCTGAATTCAAATTGCCTGCCTTTTCTGTAAAGCAATTTTTGTCTTGCATGTGTGCACATCAAATAGATATCTTTACTTTACTTAATTGAATATTATTTAATTTCTTTATAATAATTTGTAGAGTAGATAGTAGTCATATCACATTGTGATGGAGCTAAGGAGGTAAGGATCGTGACTTATTGTGTTTTGAGAGTATTAGGAACACGGAGGGTTTCAAACGAAAACTTCAAGTTCTAATGATCGGTAAGTGGAATGTTATTAATATTTTCAATGGAATAAAATATTGCAGTTTAAGCCTTAGAGGAGTACATAATTGGCTTGAAAAGGGCTATTTGGAGGCAAAATATGACAATTAACGTTGATAATAGTTAGAGATAAAGAATAAAGGTAATATTTAAACTTTCAAAAATATTAGAATAACTTTTTGTGAACCTTCAATTTAAAACTGGAATATTAACACAATTTTTTCGATATCTAGTTGGCAGATCTCTGCGTGGAGCTTACTTGTGGTTCTATTTGCCACTCCTAGTTGAAGTCTCAGCAGTCATGTTTCCCATGTATTATTGCCTCTGTTACGGTGCAAAGTCAATGAGGAAAGCATTTCCAGCTAAGTTCCCTTTGAACAAGAAAATACTCAAGAAATGTTTGCTCATGCAAATATTTTATTGCAGGGTATTAGTTTGTTTGTATTCTTCTCTAATAAAGAAGTTTTTTGACAAAAGTATAGAGCCCTTGAAGTTATTTTTCCAAAAATTAAAAGGTCGTTTTTTTGTTAATTTCCATTATTTTTTCAAATTTAAAAGCTGTTTCAAAACAAATAGCAGTGAAATAGTTTTAATCACATATCATCCGATCTCTTTAACATATTTGCTTCCAACAAGCCCTTTTCAAGGTATTATTTTTACTACATAGTTTTTCTTTTGCTCAGGAGTTTTAAAAACAGTTTTAAACATGCTAAATATCTGTTTTGTTTTTCGTTGATTTCTAAGTAATATAAGGACTGAAAAAGAAACATACAAGCTCATTATTTTTCTCGAAATGATGGGAAAATATGCTCCGGAATTTCTTGAGGCTGAAAATTGAAAATCAATGTTTTAAAATTTAAGCATCCAATAAATTGCTAAATACTCTACATTCCATGTTTTTTTTTATCGCAAATTAAGAATAATTTTACCGAAAATCCATGCGTTTATTATGGGAATAGAACCATTTCACTGCTAGTTTGTTTTTTCTTGAATATTTGAAAATTTTTAAACTTTAAGAAGTTTAATTTTTTTAAAGGGTTTTTTAACTTTTATGATTTTCATATAATAAATTAAGAACAAAACTTTCAATTAATATAGTAAACGTTCCTAACTATTTAAAAAAATTAAAATTTTCCTTATTATAAATTATGAATAGCAACACTGAGCTCTTTTCGTGAAGAATTTAATAACATATTTTTAATGCTTTAAACCAGAATGTGAAGGACTGTTTTTAAATTGCCAAAAGGTAAAAACCATCTCACTGTAGAAAAAATTTATTTGAAGTGTTCTATCACACCTTTGCTTTTCTTAATTTATCTTTGGAAAGTATGTTACGTTCCTATCGCATAACCTTGCTACTTATTTTTATCTGGCGCTTTCTTTTTTCACCCATTCTTGTATCTTCCCTGTCTGACTGTGGAGACTTAATTTTATTTCAATGCACTGAGGAACTTAATGTGTTTAATTTCAGCATTTTACAAATTAATCCAAATTTGCAATAATACTTTCTCTGAAATCAATCTATTGCATTGTTGTGGTTATTAACCTAATTTATTATTATTTTAATATGTGAATATTTCTTTTCGAATTTATGTCAAGTGAAATGTTCACATTTAGCTATGTGATATGTTTAAATATTTAAATGTTTATTTCAAAGATTTTTATTGTTTTCACGTTTAGTTATTGCAAAAATAGTTTTTAGGTTATGTGAGATATTTTTGATTTAAGTGGTTGAGGATTATGTTAGTGTATGTTCTGAACATTAGAACCAAGCACTCAATACATTTAATACATTTAGCAATTAGTGAGTAAAATTACATTTTTGTTACGACAGATTTTAATTTCACTAAGTATTCTAAACAAAACAAAATCTTACTCCAAAAGTATTTAACTAAAAATTACATTTTTGACGGTTTCCCGCACTCATTTATTGACAATTTAATCTAAATGGGTTAAAAATATAATATTAATTTACTGTATAAATAAGAAATTATGCAATAGTAAGTGATTTGTAAAAACGCAGAAATTTGAAACTGTATAGGAGAAATGATATAATCTATACAATCAATGCAGAAATGCAAAAAAAAAAGGTTTTCAGTAGTTTTACAAGTAAAGATAAATTTGTTTTGCGATTTTAAACTTTATTATGCATTGGCTACCATTTTCTGTGCCTTAAAATCTGAAGAGAATTTTCCTAATCACTTCATAAACTTAACTGTAGCTTTGAATTTATTATTTGAAAAGTTTTCGTCTCTTAACTGTTATGTAATCATTTCGTTCTTATTATTAGAATTTCACACAAAGAATGTAGTTCGAATTTCACAACATGAAATAAATTTGTTTACTTTCGATGTAATTTTAACTAAACATTCATATCTAATTCCTAACGTCATAATAACTTTTTCCTTAAAAAAATTACCCCTTAGCTTTTTTTAAATTGGTTTGTATAAAATTATCTCATTTAATTTTCTTTTCCATGGACCCATGCCCCTTGTCTAACATTTCACTTGATATAAAATGTCCATGTAAACACACAAACAACCTCCAATGTTTCCAAAAAGAACCGCCATCGTTACGAAACCCTAATTTAAACATCAAACCAGAAAATTAAGAAGAAATAAATTTTTCCTTCGCTGTAGCAGAAGTAAGAGTTTGATTTTAATCTAATTCTGTTTCTTTTCCTTCTCCATCTTCATTTCTCTGGGCAAATGAAATAATTTACCATCCTAAGGAGGAGCATATTGCGTCGTAAAACATTCAGCATGTAGAGAGGCGTATTGAAGTTTCCTTCGATTTTTGTGACGTATTTTCAGCCAGCGTCAGACGTACTAATAAATCGAAGTGAACTTTATTAAATTATTTTGGAGAGTACAGATATTTCAATTTTGTGTTTGCATTCCTCGGCAAGGAATAGTTTTATTTGCTTCGATGACAATACATTTATTGGAGTTACTAAGTTTTCACACACACAGTTTTTGATTATAATAGAGCGAATGATTATGTATGCATTAGAAATATATTTCCATTTGAAATATTTACGAGTTGGGCCTGTAAAAATCTTAGTTCTTCTTTTGCTTTCATTTAATTGAATATATGTTGTTTGTGAAGTTAGTCTTCTTATTCAGTATTGTTTTAGTTTTTTGTTTTTTTTTTAATTGCGATGTTGTTGTTGGTAGGGTGCTTATTATTTTCATCCGAGATAGGGCTTTTTTCTGTGAGCTTCACTTTTTTTTTTTTTGGAAAATTTAGAAGAAAATGAATTGTGTCGATGAAATATCGAAAAGCGGTAACAATTTATGCACCATTTCAGTAATTAATAGCTTACATCGCTTATTGAATAGAAAATAGAATATTAAAAATTAAAAAATAAGCTGTTTGCATTTAACTTTCAAATTAAAGTTTGGATGCACATAACTGTGATACAATAAAGATAAACGCGAGGAACCGAACTTCATAGTAACATAATACGTCAATATTTGTATAAACAAACAGTTCGCTTTTCCTTTTTGTTTTAAACGACAATGGATTTAACTGCATATACAAACACACTTTAAAATTACTATTTTCGACCTTTTCCTCCCTGAACGAATAGGTATATTGACTGTGTATAGTAATTTAAAGGTATTAAAACAACTCGGAAATATTATTTAAAAAATATAAATAAATGTATTCAAATATATTTTCTTTTTAAAGGAACGTTTTGAAATGTGTTCTCTACCACACTCACTCTTTTAGAAAAGACTATCTAATACGTAATCTCTGACTATAAATATAAAAAGGTTCTTAAAAAAAACAAATTGCTTTATCTTTTTCACACTGCCATAAAATAGCACCGTAACTCTACTGCTGTAATTCATTCAGTTCTGAAACGTTAATGACAGCCATTTCTAGATATCCCTCTTAAAAAAAGAGGCTAGAAACTTCATAGATGTCAGCAGTTGATTGACAAAGAGGTCAGATGTTAGTATATATTAGCGTTATTACGTCAGATGATGAGAAAAGATAGGAAAAATTAGGAATGATATTCAAGGAACTTTTCAATTAACCTAGTTCTGTTCAAAAAAAAATATTTTTGATCAGTTTATGAGTAACCAGGATTTATTTATTGTTCATGTTTTTATCATTTTTTTTTCTGAACTTCCAAAGATTATTTACCGTTTTGCTTATAAAATGATATTTTCAATGTGCTTAAAAGAATATGTAGGATTTATTAATAGCATATTATACTTACAATTTGTGTGATGCTTTTAACAAATTAGTTAAAACACAATTTTCAAATCAACTTTTGCTTCAGAAAATTAATCAGAGAATTGTCTATCATAATTAAAAGGCTTAGTTTATGTTCCTTTTTATCCACTTTTTTTTTTTCATTTAGAGAGTAAAGGAAAGGGAAATAAATTATTCTCATGCTCTAAAAATTCGTATTCATCCCTCGTAATGCATCACCCTATAAACATGATGTAAAAATTCCTGAATACACAACATCCTGAAAAAATTGAGGCACATGATTTACCAGATGCAAGTCTTGTTCGTTGATTTATAATGCATTAGTTTCATTTAGATAAGTTGTTTCTTAGCCTTTAGGAAAGTTATGCGTGGTATGTGTAACAGCTTAACGGGAGACATTTATCAGTAATGCACAATTTTATCTTGTGCTGTATTTTTCTACGAAAAAATGTGAATGAGACAAACTCTAATACATCCTCTAATTGCATTCTAATCATATACTAATTAGCTTCTAAGTACAATCTAAAACCCATTAACTTGTTTATCACAACGTAATCGTTCGGCTATTACATTTACTTACGCCCTAATAATGACTAATACTTAACAGGCTTAATTCTTTCTTTATGCCAGTTCAATTTTACGGATTAAAGCGATGAACCAGAATGCGGAAGAAAAGTTAGTTCTTGTGAAATTATTTTAAACAATACTAATCCGAAATCAATAAATGTTGTAGCAACTAAGAATTTTAAAGAGAAATATCTGTTATGTGATCAGGGAAGCGTTTTTGTCAGAAAAATATGGTTTTTCCGAGCTTAAGGGAGTAATGAGCTAAAAAGGGAAAACATTAAACAAGATATTTCTGGCTGTTTTATCACTGGTGACGAAAGCGCAGTCCAATCCAATCAATATTTAAATTGGGAAAAGCCTTATCTCTGTCAAAATATCAGTATCAAACAACCCTGGGTTGGGCTTTTGAAAAAGCGAATTTCTTCTCATTAAGTGGGCGATCGAAAACTCATGAACCCTTCCCATCCTTTTCTGCTCAAACCCAGACTATTGGCACCTCAATTTAAAGGGGATATATCCAGAGTTATGGTTGACCAAAAAAAGAGATCGATCTTGCCGTTATAAAACATGGTCAACAACTTTATTTTCCTGCTTTGGAGATAACTTAATTGAACTAGATGCTTTTTATAGGCACTGGAAATTTAATTCTGAAAATAAAGTGTACGCCCAGTTTTTAAACTATTTATTCGTTGATTTAGTATCGTACTTACATAAAAATGCATACCACGCATTCCCTGATAATGTTTTTTAGGAAGAAAAACTTCTTTTCAAAGTTTTAAGGTTTATCCTTCTGTCTTTTCTATAAAACATACATTTTTGTCCGGAGACAAAAAACAATTGTTTGCCCTCACTATACACATACATCTTCGTATTTAAAGTACTAGAATGCTTATCTAAACATAAAAACTATCTTCATTCTTCTACATAAGTCTCGTTTTTTAATTTGTTAATTAATTGATTTGTATAAATATATTTTTACTTCTCTTATTCTCTATACTGCTTTTTCCGTGTTTAAATACAATTAATGTATTACAAATTTAATCTTCAAATATTTTTGCATAAAAAGTTAGGATTATTTAGATTTCAAACGTGGAATGTAAATATAGTAAAAAAAATATGCAAAAGAAGTTTTTTTTATTTAATTCTTACAAACTTCCCTCCACTTAATTCATAAGAACTATTTCTAATTTGCTGAAATTTTATTCATTTTTAATAACCCTTGGTTTATTTAGTTAACTTCTGTCTTACATGTTATTAAGGGATTTTAGTAATGTGAAAAAAGAAACATTTTGTATTAAAATCATACCTTTTCAAATGTTTGAAACTCGTTTGCATTTTTTGTGTTTTTTTTAAATGTCCTATGATTATATTAAATAAATTATTTAACCTTTTTTTACAGTTTTGTTACTTTTAAAAATACTTATCCCGTTTACTTATACATAAAAGATCTAATATATGTTTGGTAACATCCATTAACAAATTACTTAATTACTGAACGTCGAGTTAAAAATGACACCAGACAACCAGTATAAGCGAGCTAGGCAGTATAAGCGAGCATGTATAGGTGCAAAGTTTTAATGGATAAAATACCTAAATGATTTTGTAAAGAAATATCCTTATTAGTTTTCCTTCTTGCTCGTTTCGTAACTTACGTCATTTAAGCTACATTCAGCGTTTTTAAATGTAATTCAATTTTGGAGCTAAAGACAGTGTACCCTCGAACATTGGTATCTACAAAACCTTTATAGCTCGAAAAAAAATATTTTCCCCGTTGAAATTAAGTATTTTAAGTATTCTCTATATTCCTTATTCTCTGTATTATATTCGTAGTATATACCTTGTTATCTGGAAAACTCACTGTCTCGAATTTTTTTGGGTCCCGGTATTGAAATATCGAGGTTATACGGTATAAAAAATTCACGGGAGATCAAATCGTAAAAAAACAAGCACTTTTTCAATCCTTTGATAAGGAGATCCTCTCTTCACTCCTAGTTTTGGGAAGGATCCCCTGCAATCAAAAAACGATCGCCACGGTCTTCCGACCATCAGATAATGATAAATCGTTTTTGGCCAGATATGAGCGATTAGTGGTGATCTCCGACCTTTGCCATAGCCTTCTAGAACGAGACAGGCCTGGCCACTTGCGCATCTCCGGAGCGATGAGTCATCCTAGCCGTCGATTGATTCTCAAGGTCTGAGCTGTGTGCGTACGCGGGAACTTGGAGCAAGCGCCTTTGTCTCTGCTTTGTCCCATGTTTCCCTTGCTCTTTTTGCATCCAGGCCTTTATAATGCCGGACCATTGCTGTGTCCCAGGATGCAAGGGTAATTATACAAAAGGTGCCAGCAATGTAAGTGTGTTTTCCTTCCCTAAAGATGCAGAAAGAAAGAAGTTATGGCTTCGGAAAATACCGAGAGCTCAATTCGCTCCTTCTGAGCATTCCGTGGTTTGCATCAAGCACTTTCGGAGCGACATGGTTAGTCCAAAAATAAAATTTTTTTAATAGATATTAATAATTTAATTAAATGTTATGCTTATAACTTATTGGATCAGTTATTTGCGTTTCATGTTTTTACCTTTTAAAAGTTTATAAATAAGTACACTTTATTGACTGAAAATGGAAATCCTATTTATTCATTTCAAATATTAGATTATTCATATATAAAGGAAAAAGGAAATAAACCTCAAGATATATTATAGTACCAGAAAGAGAGAGAGCGGCTGATTTTGAATACTCACTTGATATTTAAATCCTACTTAAAGTTACAAGGCGGGGGTTAATATGGTTAATATTTATCTGTGTAAGGATTAAAAATATTAAGATAGGACATGATCTATTAGTTGTTAAAATAAAGACAGGATTTTTGTTATTATAAAACAGAAATATTTTATTTAAAACGTCGCCCGGTTCAGCTAGCTTCGAATCTCAACTAAACAGCAAATTTTCGAATGTTAATATTGGTTTGAATGACTCAAAAACGAATACAATCTAACCAAAAATGTTGATTTTATAATGCAAGTAGTAATTTAACTGAAATTATGCCGAATCTAATCTAATAAAGCTTGTGAAAGTCGATCGTACTCGGAACAAGGTTTTTTTAAAAATCCCATCTATCAAAATATTTCCCCGATAATGTAAACATTTTCACTCAGAATCATTAGTATTGGTTTCCTACATCACACACAGGTCTTTTTTTCTTTTTCCGATCATTTGTTTATGATTTATAGCGATTTTTCCCCTCCAAAATCGACGCGTCAATGGAAACTCAATGGTAGCGTTCATCGGAAAGGATGACTCATCATTCTTCTGTCCCGGCCTTCTCGCTCTCGAAGGCTATGCCTTTGCTCACCTCTTATTGGAAATGCTTCATTTGGACGGCTGGAATTGGAGCATTTATTTACACACATGCGCGTGTAAATGCCATCTTAGATGGAACTCGAGTCTACTTTGTCTTGATGTATGGAGGGAGAGGGAGTGCATCTGACAAGCCCATTCGAAGCTGCTGTTTTAGACTAGTGGGTGATTTATTCATCTGGAAGACCTTTAACGAATCGAAAGGCTGCGAGCTGCGATATAACAGAAGGTCGCAAAGGTTGGGCGGGGTACTTGTCAGAAGAAACAGAACTGTATGTTTTAATTTCTGACCGTTTCTTTATTGATTTGGACGTGTTTTATTTCTCTGTAGCTATCTTAAAGTGGTTTTTCTAATACTATAATACTGAGGATTAAAGTTTTCTTTTTTTTACCGAACGATACCTTATTTTCGTAGTTAAAAAACTGTACTTAACAATGTGGTTTTATGAAATGATTTATATTCAACAAATAATTTACACCATTGCTTGTTTTAAATTACAGTTGAATTTTATCCAATTTTGCACTTTTACATTTTGCTTGTCAATTATGCTCTTCTTTGGTGCGTTTTAAATTTAAATAAATATTTTATTTTTGAACTATCAAGAATTTTACGTTACATAAACTTTTAGTACATCTTTCCAAAAGAATTGTATATTTTAATTTCATGTCAATACAAAAACAACTTTGATACTACAGTTTTGTAGGGTTAAAAAGAAAATAAAATTGTAAAAAGAAAATACATTATTCAAAATAAAAAAACTTTAATGAAAGATTCTTTTCTTGAATTAATATTTCAATATAACTTTTTATCATTTTGGTTGGCAATTTAATACATACTATAAAAGTAGGTTTTATCTATCTTCGGTATAAGTTTCCAAAGTATTAAAATCGGCTCATTTGATAGCATATATCCAAAAATATCCATTCCATGCAACTTATCCTTTTACATATGATAAAGCCTTCTCTTTTATTCATATTTATTTCCTACGTCATCTAATTTATGAACCCTTTTCTTCTTCCTTCTGCAACTTGGACCACATCTTTCCCCTAACCTCGGCGGAGCATCGTTTCTCTTCATAATGTTTGAGAAACGTCATGTATTTTATCATTCATCCATAAGTTCCCGCCGAGTATGACAACTTCCTCAAATCTTGAAATACTAATATTGCAGAGTCTATTGCTAGATGAAAACCTACGCCTGGGGCTCCTTCTGAAGGGAAACATATTTCACGGAATTTATCCTTGCCCTTGAAATCTGTCAGTTGTAAATATGGGAATATTTGTCCTGTCTCTTCATTTAAATATTTATTACTAATGATTTCCCAGTTTTCGTTTGCTTTCGCCTAGTAAATATCATGTGTTTCGCATTATATTTAAATAATGGGTTTTTGCCTTAGAATAAATAATATATATTACTTTTTCAATTGCTGAATAAGAGGATATAGTTATCGGACTATCTGTGTCAGTTTTCCTTTCGTAGCGAAATATATGTTGTTATAAAATAACTGGTTAGTTTCTCCTTTATTATGGAAAATGTTACGTTATGAAATAAATCTAGTCACATTAGTTACACTTTTCTTTGTGAATCATCTGATGTAATATTCGTTATCTGACAATCGTTAAAGATTATTTCATGCCATTTCAGCGTTCGTCTGTTCTTTGAATGCTTCACTCTTTAAAGAAAACACGTGACTATATTTAACAACTTTTCAGTGATAAGTATACGTAAGATTATTCAATGACATAAATATAATGAGTAGTTAACAGTTCTAAAGCTCGGCCAAGATAATGCAACACTAAATTGCATTTCGAGTAATTTAATACACCGACCAGTGCATTGTTAATATTTTCATTACAATTGGTCTTTCTCCCCTTTAATCTTTTCGAACGTTTTTCATGAAAATTCACTTTTTAAATCTCCTACTTTCGAGCATTCGTTCGTGAAACATCTATCACGAATCCGGTCCGTGATTTGCAAATGTTTTGAGTACTCCTCCCACCGCGGCTGGCTTATTATTTCAGTTCAGGTAACTTGATGGCATGAATAGAGGACGAATTCGATCAACGGAATAAATATGATACCTGCTAATTCTCTGAGAAGGGATTCAAAATACTAATTGGCTTCAAGAACCGATGGTATTGTGTTTCAAGTTCTCTCGTGGTAAACTGCTGGGTCATTTAAGTAATTGTAGTTTTCTTTGCATTAGTTTTGCTTTTACCTACTGCTTTAAAAATACTATTATCCTATTTTTTTTTTTTGCTTTTTTTCTTTGAATGATTGTTTTAAATACAATTTCCCTTATTGTTTATATATTCAAATACGGTCTTAGTTTATTGGTAGAAAACTTAATTAAATTAAATTTTATTTTATTAAGAATTTATTTATTAACTAGCGTCTGAGTAGTACGAATGTTGAAATATTATATTGTTATACGGGGATAATTCCTTAATATTTTAAAATCTATCTGTGTTATCTATCTGGTAATTGAATTTATTCGTCAAAAACTGTTGGGAATAAATATTTTCAATTTGATGTTGTTCATTTCCTCTAAAAATGACTTTCGTAATCAAATAGATATCGTTATTTATTTGATATGATACGTTCTGCTTTAGTTGTTAGGACAAGACTATAATTTAAGATGCACTTTCATACGAACAAAATTTATTAATTTCTATTTTTGCTTTCCCCGCATTTCGAGGCCCCTGGACACGTCCTGCAAAGAGGTCGTGACCCGCCGGTTGAGAACCCCTAATCTATAAATATTGCAACGAAAAATATTTCTCGGAGCTCCTTTTATTCAATGCATATTTTACTCCACACGATAGCCCATTCCGCTCCTTGATCCACAATATGGCATATCCATGATTCAGAATATGGCACCGCTATGATCCACAATATGACACAACTAATTCAAGAGGAATCTCCCATCCCTTCTGTTAAAAGAAGATAGGGGCCGAATCCATTGTCATCCGGAGGATGCAAATCCCTCGCTGTGGAAAACGAGTCAACCGGGAAGAATCCGCGATGAAGAAATCGGCTAGGTCAGCAGCAACTCCAAACCCTCGCCAAACGGCTGGCCAGCACAAAAGACCTCCCCATATCCTCCCCGGACTCCATCCTCTCGGCCAGGAAATGTGCTGATCTTGGGCGGCCCGCTTTTTCTGGCCGTTGACAGCTCGGGAAAAAACGCTTCCAATTTATGGAGGCCGGAATCGATATCGATATAAATCAATCGCCCCTCTGTAGTGTATCGATATCGGGTTTGACGTGTGCCGCTGCGGTCTGTTTGGATTTGGTAAATTTCCTAGCGTGATGATTTATCGTGAGGGGCGGTATCGGTACTTTTGGAGTTAAAGGGGAGTTTAGTGATGAACGGATTGATGTTGATGTGTTTGGCTACGCTGAGTGGGATCGATTTCTGGTGCGGTTACAGTTTGATGTGACGGGTAATTATTTTTGTTTAGGCTCCCGCATGTGGTGTTGATTACTGTTTTGGTTGTTTAGGGTTTGATAAGGAGTCGTGTGTAATGCCGCTCTAACAGGAGGTATGGCATTCTCTAGAATCGGTCTGCTTAGCAATGCATAGTTTTTTAATCTAATAAAATGCATCTGAGAAGCTCCATATCGAAAGGAATCCAAATTTGGTTTCCTTATTTAGTTTTTTTTTCAATTCCTATTTTTTTCTTAATTCTTAAAGAAATTATTTATGCTAGGATTTCTAGAGTTTAGCACTCAATGGATTAGTTAATTAAATTTTAGGATTTTGTAATTGAATTCGCTTAATTTAAAAAAAAACTGTCACCGTGATTACTTTATGTGCTTTATAGAATAAATAGGAGAAAACAATAATGGTATAATGGGTATATGGGTATAAATATATTTAACAATTTGTCTTGGAAATTGGAAAAAGTGTGAATCCTTAGGTCACATTAATAGACTCTCATAATATAGTTGATCCACATAAATTAATGAATATTACTCATATAGTACTCCAATAGTCTCTATGAGTTGTGCTTTAAATACAATTCTCAATTGATAACCATGTATTTTATACTATAAAATCATATTTATATTCAGTACTAATGATCGGTTTTTTTATCTTCATAAATGAACAAGTATTCTATTAATTTAATTCATACTAATTACGCGTATATTTTTTTTAAGATGGATTTTTAAACACGCTTTTTTGTAATTAGTTACAGTAAAAATAGTGTTTTAGAAGTAGAAACGTCATATATTTTATTACAGTACATGTTTCAAAGGCTATAAATGCATGAAAAAAATAACATCATTATTACATAATATATTCATAATTTTAATACAATGAAACTTCTATACTATTGTGATTATCATTTCCACGAAGTAAAAAATGCACTACAGTGGAAGCTCTTATAACGACCTGCTCTTATAAAAATTCTCTCTTATAAAGACCCAAAAATTAGTCTCTATAAGAGCACAAAAGTGCTCTTATAAAGACTAATCTTCGAATCGATTCAGCTTATCGAATACTTTTCTGGATCGGTTTGTGTGCGTCACACATGAATTAGCCAATAAACGAATATCAGAGTATGACAAACAACACCAAGTAACCATCGCATCTTCTTCTCGCTTGCTTTCGCCCGGGGTAACCGGCTACAATCCCAAAACGAAACCTTGCGCTACCCAATGCCTTTGTTGATTTGAGACTTTAAATTTATTAGCGTTTTAGTTTTATGTAAGCATTCTAAGGAAGCTAAGCTAAGCTACGCAATAAATTAATATCAAAATAAAAATTTAATAGCAAAAACAAATATTTATACTTTGTAAAATATTGATCTTAAATTTCATAGCAAAAAATAAGGTAATATGACATTAAATTGAAAGTATCAAGAATTCATAAAATAATAAATAATTGCTTAAAATGAGGAAAAATCAATTGGGTGATTCGAACTGTGTTCTAAATCCCAACGATCTAGTATCCTACTGTTTGGATATAATGGTAAAACATACAACCAAGGGTTTCCGTTTGTTGATTAAAAAAACGTATTACGGGTAACTGCAATTTCCATAATCCATCCCTTTGCCTTTGACGATTGAGGGTTGTTGATCGTTTTAAGGTTTAGATTTCCTCCAAACTTTATAAACTAATCTACTAAAAATATATCTTTGAGGGAATCGAGTGCACCTTCCCGAAAAGCATCAAAATTGATAGTTTAGTTTAACGAGTTTATTACTTTTAAACGAGTGATATTCTACACTCGAGTGTATCACTCGAAGTTTGCTCTTATAACGACAAAAAACTCGGTACGGATTAATTACGCTATAAGAGCTTCCACTGTATTAGGGACTTCAAAATAAAATGGCAGTCTGAAAAGAGAATAAATAAAATTGGACTCAACACCCGAGTGTTGATTCAATCGGCACTTTATAAAACAGTCCACTCCCGCAATATATTTCCTACTCAATACCAAACCCACTTTCCCATCAACACCAACTCTGTTCGCGTCATCTGAAAAGTCCAGAAAGACTTCTTTCTATAAACTCCCAATCGTTCCGGCAATTATATCCACGAATCCCCGAACCTTCAATATCGGCAAAAATGATAGCCAGCTTTGGCCCCCGCTTTCGTCGCTACCGGAAGAGATAGTGCAGGACGGTCTGGGTATTCCCCTAAGACTGCCATCCATTTTCATTTAGCCATTGGATCTCCGTCGTTCCGGACCCCCTACGACTCCATTCTAGTTTCATTTTCTCTGCCAAAACGGCAGGGCGTCCGCCATATTTTTATCCGTGTTATTATTATCATCTGGGTCTACGCAGCTGGGGCACGATTTGAAAGAAAAATGCGCGGGGGCAAAAAGGTATGCTGTGGGGCATGGGGGCGCTTTCTTTTACCAACCCTTTTATGAGGAGCTCTCCCTTTATTCGCTGGGACATGTGTGGAGAGGTTCTTTCATTTGATTTGATTAGTTATTTTTGGGCGGGTGTCCATTGTGTTCGGCCACCATCTTTCATTGTGGGAACTTCCCAAGTTGGGTTCAAAGCTCGAGGAATGAGATTTTTTGGATTGAATTTTGGTCTAGTCGATGATTTGGTTGTGAAAAACCCATTTCGTCAATTTTTTAGTCATTTTATTATGCTAAGGATGATCAATGATGTGGCTGAGAAATGCATATTCGCAATGGTGCGTTTATTTTATTTTAAACTGTTTGAGAATATGAAAACAGGTTATTTTGTTTGCAGTCAAAACGTAGATTAATGACTGGTGAAAACAAGATTTCTCACGAAATCCAAGAAAATCTTCATTTTGTGAAGTTCAAATCTTTAAATCCGCATTATTGTTCTTTCCGACTCGACCAGAATAGGTTAACTCTGGTATTAATAAGTTTTCATTAAACTCTTTCAAACCTACACCGCCCGATATTTCATTAAATTCTGTGGGAAAATGTGGGATGTCGGGAACTGGAACGGTTAATGCAACCATTCAGAAAACTTTTTTCCTCTATACGCATCATGAGTTAAATAATAATAATAGTACCGATATATCTATCGATATTCTATCGATATTTTGTGTATTTTACTGAATCAATCTCGTACGTTCTGGAAAAGTTCAAGGTAAAGAACTAATGCCGGCCGCCGAATGAGCATGGCTACTTTTAACTGATGTTTCAGTGGGCTCATATTCAAATAACTCGTTTAATTTAAGTACAAGCTCATAAAACAATGAGTTTTAGAAAGTCTAAAAACATCAAGTTAATAAAAGATTCTTTCAGAAAGTTTTAGATCAAGGTACTTTCGTTCTAAATCCTCAACTCCTTAAAAAATCATCTTAAAATGAGAAACTTCTAAAACGAGAGTTAAAAATATTCGTCTCAGAAAGTGGGCTTTGATCCAAAACAGTTTTAAAACCCATGGTTAAATGAAGGTACCATAAATAATTAATATCCCTTTCACTTTCACAAACCTGCAATGGCCGAGAGAGACTCTTAGAAAAGCGCAATCACGGCCATTGTAGAGGGACCCTTCTCATCTTCAATTTCCCTTTCCTGAAGATGGGTCGGATAATTGGAAAAGAAACGGAGAACTCTCCATTTCCGTCTCTGCGCCGAAGGTGACTTCATTGCAATCGAGTAAGAGGTGGCAATTGGCATTTTCTTATGCAAATTGTTCTGGACGTTCTTTCCATTAACATGGAAAAGCTCTTAGAAAGTTTCTCATGTTTTCTTGTTCAAGTAAAAGCAGTATAGTGACACGTTCTAATGATATGAAGTACTAAGAGGAGGTTTTTATACTTTTGTTAGGAGAAATCGCTACCTTTTTTTCTGTTTACTTTATCTCTATGGTGGGAAAAACGATAAGTTGAATAACGAATATCGTTATTAAACAACTCTCTATGAATAAATATGAGTGGTCCCATTCAGGGACATTTCAAACAAATACTTACTCTTTGATGTAAATGAGTTTTAATGTCCAGTTACATAATAGTCATGAAACAATTTGCGGTTTTGAATGTTTCATTAAATTTACGCTACAAAATAAAGTATTGAGTTTTGTTAGATAACTTGTATAAAAATGTAGTCCTATTGGTTATAATCCTTACAAAATGTATGATTTATTATTTGTATAGTCTTAAGGGAATGTTTGAATCTTTCTTGAATTGTCGTGAAATGTTTAATTGGTTTATTTTCTTGAATACAAATTTGGAAGGTATACGTATGGCACCTATCTATCATTGTATAAGGAAATAATTTTTTTCTATTTCTTCCTTCTACTGTCATGAATTTCTACTTCCTATCTTTCTTTACTTTACTTGACATTTTTCAGTGAAACTAGAAAAATTCGAATCTGACGAAACCACCAAAAAAAAAATTAGCATTACCCATAACTTCGAATTTAAAAAGTAAAATTTAAAAATTAGAAGGAAGTTGAAGGAACAGAAAATGTTCGAATTATTCATGGCTTCAAATTAAAGATGGTTTAACCATCACGAAGTTGACTTAATGTTTAGCAATTAGTATTGAGGCGCTGTAGTAAGATACTCCAAAGCATATCATTTTTTAAAGTTTGCTTTAAATTGCACACCATTAGTCTTGTTCTTAAAAATCTTGGAAATCAATCTTTTTCTAAGATGTTTTGTCGATTGATTTTCTTTCTCATTATAAGATACTTAGAGCGAAGTATTCTCTTCAAAGAAAAAAGAAATTAAAGCGGAAGAATTAGTTGTTTGAATTTCTTTCGTTCTGCGGAGTTGAAAAAGTAGTCCCGCTTCGGGAAATTCATCTTCGAATCATCGATTTGACCAAGCAGAGGTCATTTGTTTTGGGAAACTAGATAGATCCGTTTTACCAAGACAGATTACGCTTCGATGACCAAGTTATTTTTCTTTACTCTTCTTTGCATGTTCTTTATTGTCTACTCGAAGTAATTCTATTTTGCGAATGATTTACAAGATTTTTTTCCGCTCAGCGCCGAGTCATCTGTTCTTCCGTTTCGTAAACTTCTTGAGTAAGCCGAGTGTTTTCGAACATATGAAGATTTTCTTCTTTAAATCTCAATTGTTGATTCATTATCAAGTTTGTGTCGTAAAAATGTGTTAGGATGATTCCTTTTGATGCAATCCTTTGTCGTAAAACTGAAGAAATTATATTGCTGTTTTCGGGAGATTTGTTTTATAGGGGAAAAGTAAAAATGAATGTATCACATTAAGGTTTTGATGATTCTCATTTTATTTTAAGTTATTTCAATTGAACTGATGTGACTGTAAAATAAGAAATTTGTGATTACAGTCATTTCTTTGAATTTTACGTTGGAATTGCTGACAAGCAAAAGATTGTGGTCTGCAAGTTTTCCTTGTTCATCACGGTTTTTATTTACATAAAAGGAAATGAAACACAAATTAATTCTAACGAGAAATTTAAATTATATGTCGGAAGCAATATTTTTATGATTGATATTATATTTGATGATTTAAAAACTTTAGTCTGCAATTTTCAAATATATTTTTATGGAACGTGACTTTCATAAAAGTTTATGGTCGTATGGATTTGCATTTTTGAACAGAAAAAAAATGTGTTAATATGCTTTAAGTTCTAACGGTTTCTTATTTTTACCAGTAGATAAATCCATTTGAGTTATGGTTTATTCTTTAAAAGTCTGAAATTAAAAGCTTATTTTTCTATTTACATTTTTGAACATATTATGTGTATTAATTTATTTCTTTAAATACTAAATGTTTGAATTAGCATTTGATAATATAGTGTTTCACTTTTTCTTAAAAATGTTGAGCCAAATTTTTAATATTGTAAATAACATTTTCCATCTTATTTATTTCATATACGTTGTAAATTACGTGTTTTTATAACGAGACCAAAATATTTTCACTAATTAATTATCCTAGAAAAATCTTCGAGTAGATAAATCAAAAATTAATAAGGGTACACCAGAATAAAATTTTACATAGCATGAATATGTTTTCGAACTTCAGTTATACAACAGATTTTTTATGGAATATCTGAAAAACAATAAATGATATTTTCATAGTAAAATATGAATTTATAAAATAACAACAATAAAAGTTAGAAGAAAAATTCTTCACGGAAATACGCGCATTTTCCATTTTAAGAGCGGGTTTATTATTTCCCGCTATTTTTTACCGCAATCCCTTCCTTTGTTTGGCCCGAATGTTCCATTTCATTCCATTGCCAAATATTTCCCGATATTTCTCACCGACCATCCATCTGTTGAAAGTCGTTTCAAGTTCCTCTCCTCATCACCATTCAAGAAAGTTGAAGCCATGCATCTCATGCTTCATTATAATCCTCAGAAGCACTCCAAAGTATTGAAGTTTTTCTTCCTTTAAAATATTTCGATCGATATGGAAAGATAGGCATTAAAATACCTCCGCCGTGGCCATATCGGAAACTCTTTCCCATCAACATTTATGGATTCCTTAAGAGTTTTTTTAGAATCATTTTCCTGTACGCGTGGGCAATAAAGACGAATTGTTATACCTAAATTAGTAATCTAAAATCATATTGGAAATTTATTGACAAATAGGGGAAATTAACCGGTTATGGGACGTCTCTACCATATTGCGTTTTTTTACAACCTATTTAGCCTTCAATTTTCTCTTCTTTAACTTGATAATTTTTCTCCATTTCAAAGCTTTTAACTTTTCATTTTGTATACTTTTTATATAATTTGAATTATATTTTCTTTCCAATAATGGTGTTACCTTATTGTGGAAAATTGCATCATATTGATAATAGTTCCAAATGAAATATTACTTTAAAAATACTTTTAATCACCAGTAAACCATAAATGAAGTTGATTAGAATAAAACTAATGAATACGTTGGCTTACAGGAGAAATACACTTACTTTGTACTTACGAGGTTAGGCCTAGTTTGGTGATACCCGACTGCTTTCTTTTCTGCCATGCAATCTCGCCAACACACTGATTGCTTAATTTTCGGCTTGGCGAGATTTTGATAATTCGCTCGATCGTTGGCGTCGTTCCACCCGCTTTCGAAAGATTTTCCAAAAGTGACTCAGTGCCTTTCTCCTGTAAGGCGACAATTAGATATATGAGCTGCTCAGAATGAAATGGCAGTGGCATAAGTCTCCCGAGCTTAGTTTTGAGTAATTGAAGGTTTTCTCGAACGGCGCCTGTGCTATTCCTATCGAGAATGCGTTTTTAGGGGTTGCTTTAACTAGGCAACGATCCACACGAAATAAAAGATCTAAATCTAAAACAATACTCAAATTCATGCTTGATCAGTCACTGTTATTATGAACAGTTCATAAGACTTATTCTTATACTGAAGTACGTATCCTAAAGTCTTAAAGACTTGAATTTAGTCGTTTGTTTTTATTTTTTTTTGCTTGTTTGTAGTATAGCATTTCTTTAGTTGTTTGTATTGAATCTTTGTAAACGGGTAACCGCCTAATACAATAAACCTTTTCTATGTCTATGTCTATATCCTAAAGCTCTAATCTGTATTTCAAATTTGAGATAGTAATCACAAACTCCATTTTTAATTACTAAACAGACAATTTTAGAACAGATTGACAGCAGACATTTTAAACAAAAATACATTCTTACAAATAAGGTGGCTTAAATAATTTTTAAATAACGTGGTTTCTATTAAAGCAAATCGTGGTTCATTCATAGGAAATAAATACAGATTCTGACCAAAGGATCCCTTTCCTCGCATTTGTATCCTATGCCCTCTCCAGAGGGTTGAGCTCCGCGAAAAAATACTTTCTCAATTGCTCGGGATAGTTAGTTTCATCTATAGAGAGCGATTAGATTAGGATCTTCGTGACTCGTCGTGGCATTAGTTTTTTCGTCTCACCAATGTTCAGAAATTGATTTAGGGGATTGATTATCTTATCTCGAAGCTCTGTTAGGTCCAGTGCCTCGGAATGGTTCCATTTGAGTTTACAAGAAACAAGATCCCCGAGAAGGAGTTGTTACAAGTTAGCGTTTGATTGTTTTTCTAATTGAGAGGTTTTTGTTAGCAATCCCTTGTGGTCTGTTTCAGAAAGTCATTTTACTTTAGGTTCATAATTGTGTATTTCGTATCTTTTTATGTTTATTTTTCTATTGCTCACTAATACTCTTCAAGGGAAAAGTTTACAACAATTGTACACATTTTTTTTTTATTTTTATTATTGTTGTTTTTATAAAAATTAATGATATTGTTTGATCTACAACACCCTCATATTAACTGTATGTTTTAATTTTTACCCGTATATCATATTTTCGATAACATTTATCTGAATGTTGTCCTAAATCTAATAAGCGTCGAAAAATAACTTGTTTACCTATCAATAACAGCACAGAATTTGGGAAAACAATACAAAAGACTATAAAATCTTAATTTAAAAAGCGTCACACGATTGTGGCAGCGCAATATTATGGAGTCCATACCCAACTTACTAATGAAACAAAAAACATCCTTTTTAAAAGTTGTGACCGATCTATTGAAAAGCTCATACACAACTACATGTTTTGTAAATTCTCAACAAATATTGGCTTTTTAATAGGAATTTAATGTTTACTCACTTAAAAACATGCTGTCGTATATCCAGCTAGTTTACCTTTTATGTGTACCTGCATGATCGATCGTTACTCAATCTACCGCCGGTTATAAACTGACAACCCCCATAAAATTATTTCACGCGCGAACTCCAGGCTTCCCCAAACCCCTACTCATTTCTGTTTCGGGCGGGTATATATTATAAATGTATGCTTCTCACACATTCGCCACTCGGCAAGCTGGCTCAGTTTACAGCCCGGGTTTTTATCCCTTTCTTGTCTATTCTCCTTTTACTGTCGCGGTGGGAGCAGCATAACAGCCGGCCTGAAAAGAGTACCAAACAGAACAAAAAACGATTCCTTTAACTCAACAAGGGGGCTCCAGTTTCTCCCCGAAAAGAAAAGGGAGAAAGTTTTGCGCTTCGGTGCCTCCCCCACCCCGGCCCGAGAAAGAAATAAGTAGCTTCGGCGAAGAAATAAGACTGTCCGATGGTTGACTAGCCTTAAAAGAGACAAGCGACAAAGTGTGTTCTGCGACCGCCAAGCACACGTTATTGAGTCCGGGGCAGCGAGCGAGGTTTGTAGAACATGCCACCGCCGGGTAAAGAAGCGGATTCTTTCGCGGGTAAAGTGTTTAACCCTGTGTGGGTAAACAGGAGGAGGAATAATGGGATTATTTAGGAGAGGCAATTCGAAAATAAACTCAAAAACGATTGAAAAACCTGAATTGATGCGTCTGTTGTTGGAACGGCAGCACATAGTAAAAATTTCCACAAAATAATAAGTTTTTATTACGCAAATTTAATGATTCGTTTATAATTCAAGTATAACAAACAATAAAAACCTTTTATTACCGACTTCACAAGGCTTATAAGGTAAACACAATCCAATGTATTCAATAAATGTTTTTTCATTAACCCATTTTTAAAAAGTATTTTAAACTTGTATTCCATTCCCCGTTATGCATTTTGAAAAATTATTTATTACTTATATCAATAATTTTTTAGTTATTTTTCCAAGAAAGTAGGGTTTGTAAGTTTGAGAAACAACTTGATATCTATTGAAATCTTAAAATTAATTATAGACCTAATTGTTCCAGTGAGGGCATAACAGTTCTTAAACTTCATGGCGTAACAAAGGTTTAGAAACACCGGTCGTTTAACCCTTTTAATTCTAAATAAACAGAAAGTACCTATTTCTTTATGGAAATTTATAGCCTAGTTAAGAAGAATGGTCTGAAGCGGGACTTAAGCCAAATTATGGACGGGTCAAATGTGTTTGGAAAATAGTGATGTGATACATTGATTTGTTGGAGAGAAATGAATGAAAACATCTTAAGATGATTAATGAGAAAACATTTGTCCATCGGAAGTTTCTTCAAGAGCTGGAATTTTTCCGAAAGTTTTGTAAGCTTTGTCATATTTTTTTAGGTCTTAATGGGGTATGCGTCTGTAAAAAATTCTTACAGAAGATTCGGCCTCTGTAAGTGCTGTTGGATATAAATTATCATCATAGGAAGTGAATGTTTTGTAGTGAAAAAAGATAGATTTTGTTTTTAATATTCGATTTCAGCAAGTACAAGATTCAATGCAATATCCGTTACAGTATATGTAAAAATAACTTATTATAACAGAAATATGTTTCTTTAGTGGTTCACTTAGTTGACTCATAAAAGTTAATATGAAAAGCTCTTTTTATAGACTTTTACCAAAGTCTCCAATGGAAATGGTGATTTATCATTGTATACATACTCTAATCTTAGAGCCCTTTATGGAAATTTTTAAACTTTGCCTACATAATATTAAATACTAACAACAGGAAGCGTCATCGATTCGTTTTTACCATTGAATTTTCCCTATCATTGAAAGAAACTATATACAAGAAAGTTAATAAAAACAGGATTTAGAAAAGGGATTATATGGAAATAAATACTATAACGTCAGTACCAAACTTCAGAAATGATCTATAGTAATATAGTTAGCTGTCAAACATGTGGAAAACTAACGTGATTAATGATATAATTTTTAAAAGTTTGGAACACTTAGACATTAATTTAAGCTTTGAGAAAACTTTAAATCACCTTTAAAAACTCAGATTAATTCAATAACCATTCAAGTATTAACATTTCGTAAATTCAGTTTATAGAAAAAAAATAATAAAAATAATCTAAGTTAAGATCATTAATAAAATGTCGGAAAATAAAGGGAGTTCAATGTTAAAAAGAAGTTGTATAGAAAAAGGATGTCGGGTGAACTAATAATTGTTATAACTGGTTGCATTTTTATACTGGTCTCCATTAAAAAAGATGCAGCCTTTAAATGTTATCGTTTTCCTATGTAGAAATTGGTTAAAGTAAAATTAGGTTACTTTTTTTTAATCTTAGACTGTGATACTGTTAAGAAATTAAAATTGTATATTCTTTAATAGAGTAATATCTGGTGATTAGAAATCTTAATCCATACGTTCTGTTTTGCCCTCTTATTGCTATGACAAATTATATAATTTATAAATTTTATTTATACGGAAACATGCTTTTGTAGAGTCATTATGTAGGCGCAAGTCACTGATTACACAAACATCATTATAACTTTCTTTGTTTTGCAACCTGTATTTTACGTATGAATTTCGGATTGACGTCAACTAGCAGATAATTTAAATGTCAGTTGAACTAAAATAGTTTTACTGCTGTAACAAAAAAATGGGAGAGACGGTTAAGATTTTTTGACCTTGTCTTTGAATTTAACTTGATTGATCGCGTCAAGACTACATCATATTCAAAGAAGGAAATAAAATCGTGGGTTCGTTGACAATATGCGATTCTGTCAGTGAATACTTAAGATTGAGTGATTGACTACATAGGAATATTCCATGACTTGTGTTTTCCTTGAAGGGAACATTGCCTGAAAATACTGCAATCGTTAAGTACATCCTCGTCATACCAGATAGCTGTATTTTTTTAAAACGAGCAAATTGTAATAAAAAAATAATGAGATCTGTTGAAATTAATTTAGACTCTTTAAAAACATAAATCGGGTATGGAAGCTACTTTACGAAAGCTGTTATGTTGTCGTGAAACTGTTTAAATATTGTTTGCTAAAAATAATATTTTTGAAAACTGCCGATATCCAAGAACCTTTTAATTTTCAATTAAGCTTAAAATTGATTCTGAAATATTAAATGTACCTACTAAATTAAAATTACATTGGGGTAGAACTATTTTTTGCTTGTTTAGATCTTTAGAAATGAATTTTTTTCATGGTAAGCATTTCTTAACACCAATTCAAGATGGCATTGAGAATGTAAGAAATTTTAAACAGAACGAGTGGTTCTTCAACAAAGAAAAAAGGTTTTTAATTCCATAATTTTAGTTGGCATTTCTAATCTATAAAAAAACTACATTTTGTATTGATAAGAACATGTTTTGTCAAATTGTCATTCATCTCCTCGAATGGTCTTCTTTATCTATTAATTCCTATCTTTTATTTATTTTGCTAGAAATGCAATGCTTATTATGAGATGAAAGCACCCCAACACCCTAAAAATACTGCAGTTTCTTACCACCATAGTTTGTTCGTAGGTTGAACTGCAAACACATAAATAAATAATGGTATAAATTTCTAAGAATATAACTCATAGGTAACCAGAAACTGATAAAAATGGGCGAATATTCAGCGCATTTTATTTTGTCAGACGTTCAGGAAATAACACTGCCTTCCCATATTCCACATACACACAACATTTATTCAAATTCATAATTTTTTTTTCTCAACACGACATCTTTTCTCGCACCCTACCTTTGAATACATCCATCCAGTTTCATACACTCTTTCCAAGACACGGCCCCTTCCATTTTCGCAAGATAAATATCCTCAAAACATCAATCTCGTGAAACCTAACAAAATACATACTGCATCACATATTTTTAATGCACAGGGTCGTGCCATAACCATTACACATACCCCCCGAGGAAAAACTCTCGATTTCTATATCCCCAAAAGTAGCCGTACAAAAACATCCATCTTACCCAAGTCTGGCGTCTTCGTTGGTATTCGTTCACAGGTGCCATTTATTTGGAAGGCTCATCAGGCGTAAACTCTTCTCCCCCTGTGATCGTAAATTTGGTGTATTCATTTAAATGTGACTGCTGACTTATTTTGGTTGAGCGGTCAGCGTCAAGTGAAAATCCATCCTTCAGCTTCGGTTTAGCGCAATACGTCGTATTATTTTTTTGCCGGACACATAAATTTTCGGGAATGGGTCGCTGTTTGTTTTCGTGCCCGGGGTTCCTTGAATTTAAATGTGTAACGTTTGAGACCGGGTTGTTGTTTGGATACGTTTAGGATTGTGTTTGAATGAATGCATATTTAAACGTTTGGATGCATTGTTTTTGTGTTTCTATTAAAGAAAAAGAAAAATAATGCAAAAAAAAATTATCGTTTATAAATTTTTATTTTTATTTAAAAATGTATCATAAACTAGTTTAGGTATTTTAGATACTCCGTCAATATAATGAAAGGAGTAATAAAAAAGTGGTTCGTCAATTTAGTTTTTTGTTAACAAGATAAAAGCCAAATTCCTTTTAATTCTATTTTTGTCTCATGTCCAATTTTTGTGTCATGTTCCAAGAAATGTAAGCACATTTCTTGGATGATAATTACTATTAATTTTATTTTCTATCACGAACTTTTTAATAAGTTGCCACATATCTGAGCCTTTTAATATGTTAACTACTTTCATTTTATTCTAATACTTTCAACCCACACATCCCTTCATTTTTTTCTCATAAAAATTAACTTTTTTATTTCTCTTAATATTCTGAAGAACGCTATTTATATTAAAAATGTATTTCTAATTTAATTTTTTGAATATTGTATTGAGTGTTTTTTTTTTTTAATTTCATCTTTGTCTCATGTTGTGTAAAATGTTAGTGAACATATTTTGTTTCAAATTTTAAATGTCTTTCTGAGAAAATAGTTACCTTTTAAAATGATTTTATATTTTATTTTTCACTTCATAAAAACTGAAAACGACATAAGTTTATTATTCAAAAGGCAGAACACAATTTCGTGCATGAAAGGTTTGGATAATAGATTATTAATCCTGCATCAGGTTAAAGGAAAGGTAAATGATTAACTATTTGAATCGCTCATAATAATAATATTGAATCTTTAAATATTTAAACTCAAGCTCTACGAGGTTCCTTTAAAAATTCAATTATTTACTTGAATCGCTAATAAAAAGAATATTGAATCTTTAAACATTTCAATTTTTATACCAAAGAAAATAACTAGTAATTTTCTTTAGTTGTTACATATCTGAATGTAATGTTAAAAGCTACCATTACATTTGCAGTTAAAAAAAAAAGAATACATAATTGATCATTTTCAAAGATAGACAAAAAACTAACTCAATGTGCATTTTTTATAATGTTACTAGAATTAATCAGTACAAAAGGAAAATTTTGTAGGGAATTAAAATATATTATATTTTTTATGTTGAACAAATGTTGTTACTTGTAGTACTTTGTTATTAATTAGTTACCTTATTAAGTTTTTTAACAACATTCTAGAATTACTGTCATATTTTTCTGGTCTTTATATTATTTCTAAACAATTCTAGAAATTACTGTAAATGCATTTTAACAAATCACATATAATAATAGGATTAAAGTAATTGGTGATTAATGAAGAAAGCCTTTATTTCAAGTATTGTGCTAATCCAAAAAGTATACAAAAATCCTGATGATTTAAAATAGGAAGTCATTATTTAGAAAGTAATCTTGTTAGGTTTAACCAAAATTAAGTTTTTCTGTTCCCAAAAATCGATGGCTTTTTTCATAATCATTAGTAAATTCAAACTTTTTTGCCGTTACGCTTAATTTTTTAGAGCCCTTAATTTTGGCACGCTTTTCTGCTTCTTTTCTTAAACCGCGTGCTTAGGAATTAACTTAAGAAGCTCTCCAGTGCCCATCTAAATTAAGTCAACATGGTATATGTACTACGTTTGGCAAAAAAAAAAGACGCACTTGAATTTAAAATGTTGCGCGAACTTTCAGAATCTTGTGGTCGTAAAATAGCGTGAAATT